>OY728147.1:1720424769-1721674769 GCA_963277665.1 Viscum album | reverse complement strand
CATACACCTTTGAAACCAATTTCTGGAATACATTCAATATAAAGCATAGAACTTACCAATACACCTTTCATAACAACATACAAAGATATCACATCATCTGCCACAACAACAAGTGATTAATAATTCATTTTATATCCCATGTCATAAATCATGGCATGTGATTCTAAATATTTCGTATATGATGCTTGAGATGTAATACCCTCATCTAACCAGGTTTCAACTAATATAGAAACCACAATTTTAACAACAGAAATAGTAGAAATCAAGTGCGTCACCCAACTTTGAAATCCAAACTATTGTAAAACAAAAAATCACAATTCATTCGAGGAAATTCATATTTTCACTATTCATGGGTTGGATACTCCCATGCATAGTTTAATACCAAATACCTTTTTTCTTTACTATCTAGTTTATTGGATCCAAATAGAAAGTCCAAAAATAAGAAAAGCCTTTGATACCACTTTGTAATGTGCTGAATCGGCTTACCACTTAACCGATAGCTGAACCGGTTGGACACATGGCCTCAAGCACATTTCCCCAAATGCAAGAGGCCGCCGAATAGTAGCGAGGGCCTTGGGTGTGATAGTGGGGAAAGTATTCCCTCATTGTTAGAGTAAAACAAAACATAATAATTGTTATAAAATTGTAGAAGCAGTAAACAACCTGAAACTGAAACAAAAAAGTGGGAGTTTGATAGATAAATATCAATGTCTCAAACCATAAAAAAGAATAATCCAACACGTTATATGGTATAAAAATCATCCAAAATAGGATACACTACAATCAAATACAAATACAATAAAAGTACATAACAGAAGTAGAACTGAGAAGCATCACAATAATTGGCTTGGACCCATGCTCTCCTTATCCTATGCAGTAATAAAGTCCCTTTATAAGGGTGAATTCGCTATTATAAACCTACAGTTTTATAATCATTTTGGGCACAAAAGCATGACCCAAACAAGGTGTGAGGCTAATCCTAGTAGGCAACCACCAATGATCTGTGCGTAAGAGTTAGTGAATATATGAAATAAAATTAAAATAAAATAATAACTAGGAAGTACTCAAGTAAACTATCCATTTATTCTATTTATGTACTTTAGAAGTCAAATTTAATTAAATTATAACTATATCAAGATTCAGACTTAGCATGCCAATCCCCCGTACTGAATAAAACATAGTAGATGCCTCAAAAGATCATCTTGATAAAAATGTGAATACTAAATCTAAGCTTGTGATTTGTCTTGGTTGATGGATCATAAGTCATTCCATTTCATTTAAAACACATCTCTGATTAGTGGTATCAATGTACATCCAAGGCACATTGACCCCCTGTACCAAAGTAACTAACAACATGTGAAATAACCATATCTCATTTAAGCATACCAGCATTTCAACATTTAATCATTTGTTCAGTTTATAATATATCATGTTCTAAGTATCCCTCAATGGATCAAAGATCCTCTCATAATTTATAAAGAATACACAGTGAGACCGACCACCAAAATTGTTTCTCGCTCATGGACTTTAATTACATAACCTATTGTGACTGTCAATTTCCTTTTAGCCGATATAATGGTTCACCCAATGTAAGCATTGTGCAATTAGTCACAGGTTCTTGACCATGTCTTTTAACTGAGACTATAGCTCTTCCAGGGATAATAACCTATTTTAATCATTTATCATTTCATATCAAAAATAACACATGTGAATTGAACTATCTCATGGCTTTAAACCTAACAACTCAATTGGAAAATTTACATAGCAGCAAACACATGAAATTTAAAATATTTCATGGTTCTAACCAGAACAATACACATGAGAATTTCATATAACAACATATCATTCTAACCAACCCCAGAAGGGAAACATTCACTATCCTCAAAGGCATTATTTTTAAATTGCGGACAATAGGGAACACACCCATGGGATATCCCTTAATCAATAAAACTGCAATCACAAGATTCAATTTTTGATAATCAATTACCTAAAAATCCTTAGGTATCAACAAGTTTCAATTATAGAGAAAAAATACCAAAAAATGGACTCATACCATTTTGGATCATATAATCAACTCTATTTTTAACAAAAGTCACTAGATAACCTACCTCGATGTTGTATAACTGATATAATCTGATGTTGGACCTTGAATCAACATAAAACAACATATATCTAAAAAAGTGGTAAATCATTAAACATGTAATAACATCATCAAGAATGGAAATCAACCAGAATGCCTATAGGAAGAGAAATATCTTACCAAGGGAAATCCAACGAGACTGATGGAACTTGATTTGAGTTCCATAGAATGAAATGGGATAACAAAAGGTTCTTATGGGTCTTTCTTCATCACCTCGCATCTCTACTATCCAAAAGAAGTGAAAACAAGACAAAATCCCATTTTAAGTCTAATTTTACTAGTACATAGTGTGTAAATCCATATACAAAATGTGTAAATCATTTTACTACTCACCAATTTGATGACATACTTTACACGTCCCGCACTGACCATGCCGATGTAATTAAATGGTGTGTACTAGGAATTACATGACGTGTAGTCGAATTTTATTCTCTTCCTGGCCATTAAAATCACATGAAGTGTATTCCCATCCTAGAAGGACAAACTAAACGGTGTACACATAGGATTACATGAACTGTTCTACTAAAAACATATTTTTTTCCAGTTTTCCTTATTTTCATAAAACAAATAAAATGGAAAGAAAAATGAAGAAACGATACCTCATAATGAGAACTGGGTTCCTAAAATCATCGTAAGAACATGGGAATTCATGATATATGTATGTTCTTATAATTATCTTCATAGAACCTATAATTCTATAAGGGTTATTGGCCTAATTATAGCTTCACCTATCACGGTAAAAAATCTTTTACTTATTACCCTCCATGGTGGACTTTTACTCAACCAGCCTACACATGTGGTTCTTAATGTGATATGATGTTATGCTATGTTATATTCTAATAATGTGATATTTTCTTAACTCTACTATGAGTAGGTAGGGATGATAAAAGGTAGGGTTTTTAGTTTAATCATTCATAAAAAATCTAAATAGGTTTTTCCTGTATAGAATATTTGATGGAATCCTACCTAGAAACCCCAAATTGATGGTATATTATATGGGATATGAGGACATATTATGGGTAGGTAAGGGGCCCTTTGGTTGGATTACATGTGATTCCAAACTATTTTATGGTAGGAAGGGGACATGAGGTTAGCTGATACATGATATGTGACCCAAATATGTGTAGCTAAGGGGAATTGAGGATAGAAATATTATGACATGGTTCAATGTGCGAGTTTAAGGGTGGTAAGATGTGATCCATGTTACATATTTTTTATATTTTATATATAAATATTTTTATGGTTGTTTTACCATTGTGATTATTATTATTAATGAATCCACCTATACAGATTCCGGTGGAGCATCCGGAGGGTGGTGATATTGTGAAGTCGGAGCATACACGAGATGATCACACTATGGGTCTTGATAAGGATGCTGATAATCTAGATGACCATGAGACACATGTTCATGCTATAGTACATGAGGGTAATATTTAGGGGGTGGAATACTTTGGTCCTTGGATAGATGCGTAGCTCAAGGTGAGATTGGTATGGGTCATGTAGATATCGACTGTGGAGACCAATGATCCGATGCATCTATGGAATATCTGACATGTGATTTCTAGTCTCATCACCCACCACTATTTCAGTTTGTGGGTGGACCTTAGGTAGTATAGAGTTTGAAGAAGCCAGTCTACACTATCATCGATCATCATGAGACACACCTTGGTAGGATGATAAGGCTGTAATTGTACAAGATCAATGTCCCAAAAATAGTAGTAGGATGTACAAGATCTGGCTAGAAGTCATGACAGATTGTCATGGAATGAATTTGAGGCCAGCTTCTACGATCACTTATTACCAGTGACACTGAGGGTGGATAGATACACTGAGTTGATTGATATCAAGTAGAGGGATACAAATGTTCTGGAAAATATGATAGAGTCCACAGACCTATTCTGATTTCTGACATCTATGGTAGGTGATAAAACCTCTATAGTGAATAATTTTGAGTATTTTTTATGGAATGCAATCAGGGTGTAGGTCAATATCATCTGAAAGATTTATTTCTTAGAGGTGGTCAACCATGTGATAATATTTGAGTTCAAATTAAATATTCATTAATATTCGATCTATGTGGCATATTTAGATGAGATCAGTAGTGATACATCTTGTAGTAGGAAGCGAGGTTTTGAGGAGAGTTATTAGGGATGTCAGGAGAAATATATATGTAGATTATTGTTTATTGGATCATCATCTATACACTTATATTATGGGAGTCCCTGGAAACATCAAACATAGTGTGATTGGGTTCCAATGTAGTTTATGTATAGATGAATTATGGGAAATTTGTATAGGTTATTCTAGTATTGAATGAAGACAACTGGGAGCTAGGGACCTAGTCAGACTCATGGAAATGAGGTAGTATAGGGAGTGGTATCAGAATTTGGTATTTGTGATTCAGGTGCATATGAAGGTAATGAAAAAACAAATAAACCTAGTGGTGGGTTTAGTGGCTAGAAGATGGTGTAGATATATAGTGAAACTAGGACTCGGGTAATCAGTCTTTGGGCATAGTGGAAATAGATGATATTCCAAGTGCAGAGCTAACTAGGTTGCTAAAAATAGTAAGTGGTACTCCATGTGTGTGAACAAGGTATTCTATTGATTTTGTTTTGGCCAGTTATTGTTTATGTGGTGAACGTGAATTGTTTATGGAAATACTAAATGATGCTTACTTGGTTGGAATATTTTATGATGCATGATATATACAGATACACACACACACAAACGTACGAGGATTATAGGCACAAATAATTATTGTGGGAGTTGATGCAATGTGGGTTTTATATGAGGTGTGTAGGAATTAGAATTATGTTGGGAATACACACACACACAAATATATATATAGATATGATTTATGATTTTTTTGAATCTATTATAATGAATGATATTATGGGCATATAATGATATAATGGTTTTGTTGAGTTCCATGTATAGCATAGGTATATCATGAACATGTGATGAGATGTGGGACTTGATATGTGTCAAATATGATACATGAAGGAATAAATCACTTAATGTGATTTAAAAAAGGAATATACATCATGGGAGGACATTTTAATATATGGGTGGTCAATGGACTATCATAATGATGTTTTTGGGTCAGGAAGAGATCCATTTAAAAATTCATAAGTTGGGGAGTGCCACAAGTGGAATTGACTGAGGTTTATAACTATGGTAGAATGAGTTAATGTAGATGATATGTTCATGTATGGTATAATATCATAGTAAATATTGATATTTCAAAGATGATCTATTTTAAGGTGCAGGGATTAAAAATACCCATGTTTTTTATCGGGTTGAAAATCCTCAACCTGTTTAAATTTTTTAGTCTTGTGAGCATCCCCACATTTCTCTCGATCGTTGGAGACTAATTAGGGATTCTTGGTTTACAGTATGCCTTATATTTAGGAGGGGTTTAAGAATTTGACTGTTCTTTATAGGTTAGGTTGAGTTTGAAATGTGTGGGTCCAATGAATCTATATTTAGGACAACATAAACTAAGGTGAATGGTTAGATTTAACCATACAACCACCCAAGAGAAACTATGTGACCCTCCCACAAAAAAGAACAATATTTTTCAAATCAGGCATGGGGGGTGTATGGGTATTATGAAGCCTCTTTATTTTTAAACAAAAGTGATTCTCATGGTCAGATCATGAATTGGTAAACTATGGATCTAACCCATGAAAATGTGGATCTTGGTTAGTGAGCATGATAAGATTTTCACATAGTTAGAAAAATAGTGTGGCCAAACTATGTGGATCATTTATTTGGGTGAAATTATGAAAATACGCTCCTTCCACATTTTTGTCATTCCTCACCCTTTATCCTTCAATTAACATTGAACACATAGAATCTCCTACATTTACTTCATAAACTAGTCATTGAGAGACCTTTTATATATAAGATCTGATATAAGATCTGTTTTTCTAAATGGAATGACATAATTTTTTCATTTTTTCATCTTTCCATTATTATTATTTTATCTCACAAAAATGAAATCTAAATTCTAGCAATTACTTTTGACTTATTTTTAGGGAATCCAACTAAAATTCTAATTTACCTAATTTTAGATCATATAAGAATCTGATATCAGACTATAAGGTCCTTATGAATAAATGGTAAGTGGTGCCTATATATAATTTCTTTTTTTGGCTTTTGGGGGATAATTATAAATATTCCCACAAGGCTACAATAATATTTACGAAAAAAATAAAATTTATTTTTTAAAAATTATTGAATGATATTATTGGATATTATTTGACATGACTCAGTAAATTTATATTTTTCAAGCCACGTTAAGGACTTTTTACCAAATGGGTCTGCTAGAATACTTGTGTGTTTTTAATTAATTAAATAGTATTATATGTTATGATTGGATCCAATGGAACATGATGGGAATGACCTGATGATTGAGGTGATACTGATTACCTAGGATGAGGATGCATAGTTTTCCATTTTGGGAATTTCTTAAGATATATGGGGTGATGTTGATCACTAGGTTGAGCCAATTTGGTAATCGATATTTGAGGCGATAAGGTCATCATGAAGAAGGAATGGATCTCGTAACCTTATATGGGGTTGTACAT
Source organism: Viscum album (assembly GCA_963277665.1). NCBI lineage: Eukaryota > Viridiplantae > Streptophyta > Magnoliopsida > Santalales > Viscaceae > Viscum > Viscum album. Next base: position 1,721,668,034 of record OY728147.1, on the reverse strand, counting down.
TATGATTTAGTAACTTGGTTATAATGGAATGTTGTGTTAGATGATGTTACTTATATTGTTTAGTGATTTTCTATCACAATTATGGGATGATTCATTATTGAAGTCATATGAAGACATATAAGGCTTAGTTAACGAGGTTTTGAACTATAATTGTGGGTGGAAGATACCATACACTATGTGACTTAGGGTATGTTGTTGGGCATTTAAATTTTTGGTTGTGATCACTGTAGAAAGACATGTTGATAGTGATGGACCATTAACTAATAATGTTGAGACTATCAGTTGGGGGATTTGGCTCACCATTAGATTATATTCTATGTTTCCAGGACAGTGGGAGGATGGATATCAGTATGCTTAAGGACACTGGCATTTGAGAATACGTTGATCTTTTATAGGGGTTAGATAACATTTTCCCATCGGACATCGAGATATTGAACTGATGGTGAGCATATGATCTATGGTTTAAGGGAATGGAGAATTTATTGGGTGTTATTTTTGGTTTCTAGATACATGATTGATGGATTGAGGTGTAATGAGTAAAGATATGGGTGTAACTTGACGGTTCACAAGACATGATATTTCGTTAGGGGATGTGTTGGGTGCTAATCTATGGATCGTCACAAATAACAATAAATCTATATATATGAATAAAAAATATATATAAAATATATATATATATTAAGGAACATTTTCATTTTAATAATAGGGTTAGATGAAGAAGGAATAAGATTACATGTGGCTTCTTAAACATAGGGGAAGTTAATTTATTAATCATAAATTGTTGTGTATTTCTTTTTATCATATTTATCAAAAAGATGAATAATTATGGATTTACGAAATGAACAAGTTGGAAGTGTCCTTATATGTTCATCATCAAAAAATACAGTCCCTCTTGTGATGCATATGAACATTATATCTTTGGGATCTGTTAAGGGATTAGGCTTGGGTGATGGACCCTGTTGTTCGAGTTGGACATATTCACTGGGTGGATGATAGGGGACCATGATGTTTCCTATGATAAGATGGTGTTTCCTTTTGAGTTTTTTGAATCTTATTTTATTCATTGACATGGTCACCACATGCAACATAACATAATAATTTCTTTTGTGACCTTTTATTTAATTATTTTGGTTATACAAATGATATTTCATTGGGAATGTTGTTCAGTATTTTGCTGCTTATGTTGTGTTATGCTTATGCTGAGTTTCAATAATTGCTTCTACTCTGTTATGGTCCATATTCAACTATAATATTTATATTTGATCCATTTATATTATCACCAAATATGGGTACAATCTCTACATTATCATTTCATCAACCCCTTTATACTATTCTTTAGCGATTATAATATGGGTAGGTGTGCCAATGGTCCATTTTACTACCGGACTGAAGCATCATTTGGGGGGAAAACCAGATCGAGGAACTATAATTTAATGAATGATATTATTGTGATAAATGTTTACATGAATATGGTATTGATCTTATCCACATTAAAATACAAATAAATATCACACTATATATTGTTTATATTAAATGGACCTCTCATATTTACATATTGTTTTGGATGATAGTAAATAATAAATTTCAACATTGTTTTAAATTCATATTGATGTATTCTAATGAACAACAGGGTAAAAATTAGATTCGGATAATATACGATTGATATTGCTAATCCATTGAAACTTACTTATTCCTTATCATATATCATAGTGATCTAATAATGAGATAAATATTTTCTCATAGAAATTAAATTTTTTATTTTATAAGGTGATAGACTATTATATAAATAGTATTAGACCCTTTAAATTTATTATTCAGTTATATAATGGAATATTTTCTCATCTGTTACCATTTACACACATGCATGGTAAATAGTTATAACATCCACATAAACAACAATATCTATGTGTGAACATGAAGACATAATATGAAACACGATATATACTCCTTGATATCACTTTTCATTTTTTCCCACTAGTAATTCTATTCATGATATTCATACATCATCATACATATGTGATATATACATAATAATGAAATATGAGCGTCATCTAACAAAACCGTCAATTATGAAATTTATGAGTCACATAATCTTACACCTGGAGAATTTATGTTATAGGTTTTTATAAACAGAGATTTTTTATTTATATATTCCTTTACAAGATACACCATGATTAAATGAACTATGATATACTATTGAAATATTATTATTTCAAGAGGTAGTTAATGCATATAAATTATATTGTATTGTATGAATAGTAAAAAAATAAATTAGTTAAAACTTAATGTATACTCATTTAGAAAATCAATTCATTATTTATCAACTAATTAAAGGTGAAAACAATAATCATTTGAAAATAAAAATAGATGTTTTTAGGAAAATTAAACTTTACACATGCAAGGTGTTTTATTAAAATTAATTATATTTGTCATTGTTGGTGATGGAGTTAAATGAAATTTATATATTATATTTAATAAAAAAATTTAACATCCATATATTGTTTTTTATAGGCATGGGATAATTTTAAATACTTTCTTATTTTTAAAAGTGGGCTTCATTGAGTTTTCTACACTCATTAAAAAAAATCCACCACTTATAGAAATTGAATATTGAAAATTGGATTCTATATTTTCAATAAAAAGGATATAATATGGTAAATGTCTCTACAAAATTTTTGGTAATTATAGATAGAATCTATGGTAAATATTTCTTACCTCATAAACTATAAAATGGGTAAAATATGGTTGAAAGCAAGAGGTAAGGTCTCAAAATCAACCCAAAATTTCCATTACAATATTATATGAAATAAATTGAAAAATATAATTAACAAACAAGAATATATTATATTTTGGTGTTATTTTACCTCAATAATTAAATTTACATCATTTGATGTAATGAAAATTAAAAAATTTTGCCTTCTAGAATTTTATAGCTCTAATATTTTAGAATAATTAGAAAAAGGTGTTATCTTCCACAAAATTGATTTATTTAAAATAATAGATAATAATTTTTAATGTGGATTTTCAATTATAGTTTTTAGTTAAATAATAAATACATTATATTCTTACACAACACCAATAAATCATGTATTCAATTAATAGAAAAAATGTAATGAAAGTTTTCAAAATTCTAAAAAATAATACAGGTTTGGTGGATTATTTTTTTAATGATGTTTATAGATTAATATAACATGTTATAGATTATTTTACCTTTTATATTGTGATTCCAAAACTATGATGATTAATTTAAAGTCATATTAAATGAATTGTGTCAAAAATATTGTCAATGATATTTTATGATAAATAGTATATTATTAAAAAATTTAGTAATAATAAAGATAAATAGATAGGAAAAGTTGGATTATAAATTGTATAACATACCATTCGGTAAAAATTGATGAGATAATTTATTACATATTAGTAAAAATAAATCCATTTAGGATTAAAAAAAAATTATTACTATAGTTATGGATAAAATCAATTAGTGAAGGTGTTAAACTAAAATACAATGTTTAAAATGAAACCAAAATAAATCTATATTTAGTTATCTGATGATAATTAATTCTCATAATATTATTTATTTGATTATATGGTAATTTTAAAGCATTTTTAATTATAATTAATTAATAATATTTTAATGTATTCTGAAATTGCATGTGTTCCCTTTTCCTCCTTTATTTCAGAAACCACTTCTCCCATTACATTACACACCATTGTGACAAATATATCAACTAAAACCAATCCATTTTTTTAAAAAAAATTTATATAAATTATTTATATGTGTTGGTCTTCTTAAAATATCATTCCATGAATCCTTAATAATGGATCTATAAGAGGCCTACTGAAGAAGAGGCAATCAACTTATCTGACCTATTTTAACTAATTTATTCATATACCTTATCTAAATTTATGGTGTTAACCATTTAATAAAACATTTATCATCTTAAATATACATGTAACAACCCGATATTTTATGATAATTATTATTTTTAATTTACTTGATGTTATGTGTTTTATGCTACAAAAATATTATCTTGTTCTATACGCCACACTGTATTAGCATGAGTTATACGCAACACAATTCTTGGATCGTGTTATACACAATTTCAAGTTCATTGGATAGAAGTTATTCTAGGAATCATTGAGTATATATATATATATATATATTCAATGTATAAATTAAATATGGTTAGATTCTGTTATACGCAACAAAAAAGGAGTCTTTCACTACACGCAACCCTGACTTGACTTTCATTACACGCAATCACGAATTTCCTCAATAGCGTGTGTTGTACGCAATACCGGGTTTCACTGAACAATGAGATATGGTTTTTATATTATGGACTTGCTGTTATGAATAGTATTAACTACATTTTTAATTTTACAAAATTATTATTCATCTTACACATTTTCTAGAACATGGCATGTGAACAAAATAATTTTTTCGGGTAAAATAAGTATTTTTCAAAAATTGCAGTTTTCCTGCCTTTTGATGGTGCACCCAATTTAAATGTTGTTTTTGACATGTCTATAAGTTCAATTTGACAAAATAAAATTCTTCTTTTGAATCAAGATATAAAAATTTACTTTGGATAAAATTTTCATATTATTTAGATAACTTTCATATTTTAATGAATAATAAAACATGCTATATTTTAATTAAAAACAACTTTTTTCATCGCAATAATTTATATGGTCAGAATATATTTTTAATTGGTTTTAAAGTGTAATTAGAAGATATTTTTACTATTTAATCAAATGTTGGACATTGGATATAGTTTCACTTTGAAATTGGATATAAACAAGTATCAATCTTTTGATAGTTATTGTTTTTTAAAAACAGGCTATTTGTTTTGATAATGGGAATTAATTTAAAAATTAATTAATGCCACTTCCATGTTTTGAATTTGTAAAAATAGAAATAAATTTTGAATTCGGAATATCAAAAAATTCTTAGGCTGAATTTTTGGTATTTTTCTGAAAAACATCAATTTTCGATGAATTGTGAAACCACTTAGTGGTAGTTAAAAAACGGAATTATTCATTTAAATGAAATTTTACCACTTCTGTGAATTGAATTTCGAAAATCTGAGAGACACAGTTAATCTCAAGGACTAAAATGTGGTTTAATGTGATGAAAATAATATTTGGTGAATAAAAACTTTTTACTTTTATTTACCACGGTTAAAAGTAAATAGAGTAATTAAGTGTAAAAATTATATTAATATTACCCCAACACATGTCCTAATTCTATTGGATAGGTGTAATTCGACCAAAACCAACCTTAGAAATAAAATATTACTATTTAGGCCCACTTGGATTAGATTAGGAAATTTAATATTATTTTATTTAAAAAATAGATAAAATAGTTAAAATCAAAGATTAATAACGAAAACATTTTTAAAATAGGGTTATACATAAGATAAATTCGAATATAAATATTCATTAGAAATCTAAAAATATTTCCAACATAGTGGTATTTTATTTAGAATTTTGAGACATTATATAATCTAATTTATTTATGACACAATGATGATGGAGTAATTATCTCATTAATGAAATATTTACATAATTGATGTTATAAATACCCAAATAAATTTAATTTGAGACTTTTTATGAATTCCACTAATTTTATAGCTTAATATGACATGTTATTATGGATTTAAGTAACATGGTTCGAACTAATAATTCTGTTATAATTCTCACAGAAATCAATTACCAAATAGTTTCCAAATTGACATAAAATAGTTTTTAAAACAAATATTATATTATTAATTGTTATTTTATTCCTAAAAATATAAGATTCGGCCAAATGACTTAGATAATGTTATATATATTAATAATAAAAAACTTGGGGTTCGTTTTTCTTGTTATAGTATGTTTATTAACCTTATAGTGTAAGAAAATAAGAAGACATGGTAAAAGTAAAATTATTTATCTTAAAGTTAAATCTAAATGATAAGGTTAAAATAGAAACCTAAACTAGTATAAATTCAATTGGATGAGATTCTTTCTACCCATCCTTACCTTATATTCGAAATAAATCAATTTTGAGCTATTAAAAACTGAATATGACTTTATAATAAGATAATATTATACGTTTTCCTAAGGTGCCCCTCCCCTCCCTTATAAAAGGGCACCTTCTCCCTCTCTTCGTCACACCACTTTGAGCCTTCAAGATCGGAAAAACCCTGCCAAATTATCTTCTCCAAATCCCTATAAATATAATAGAGGTCCTGGTATTCTTCAAAGACCAATTTTAGTGCCCTAAGAGAAATTTTACAGGAGGCACTTCGAGAAAGTGGTAATACCTTCTACCGTTTTTCATCAAGTTCCATTATTAATCTACTCCCTCTTATTTAGTTGTTTCAGTATGAAGTAATTACATTAGTATCCCTCATATACTGATATGTTATTATAAATATTAAAAAACCATATTTCACCTTCTATCCATCCTATGGAAAACGAAATCACCGCGCGTGCGTACGTACGGAATACCGTCTCCACGACGTGGTGTAATCTGTTTTTCCACCACCACCTTACTTGGATGGGTATAATGGTGTAAATAATAAATATATATGATTATTATAACATCATAATGATTTTAAGATATTATATAATTCACTCAAATTCGATTCAACAAATATGGGAATGATATCATCGCTCGTGCGTACGTACGGATTACCTTCTCCACGACGTGATGAGATTAATTTTCCATGTTAACAATGCAAGAATGATTATAAAGTATATAGAATATGTAATCATGAAATATATGAAATAATAATGAAACTAGATTTATGTATATATATATATATATGTATTTCATATACTTAATTCCATTCAATTCAATAAGGAAACGAAAACAGCGTTCATGCGTACGTACGACCTACCGTCTCCATGAACGGTGTATTTATTTCCATTTATCGAGCTATTATATATATGTATATTCTGAATATATACTATATATAAATCATGTTTTATATTTTTTAATTAATTTATCATGATCTATGTAATCATATGAATAATTACAAGTCAAAACACGGACGACAAATGAAACGATTTTACCCAAAACGCTCTTTAACATTGAATTTAGAAAAGAACGGGTAATATAAAGTCACAAGTGAACCATATATGATATCATAACAATGAATATGATTCTGTAATAAGTCAAAGACATTATTTAAATCATTATACATGAGGTTCAGATACATACGAAGCATATCGAACATAAGGTAAGGGATAACTATTCTAATCTCGTTCTTATCCGAGATTGTTTATTCGTAAGTATTTACTGGGGTTATTATTATCATCCATGTCTGTGTTTTCTAAAAGATTTTTTATGTATGATTAAAGTCTTTTTACTGATTTTTTTCTTTTACTACATGGTATGTAAGGAATATTTTTTTACCAAACGAGGTACTTTTTGATTTTTCCAACAAAAGTACGAGAAGAATGTTATTTTTAACTTATACGGTGTGAACGGATTTTTAGGGTTTCATAATGCCTCATTTTCATGAAGCTTACTCAACATGATTTTATGATTATTTTCAAAAAAATACTTTTATTTTAAAAGTGCATGTCATTTTTTGAAAAGAAAATTATTTTTACTAAGAATGGATATTTTCCTCAAGAATTCATTTCAAATGTTTTATCAAAACCATTTTCCATATAAGATGACATTATTTCATATGTGTATGTTTCATGTTTAATGTCTATATGATTTACATAGTTCACTTTTCTTATGATGAAATGTCCATTTGTTTTACATGGATTATGAGATGATGGGATGATGTTTATGAAACCCATTTTATTTTTTAGGTTATGATGAATTTTTTAAGTTTATTTTGTGGCACAAGTAAGAATTTTTTCATTATGAGATGGGTGGGACCTATATCTCCCTCCAATTCATTGGGTAAAGATTTATATCTCATTAGATAGACATGGCTGGAATGGTAAGTTAATCAGGTTCAGTGTTACAGGACTGAAATGAGGAGTGAACTCGATTCAGAAAGGGACTTTGTCCACTAAGATGGACTTGGCAGCAATTCCTTGGCTACTATGTAAATCATAACATGTGCTTAATGGATTCCACAATTACATGTTTTATTACCATGATATTTTATCGTGATGGTTGTTCCATTATGATATATGCCTTAAGTACATCCAAGATTTATGTCTTTGCTCATGGTTTTAATTTTTAGATTTCATGTTCAAGTTTTTTATTTCTAATGTTTATGGATTGTTTTATGTTCTCTATGTTTGCCCTTACTGAGCATATGAGCTCTCCATTTTTATGTTTTATTTTCCCCAGGAAATAAAGAAAGGTTTTTGGTAAGGAAACAAAAATGGGAAGATCGTTATGGGAGATTTTGAAGATATTTCAACATGATTAGATGTTTATATTCCAAGTTTCCAAAGACACTAAACTATTACGGTCCTTGTGTGTCTGGTTTTTTGTTATGTGTTAAGTATTCCGCAAATGTAATGTAATTTCCATGTACGTCAGGCTTTGGGTCTCTACAGTTGGTATCAGAGGAAAGGTTTAGTCAACCTTTGGAAATAAGGATGCGAGAACTTTAGTGATATCCCTAGAGATATTGCTAAGGTATGTCTAGGGATGTCCCTAAGGTTAAGTATAAGTATAGGTTATAATCCTAGAATTATGGTAACGATCATAGAATTAAACCTAAGATTTTAGATAATGAAGGTATTCTCCCTTTATTATTTTGTTTTCCCTATCAAGTTTTTTGCCTCTCACACTATTATTTTTGGGTTTTAGACGATTCCTGGAACCTGAAGGAACCGTTTTGGTCAATGTAATGGACAATGCATTGATTTTCCTCCTAACAAAAACAATGTTATGGGAGATGGAGTTAAAAATCTTTTTGCTATACTTAAAAAAGCTATGAATCATTCTGGACATCAAAATGAGTAGATAAAGGAGCAAAATTATATTGAATCCTTCACGAGGTAGAATCCACCTTCATTCTGTGGGTCTTCTGATCCCTTAGTGGCTGAACAATGGATCAGAACTACTGAAAATATATTTTCAGTTCTACAATGTTCTGAGCATGATAAAGTCATCTTAGCAGTATATCGTTTGGAAGGTGATGCTGATCAATGGTGGAATATTATCAAGAATACAAGGCAAAGAGATGAAATTGAGTCCATGGAAATGGACAAGTTCAAGAACTTGTTTTTTAGTAAGTACTTCCCTCTTATTTTTCGAACAAAGATAGAAAAGTAGTTTTTTGAACATAAGAAGAAGGATGATGAATCTGTTGGTATATATGAAGCGAATTTTACAAGACATCCAAGGTATGCATCTGGCTTTATCATCCAACCTAAAAGTAAAGTTGATCGATTTTTCAGTGGCTTAAAACCAAGTCTTCGAAGGGCATTAGCTATAAGATACATCAGTAGCTATGAAGAAATTGTTCGTTGTGCTATCAAGGTAGAACTGGAAGTTGGTGTAATATATCCATATCATGGTTTTGACAAGAAATGAATAATGGAGTTCAAGGAGAAATATCAGAACAATGGTGAAAAGAATATGAATGTTTCTTTATGCTCAAAGTGTGGAAAGAAGCATGGTGGAGATTTCTTTAAAGGGACTAGAAAATGTTTTAAGTGTGGAAAAGAAGGTCATCGAAAAGTTGAGTGTCAATGTAATTGAAAAAGGGTTCCTAATGATGTGAACAATGAAAAGACTGTAGAGAATTCACCACCAACACTTCAATGCTTTATGTGCAAGGAAATGGGGCATTATGCTAATAAATGCCATAATCCACGGGTTAATGATGATCAACATGAGAAACATCTTAAGGTAAAGGATAAAGGGAAGTCTCATGTGATCACTATTTGTGATGTTGAGTAAGAAAATAATGTCATGTAATGATTAAGTGTTTATGTAATGAGATTTAAAAGTAGTATTATGGAATCTAATTTATGGTATTGTGGAATTTTGGAATATTTATGCATTGGTCTATTGTGGTTTTCAGTAATTTTATGGCACCGGTAAACATGGAAAGTGATTGAGATATTTTTGGAAATAATATGATATGCGCATAATGAAAGGATAAGGAGAAAATGAAATGTTTGACAGTATTCATAATCTCATGACTGATATAAGGAAATAGTTATATCATTGTTTGAGTATATAGGACTTTGGGGTTTTGGTATGTGGAAAGAGTTAACTTTTTACAGTACTGATGTTTTCACTAAGGTTCAATGGGTATTCATTTTTCAAGAGAAAACATGATTAAGGCCTTCTAATGTTTGGAATGTTACCAACAAGACATATCTTATGATATATGGGGATCAACAACGGTATTAACATGATTGTTATATGAACTCTCTGGTAATCGTTTTCACTATAATAGGAGAATGGACATCAGTATTTTGGATAAGCATAAATATTGGAATGGATTATGTTGGACATAAGTTATTATTGTTTAAGGATAGAAATTTTTTTCAATATTATTGATGGGATGTTATAGTAATGTAGTTTTAGAAAAAGGACAACATGTAGAACGGGCGACAACCTGTCACGTCGGACAAGGCTGTGGGAATCGAACCCACAACCGAAGTGCGACAGGCCTTTATCACCTACCAATGGCCTACTGAAAGTCCCTATTTAGTAGAAACTAGTTTTATTATATTAAGTAGTATGATATATGAAGTATTAGTCCATTTTAGGAACCATATATGATTAATCTCACTATATATGGGCTTATGTATTTTTGATAACTTTTTCTAACCTTTTGATTGAGACAGATGGATTGACCCATCATTCTATCACATGATATGCTAACACTTCACGAATGAAAAATTCAACTTCATTTCTTTAAGATATGAAGTGGAAATTGTCCAAGGAACGACTAATAGTGAGACTATACCAAAATCAAGAAAGTATTTCTTCTAATTCCAATTTATTCAACTTTATGGAAATCATCTTGAAATCCAAAAATGTTGTCCTAGTGCCCTTATATCCTATGAATCAGATGATACCTTAAATCATCACAAATTTATGGCATTGTGATTAATGGATTTTTCATAGCCATGTTCTTTACCACTCTCCATCAGAAAATGATGGTCAGATTTCTCTTCGATATCCATATTTTCACCTATGTTCTCCTATGTGGAAACCCAGTGATTAGTTAATTTTGCTAACTATTACGTTTCATACTTTAGTTTTTTAAAGTTATGTTTTGGTATTTCATTTTACGATGTGGGTTTCAATTAAAGAAACTTTCATGTAGAAAACTATGTATAACCCCATTAAATTTCGAGGGCGAAATTCCTTTTAAGGGGGGGTAGAATGTAACAACCCAATATTTTATGATAAGTATTCTTTTTAATTTATTTGATGTCATGTGTTTTATTCTACAACAAGATTATCTTGTGCTATACGCCACACTGTATTAGCTTAAGGTATACACAACACAATTCTTGGATCGTGTTATACGCAATTTCAAGTTCATTTGATAGAAGTTATTCTACGCAACATTGAGTGTGTATATATATATATTCAATTCATAAATGAAATATGGTTATATTCTGTTATACGCAACAAAAAATGTGTATTGCACTACATGAAACCCTGACTTGGCTTTCATTACACGCAATCGCGACCTTCCTCGATATCATGTCTTGTACGCAATACCGAGTTTCACTAAACAACTATTCATGGTTATAATATTATGAACTAGCCGTTATGAATAGTATTAACTACATTTTAAATTTTATAACATTATTATTCATCTTACACATTTTCTATAACATGGTATGTTAACAAAATAATTTTTTTAGGTAAAATAAGTATTTTTTAAAAATTGCAGTTTTCCCGCCTTTTGAGGGCGCACCCACTCTAAATCTTGTTTTTGACATGTCTATAAGTTCAATTTGACAAAATAAAATTCTTCTTTGGAATCGGGATATAAAAATTTACTTTGGATTAATTTTTCATATTATTCAGATAACTTTCATATTTTAATGAATAGTAAAACCACACTATATTTTAATTAAAAACAACTTTTTTCATCACAATAATTTATATGGTAAGATTATCTTTTTAATTGGTTTTAAAGTGTAATTATAATTGATTTTTACCATTTAATCCAATGTTGGTCGTTGGAATTAAATTCATTTTGAAATTGGATATAAACAAGTATCAATCTTTTGATAGTTATTGTTTCTTAAACACACGCTATTTGTTTTGATAATGGGAATTAAATTTAAAATTAATTAATTCCACTTCTATGTTTTGAATTTGGAAAAATAGACATCAATTTTGAAATTGGAATATCAAATAATTCTTAGGCTGAAATTTTGGTATTTTTCTGAAAAACATCAATTTTCGATGAATAGTGAAACCACTTAGGGGTAGTTAAAAAATTGACTTTTTCATTTAAATGAGATTTTATCACTTCTGTTAATTGAATTTAGAAAATCCGAGAGACACGGTTAATATCAAGGACTAAAATTTGGTTCAATGAGATGAAAATAATTTTTGGTGAATAGTATCTTTTTACTTTTATTTACCACAGTTAAAAGTAAATGGAGTAATTAAGTGTAAAAATGATATTAATATTACCCCAATAGATGTCATAATTCTATTGGATAGGTTTAATTCGACCAAGAACAACATTAGGAATAAAATATGACTATTTATTCCCACTTGGATTAGATTAGGACATTAAATATTATTTTATTTAAAGAATAGTTAGAATTGTTAAAATCAATGTTTAATAAATAAAACATTTTTAATATAGAGTTATACATAATATAAATTCGACTATAAATATTCATTATAAGTTTAATAATATTTCCTATGTAATTGTATTTTATTTATAATTTTTAGACCTTAAATATGTCAATTTATTGATGACACAATGATGATGAAGTAATTATCTCATTAATGAAGTATTGACATAATTGATGTTATAAATACCCAAATAAACGTAATTGGAGACTTTTTATGAATTCCAATAATTATATAGGTTAATATTTCATGTTATTATTTATTTAATTAACTTGGTTCGAACTGATCATTCTGTTATTATTCTCACAAGAATCAATTACCAAATAGTGTCAAAATTGACATAAAATAGATTTTAAAGAAAATATCATATTATTAATTGTTATTTAATTCCTAAAAATCTAAGGTTAGGCCAAATGAATTATATAAGGTTATATATATTAATAATAAAAAACATGTGGTTCGTTTGTCTTGTTATATTATGTTTATAAACCTTATAGTGTAATAAAACAAGAAGACACGGTAAAAGTAAAATTATCGAACTTAAAGTTAAATCTAAATGATAAGGTTAAAATAGAAACCTGAACTTGTCTAAATTCAATTGGATGAGAGGATTTAGACCCATACCCACCTTAGATTTCAAAGAAATAAATTTGGAGCTATTAAAAACCTAATATGACTTTATAGTAAGATAATATTTTAAGTTTTCCTATGGTGCGCCTCTCCTCCATTATAAAAGAGAACCTCCTCCCTCTCCTCCTCACACCACTTTGAGCCATTAAGGTCGGCCAAACCCTACCAAATTTACTTCTACACTTATCTAGAAACATCTTAGAGGTCCTGGTCTTCTTTAAAGACCAATTTTAGTGCCCTAGGAGACAGTTTAAAGGAGGCACTTCGAGAAGAGGTAATACCTTCTACCATTTTCTTCAAGTTCCATTTTTCTTCTACTCCTTCATCTTTAGTTGTTTCACTATGAAGTAATAACATCAGTATCCCTAATATACTGGTATGTTATTATAAATATTAAACAACACTATTTCACCTTCTATCCATCCTACGGAAAACGAAATCATTGCGCGTGCGTACGTACAGAATACCGTCTCCATGCTGTGGTGTAATCTGTTTTTCCACCACCAACTTGCTTGGATGGGTATAATTGTGTAAAGAATAAATACATATGATTATTATAACATCATACTTATTATATGATATTATATCATTAACTACAATTCAATTCAATAAATATGGGAACGATATCATCACTCGTGCGTGCGTACGGATTACCATCTCCACGACGCGATGAGATTCATTTTCCATGTTTACAATTCAAGAATGATTATAAAGTATATATAATAAGTAATCATAAAATATATGAGATAATAATGATACTGGATTTATTTATATATATCTGTATGTCATATACTTAATTCCATTCAATTCAATATGGAAATGAAAACATTGTTCATGCGTACGTACGACCTACCGTCTCCATAAACAATGTATTTATTTCCATTTATCGATCTGTTATATATATGTATATTATTAATATATACTATATATAAATAATGTTTTATATTTTGGAATTATGTAATCATGATCTAAGTCATCATAAGAATAATTACAAGTCAAAACACTGACGAAAAATTAAACGATTTTACCCAAAACACTCTTTAACATGGAATTTACAAAAGAACGGGTAATATAAAGTCATAAGTGAACCATATATGATCTCATAACATTGAATATGATTCTCTAATAAGTCAATGACATTATTTAATTCATTATACAGGAGGTTCGGATACATACGAAGCATATCAAACTTAAGGTAAGGGATAACTATTCCAATCTCGTTCTTATCCGAGATTGTTTATTCGTAAGTATTTTCTGGGGTTATTATTATCATGCATGTCCATGTTTTCTAAAAGTGTTTTTATGTATTATTAAATTCTTTTTACCAATTTTTGACTTTTACTACATGGTATGTAAGGAATATTTTTTTTGTTTACCATACGAGGTACTTTTTGACTTTTCCGAAAAAAGTACGAGAAGAATGTTATTTTTAACTTATACAACGTGAACTGATTTTTATGGTTTCATAACGCCGTATTTTCACGAAGATTAATATACATGATTTTATGATTATTTTCAACAAAATACTTTTATTTTAAAAGTGCATGTCATTTTTTGAAAATAAAATGATTTTGACGAAGAAATGACATTTTCCACAAGAATTCATTTCAAATGTTTTATCAAAACCATTTTCCAACTAAGATGACATTATTTCATATGTGTATGTTTCAAGTTTAATGTATATATTATTTACATGGTTCAATTTTTTATGATGAAATTTCCATTTGTTTTACATGGATTATGAGATGATGGGATGATGATTATGAAACATGTTTTATTCTTTGTTTTATGATGAATGTTTTACGTTTATTTTGTGGAACAAGTGAGATTGATTTCATTATGAGATGGGTGGGACCTATATCTCCCTCCAATTAATTGGGTAAAGATTTATATCTCATGAGATAGACATGGCTGGAACGGTAGGTTAATCAAGTTCAGTGTTACAGGACTGAAACGAGGAGTGAACTCGATTCAGAAAGGGACTTTGTCCACTAAGATGGTCCTGGAAGAAATGCCTTGGCTACTATGGAAATCATAACATGTGCTTAATGGATTCCACAATTACATGTTTTATTCCCATGTTATTTTATCATTATTTATCTTCCTATATGATATATTCCTTACGTACTTCCAAGATTTATGTCTTTGCTCAAGGTTTTAATGTTTAGATTTCTTGTTAATGTTTTTGCTTTTAAATGTTTATGCATTGTTTTATGTTCTCTATGTTTTCCTTTACTGATAATTTGAGCTCACCCGTTTTATGTTTTATTTTCCCCAGGTAATAAAGAAAGGTTTTAGGTAAGGAAACAAAAAGGGGAAGATTGTTATGGGAGGTTTTGAATATCTTTCAACATGATTAGATGTTTATATTCCGAGTTTCCAAAGACACTAAACTATTAACGTCCTTGTGTGTATGTTTTTTTGTTATGTATTAAGTATTTCACAAAAGTAATGTAATTTCCATGTACGTCAGGCTTCGGGTCTCTACAATACAAAAATTATATTATGATTATATAACCACCAATATCCACCCTCTATTCCATCAAATATGAATTGAATGTAACTCCTGTGCATATGTGTGGTCTACTACCTCCACGTAGTGATATAATTTTTTAAAAATCACCATCATGCAAGGATCGTTGTAACTATAGGTTTAACTTATATAAATTATATTTATTAATGAATTATTATTCTTGGATTATAATATTATATGTACTTTGTTATATTCAAATCCATTTGGAAATAATAATACTGCTTTAGTGTTCTTTTGAACTACCACCTCCACAAAGTTATGTGATTTGTTTTTTATTACTATATACATGGTTGGTAATAAGGATAGTATTAATGAATATATATTATATATATCATATATATTATATAATAAGTATTCTTTAAATTTATATTATTATTTTACTTTCTTCATTCCATTAATAGAAAAGTAAGATCAAATTTCACATGAATATATGACTTACCATATCCATGAATGGTGTAATTGATTTTTATTTCAACATATATTATAGATAAAAATAAAAAAATTAACAAATAAATATTAAATTAATATGATTATTTTAATTCCGTATATGATTTATCAATGATTAATGTATATGGTCTATGAAAAACCAACCATAATTATCAGGAGAACACGAAAAATTTAACTAAATGAAATAATGATTTTAATAAGAAATTAATAGTAAATGAGAATTAAAATGTTATAAGGTGATCATTTATGCTATTATAATTTTGTAAATTATTACATAATAAATGTATCAAATATTAAAATTTATTAAATAAAAGCTTATATTTCCTTCAATGAATGTTAACATATGTTAATGGATTCACATCTCACTTTTATTTCCATGAGACACAATCCATATTCACAAAATGTTTCAATTATGTACTATATATAATACAAATGAATATATTTGATTAATTTTTCATGATTTCTTTTAAAATATTGTTAATGTTCTCTTTTTCTTGAGGTTTTCATTCAATTTGATAAGGTTTTATATTCTTAAGTTTTATTCTAATATATAATATTTGTTATAACATATTCTTTTATGATGTTTTTGAACTTCCATTTTCAAATTTTATATAATTAATATCCTTATGTTTATAAATTTTATATTTTTGTTGAAGTTATCATTTAAAGGATACTATGATTCAAATTTTACATAATTGGTAAGGTATTTATGTTTCAATGTAATTATTTACCAGGATTACTTATGATTATGTTTATGGTGTAGAAATCATGTGATCTACCACTCAATAAAATAATAATTATATTATTCTATGGTTTTTATATTTTATACAATTTTACCATCCTTTTAATCACTTAAATTACTTAAGATGTCAAAATTATTATTTAAGAAAAAATTATTTTATTTTATGACTTTGGTTAAAAATCCCATTTCTTCTATGTACATGTTTTCTAATTTGTTTTTTCATAATATCCTATGATTTTTTAAATTCATTGAAACATCAATAATGATTTATAGGATTTACAAGGGATATTATCTTATTATAAGATAATTATTATTTCTCTGTATTTATTATGATTATGATTATGAAGTGTTTTTGAAACGCATTTCATTTTTCATGGTTTATGTTATTATGAACTTATTTATGATATTGTGGAGTAAATGGGAATGGATTTTTGATTATGTGATGTTTGGTTTTAAATTAATAATCAACTAGCCCATGGAGTAATGATTAAAGTGTTATTAGACCAAATTTCACATATGAGGTTATCCCAAAATCGAATAAGAGGGTACATGGAAGGTTATCCCAATTCAGAAATGGGATATGTGTGAGGTTATTCCAAGCTTGATATAGGTACATTATTTGAAAATAATTCCCAGATATGTTATTAATGACTTTGTGGATAAACTTAAAATAATATTTCCATGTTAGTCTCATGTTATAATAATCGTTTTTCTAATTTTATTTTAAATAATCATTCATATATCCTTTTTTATAATTTATGATCTTCTTATCTGACCCTTTATTACGTATTCTTTTCACCGAGATATAAATACATGTTTCATGTTTGATATGTTTATGAATGGTGATGGTTATTAAGAACTGAGTTGGAGATGATTTATTTAACTTATAATTATTATATGTATCCATTTATCAAAATACAATAATCATATATTGTTCTGGTGAGGATCATAATGTTACGTAACAAATATTTTTTTTAATAATTTGTAATATTTATTTATGAAAATTATGGGTCACCATAGTTGGCACAATATAATAGATTGGTTACCTTTAGAAAAATTGATTAGAGTTATTTTGTGAGAACTCTTCAGATAATCCAATGTAGAAACATATATTATTATGTAATGGTAAATAAAGGTGTCTGGTTTTCATGGGAAAACATCAATGACTGGATATTAGAAGTTGAAATGTTTTATACGAGATGAATGAATGGGTAATTACCTAGAAAATAACCAGTCAAGTATATATCACCCCTCATTATAATACATGGTTAGTGTACCTATACTTTTCACCTAGCTTGACACTCCTGGGTGATAAATTAGGGATAATTCAAAAAAAAATTGACCCATTTTGAATTATTTTAATATTTGATAACCATGGATGAATTAGTTCAAGAAAAAAATTTATATATTCAAAATAAGGGGTCATGAATTAGATGTAATATAAATTCATTTTAATGATAATACGGTTTCTTACTATGATTATTGTTGATGAAACTATTATTTTTTTTCTTCCATGTATTGAGCTTAAAAGAACCATGTTAATTCTTATTGTGATAGAAAATATAATGATTTAACTCTTCAGTAGCCAAAGGCTTTGGTATCTAGAATGTAAAATATTCTTACTATGATGAATTTTTTTTTCAAGTCCTGAAGTATGTTGGGATTCCAACTGATAAAAAGTGGGAAGACCATTCTTTTAATCCCATCTTGTGAAATTATACACCGTATTTTTGTTGGTCTTCTGATCCTCAAGTTAATGAGAAATGTATTAGCAACATTGAATGGATATAATCAATTCTATAATTTTTAGAGACTGAAAATGTTATATTAGATGTTTATCATTTAGATGGAGAAGAATATAAATGGTGGAAACATTTCATTAGAATAAGAAGACCGGATTAAATTGACCATATAGAATGGGATGAATATAGATGTTTATTATTCAACCAGAATATTACTTGAATTTTTCGTATGAAAATGTAGGAGTTATTCCAGTCGAGGTAGAAGGATGATGAATGATTCTAAGCTTATACTAAAAATATTAAAAGACTAGAGACATATGCGTAATGCATTATTAGAAAACCAAATTTTTGGTTTCCTATATTATTCAGTAGCATAAAACCAAGTCTCTTAAGGAAATTATCCACAAGATAATTTATTAGATATGAATAATTTTTTCTACGTTTATCTATGGTGGAAATGGAGATAGTTGTTACTAATCAATATATTAGGTTTTAATTTGAAAATATTTGCTAACTCAATTGAAATCCAGTTTAAAAACATAGAAGGAATATGTTGTGCTTTCTAGTATTCACTATGTAAAGAATAATAGATATTTGAAATTTTTTTATGTGAATAAAAAATTATTTATTTGTGGAAACTAGGTAACTGGGTAATTGGTTACTAATGTGATTAGAATATGTTAGTCAATAATAGAAGAAAATAATCAAACAATTCACTACCCACACTAAACAATTTTTAATGAATGATTTTGGGATTTATACTAACTAGTGTTGAAATGAAAAATGATAATGGTGATGATTAACATCAGTTACCAATTATTTCCCTAGAAAATGGGCAATCTTATTCGATCACAATTTTACATCTTGAGTATGATTACATGTTGGTGAAAGGTACTCTAACAATCCTTCTATAATTGGTCACGTCACATTTGATTCTAGATCTATCCACCATTATAAAACTGAATTATTTTGTAAGTGTATCAAATGAATCCCCAATTATTAGTTATTGAATTATAAGTGAAAACATATAATGGTATGATTATTTATCTTCATGTCAAAGGTTCTTCTAGGATTGACCATTTTTGGAATCTAATTCCTGAAAATCTCACTATTTCACCTTTAGTTAAATTTGATGTTGTCTTAGGCATGGAATGGCTTTCATTACATAACAATCCCATTAATTTCCATAGAATAGATGTCCAAATTTTCATTATAACCCAACCTATGATCATCCATAAGTATGAAAATAAATACAGGATTCCATTGGAAACATAATCTAATTTATGGGTCATGATTTTTATTCAATGGGATGTCTATCTCAGATGGTTTGGTAGAATATCAACATTGAGGATATGCCTATTATAAAGATGTTTGTTCATGTTTTTATATATGAATTTCATAGTGTTATTAAAAATAATGATGTTGAGTTTTTAAAATAAATCATTCCTATTTATACACATATATTTAAGACTACTTATATAAGTCTCTCGGTTGAGTTTTATGAATTGAATAAGATACTCTAGGAAAATTATGATAAAGGATTCATTTACAGTAACACCTCAAAATAATAATGAAAGAATATTGTAATTAATATCATGCATGACACACAAATACAATCATATAATTGAGTACAATTTCTTGAGTATTTAGGATATATTTAATATATTAAATAAACATGTAAAATATAATTTAATGTATGTAGTAATGAGTTATGTTTCATTACATTCAAGAACAACTTTTTTTAGTAGTTTGGGTTACACGCTTGACCGAATTTTACCAAACAACAATATGTTATTATGTTATTATTAATGAATATAATAAGATAAAACCTACCCATTATATTTGTTGTTATTCATTATATTATCTAACTTATGATAATATGTGGTTACAAATTAATTATAAATGATTATAAGAAACAATTCAATATAAATCGAATGTATTTATATTAACAATTCTCATGCTCAAAAAGTAGTTTTTATCATAATAAATTAAATTAATTAAGATTATTTAGTAATATAAATGAAATGAATATATTATATATTCATTTAATTATTTTGTAAAATCATACATCAAATTTCATATGTATAAGATATGAATAAATCCAATTTTACATTTAAACATTTTATTTTTCTAAAAAGAATCATTTGTCACATTTTTAATCAAGAACTTATATTAAATACAATTATAGGAAATTTTATTTGTTTTACAATTAAAAATAAACTAAATTATTTAAATAGTAACATAATAATTAGATAATGTGTAATTTTTGGAATTTTTCATTGATGTTTTATGTTTTGATTAATAGTAAAAAATAACACATTTTAATTCAATTTTTTAATTCTAATATTTCAATAAAGAAAAATAATATTTTAATTTTTTAATGAAATTTAATATTAATTATATATTAATTAATCACATTTAGGTCATTTTAGTGAATTTCAATTTGAAATTTGATATAAAAACCAAACAAAATTTTGAAAATTCTTACATCAAACCCTTCTTTTTTTGTCCCTTCTACGGGATTAAATTTAAATTAATTTCAACGAATTATTTTATTAGAATTTGAATTAATGAGTTAGTTAATTTAAATCAAAATAATATATAAATTTTAGTACTATGAAATTATTCTTTACCAAAAATATTTATAAAAATGATTATAATTAATTACCACGATTAAGAGGAAAATTAAAACAATAAGGGAATAAACCATACCCATAAGTGAGAAAATGTATAAGAAACTTGTGAATAATATATATTATAGACATATTTAAACTCTAGAATCAATTTTTTATTATTATGACCATTATGGGGGCCACATGTCATATGAAAAACATCTGTAAATTTCCTTATTCTATCATTTATAAAAATGTCACACCTCTTCCACATTAGAAGTCACTCAACCTTCCATTAATTCACACTTTAATATCCATATTTATTTCTAAAATTATTCTCCAATAATATCCCTACATCCATACCCTAAACATATAATCGACACATTGGTATGAAAAAAAACCAAGGGATTTTTTTGTTATAAACAAAAAGTAGTTACCTAAAAATGAGATAACATTGTTCCACAAGCTGTTTGGTTTTATTTTCATTCTCCACCCAGAAATATATTCATATTAAATGTTTTTATAATAAAATCTGTATCCAAAATATATTTATATGTTTTTCTTATAATTTCCTACCTATAATTAAACACACATACATTTAATGGGTATCAAACATACAATTTGTGTATGCGATAAACTACCGCCTCATGAAATGATATTTATTGTTTCTTCTTTTATCACCTCTAATAATGTGTATTATGATGAAAATATTTTTTTTATTTTTAATATATTATTTTAAAAATGTATTTATACTTCTTGAATTCTTATATAACAGATACCTTTAAGCATTCCATTTTTTGAGGTTGTGATAACATCATTTGTGGACGCCTCGACTACTGCCTCCGAAGAGTGATGTAATTTTTTAATGATACACATGGAATATATTCAGGATGAGATTAATTAAAAATTTAGACAAATATAAAAATAATAAAAAAGATAATTATAATATTCATAAAATTTAATTTTCATTCTTTTAATCTGAAAAAGAGACGGAAGTAGAGTTCATGTGTATATATGACCTACCGTCTCCATGAATGACGTATTTAATTTCATATCTCCAAATTTTAAGGATTATTATAAATAAATATATATTGGATATATATGATATTTAAATCATGTTTCAAATTGTGGATATGATGATATTATGATCTAATTATTATGAAAAGTAGGTAATAAGTCAAAACATACTCAAAAAACTAGAAAATTAACACCTAAAATAAAAAAGGAAATATTGTTAACAAATGGGTAATAAGTCATTATAAAGAGATAATATATGACATTATAAATATTATTATGGTTCTTTTATAACATAGTAATGTGATTAATACCACTATACATAAGTATAAAGGACGTTCACCGAAAAGGAAAGGCACAGTAAGAGATTTTCATCTCACTGTTTACATCTGTGAGACATATGTTATATTCCCCACTTACATATATTGCGTTGTGTAACTATAGCCCATTTTGATATATTATATCATGAATAATTTTATATTAATTGTACTTTAATTATATATTTTAATGATATAATAAAATTAGTTTTGACATTAAAATTACCAAGTGGTAAAAATTTTATTTAGAATCTCACATTCTTTTGTGATTGTGAACAATTCCTTGAAATAATCAATTCTATATGACTAATTTACAGTGGATATAATTTTATTTTATATATCAATAATATTACTATGAGGATATAATATTTCTGAAACCATATATGATTTTAACAAATGTTGTGTACTTGATAGTTATATGATTATTTGGTGGAATATTGAAAAATATGTCTTCTTTATTCAATTCATACATTTGATAAAAAATATTGTTTGTTAATGAAATTGATTATGATATAAATGGAATGAATTGTAAATGACATGTCGAGTGGGTTGCAGAAATTATATACACCCTCGATGCATCAATATGTTCTCACAAGAAAAATTAGATGACCAAATTAAATAGGTTTCTACATATATTTTAAAATTTTCTTGAGGATATATCTTTATAGTATTTTTTTTATTTTTTTAGCGACATGATGTACAATAATTATAAATTACTTTCATTTTTATTTATAATTTATTGTACATGATATTTTCATTATGAAAAAAATCTATGGATGCATTTCATTCTCTATTTATTGTTTGAATGACATGTGATATAATTTTCATAAATTTCCATTTTGATTATGGATTATCAAGTTATTTTTAAATAATGTGGTATTAGTTATTTACCAATCCATGTTAAAAAAATATTATCGAATCATTATTTATTCTGAGGTACATACCCTTACTGAGCATTTGATTTCTTCTTTATTTATGTTTTCTTTCCCTGGGTTATGAAGTGGAATCCATTGAATGAGATTTAAGGAAAAAGTTTTTTAGTATTTGTTATGTATTACCTTTTTTAAAGAAATATGAGTTTTAGGTATGTAATTAGGATTTCCAAAACTGCTATACTATTTTGTCCTGTGGAATTTGAATATTGTATCAATTCCCATGACATAAATAATACACCTAATCCAGGCTTCTGCGGTATGGGAATTAAATTTGGCCATGAATATATCTATGTGGTTCACATATTATCTTAATTAGGAATAAATATAGACAATTGACACTATACATTTATTATCAGGAACACAAGATTATCAATACATAGAATAAGTATCTTCTTCCCCTTAATGATATTATGTTTGATCAACTTCTATCACATTAAAACTTTTCTAGGATTTACCATCATTCTGGATATAATCAATTGAGGTTCAATAAGGAGGATATACCAATGAAATACTTACATATTACATACGAAAACAATGAATTTATATTAATTTCATTTGGACATACTAATTCCCCCACAATCATCATGGAATTAATGAATAGAATCTTTAAAGATTACTATGAGTTGGTTGTGGTATTACATATAAATGATATTTATAAATATTCAAAATTTGAATAACATTTTGAAGCTCACTTGTTGATTTTACTAAAGAACATAATGATTGATAAGTTGTATTAAATATTTTCAAGAAAAAATTTGGTTATAATAAAATTAATTTTAGTGTCATATAATCTCATGCGAGATTATATCATTGGACCCATGAAAGATATTAATTTTTTGAACATTATACCAAACCAATAGAATGAGTAAAATTTATATTTTTTTTACTTGCATAGGTAGTGTATATTTTTTGGAACATTTCTCATTGTTATCTAATCCAATTACCATTTTTTAGAAGGGAGACATGTTTTATTAGATAGTACAATGTGAGGAACCATTCATTGAAATAATGTATAGTTTAGTTAACACACACATTCTTACACTTCCCCATACATTTATGGGTTTTTTTATATAATTTATCAATAAAAATGTTCTTGAGATGTATCCTCTTTCATTATGAAATGGTTATAACTTATGCCTCATGAAAATTGAATATTATAAAGAAAATGTACCCAATTTATGATTTAGTGTTAGCTATGATAATTTTAAAATTGATGATACATATAAGTTATCATTATAGACATTTGTGTGATATATATATATATATATCAAAAAATATTAATGAATATACACTGAAAACTGAATAGAAATGATCCAAAAAATATGTATGGATTTTATTAATGATTATGACTTCACAATACACGACCACCATTGAAATTTAAACATGGATGCAAATATTTTTTGCTTAAAGGATCACACACTATTATCTATAAAGAGGATCCCAAATGATTCAATATTTATGGATTTTATATAGTCTAATTTGAAAATCATTAATGATTTGGAGAAATACGAGCCTTCTCAAATAAATGTCCAACCATCATTACATGGAATGATTAATGTGGGACAAAATTATAATGTAGTTCTTCAAAAGATGGTAAGAACCATTTATGAGATAACCCATTAATTTTTTAGTTTCATAAACTGTAGTAATCATCTATAAGTTACATCCATAACATATTTGAAGAATATTTTGGATGAATCACATAGTTCATCATTATCTATTCTTCCTAGAAGTCTAAAGATGTATATGGATCTGTAAAATTATTTCTATTGGAAATCCATGATAATAGATATTATAGAGTAAGTATCTTTATGATTAATATTTAATAAATTTACAAATGAGATATATAAGACTAAAGGGATTTTAAAAATCATCCCCATAACAAATTTGAAATAAGAAAATCTTACCATAGATTTAATCTCATGATTCCCTAAAACATCTAATATTCACAATTCAATTTGGGTTATAGTTGATAGACGTAGAAATATTGAAAAATTAATTTGATATAAAATGTTATATTATTTGAAAATATTTAGATAAAATAATGTAATTTAATGGAAAGGATGTTTAGAGTACAAAATTATATTGTATCTAGTTGGAATCTGCTGTTTAAATCAACGTTCCAGATATGTATTTCTAAGGCTCTCAATACAGCATTCAGTTTCATAACTGATTATCATCCTAAAATAAATTTAAATTATGAGAAAACCATTTTAACACTAGAAAACATTTTTAAATATTTTTCTATGTATTTCATTGGTGGTTGGGATCAAAACCATTAAATAGTTGAGTTCTCATAAAATAATAGCTTCCACACGAGAATTTAGATGGATCATTATGATTCCCTCTGTTGAATGTGTTTTAGAAGTACAATATGATGAAAGAAGATATATAAAGAAAACTATTTTCCATTTATTTCGATGAGTAAATTATATAGAAATTCAGATCCATTCAGTATCACATGACGGACACTATGAGTCAATTGAAAATTTATCTTGGAAATCATCGATGATATATAGAATTTGATGTATGTTAAAAGTTATTATAGTGAATTTATCTATGATTACAATTTATAAGAAATTTATAGAAATGAATTTTAATCCCAAGGTTTATTTTACCCTTACATATTCTTGATTTTGTATGGATGGTATCTTCTATTTTAGTTATCCAACCATATGACTCTAATGTTAACGATGGATTCCATATATCTCTCCTAAGGAAGTGAAAAACTGAACTGTCACATGTACTAAATTCAGACATCATATAACCATATAATGATATCTAATATGATGAAAAAAGGTTTAAATCTAGCATTTTAGAGACAATGTGATACAACAAAGGTTTACACACTAAAGAAAAGTTCCATAGAGTAATATAAAAATTGATGAAGCTATAAGGGAACATTAGTATTTTATGTAATAGTTATATCATTAATTTCATATACTTGATTGATTAATTTTTAGGTATACATTCATTTTAAAAGGATATAATATATCAAACAAATATTTTATGGATTATTTTTCAAAAAATAAATTTAATTTTTGATATCATTTTTTACAGGAAATAACTTGTTTAAACGAACTACGACATACTATTGAAAATTTGTTTTTCTACATTCACAGTTTCAGCATAGCCATTGTATTGGTCAGTATGAATTTGAATAAATATATTTTGATGATTATATATTGAAAACCTATATAAAATAAAATTATGGTTCCTAAATTATTAGAAATGTAAATGAATATCATTTTAAATTAAAATATTTACTATTCTGGAAAAAACATTTGACTGCCATGTGATTTTATCTTAATAAATATAATTAATATCAATCATTGAATGATTTTAATGAAATTTTTATATTATATATGAAATAAAATTTTAAATATCAAATTATTGTGTTTTCTTGAAACTAGTATATGAAAAAAAATCATTGATAGTTAAAATATACATGAAAATAGTTTTTATTAGGTGTGGTGGACTTATATTGAAATGATTTTACGACACTTATATAAATATAATAAATAAAAATGGATTCCATATTTGGAATTAGGGGGAAAATTTTGGAAAATAGGTTTAATTTTTATTTTAATATTATTAATAGACACTATGATAAATATATGTCTCCTCAGTATGGGTAAAATTGGAAAAACATGGTCAAAACCATGAGATAAGGTATCTAAATCAACCCATTAAATAACTTCATTTCATTTCATAGAATAATATCTACTATAAACATCCTATATTTTATTATATTCCTTTGTGGTACAAATTTGTATTGATAATCATAGAAATATTATTTTATCTAATAGAAATTGAAAATTGTCACTCCCTTGAATGCAATATATCTAAAATTATTACATAATGATAAAAGTGGATAATAAATAATTTTTTACTGTGGAAATTTATTTTTTAATTTTTTTCATCGAAAAATAAACTTAAATTCTTATGGAACTCTCAAAAAACATTTATTCAATTAATATATAAAATATAAAATTATTTTAAATATATTAAATGAATACAATTTAGGGGAATGACTTTTTCCCGATGAATTTCTTAGTAAAATATAATTAGTTACGGATATTTGAAATATTTATATTCAAGTTAAATAAATATATTGATTTCATTAATGTATAATTAAATTAATAATTTAAAATGTTTTATTAATGATATTTTAGGTTAAATAATACGTTATTAAATTACATGAAATTCAAAAAAATGTTCATAGAGAAAAATTAGTATGATAAATGGTGTAACATTCATAGGTATTTCTTTTATGAGATAATTATAGCTTATAATTCAAATTTTATACTTTTATGATTGATAAATTTATTGCCTCAGTTGTTGATGAAATCAGTTAACGAATGGGTTGATCAATGAGATAATGTTAAAAATGGAAATAAGTCCAATCTAAAAATAAATGTCAAAGGATTTTTTAACCTTATCCTACATTTCATTCAATATATGTTCATTAAGAATACATTTTTTAAAATTAATTTATTAATTAATTATTAATCATTTTAGTAATTATATGTGTGACTGTTTTATCCTTTTAAAAGGAAGCCGCTTATATCTTTTCATTACATAATATTTTCCAATACTTATTGATAAAATCACTACCATTCATATTTACAAATATTCATACATGATTTAGAGGTACTTTTCTTCTTTAAAATAAATGGCAAGGGTCATTATGAACGTATTTAGTGGAGGCTTACAAAACAAGTGGAATTCAAGATATATGACCCCTTAAAATTTATTTCTTCTTATACATCCAATAAATATATTGTATATATAATTGTAATAACAATTTATAATCCTAAAAATTATATAATTTAATAATGATAATGTAACCACCAATATCCACCCTCTAGTCTATCAAATGTGATGTGAATGTTCCGCTCTTCAGTATATTTTGCATACAACCTCCATATAGTGACACGATTAATATTCCTTCAAAATAATTCATGAATTTTTATTGTTCTTGGTTTACTTTATATATATGATATTTATTGAAATATTGTTATTTTAAACTTATAATATAATATTAACCTTCTTACCAACCAAACCTTTGGTAGATGATATCATCTCTTATACGGACATGTGGACAACTACCTCTATGTAGTGATGAGATTTTTTTTTCAATGATGAATAAGATATATAGAAATAAAAAATGATTTAATGAATATATAATATATAAAAGTTATAATACATTGCCATGAAAGGTTAATTATTATTTAACATACGTTCATTCTATTGATAAGAAAGTCAGACCAACATTCATTTATTCATATGGTCAACAGTCTCCATTAATAGAGTAATTTATCTTTATATAAGTATATTTTATGTATATATATAAATATTAATATAATAAATATATATGACATTTATTTCATGATAAAATTTTATTATATGATGAATCCATGCCCAAATTATATGATCTAGGACCGTAAATCCTAAATTCCCATGAAAAAAGAAACATTTAACACTCAAAAATAGTGATTTCAATAATGAATTTTTAATAATTTGGTGTTGAAATGTTAATATGGGATAATATATGGTGTATTAAGTATGTAAATGATTAATTTATATAATTATATTAATTTAAATTTACTTTATAGGAGGATAGAGAACCATTATAGAATGTCAAACTTGATTCAAGGGATTCTCAGCTCACATTTACTTCCATGAGACATATGCACCAATTTTTTCATATTTTTAGTGTGGATACATCCCATGAAAGTATTTTATTATTATTTTATTGAACTATTTTGGGATTTAAAAATCCATATATGGTTGAATCTTTCATGAGTCTTTAATTCAATATTGTAATGGTTTATTTTCTCAAATCATGTTCATTGAGACATATGATATGTTATGCACCCACATTGTTTTATGAGTTGTAAGTAATTAAATTTTGATCAGTTATATCATGATTATTACAATTTTCGTGATAATTATTTGATACGTATTGATAATTTAATGGTATTATTTTTTGATTTTGGATTTAATAGTCACCGATGTGGTTGGTGATTTATAATACCTAAACATTGTTTACCAGGATTGTTTAGAATAATGCTTTCGAAGATGAATTTTTTTAATTATCTCTCAATAAAAAAATAAATTTTAATACTCTATAGTTATATTTTGATAATAAATATTTTATTTCATTTTATTAACATTATGTACTAAAGAAACTAAAATAATGTTTTTATGGATTAAGGCCATTATTTATCTCTTTAATAGAAAATCCTTTTTCTTTTATGAACATGGTTTATAAAATTATTTTCATGAATGATTAACTATTATCCTATATATATTTAATTTTATTATTACACATGAATTAATTTTACAATACTATTTAAATGGAACATTTTTGTTGTAATTGTATGAATGAGGTAGTTTTAACTTTTTATTAAAATGTACGAGGAATATTTTGTTATCTTAAATGGAATGAATATAATTTCCCACCCTAATGAATGGTAAATGTTTCCCAGAATCCTTTATATAGTTATACAGTTTTTTTAAAGAAATTTTTCAGCAAAATATTGGGAAATTTTTAGATTTTAATTAAGTTATTTAAGGATAAAAATATTATCTTCCTCAAGAAATATTAGAGTAATATTTTCAATGAATTTTTCAATTATGATTAAATCCTTAATGTTACTTGCAATTAATTAGGGAAATGATATAATAACCTCTTTATTCATAATATCTATTTTTTAATGTTATAATGATTGAATATCGAGGAAACCTATTTTATTTCTCAAGTGTTTTGTTATGGTTAATTAATTTTTGAAATTATAGAATACATATCAATGTATTTATTATTATGTGATGGGTTTGATCGAAATTATACATCCATTTAAAAAATTATGTTATGATTAATGTGTTATGAGATAAAATGGTACCTTAGAGGTTATCCCAAGACTGAATAAATAGTGAATACAAAGAAGGTTATCAAAATCCTGAAATTTTGTTCACGGGATGTTATACCATGAACAAGTAGTTACATATATAGTTTTCCTTAACCTAAAATGTTATTAATTCCTTGGTGGGTATTATTGACCTAATATTTATATGATTGCGATTATTCCACACTCTATTATACTCTATTATGAAATGATAATACGTTAATGTAATGTTATCATCTTCCTAGATCATTGATCACATAAAATTTACTTCATATAAACTTTCATTATTGATTTCATTACTCATGTTATGTTCTATGAATTTATGTGTTTTATTTCAAAAATGTATTATAATTTTTTCATAGAATATATGCTTATGTTATATTTAAATTATAATTGATATCTCTATTTGTTTACAATATTCAGTATATTAGCTCAACCTTTTTTATATTTTATTTTTCCTAGGATATGAAGAATGGTTTTATGAAAGATATTTTTATAAAGAGTGGTAATTTTGTAGAACATAGTTGGAGTTGATGTAGATCTATTATAAACATGTTTTTGTCTATCAATGTTTCCAAAGACACTATTCATATAAGATTATGGAATGATTCATAATGTCATATACTGAATATTAATCTAATAAGATTAAATATTTATATAAGAATATTATAGGTCAGTATACATACCCACTTTATAAATTTGGTCATTCTATATAGGTAATTTATGAACATAGGAGTAATTGAGATGTTTCGTTATAGCTCCAAATATTCTTTGGATTGAACTTTAATATTCACATGAATACATGGTTGAACATACATATGTTAATGATATGATCATTATCATTTAATTATTATTTCAACCTATAAAATCCTCAATTACATTTGTTTTTAATCTATTTCAATAAACATTATTAACAAACATGCAAGTTTCTTATGACATAGAAAATCGAAAACATTATTTTCCATCATGGGTGGTAATTTATCGAGAATTTATAATATTTAATCAACTCCACCCATATAATTTAAAGAGTAAGAAACATTTTATAAGTTAATATATAATTAAATATTTTATGATACATATATATTACATACCTTTTTCTATATAGATAATTACTCTATGTCATCAATAAAAAAGGATCAAACTAGTTTAAAATCAAGAGGCTGGTATTTTTCCTTGTGAATATACAATTGGAATATTATAAGGGCTAAAAGAATGCAATTTTTATGATAAAAAAATAAAAACCAAAATTTTATACCAAAATATAGTGTAAAAATACTTCTCCACTATAGATTAGTGTGGGAATATTTTCACTAATCAATGTTTTTTTAATTAGAGGAATTTATCTTCATATTAGTTAATGTAGATGAAATTGGCTCCCTTATATATCAATATATTTAGTATGAATATAGCATGACCTATTAAAATAGAGTCACCAATTAATGTATTTAATTGGAAGTAGAATAAATGAATCACATCCCTAATGAGAATATGGTTTCATTGTCTTGGAAAAATAGATACAAACTTGACTCTCACATTACAATTGAAAACATGAAGTACAACATTGTTCATTAATTGATTAAAACATTATTAACATTAAAATATCTCAACATATCAATCCTAAAACACATATAGGAATCATAGTGATAAGAATCATAATAAAGGGGTGAGATTAGATTCTTAATGAAGGTATGAGTACAATGAATCATATCCTGAGTAAATATGGCATAATAAAGAGACAAAGGTGAAAAACTGAAAACACATTCAATTTATCCAATAACGTCAGCATGAAATTCAATCATAGATAATATGAACTAATAAGTATTGATAGAACTAATAAATTATTTTTCAATAAATGAAATAATTAATATTGGTTTTCAAAATCTCAAACATCAGAAAATCTATATCATTGTTACCGTGTTCCTAGATTGTTTAATTAATGGGTAAAAATACAACACAAACCCATTTACATATATATTATTTATTTATATAATGATACCAATCATTGCATCTAAGGGATACAAATAACTAGTCCCTATATATCACAACCTGACTACTGAATTACTCAAAACATGAATTATAAATGCAATTAATAAATAAAATTTCTAATTAATAAATATATATATTGAGAAAATAATACAGATATATCATGATTTTATCAAGGCAATAAAATAATATTCATTATAAAAACATGTATTAAAATGATAAATGTTTTAATCAATAATAATAACCATGATAAAAATAATATGTATATTTACGTGAAATTGAAAGTATAAATTTCACAAGAAAGTGAATAATTCAAGGTAAATTTAATGATAACATATTTAATCATTAATGTGAATATAAATCCATTCCCTAGTGAAACATATCATAAACTATTAAGATAAAAACAAGGATGGGGTAATAATAACATATCCCAAATGTATTGTATGTATAATAATGATAAGTTGTTAGATATGAATAAAAATAAAAAAGAATATTCAAAATAACATTCCTGAGGAAAACACCATTTTTAATTTAAATATCAATTTTAAAAAATAATTTGTTTTATAGTATTTGTAAAACTATTTCAGTTAAATATTCCTTAAAAAATATTATAAACTTCAATTCGTGGGTTAGTCATGAAATTAGGAAAATTCTATTCATCCTGAGTTCCTTAAATGAAAATTCCTTTCACATTTTTTGTCAACATTCAAGGAATACCTTTCATGGAAAACACTAAGAATATTCCTTTTAATAAATTTTTAAAAAAGTTAATAATCGGTAAAAATATATATAATAAATCATTAGGGAATATTAAATATAATTTAAAAAAATAATAGGAAAATATGGATATATTAGAAAAAATATTTTCAACAAAAAATAGAAATTATGATGTATTTTCATAAATAAAACTCCCAGTCAATTTATGTTCCAAAGGGAATAAAATGGTACTAAAAATTTAATTCTCCATGAATAAACTAAAGATATAAATATTAATATGGATTACTATAAAATGATCAAATAATTTTTTCAATGTAATGTAATAAATAAAAAATACCTAATAAAATGAGATTGAAGCATAAAGACTAAAAGTAATTACCTAGACCTATTTGGTCTATTCCATTGAAAAAATCACGTAGATGAAGTCTTTTAGGATTTCAAGGTGACTTATCACCAACACATTGCCAAATTTTCATTTCTGTGAACAGTTCCATCAGTGAACAGTTCCATCGGTAGACCGTTGTGAACATTGCATCAGTAACCTTATGTGAACAGTGTCATCAGTGACCTTTTGTGAATAGTGCAACAGTGACCTTATGTGAACAATGACATTGGTGAAGTTATGTGAACAGTGTCATTGATCACCATCTGTGAATAGTGTCATTGGTAACCTTATGTGAATATTGCAACAATGGCCTTATGTGAATAGTGACATCAGTGACCTTATGTGAAAAGTGTCATCAGTGACCTTCTATGAACAGTGTCATCGGTAACCTTATGTTAGCAGTGCAAAAGTGAGGTTCCTTCGGTGACTTCATTCCTTTGCCAAATCTTGTGTTCAGGAACAATGTTTCTAGAATAGTTAGTTTCCTACTGTGAGATTATCCTTTGACAAATTTTGTGTTCATGAATAGTGTTTCTATAATGGTGAGGTTCTAATGGCGACCTTCATCCTTTTCCAAATTTTGAGTTCATGAACAGTGTTTCTAGAACATTTATGTTCCAACAGTGACCTTTTTCTTTGGCCAAATTTCGAGTTCATGAATAGTGTTTCTAGAATGGTGATGTTCCAATGGTGAGGTTAATGAAAAGTGTTTCTAGAACGTTGAGGTTCCAATGGTAAGGTTCATGATCAATTTTTTTCCTTTTCCAAATTTCGAGTTTGTGAACAGTATTTCCAGCTTCCTATAGTTTGCCCCTTTAACATTTTCATTGAATTAAAATGAATTTCAAGCATTGTTTTAAGGACTCTAAGGATGATTCAAAGGCCGTAACTCATGTATTAATTTCTCTTAAGGGTCGGGATTTTTTACTTGGTCAAACTGTGTGGTTTAATGCGGTCTACATTTAATGGAAAACGCAGTATATCTTAATCCACTACTCTGTTAAATATTCTAAAGGGATGAGATATCTTCCTCTCTAATTCTTCCTCCATATTATCATGTGTGAGATGCTCGAAAATCCCATTAATTCCCATAGGAGTTTTCTAATCAAATTTTACTACTTGGATTTGTTCTACAATGTTTTGAT
The DNA here is from genome assembly GCA_963277665.1 of Viscum album. Lineage (NCBI taxonomy): Eukaryota > Viridiplantae > Streptophyta > Magnoliopsida > Santalales > Viscaceae > Viscum > Viscum album. The sequence goes on along the minus strand of OY728147.1, from coordinate 1,721,633,158 downwards.
GGAACCGAGCAATATTGAATAATCTTCAATATAAGGTATGATCTATCATTATTATTTCGGGCTCCTCTCTTTCTCCTTTCCCATATTATGAAAATTTTACCCCATGTTCTTAATGGGATATTCATGGGTGTTCGCTGATGTGGTGGTATCTATGCATCCTTGAGTGGATACATTTTTCACAAGGGAGGAGATCATTACCCGTTGGGTGGCTCGTTCTTGTATAATGAACGTTAAGAACAGTTTGAGGTAGGGGATTTATTGATTTTATTTTATGTTGCGTGAAACTGTAGAGTTAGCATGTTTTATCCCAATAGATCACAATGAAATTGGAATAATAAATATTTCATCCTGTAAATAAACTGAGATCATTCATAGGTTATTGCCTTTTATTTTTCTAGATAGTGTGATATATATGCTTTCTTGATTATATTTTTCTTTCTCGATGGAAAGTGTTAAAGAACCTAAAGCCATAATTAATTGATAATTTTTTGGCAAAATAAAAAGTGTAATGTAAATGAATATAGGTTGTCTTGTTGTAATTTTATGTTAATAAAATTAGTGCAATAAGAATGTTTAATTATATATAATAGCAAACTGAATAGGTTTCCTGAATTTGTAACCTACGAATAATAAATATGTTAATCCAAGATGAGTTAAAGAACTGATTGTTTGATAAAATATTATTCATTGAGGGTCTCTGAGCTACCCTATTTCTTGTTTAATGGCCAAGAGACAAATTGATATGATTGTTGATTTCCTACTTTGTGTGTAGTGATGTGAGCCTGGAAGGAAATTGTGATAGGGGGCATGGAGGACTATTGGATATGGTAGAAGATGATGCCTAGAGTGGAAAGATTCATAGGTTTCTGCATGTGGGTGTCGGAGAGGACACCTAGGATGATGGAACAGGTTGGATGTGAATGTTTTTATTCTTGACGTTTCTCTGATTGGTTTTCTTCTTTACATTCCCCATTGCTCGAGGTTGCTGGTCATGCAAACCCTTAATCCAAAACAGGTGATGACTTGTGGGATATGCCACAAGCTTTCCATGTGTAACTTCTTAAGAGTGGATGGTTATATGATCTTGCTATAGGTGGAAAAGACTCGACTAGTAGTTATCAACTCACCATGTTGACCCCCTTACGTTTAGTTGCATAGAATGTTTTCTCAGGAATACCTTGGAATATGGGAATGTAATTCTATAAATAAATAATTGAATAAATGATGTTAACCCATGGGGTTTGAGCTTGCTAGAACAAAGTTTTGAGGATACAATTTTAAATTGGCAGTGGACATTATGTGTGATGCTAATGAAATTTAATGTGTAATTGTTAATGATTAATTAATGTTGAAATTATTAATTAACGTAAAGTGGAACTAATAAATATGCACTAAAGTAAGGAAGTAAAGCTCTTTAAATGGTCATGTGCTTATATGATACCTAGTCATAAGAAGTGGTAGCCAGGAGTCTGAGAGATGTTTTCTGGAGTGGATTCTAAGATTAGGCTAAGCCCATAGTGTGGTTGTGAGATATAATTTATCCTATCTGTTTTGTGTTTCTATACACTACTCCACCCCGTTAGTTAGGGATGCTGACATTCTATTTTTTCTATGCCCTGGGGGTGTTTTTCCCAACATTCTGGTGGGAGGATAAATGGATGACTACTCCCTTTGGTCTTACTCTCTTCTCTTGGCAGTTACTTGTGCTAGTAAGCACAATGGTTAGTTTTCCTCATATATTTGTGTAGAGGGCTGTAATAAACTATGGTTATTCACCCACACATATATTCTAGATATAGATTCTGTTGGACTATAATAGGTATAACCTGTATAGGTTGTGATAGCTTGAGAATCCTTCCTTAGTGTATGGGATGTAAAGGCTTCGGGTATAATACTAGACTTATGATACACGTTATACGAGCTGTGGTGGCTCATGGAAACTAGCTAGTTACTTTCATGCAAGGACATGTTGGTCTTGTTGCATGAGGTTCATATTGTGGTGCTTCACCCATGTGTCCACAGGAAACCTTTTTGGAGGGAGATACTTACGACGTGCGAGGATGGGGCAAACCGACAAACTAGTGGGGAAGTAGTTGTGGTGTACACCTAATATTATTTATTATATTATATAATCTTGTATTAGATAATTTGTGAGAGTATCCATGGTGAGGAAGGGAACATAGTATACCTATATAATTAACGAGTTAGTTTCACGTGTTGTTCACTATGCTTTAACTTGTTTTCTGTACTTTTTCACAAGAGGCTTCGAGGAAGATCCTAAAGAGTATACTGTTATACTCACCCTATGTGTATATAATTTTTTTTTCAGGTCACTTGGAGTACATTGGAGATACATTTCATTTCTACTAGCTTGGGGTTGTAGGACCTGTTCCGGCTTGTGGTTGGTTTAGTTTTTACTTTCATTTGGGTACTTGCAGTTTTCCCCTTCCAGTTGTAGTAGTTTTTTAAGATATTAAGTATTTTTAATTGAGATTTCATTTATATTTCAGTAAGAGTGGGAGTTGGTTGGTTTCCATCTTATCTCTTACATATGCATGACTTCTCTTGAGGGATAATTGCTCCCACTTGCGCGTTTTCTAGACCCTTTGTACTGGTTTCCAACCCAGGTCCTACTGGTGGCGGGACTCAGGGGTCATTATCTTCCAACTCACATTGCCGGCCTAGGAGGGGTACACTTTGTGGGGAGGGGGTCGTGACACTATCTATGCTGGTGTAGTCTAAATCATTACCCTCTTAAAAGATATAAATTCAAATGAATCCGTAAATACCATGAATATATATATTTATGATATAATATATCAATTGTGTAGTTGATACAACTTATAAAAAATTGGTTCATAATTCGTAATATATTTAAATAGGTAGGATACTCAGATGAAATATCATACAAATATCATACCATTGAAGTGAGAATTTATAAATGAATTAATTTTTTATGTCAAATATAAATCCACATTAAGAAGTGTAAATTAAACATAATATAATAAAATTCCTTACTCAGAAAATCTATGAATGAACAAGACAATGTTGAAGTAATTTATCCCAATGAAATAAAAATTGGTTTTCAAACACTTACCATGTGGTAATATTCAAGTCAAATCCTATTAGATAAATTAATATGAAATGAAAATTAAATATATAATTAATAATGATGGATTCATGGTATAAAATTTAATATATATTTATTTACACCATTTAAAATAAATTACGTGCATTACCATATAATATTTCTCAATGAAGGAAAATTGAGACTGATTTCTTTACCTAAGGTTTGAATTCCATTATACCAGTTCACACATCCTATATTATAAATAAATATTTATAATAAATCTATCATAGAACCATTATCATATGCATCATAGCATATGTTATTTAATTGTATTATTTTATAATCTTTTTATTATTCACACATTGTAAAAATCATTATTTCAGGTAATAAATAGTTATTTTATTCATGAATTTTTTGGTAGTGGTAGTTTCTATCCTCTTATTATGATTATAACACCCGCATAATTTTGGTAATGGAATTTAGCTTCTTATAATTATTTCACATTTTATAAAGGTCATACATCACAAATGGAAATCATGAAGAAATTATAAATCAAGATTCATATGTTTGTTAAGAAACAAACCATTAAGAGTGCCTAATATTATTACCAGAAAAGAAATAGAAAATAAGATTATCTAAATAAGAAAATTTAAAAAACCATTATCCACAATAATGACCAAACTGAAGAAAGAAGATGAAAATAAAACTAAACTCTAATAATAAAATATTAATTTTGAATATTAATATATACATACACTTTGGTTAATATTTATTTTAGTGATGATTGGAACAAGAGGTATTTGTAAGAAGTAGAAAATCCAAATGAATAGTATAAATCAGACAATTGGAACAGTAATCAAATGATTATGAATATTAATCTGACCATTATAATTTAAAACTAACTTATGAAAGTGTAAATTATCATTTTTTATTCTTATAAATTAAAAAAGGATATATTTATATCATTGTACTTGTTAATAATTGTTTTAAAAATGATAAGTTATGAGTTTGAATTTTTTCTAAAACGTAAATATTATACTTGGATATTTTTAATGAATATAATTATTTAAAAGATAATTTCTTTTAATAAAATGTATTTATAAATTAATATCATGTTTTATTTTAATGATTAATCAATTTTATGAAATTATAAAAAAATTTCATTGGGTTATAAAATAGTTTATAATATTAAATGTAGTATTTTTCCATGAAATGGGGATTTATTTCAAAAAAGAATTAATTATATTTAGAAACATGTTTTTATAAAACGGATTTGAATTTTGAAATATACACATCGAAAAACTTTTGGGGTGATTTTTGGGTTCTTTCTAAAATAAATTATTTTTGTTAAATTGTGGAATACTGTTATTTATGGAATTTAATATTACAAGTCAAATACATGAATTTTTGAGATATGGATGACCTTAGAACCAATTGTTTTGAAATATAAGGAATTAGATATTGTATATAATCACAATTCTCAGTAACATTCATTTTATTGATCACAAATAAAATTTTAATGAATATAATAATAAAAAACACCAATATCTACTCCTTATAAATACCCAAATTCAGAACCCTTTCTCCTCACACATTCTATGAATTTTAGTTTACTAATATTATGAGAAATTAAATTCACATGAATATTTTAAACATCATATAGTTATTTATTAACAAAATTTCAATCCAAAGTTCCTTAATGAGGTTCTCAGGGATATGATATACAAGAGGTAAAATCCTCCATCTTTTTCCTTTAAATTGTTTCATTCTTCTACATCATCATTACCCCTATCCAATGCTACATGATAACTGCATTGGAATAAATATAAATTTTTAATATTTTTTTAATGTAATATCCATCAGGAATTACCCTTCTCACCTCACTTTATTGTATAAATAAATTCATCATCCGTAATTTTTCTATTTACTTCCTTCATGGGAGACTAGTTTTCATTTTCCAATACCACCTTCTTCTATGGTCATAAACACATTATTATAGTTAAATTATATTTTAATATGTATATTATAACTTATTTTATATTTTAGAAAAAATATATAAAATTAATATTAAATAAATTTATACTATTTCATGATTGATTTAAAACCTAAACAAATAAACAACATAATTATCATTAATGTGTTATTAAAAGGATCATTCTCATTTAAAAAATTGAAATTGGTATATGGGGCCATTTAATCATCTATATTTCATTAATACCATAACATTTTAGTTGTATATAATTATTTTAATATTAATATAACTTCCATATTTATACTCATGTTATGTGGCCATGTAACCATTGATAAAACACTCTAAAAAATGAAATTAAACCTTATACCTCATCAAATTGTTTGTAAATTATCTTAATTAAATTATAATAAATAAAATGATTTATTCTTTTATTACAGGGACACCGTTTTGATACACCCATTGGTTATTCCTTATGAGATGATTACGATGCCCATATCATTACAAGGGTAACAATTATTTTCATTAAATATGTTTGATTACATATATGGGGCACATTTTAATAAACATATTTTGACAGGGGAAACCATATATAAGTATAATTAATTGGTTAATGTTTAGTCTCATGATATGTTATGTATGCGTCTTTGGAGTAAAATTATTCTATTATGGTACTTTCTCCTCTATTTGATATAGTGTTGGCCGTTAGTCTTAACTCATGTTTATGTCATGTTATATGTTGATTAAACAATCCAATATTACCAAGATCTTGTGATTTCATGTTCAATATGTTATTCTTCAATATGTTTATTTAGGATTCATACCTTTTACATTATAATGTTGTACAATCAAATTCATTTGTTATGATGTATTCCCTAGTTTTTTTAACATAATAAGATTATATGATCATACCTTTATATATATATATATTAACGAGGCTATGCTAAGAAATTATAGGATATAAATGAATGTTAGGAGCTCATTATTGAGATTAAAAAATTATTTTTTATTCTTACATAATGTTTCTTATTTATGTACCTAGTGTTACATATGTACTAGTTTTTATTGTTTGGTTTGAATTTAAGTTATAATTATTCTAAAAATCATGTAATAACATATGTAAAAGGATATGGTATATATAGTTGTCATTAGGTAATGATTTAGTTATTTTTCTCTGGAGTAGGACACAAAATCATTATTAATAAATCTAGGTTCAATTATATAACCAAGCATAATAAATATTAAAATTATTTAATCATAAGTTAGGATATAATTTTTTTTATGATTATTATTTCATGATCATAGTATATTTTTTATATACTTCTAAGCTAAGTATTCAATCCCCATAATTTTATTTTTCATTTTATAGTTAATAGATAAAAATAGGGGATCCCATGCTGACAACCTCTGTAATAGGAAATGTGATTATTTACCTAAGGAGATACAAATCATTATGGGAATGGGAGATCAAAAAATCATGATAGTAATGGGTTGACTAGATAAAGTTACTAATAATGAGTTGAATCGTGTGTAATTACCTCATTCTTCCAAGAAATGGTAACTCATGGTCAAATACTGTATCTGAAAATAGCATCATATCTTTAGTGAATATTATAATCACCTCATAGTGAATTAATGGTTTAACTATATTAAGAATATATTATCTATCATCCAGTTCTTAGATGAAGGCCATGTTGTCCAGGATTTCTATCATTTTGATAGTGAATAAGAGTAGTGTTAAAAATTATCATGTCCATGAATTCTAGTGAATAAATTGATTATATGGAATTGGAAACAATCATGAAAATATTTTTTTAAAAATAGTTTCCTCGAAATATCCATTATAAGATGGAGAGGGAGTTCCTTAGATAGATAAAAAAAGAATATGAGTTTATAGGGTTTATGACGAAAACTTCACAAGGATTTCATGATATGCCTATTGATTTCTCATGAATAGAAAATGATTGGTGGATTGATTCTATAGTGGAAGAAATATGAGTATGAAAAAACCATTGGATATTTGGAAATTGAATGAAATTGGTAGATTTTTTATTGTTCTCTTAAGGTTGAGATGTATATTGGAGACTCTTAGTGGTCTCGTCTACTTAAAGATAAAATGTGGTAAATAGAGTTCAATATGAGAGGATTAACTAATAAATCCCATGGAGTAAATAAAACCCATCATCTCACATGTCAAAATATTAGGAAGAAGCCTCCTAGGAACTTTCTACAAGGAATATGAGGATGCATCAAATGTGGAAAACATGTTTATCAGGATTATAATTTCTAAAGGGATATGAAGAATCCCTGAAATTATAAAAAATGATGTAAGGTTTAGATCAATACTCAGACTGTGATATACTGTTTCAAATGCATGGAAAATTGGAATTATGTAAGGCAATTCCCTAAGGCAAGGCGTTTTTGGAGAAAAACAACATCGACAACCTCCAAGGCCACATGAAAAGGGAATATGATATTATTTCTTCAGATTTGGATCCTGAAAATCATGTGTTAATAGGTAGATTAGTTATTCATTCTTGAATAGAGAACATATTTTTTTGATTATGTTTATACACATTCATTCATATCCTACCAGTTTAGTGAAAATATTCAAACATCACCTCAAAATATAAAGGTTGAGTTATTTGTCAGAGAAAAATTTGGTAATTGTTGCATATATATATATATATATCTTCTCCCCGATCAATTTATGTGCACTAATCCTTCTGTAAAATTTCATCGTACATCCATTTCTAGAGTTAGATTCTATATTGGGAAGGGATTGGATATCATTATATAAATCTAACATCAACTACTCATAAGGTAGATCTATCTTCACATCCTGAGGAATCCCATAATTATAAAAAACTTTATGGAGGAGGATGAATATATTTCATAATCATCGTCTCAATTACGGATATTATTTCCTTACGAGGAAGCATATCTTGATCAACTTATTTTGAAAATGGAGAGGACCATTCTTGAAAATAGATCCTTTGAGAGGGGCTATACTGATGTGTTCCATGATAAATTTTAGGGTCCTTCACCTGATCAAGAGGTTGAAATCTCAATTGATCTTATTAACAGATCTCCACCTTCACCAAATACTCTTCTCATAGTTACCACCACTGAGTTTGAATAACTAAAGAATATTTTACAATATAATATTTATAAGGGTTTAGTACACCTAGGTTCTTCACCATGGGGTGTTCCAGTCCTCTTATTCAAGATTAATGATGTATTAATGAACCTCTTCATTGAATATAAAAAGGTCAACAAAATATAAATAATGAACAATTATCACCTTCCACTGATAGATTAATTGTTTGATCAACTACACAATAACAATTATTTGTCTAAGGGTGGCCTTCATTTAATATTTCTCCAATTTAAAGTAAATAGGGAATATATTACAAAACATACATTTTATATTAGGTATGGAAACTATGTGTTAATTGTGATTCCCTTCAAACAAGCATATTCTCATTTAATTTTATTTTACTTAATTAACATAATCATTAGATATTACATTGAAAAAAATTCATGGTATTAATAGATGATATTCTAATATACTTGAAGATCATAGGGGATCATGAAAATCTTTTTAACACAATGCTATGGACATTTCATAGGGGGAACTGTATAAAAATTAATGTGTGAGTTCTGTATGGTGGAAGTATCATTCATGGGGAATGTTATCACTATGAAAAAGATATCAGTGGACCCATTTAAAACAAAGACAACCACAATGTTTTCTATAACAATATATTTAACCAAGATCCGTAGTTTCTTTATTCTATATAGGTATTACTGAATATTTTAGAGAAACCTCTCATAATTGTCAAACAAGTTAACCATGATAACTCAGAAAGGAGTAAATTTTTTCTAGAGGAGTGAATGCAAAGCCAACATTAAAATGTTGAAAAAGTGTCATATCACTACAACTGTACAAACACTACCAACATGTGGGGACCACATTGTTTCATACATTGATGCTTAATCGTAAGGATTAGGTTGTATACTAATAAAAAATGATAACGTGATGGCTTACACCCTAAGGAATATGATTGTTCAGGGGAAAAACTATCCCACACAAGATCTAGAGTCGGTGGTTTGATCATGGCATTGAAAATATGGTGAATTTATCTCTATGGGGATATGGTCAAAAAATATATTAATCTTATGATCCTTTGATATAATATCTCACAAAAGGTTTTTAATATATGGCAGTGAAGATTGTAAGAACCTAATTATTTCTCAAGGTTTGAAAAATTTTACTTTCCATATTATTTTTAAAGTTTGGATACCTAGTTACTGCATAATGTGAATTTCATTTGAGGTTATAGAGGTAATTAAGGTGTTCGATGATTGTTCAGACCCTAGAACCCAATTGTTTCTTTAAAAAGTTTTATCACACAGTTAGGAGAAATTATGAGGGGAAGGATGCATGGTTAGATAAAGCATTGTGAGGATGGATAGTGGGAAGCTATATGCCACACAGTCTGATAAACCCTGAATTCTTGGGAGCATGGTTGTGACAAAAAATTTGGAATTTTGATAGAATATTTTTTCATATTTTGTGAATTTTTAGTAAAACTGTGAATTCTAAACCTGTGATGTTCCCCTTCCTACAATAAAGGGCACACATGTGGTGAAAACATGCGTTGAAAAAGTGCATACCAATAATTTTCTGGTGAATTTATGATTTTCACATAATTAAATATTAATTCCATATGTAATTTCACATCACTTCTGGTGGGTATCATCTTCTTCATGGAAACTCCTCATTAAAGCTAATTCAACTAATTTTCTCCATTCTACAGTCTAATATTCTACTCATGTATTGATAATCTCATTAAATCCACATTAGTGAGTTCACGATTCCTTTTTAGAATTTACTCATTATTATTTGTATCTGATGTTCTATTTATCTAAAAGCTAACATGTCCTAAATTCGGGTTATTCATCCATTTTTAGGTTTCTCCCTGGAGGAGTCAAATGAGAACCTAATAATAGATTATCACTCCACTATGAACTTATGGTAGGTTGTATCATTCTTTTCCTTTAATGTAGTATTATTTATATATTTTTTTTTGTGAAACGTTAACAATTAATGGGATGAAAACCTATAAATAGAATTTGATCCTTGATTAAAATTAATAGTTATTACCAATGTATTTAACATAATCCATTGATAATTTAATATATATTATCATTTTTTAAATTGGAACCACACCCTGGGTGTTTTTTATTTAAATAGATCACCATGGGTGGATTTTTATTTTTGATACCTTTTAGGTGTTCTTATTACCCATTTCCACAAGATGTTTAATTTTGAATATTCAATTGTAATTGAAGAGAATAATAAATTTGAAATGAATTGATAAAGAAAAGAGAATTGAAATTATATCCAATGATTCATTCCATGTCACTAAATTTTTTAATAATGAGTTTTTTTTAATTTTAAATGCCCACGTGAGTAAAAAAGAGAGGAATGTCTTATATGAATAGCCATGGATGGATCCACCTTAAGAGGTGTGTTTAAAATGAATTGATCATTATATTTACAATTTATTAAATTTTATGATATTTTTTAAAGGATTATATACCTTGGGGAGACTCATGGGTTCATTTCCAAATACCACCTTTTTATTGCCCGAGTGACACTTGGAATCCTTATACAGATATCCAAGAACAAACTAATAGGGGTTTACTATTATATGCCCGAGTGTTATTTGGACTCCTCATAGATTTCAAGGGATGGTATCATATAGAAGTTGATATTTGTATATATTCCAAGAGTTATACATGGTCATCCTTAGTGAACCATCAAGGGATAACTCAATGTAAATGATGTTATACCACACCAAGATTGATATCAGGATTCTTATGTGGGATTCATGGGATTCAATTGAAAGGTTCTTGGTTCAAGATACACCTGAATAAATTCATGGATTCCAAATAATTAATTCCACTAAAGGGATCACGTCCTTAATTTATTATTTCATGAACCAATTTAGATGACTCTTCAAACAAGACAATTCACATGATTGGATCCGGTTAAAGAATTACATCGTATAGATTGAGAGGATGGGCATCATTGATAACAAATAAAAATTGGAGATATTGGGATCCTTTCCAGGTCACATGAAATATATATATTGAATTAGATTGATTAATTTAATGAAAATTAATTATGAATTGATACAAGAATGAATATTAATTTAGAATTTTTTTGAAATTTGTTATAGTTGGAACTATGTGATGGGTGTCATTAGAATCCTAGACATTTGAATGTTTTTTAATTTGAGTACATCCTTTAAAAAATATATTGCTACCTAACTAATGTTATTATTATATATTCCTTGACTAGATAGAATCATACATTTTGGTTCTTTCCTATTGGGATTTTATCTAACATAATATCTAGGGAACCATTGGGTACTCAAACTGAATATATGGATGCAAGTATGGTTAAGGTCTAATGCCTTAAGATGGGGTTTGGATTTATTTTTAGGTGAATTGGATAAAAATTGACTGAGACAAATATCATGATTCTATCTGGGATGGTTTTTGACCCTTTTGATATATTTTACATTTATAGTACAACTTCCATGTAACCATATTTTAAATATTTTTGTGGATACATTTTGGGTATCATCATCATCTATATATGATATTACTTTAGGAATTAATTATATATTCTTTTCTAGACCATTTATCATCTATCTATTTTCTTTTCTACTTCCACTAATTATCTGTTATTGTTATTCTTATATGCTACACTCTTGTCAAGAGGGGATAATCTCCCCATCGACACACCCTAAGTCCTCACTACTAGTCAACATCCTCTATTGTTTAGGTAGTTGCTTTTGAGGCCTTGTGGCCAACTAGTCTTGGGGTACCTTTAAGTGGCATCCAATTCGTGGATGTTACAAATTTGTTTCACTCCCTGTTTTCTAATTTTAGTTAATATTTTGAGTGAATAGAGAGGGATAGGTATGAGCAATAATGTATTATTAATTTTTTCCTAGGAATAGCAAACCAGTGTATATGAAAATTTCAAATTACCTAAAATAAAATTGTTTTTTTCTATAATTTTTCTATAATATTTTATTTGAAACCACAGTTACGTGATACACATGAACTTTTATGTTATTATTCATATTATTTTAGGTTCTAAAATTTTAATGTAGATGAGAAGAGAGTATTTCATATCATGAATCATTTTGGATACTTTACAAAAATCCCATACCATGCATTATTCTATTCCATTTAGGATACATTAATTTTTCATGATTTCGTGATACGTTCCATGATAGATATACCTACTCTTATGATAGAAATTTAAGAACATGTTAGGTTGTGGATTTGATGGGCTCTATATTTTTGTTTATGTGGAGTTGGGGAACTTAGGGATTTAAATTTGGTGAACCATCTGGTACAATATTTTAAAATAAATTTTGATATAATTCAAATGAATTGGAAATAATGGTGAATGAAAATGGATAGTGAAATAGATTATGATAGAGTACTATACCTATAACTAGATATAGTAGTGTATAATAGGAAATATCTATTTCTTTTAAATATAATCTATATGTTTCCCATGAATAACTCAAAGAGTAGGCCTGGGGATGTGTTTCTTTTATAAGAAGTCTTGTACCTATCAGATTTCAATATAATTTCATTGAGATGTGAACATTAATAACGTTCTTTATTGAGGCGTGTGTCTGGAATTTTAGAGGTATTCCCCCAAGAAAACCTCCAATTGCATTCTAGGAGGGAGATTTTGATCATGATCTTGAGGAAGTGACCCATGGAATAATTTTTCATACTCATTTTGTTTCAAATACAACACTGGTAGTAGTACCCAATACATGTTTTTTTCAATAGTTATATAAATTCCTTCTATGATTCATAAGATTATTCAGAAATCAATATAAACTACTCCAACTATAGAATAGTTTAATCATGAGTTCCATCAACAATATCCACAAACATTTTTTTGGATAGTGGATCACTAGCTATAGAGTCAGGGATAGAGCACATGATATGTATCTTTCAGCATCAAGATATGCATCCCGAGAGGAGGGAAAATATCTAGACATATATGCTACCTAATTTCTCAAAGAGGTAGTGGGATTTCATTACTCATATGTATCTTCATAAAGAAATGTATTGGTGGGATTTGTATATGTCCTTATATTATTATTTTTCTTGAGATGTTGAGTGATGATAGATCCTGAGAGTTTATCCACCTAGTGAGGGGAAAATTATCAATTAGGGGATATTTGACCCATTTTACAGATTTACAAAACTTCACACCTATTATTATAGGGCATGAGTTATCTAAAGTAAGGTTATTTGATAATGGTATTAAGTATAACATTTGGTAATAGTGGAATTCATTTTTCCTATCTATCCTTTAAGGAGAAGTGATTTAGGCACTTATCACATAGCATTAGCTGAGAGAGGCTGGAGGGGTGAGCCATGGTAGTTTAGCATCAAGATCTGGTAATACATTGGCTGGTAGAAGGAAGTATCATCTGAATCTTTTACATGGTTAAATTAGTATCCTGAGCATATACTCAAGTAGTAAGGTGAGGTGATAGTAGTGCTATATACCATAAAATATGAGACCTCATTTCATGAGAGACTGTAACACCCTGAGATTTTTTTAGATAGATTCTTTTTAATTTTATTGATGTCTTGTGTTGTATGATAAACCAATATTATCTTGCGCTATTCGTAACACCGTATTAGGTTACAGTATACAAAACTCTATTCTTGTCTTGTGTTACACATAATTTCATTTTCAATTGATAAAATTCATTGTACCCAACACTGATTATAGATTTTATTCAATGTATAAATGAAAAATGTTTAGATTATGTTATACACAATGATAAAAGGTTCTTTCACTACATGAAACATTGACTTGTCTTGCGCTACACACAAGAGTGACCTTCTTCGATAGCTTGCGTTGTACACAATACTGACTTTCACTAAACACGACATACTATTAAAATATTATTATTTAATGGAATAAAAATTCGTTTTTTTGAATATTATTAAACAAATATTCAATTTTATATAACATAATCATACATCGTACACATTTTCTAGAACATGGCATGAGAAAAAAAATCAATTTTTGAGTTAAAATAAGTTTTTATAAAAAATGCAGTTTTATTACCTTTTCATGGCACACCCATTTTAAATATAATTTTTGACAATTAAATAAGTTATATATTTCAAGATAAACTTATTATTTGGATGAAGGAAATAAAAATTTACTTTTCTTTAATTCTTGATATTTTTATGAAAAAATTCACATTTTAAGGAATAATGATAAATACTGCATTTTAATTCAAAACTACGTTTTCATAAAATTATTTTATACATCTAGATTATATTTTCATAATTAGTTTTAATGTTTCATTGGATTTTTTTTAATTTAATCCAATTTTGGTAATAGGACGTAATTTTACTTTAAAATCGGGCAAAAACACATGTTAATCTTTTGATAGTTGCTACTTCTTAAAAGCCTGCTTTTTGGTTTTGACAACATGAAATAATTTTAAATTAATTACTGGAACTTATATATTTTGAATTTTAAAATTGGAATCCATATTTTGAATTAGAATTTTACAATTTTTTAAATAGTTACCTTTTATTTTTGGACATTATGAATAGTAACTCCAATAATTATTATGTTTACCATGGTTACAGGATAAATGTGGTAAATAAGGATAAAAAATAATATTATTATAAAATTAAACAACCATAAAAAAAGTTATAAACTTATTAGATGAGATATTTCCAATCATGGGTATCTGTGGGTCTTTTCATGGAACACATGGATTCACTTGGATGGGAAATGACATTTTCTAATAATTAATTGAAAGTAAAGATAATTATAACCTAAACATATATTTTTTACTAAATCTATTTTAATATAGGGTTATATAAATGATGTCAAAGTTTAAAAATTTTCATTACAAATACAAAAACATTTCCTATTCATTTTATTTAATTCATAATGTTTAGAAATTACATTAATAAATTTAATAATGACACAATGATGATCCAGTGATTGCATCATTGATAATGGATTCAAATAAATGATATTGTAAAAGTTAAATTAAATGTAATATTGTTATTTTTATGGAATCCACTAATTTCATGGATGATTATGACATATGATATTTGATTTAATTCTTTAGTTTCAATGGAATAAGGTTGTTATGAATTTCTTAAAAAGAAATGTATGAATAATGTCCAAAATTGACATAATTCAAAACATAAAACATAAAATAGTTTATCAAATGATAATAAATTCATAAAAATATATAATTTGACCAAATAGTTAATATAAGTCCAAATATGTTATTAATAACAATTTTTTGACCTTTTGACATGATATGATAATTACATTAACCCACAATGTGTAAATAACATGATATCACTGTAAGATTAAAATGGTAAAAGAGGGGTTAAACAAAAATGATAAGGATACAATATATATTCCAAACATGTAATAAATAATTGGATGATTGTAAATTCTAACCAAAATAATCATATCATATAATTAAAAAAAATTGGACCATTTTTAATTGCAATTTAATTTATAATAAATTAATATTTTGAGAGTTTCCAAAAGTGCCTCTCTCCTATCTTATAAAAGGGAACATCGTCCCTCTCCTCTTAACACCATTTTTTGCCTTTAAGATAGTCCAAACCCTCCCTATTTTTCTTATAAACTTTAGAAGATACATTCTAGAGGTGATGGCCTTCTCAAAATACAATCTCTATTGACATATGATAAAATTTGAAGGAGGCTCGATGGGGAAGATGTAATCTCTTCTACCGATTCATTCAAATTTATTTCTTCTTATACTTCTTATTAATTAGTTATTTCAATATAAATTAGTAAAATTAATATAAGTAATATACTGATATGTTATTATAAATATAAAACAATACAATTTCACCTTCTATCCATCCGAAAAAATGTAATCATCGCACCTGCGTACATACATCTTACCGTCTCCACACTGCGGTGTAATATATTTTTCACCCCAAACAAACATGTATGGGTGTAATGGGGGAAATAATAACCATATATTAATAAAATAGCATGATACTAATTCTGAGATACTATACACCATCCACTTCAATACCATTCAATAATTATTTGTATCATATCATTGCTCATGCATAGGTACGGCTTACCGTCTCCACGATGTGATGTGTTTCATTATACATTATCTTTCATAAAACATTATTATATAAATGAATTGAATTAAACAATATATGATATATATTATACTGATACCATTTTTTATATGATTTATCTATGAACTAAAAAGAGTAATAATAACTTATCCGATAAAACATACATAAGAACATAAAGCAGGTAATAGCTGAATAACGAGTAACAATGAAATGTTACTAACAAACATATAAAAACATGATCATAAATGTTATAATAAAAATAATTATGATTCTGAAATTAAATATTAACATTATTTAAATAATTATACAAGAGGTTATAATACAAATGAATCAAATTGTAGCAAAGTTAAGGGAGAATTTTACAATCTAATTTTAATACGAGATTGTTAATACATAAGTGTTTTGGGTGTATATGTATCATATGCATCCATGTTTTCAAATTATGTACTATTATAAATATTCCTATAAAAATTTTAAAAGTTAATTTTACCCTTTGATAATTTTTTTAAATGGTATTAAGGGAATCTTTTTTCGTTATTCGATTTCAGCTACTTTTTGACATTTCAGGTAAAAGTATGAGGTGAATGTTTTTTTAAACATATGTGGAATGAATAAATTTTTCTAGTTTTATGACACCATAATTACAATAATATTACTCTAAAATATTTCAATATTATTTTTAAGTAAATTATTCTATAATAATATTGCATGGCATTTTTAGAAAAGAAAAATTTTTGAGGAAGAAAGAATATTTTTCTCAAAAAATAATTTCATGTGTTTTATCAAAATTATTTTTAATCTAAGACGATTATTTTTAAATAGGGTTATGTTTATATCCCAATTATTAATATGATATTATTGTGTTAATTATGGAAAATTATTTTATATGGATGATGTTATGATTTAATAATGTTGATGAAAACCATTTTATTTCATGGGTTCTGCTATAGCGATTGTTTTTTTGTTTTTTTGGCCCACGTTAGAATGATTTCATTATGTGATTGGTGGGACCTATATATCAATTCAACACATTGGGTAAAGATTTATATCTTACGATATATAAATGAATAGAATAACAACTAAATTTGATTCAGTAATACATGGATATAATGAATAGTAATCCCAGTTAAGTAATGGACTTTTTCCACTATGATGGTATTATAAGAAATGCCTTGGCTACTATGGAAATAATATATTGTATTTATTAGTTTTCCACAATTACATGTTTTATTACAATGCTCTTATATCATTTTTATTGTTATTTTATGAGATATTCCTTATGTAGAACCATGATTTATGTCATTTCTCAAGATTTTGATGTCAAACCATTATATTCATGTTTTTTATGTTCAAATGTTTATGGGTTGTTTTATGTTCTCCATGTATAATATTTCTGAGAATTTCAGCTCACTTTTTTATGTTTTATTTTCCCCAAGATATAAAGAAATGTTATAGGTTGTAAAAACTAGGAAGATTTTTATGGGAGATGTTGAAGATCTTTCACCATGATTATAAGATTATGTTCCAATTTTACAAAGACAATAAACTAAGGTGTTCTTTAGAAAAATGTTTGCATCACGTGTAAAGTATTTTATAAAATAAATGTAATTTCCATGTACATAAACCTAGGGTCTCTACATTATGTATCAGAGGGAGGGTTTAGTCAACCATTGCAAACTAGAATGTTAAAACTTTAGTGACATACCTAGAGATATTCCTAAAGTATGTATAGGGATGTCTCTAAGGATAAGTATAAGTATATGTTAAAGTCCAAGAATTAGGATAAAGATAAAAAATAACCAAGTATTAAACCTAAGATGTTAGAGATTGAAATTACTTCCCCATGATAATGTTGTTTTACTAGTATGATTTCCCCCCTCACACGTTTTTTTGGGGTTTAGAAAAAGAATGGAACGCAAAGAAACAATGTTAATGATAAAAGCATTGAGAAATCCAATGACTATCCTCTTCAGAAACCAAATGTTATGGGAGATGGAGTGAAAAATATTATTTCTATACTTACAAATGCTATGGATCATTCAAAACATCCAAATGAGTAGAGAAGGGAAAACATTCTATTGATTCTTTAATGAGGAATCACCCACCTTATTTCAGTGCCTCTTCTGATCCACATGATTAAGAAAAATGTAACAGTACCATTGAAAAGATATATTTCATCCTTTTCTGTTTAAGACATGAAATAGTCATTTTGGATGTCTATCATTTAGAAGGTGAAGCGGACCAGTGGTGTAGTCTAATTAAGAATACAAGTCATCAAAATGAAATTGAATCCCTAGAATGGGATGAGTTCATGAAATAAATTTTCAATAAGTAATTACCTCATATTATTAAAACTGATATGGAGAAATAGATCTGTGAGATTAAGAAAAAGGATGATGAATCTTTTGGTACATACGTTGTAAATTTCACTAGGCTTGCAAGGTTTGCTTCTAGCTTTACCATCAAAACTGAATGTAAAGTTGCTCGATTATTCAGTAGATTAAAACCACCTATTAAACAGTAATTAGCTATAATATACATATGAAGCTATGAAGTTATTTTGTGTTTTTATATAAAGGTATAACTAGAAGATGGTGTTACATATCCATCTCGTTATTTTGACAAGAAACAAAAGATGGAGTTAACAGGAAAATCTAAAAATAATGGTGAAAATAAGATGAATTTTTCCTTATGCTCAAAGTGTGGAAAGAAGAATGTAAGGGATTATCATAAAGGAACTAGAAAATGCTTCGAGTGTGGAAAAGAAGGCTATCATGGAGTTGAGTGACAAAATAATGGAAAAAATGATTGTAATGATGTTAATAGAGAAAATACTACAGAAAACGCACCCCTAACACTTCAATACTACAGGTGAAATGAAATGTGGCATTATGTTAACCAATGATCTTTCCTGAGGGTTAATGATGATCGATTTCATAAACATCTTAAGGAAAAAAATAAAAGATAATTCACATGTTATCACTATTGGCGAATTTGAGTATGACAATGAAGTGATAGAATTATTATGTGTTTATGTAATGGGATTCTAAAATAGCGTTCTTGAATCTATTTTATTGTATTATAGAATATTTTTAAATATTTTTATTGGTCCATTATAGGTTTGGATAAGTATATTGTACCAGTAAAAATGAAAAGTGATTTTAATATTTTTCGAAAGCACATGATATGTGTATAACGAATGGACAAGGAGATAATGAAATGTTTTATTGTATTATTAACCTCATGACTGATATATGGATCGAGTGATATCATGGATTGAATATCTTTAAATTATAAGATATTGTCTGTTGAAATAATTACCTTTTGAAATCATTCATTTTTTCACTATGGTTCTATGGATATTCATGTTACTATCATTGTTTAAAGAGAATTCATAATTATTGTATTGACATGATTGAATGTTACAACTAAGAGCTTACAAATGATGTATGGTAGATAAATGGTATACCGATTTGGTTCACCTTTTTCTAATGTTTTATATTTTTTGTTTTTGGAAGGATTGTAAGTTTATCCATTTATAGATAATATAACATATTTTCCATTTTATGCTTGTTATATTAATATATTATCTCACTATCGGTGGAGATATGCATATTTGATTACCCGTGGAAATTTTTTTGATTATATAGATGGAATGACTTATAATTCTATCTCATGATCATTTATCACTTCCCTAAAGAAAAATTAAACTTCAATTCTTTAAATAAGTGCTAAAGTGGAAATTTTTCAAGGATTGAACAATGGTGATATTGTACCAAAATCAAGTAAGTATTTATTCTGATGCCAAATTATTCATTTTTAGGAAAATGATCTTGATAGACTAAATGATATCCTAGTACCTTATTATATGATGAATCAGATGGTCCCTTAAATAATTATTTATTTATGGATTTATGGTAGTTAAATTTTCCATGCCTTATGCCCTATCACAATCCATGAGAACATGATGGTTATATTTCTTTATAATATCCTTGATTTCACTTCCCAACTATGTTCTCCTATGTGGAAACCCATGATGAGTTATGTAGGGAAATAATAATGTTTCTAAATTTTCTTTTATGATTTTTGTTTTAGTATCCTTATTTATGATGAGGGTTTCCATGAAAGAAACTTTCCTGTAGAAAACCATTTATAGCCCCGACGAATTTCGAGGGGAAATTTGATTTTAGGGGGTAGAATATAACACCCCAAGATTTTAGGATATTTTTTTTTAATTTATTAGAATTATTGTTCTGTATTATAAAACATGATTATCTTATGTTACATGCAACACTGTATTATCTTATTGTATACGCAACACTATTCATGGCTTATGTTACAAACTATATCATTTTCTTTTGATAAAATTCATTTCACACAACAGTGAGTGGAGATTTTGTTAAATGAATAAATGAACTATGTTTGGATTATGATATACTCAATTCCAAAAGAATACTTCACTATATGCAACACTGACATGGATTATGTCGCACACAAGAGAGACTATCCTTTATTTCTTGAGTTTTACGCAATACCAAGTTTCACTAAATAAGGATATATTGTTAAAATATTATTATTTAATGGGATATAAAATATCCATTATTAATATTATTAAACATATTATGAATTATAAATAAAATTATCATTCATCACACACATATTCTTGAACATGGTATGAGATGAAAATCAATTTTTCAGATAAAAGAAGTATTTTAACAAAAATGCATTTTTATAGACTATTGATGGAGAATCCATTTTAAATCTTGTTTTTGACACTTTTAAAATTAATATTTTAAAATAAAATCTTCTTTATGGGAAGTGGGACATGAAGATTTACTTATGTTGATTATTTTGTTATTTTTCTGATAAAATTCAAATTTTAATGAATATTAAAAAATACAGTATTTTAATACAAAACTGCCTTTTAATCTAATTTATTTCAATAGTTATATTATAATTTAAATTGGGATTAATGGTTAATTGAATTATGTTTTTATAATTTAATCCAATTGTGGTTGTTGTATGTAATTTGAATTATAAATTGGACATAAACATATTTCAATCTTTTGCTAGTCATTATTTCTTAAAAACCCGCTTTTTGGTTATGACAATGGGACATAATTTCAAAATAGTACTAAAAAAATGTGTTTTAAATTTGGATAAATGGATTCCATATTAGGAATCATATGGTTCAATATGTTTAACTAAATACATTTTATTTTTTGACCTTATTAATAGTAACTTTAGTAATTATTTTATTTACCATGGTTAAAGGGTGAATATGGAAACATAAGGGTAAAAAATAATATTATAATAGTAATAAAATAGACAAACACATGTTTAATTATTATTTTATGATATATTTACAACCATTTTCATCATTGGCTAAATTTTCAGATCCCATGAATTCTCTTGGATGTGGTAATGAAATTTTGTAATAATTAATTTAACATAATGATAATAATAACCTAAACATATATATTTTAAAATATAAATTTTAATATAGGTTTATATAACTGATATATAGGAGTATAAATATTCATTAGAAATATTAAAAAATTTCTGACATCATTTTATTTTATTCCAAATTTTTAGATATTAAATTTATAAATTTAATAATCAAACAATGATGATGCAGTGATTGCTTCATTAATAATGGGTTCAAATAAAGGATATTATAAAAGATAAAATATATTTATTTCGTCATTTTTCATCCTAGAAATTGTTGGAATATATTGAAAAATTATATTTGAGTTAATTCTTTAGTTATGAAGGAATCATTTTGTTAGATTTTTTTTAAAAGCTATGTATGAATAGTGGCCAAAATTGACATAATTCTTAACTTAAAATATAAAATAGTTTATCAAATGTTATTAAATTCTTAAAAAAATATTATTAATCCAAATGGTTAAAATAAGTCCAAATATGTTATACATGATCTTTTTTTGGGTCGTTTGGCAAGATATGGTAATACATTAACCCACAATGTGTCAATTACAAGATATTATGGAAGGAATAAAATGGGTAAATTAAGTGTTAAATAAAAAATGATAAGGAAAAAATTTATACTAAAAACATTCCTTAAAATTACATTAGGATGGGTATTCAAACCAACATAATATTATCATAAAATTAAATATGATTTGGACCATTTTTATGTAAAATTCAATTTATTATATATTAATATTTTTAGAGTTTCCTCATGTTCCCCTCTCGTCTCTTATAAATGGGAACTTGCTACCTCTCCTATTTAATCCATTTTGTGCCATCAAACTAGGAAAAACCAGACCCATTTCTCTTATCAAAATCCACAGTTACATTCTATATGTTCTAGACTTCTCAATAGATGATCTATAATACCCTTAGATGAAATTTAAGGGAGGCATGTCAAGGAAGAGGTATTCTCTTCTAGTGATTCTTTCAAATACCATTCTTCTTCTACTTCATCTTATTTTGTTGTTTCATTATAAAGTATTAACATTAGTATCAATAATATACTTATATGTTTTTATAAATACTAAACCACCCTTTTTCATATTTTATGTAACACCCCATGCTTCCACAATACACTTCTCTTTGAATAATATAATAGCGTGTGACGTACGCAACACAAGTCTAACACACCACAACCAATCAAACTAGCCGTTATTAATAGTAACATCCACTTTTTGAAATTTTACATTTTTTATCCTTGAAAATGGACATCAATTTTGGATTTGTAATATTTAAATTAGCTTAGGGTGAATTTTTGGTATTTTTTGGAAAACATCCAATTTTTGATGAATAGTGAAAAATACAAAACATTAATTAAAAACAACTTTTTTAATCAAAATATTTTATATTGCTAAATTATATTATAGATTGGTTTTAAAGTATAATTATATTATATTTTTTCCATTTAATCCAATTTTAGTCATTGGACACAATTTCACATTTAAACTGGACAAAAACATGTGTCAATCTTTTAATAGTTAATATTATTTAAAAGCACGCTTTTTGTTTTGACAACGAGAATTAATTATAAACAAATTTCTGGCACTTAGTTTTTTTGAATATAGAAAAATGTATTAAATATTTAGAAAATTTTAGTACAAATTGTGTAAATTGTTAACTTTTATTTTTTGACATTTGGAATTATTACTTCGGTAAATATTTTATTTACCATGGTTAAAGGGTAAATTGGAATGATAAGGGTAAAAAATAATATTATAATAATATTAAATTACCATAAAATGTGTCCTAACCTTATTTTATGATACATGTCCGACCATGGGCATCCTTGGGTTGATTTTGGGATCCCATGGAGCCACTTGTATGTGATAATGACACTTTATATTAATTAAGTTAAAGTAAATAAAAAAAGGTCATAAGCATATATCATTTAGTAAAATAATTTTTATATAGGATTATATATGTTATCTATTGAACCATAAATATTAATTAGAAATATAAAACGATTTACTAAATAATATTATTTTATTTAATATTTTTAGACATTGAATAATTAAATTTATTTATGGAACAATGATGATGGGGTATTTTACTTACTAATGAAGGAATCAAATAAATAGAATTAGAAATGTTAAAATAAATATAATTTGAATGTTTTGATTCCATACATGAAATTTCTAGATTTCGATGACATGTTAGGATTGATTAAAAAAATCTAGTTCGAATTAATAAGGTTTTTATGACTTTATCAAAAATCAATTATTAAATAGTGTCAAAATTTATATAAAAGAGTTTTTAAAACAAATATTATACTATTAATTGATATAATATTCCAAAAAATAAAATGTTAGACCAAAGGACATATTTGATGATAGGTATATCATTAATGAACAACATGGGGTTCTCTTGGTAGTTTATAGTAATTTTATTATCCAAAAAATATAAAAATACAACGTGACATGGTAAATATCAAAATAATTAACTAAGAGTTAAATTTAAAATACAAGGTTAATATAGTGACCCAAACCTCTCTAAAACCTATTGGTTGAAAGTATTTCTACCCATCCCCACCTTATCCTTGAAATAAATAAATGTGGAGACATTATAAACTGATTATGAATTTTTTATAAAGTAATACTTTATGTTTTTTCTAAGGTCCCCCTCACCTCTCATATAAAAGGGCACTCGCCCTTCTCTACAATTCACACATTCAAGGCCTGCTGGATCGGCCAAACCCTACACTAATATCCTTAAAATTTTCCTCCCTTCATCCAATAGTCCTTACTTTATTCAGAAATGCAACCTATGGATCCCTTTTGATCAAATCAAAAGGAAGAACCCAAAAAGGAGCTAAATATTTCATCACCTCTATCCAGTTCCTTTCTTCTTTCACATTCTTTTTCATTGTTGTTTCCATTATAAAATAATATCTCCATTATCTTATATATACTATGATTTTATTTTAAATATGGTACAACCATATTCACTATTCTATCCATCCATTGAATTACATGTCACCATATGTGCGTACGTATGGCTTACCGTCTCCACGTCGTGGTGTAATTGTTATTCAATACATTATTTGGATGTGTATAATAATGATGTGTAATTGATGTAAATAATAAAAATAACATTATAATGATTCTGTATATATGATATATCATCCAATTATATATTATTTTAATATCAAAAGAATGATATTTCCACTCGTACATACGTAATGATTACCATCTCCATGAACGAGATGAGATTCATTCCCTATCATATCCATTGAAGACTAATTTTCATTAGATGATTAAAAATAATGTATAAATACTTGATATCATTACTGATATGAATAATATACATTCCATACATAACAAATATGACATACGTAACAAATCATATAAAGGTAAATGAATCAGTTAACACCTGAAATGACGATAATACTAAGATATTATTAAAAAAGAAATAATAAAATATCATATATGATATCATATTAATGTATATGATTCTTGTATAATTTAATAACAATTATTTTATTATCATACAGGAGGTTAACCTACCCTTGACCAAGGAAAAGAACAAGGTAAGGGTTTATTTCACAATCTATTCATTATCCAAGGCAGTTTATACGTAATTATCTACTGGAACCTCTTTATCATCCACATTCATGTTTCTTAAATATATATTTCAAAACATTTTCACTATTTAATAGATAACGTTTTAAATTAATTTATACCCTTGTTTGAATTATTATAAGATGTTTATAAAGTAATATTTCCTTCATTTTTCAAACAACGTCCTTTTTAACCTTTTGGACAAAATTAAGGTAAGAATGTTGTTTAAAATTATACGGCGGGTGTGGCTATTTTCTGCCATAATAACATCATTAAAGCATCCCTTACAATATTATACAAATATTTTCAAAATAAAAGTTTTCTTTAAAATTATTTGACTCTTAAATCATTTCAAAATATAAAGATATATTTCTATAAAAAAGGTTTTGATTTCATCTATGTCAACAGCTTTTGGTGAATTTTATGTTTATTTGATGTAGATTTATTATGATACAAAAAATCCATATTTTATTGAAGGTTTTAAAATATGTTGGACTATGGATGTTCTAATTTTATTCCATTCATGTTTATGGTTAATGTATAGACATTTCGTATTCTAGTTTTAATACGAATGTTTATGTTATATTTCAACCTTTTCATATGAGGAATGTATTGGACTTAGTAAGTGACGGGTGGAGCCCAATATATCTCCTTGATGCATCGCTAGGTCTCATGAGACAACTAGACATGGAATTGGTGGAGGCATTTCCCAATTTTATATATGGTTTTGGCCGAGGCCGAAATCTTTTTTAGACGTCTTGGCCGAGGCCTTGAAAAAATGTTTCATAATGTTTGGCATTATACATTCCCTCATTTTGAAAATTATATTGATGGTTCATGTGGTCATTATAGTTGTAGAATACCCATGATTATGTTTTATTATTACATTATTTACTCATCTCATATTCTTCCATTAATGTGGTCATGTTTATTTTTGGTAAAGGCATGTGTTTTTAATTATTCTCCATGCTTAATATTTATGTTATATTCCGCTGTATTGCATACCCTTACTAAGCGATTGGGCACACCCCTTTCTTTGTTTTATTTTTTCCAGGATGCAAAGAAGTATATTATGACTCACCTTCAGGGATATTATATGGGATCTGAGTATGGTCGATGGAAACAATGTTGTTATTGTTTTTCATTTTATGATATAATGTAAAACTTATGAATATATCTAGTACTTTCAAGGCTACCAAAATAATCGGTCTTTCGAGACATGATCATTTGTGATCATGCGAATGTTATGTAATAATGCTCCAACTCTTAGTAACTAGGGTTGGGGCATTACAGTTGGTATCACATGATTTTTATTACTATCCTTGGAAGCTAGATTCAGATAAACATTGATTTGAACACATTACCCTAAGATATACGTTGAGGATTAGTATAAAATAACTTTATATAATTTTGGTAATGTAGAGATTTTGTGAGTTTTCCAAGAAATACATCCCTGTCTAGATACGAGCATGTAGAGGAGGCTCTGGCATAGATGTTCCTAGGTGTAAAACCAGAAAACACCGATATGAGCTAGATTCGAACGGGAACTGGTGCATGACAACGAGCCTTGCTACACTCTTGGTTATGACACTCTTAGGGGATATTATTAGGATAATTATCATTTTCAATTAAAACCATTACGAATGGTTTATGAGTATATACATACTCAAAGAAAACATTTTTATGATTATGGATTATATACATAAACTATTCAATTTATGTTAGGTATTTTACAAGTTTGGAATTTTTATATTTTGATTAATAAACTAATCTAGTTTATGCCATTGTTTAGAAATAGTGCCTAGTGGAAGGAAGGGAAATCGTATCAGTGCACATACTCTATGTAGAGATTGACCTCCTACTGAAGATAATTATAGTGGAGTTGGTGATATAACTTGTGCTGATCAGGTAATCACCATACTGGGAAAAATCACTATGGTAATGAATAATAACCTTAACTGTATGGATAACCCTGATCTACAATGTGGAGGATCAATATTAGATCGCTTAATGAGGAAACAACCAACAACGTTAAACGGGAATAAAAATCCATTAGTATCTTAGCAATGGATAATTTCCTTAGAGAAGACATTTCAATCGTTGGGGAGTAGAGAAAGGGAAAAGGTTTTCAGGTTAGTTTATCACCTGACTAGAGATGCTGATCAATGGTGGTCACTAATTCAAAACAAAACAGAAGATGAAGAAGTATCAAATATGGAATGGAGAGTGTTTAAAGATATTTTCTTAGAAAAATACTTTCCTCATGACCATCGAGCGGATATAGAAAGGCAATTTATGAGTCTGAGGAAAAAAAGGATGTGAATGGCACAAAGTATGAAGCTAACATTACAAGGTTATGAAGGAATGCTGCAAATTATATACGTATCCCAAGACGTAAGATTGATCATTTCATTGATGGGATAAAACCATTTCTCTATGGAGCATTAGTCTCACAATCTTTCCCATCTTATAAATATATTATGTAATGTGCTATCAAGACAGAAAAAAAATCTGTAAATCTTAAGAAAATAAAGTAATGAGAATAAGAGAACGATGGAGCAAGATACAGGTAATAGGAAAAATGGAAAGAAGGATTTTCTATTATGTGATAATTGTGGAAGAAACCCCCTGGTACTTGCCTAAAAAAATGGGAGTCTGTTACATGTCTGGTGAAAAAGGCCACCAAGCTCAAGATTTCAAGGGAAAGAAAGATGCTTTCAATGTTGAATGCTACAATTATAGAGAAATGGGGAATTTTGAATATAAATGACCTAAGATATAAGGAAACTTAAATAGAAAAGGCCAACAGATCAATTCCAAGCATATGTTGTTACTATAGTTGAAGGTGGATTATTATTGTATTTGTGTTTTCAGACTCAAGAACTATATTCTAGTTATAAGAATAAAGAGATATATATAACGAAAGTATTAAAGTACTTGTTATTTTCCTTATGGTTTTAATATGACTATGGTAATCATATTTTCAGTATCTGACAATAATAGAAACATTACTTTTTTGGGGGAATCTCATGTTACAATTGATTTTGGAATTTAGATATCTTTTACTGAGAGTCTGGACAAAGGTATTTTGGATAACTGTAATGTTTTTAATGGATTAAGATGAACTTTGGAAATTATTTGTTAAGGTTAAACCATTTCTTATAATTTTTTTAGAATATTATAATACTATAGTCTTAGGAAAAGCACAACCAGCAGGTCGGGTGATAACCCGTCGCGTCGGACAAAGCTGTAGGAATCGAACCCACAATCATAGTGTGATAGGAATTTATTGCCTACCACTAGCCTAGATGAAGTCCCTGGTTGTTATAAAATAGTATTCATCATTTAAATGGTATATGTTTATATTTATAACCCTAAATTATTAGGATAAATATAGTATTTTTGAGTTCTATTATGTTTTGGAGTAAAATTTGAGTTTGTGGTAGAAATTTATTAATGGATAAAACTCTAATTATAAAGTAAGTATATATATTTATGATCTTATGCAATCTCATAAATAAATTACTCAAAATTAATAAAAGGAGCTTTTAACAAAAACTTTGTCCGTTTTCTTTTCCTACTGGGTAATCAACTACCTTTCAACCCCTCACAAGTCTATGGATTTCAGATCGTTAAATTTCTGCTAATAATATTCTCGATCACTCTCCATCGGAACATGACGATAATTTTTCTCTTACGAATCCATTTTTTCCTAAATGAAACCCTAGTATGTGTTATCTTTGGTAACCTTCAAACTTACCATTCTTTATTTTAAAATAGAGGCCTCATTAATCCATTTTTTGATGTGAGATTTCAACTAAGATATTTTAAAATTTCAACCTCAAGATTCCAATACTGAGCCTAAATTTCAAGGAATAAATTTATATAAGGAGGGGATAATGTAACACCGTATGTTTCCACGATACAATTCTCTTTGACTAATACAATAGCGTGTGTTGTACACAACTTCAAGTTCTAACACATCACAACCAATCAAACTAGCCATTATGAATAGTAATACACACTTTTTGGGATTTTATAAATTTTAACGTACAAAATGGTCTTCTTTTTTGGATTTGGAATATTGAAATTAGATAATGGTGAATTTTTGGTATTTTTATGAAGACTTCCAATTTTTGATGAATAGTGAAAAACAAAAAACATTAATTAAAAACAACTTTTTTAATAAAAATAATTTATAGTGCTAAGTTAAACTATTAAGTGGTTTTAAAGTATATAATTAGATTATATTTTAACCATTTAATTTATTGTTGGTCATTTGATACAATTTCAAAATTAAACTAGACATAAACAAGTGTCAATCTTTAAATAGTTAAAATTTCTTAAAAACACGCTTTTTTTCACAACGAGAAATAATTATAAATTAATTTATACCAATTCTGTGTTTTTAAATTTAAAATAATCGATTCCATTTTTACAATTAGGTGTTTCAAATTATTTAAATATGTAACTTTTATTTTTAGACATTTTGAATAATAACTTTGGAAAATATTTTATTTACCACGGTTAAAGGGTAAATCAGATAAATAACGGTAGAAAATAATATAATAATAATATTAAATTACCCTAAAACATGTCCTAACCTTATTGGATGAAACATTTTTGACAATGGGCATCCTTGGGATGATTTTGGGGACCCCATGGAGCCACTTGTATGTGATAATAACACTTTATATTAATTAAGTTAAATTAAATACAAAAATGAAAAAAGGCATATATCTTTTAGTATAATAATTATTATATATGGTTATATATGTTATATCTTTGACCATAAATATAAATTATAAAGGTAAAATGATTTCCTATATAATTCTATTTTATTTATAATTTTTATACATTGAATAATTAAATTTATATATGACACAATGATGATGCATTATTTTTCTTATTAATTAATGAATCAAATAAATGGTATTATAGATGTTAAAATAAATATAATTTTTAGGTATTTTTTCCATCCACAAAATTTCTAGTCTATGATGAAATTTTAGGATTTATTAAATAAATTTAGTTAGAATTAATAAAGTTGTTATTACTTTAAAAAAATTCAATTATTAAATAGTGTCAAAATTGAAATAAAATAGTATTTAAAACAAATATTAAATTATTAATTGATATAATATTCTTAAAAATATAACATTCAGATAAAGGACTTATATGATGATATTTATATAATTAGTGAACCACTTGTGGTTCTCTTGGAAGTTTATTGTATGTTTATCAACCAAATAATTTAAAAATACAAAGAGACATGGTAAATATCAAACTAATTAACTAAGAGTTATATCTAAAAGATAAGGTAAATATAGTGAACCAAACCTGTCTAAAACATATTGTTTGAAGGATTTCGACCCATCCCCACATCATCCTCCAAAAAAATTGTTGTGGATCCATTATAAACCGAATATTAATTTATGATAAAATAATACATTATGTTTTTTCTAAGGTGCCCCTCACCCCTCTTATAAAAGGGAACCCCCCCCCTTCTCTCCAATTTACACCTTCAAAGACTTTTTTCTTGGCCAAAACCAGCCCTAATATCCTCCAAACAGTCCAAACATTATCTTGGAAGCCTTAATTTTTTCATAAAGGCAACCTATAGATCCTTTTTGGTCAAATAAAAAGTAAGAACCCGAGGATGAGGTAAATATTTCATCACCTCTTTCAAGTTCCAATCTTCATTCACGTCCTCTTTCTTTGTTGTCTCCATTCTAAAATAATAACACCACCATATTCTATATACTGTGATATTATTATAAATATGGTACAACCGTATTCACTATTTTATCCATCCTATGAATGACATGTCACCATACATGCGTACATAGGGGTTACCGTCTCCACGTCGCGGTGTAATTGTTATTCAAATACATTATTTGAATGGGTATAATAATGATGTGTAATTTATGTAAATAATAAAAATAACATGATAATGATTCTTTATATATTATAAACCAACCAATTATATGTTATTTTAATATTAAAAGTATGATATTTTCGCTCGTGCGTACGTACAGATTACCGTCTCCACGAACGCGATGAGATTCATTCCCCATCGGATCCACTCAAGACTAATTTTTAGTAGATGAATAAAAACAATTTTTACATACTTGAAATAATTCTGGATATAAATAAGATACATTCCATCAATAACAAATATGACTTACGTAAAAAATCGTATAATGAAAAAAAAACCAGTTAACACCCAAAACGAAGATAATACTAATATATAATTAACAAAGCAATGTTAAAAGATCATATATGATATCATATTAATGTATATGATTCTTGTATAATTTAATAAAAATTTTAACCATTATACATAAGTTTAACCTAACCTTGATCAAGGAAAAGTACAAGGTATGGCTTTATTTCACAATCTCTTTATTATCCTACGTTGTTTATACGTAATTATCTACTGGGACCTCTTTATCATCCACTTCCATGCCTCATAGAAATATATTTCAAAACATTTTTACTATTCAATAGACAATGGGTTAAAGTCATTTATACCATTGTTTGACTTTTTATAATATGTTTTAAAATGAATCTTTCCATTTTTTTCCAAACAAGGTCCTTTTCAATCTTTTCGACAAAATTAAGGTAATAATGTTTTTTTAACTTATACGGCGGGTGCTGCTATTTTCCACCATTATAATATCGTCAAAGATTCCCTTACAAGATTATTAGAATATTTTCCAAATAAATGTTTTCTTTATAATTATGTGACTCTTAAATGATTTCAAAATATAAAGAGATATTTCTCTAAAAAAGGTTTGGATTTCATCTATGTCAATATCCATTGATGAATTTTAAGTTCATTTGATGTTGATTTATTATGATACAAAAATTCTATATTATATTGAATGTTTTGTGATATGTTGGACTATGTATGTGCTATTTTTACACCATTCATTGATTATGCTTAATGTATTAACAATTCGTATCATAGTTTTAATACGAATATTTATGATATATTTCAATCATTCCATATGATGAATGTATTGGACTTAGTAAGTGAAGGGTGGAGCCCGCTATAGCTCCTCGATGCATCAGTAGGTCTAATTAGACAACTAGATGTGGAATTGGCCAAAGCCTTTATAAATATGATATATGGTTTTGACCGAGGACTAAATAATTTTTAAACTTCTTGGCTGAGGCCTTGAAAAAATGTATCATAATGTCTGACATTATACATTTCCTCATTTTGAAAATTATATTGATGGTTCATGTGGTCATTTGACTAATATAATACCCATGATTATGTTTTATTAAGGGATTATTTACTTATCTCATTTTCCTTCCATAAAATTGTTCATGTTTATTATTGTTAAAGGCATGTGTTTTTAATTATTCACCATGATTAATATTTATGTTATCTTTGGCTGTATTGCTTACCCTTACTGAGCGTTTGAGCACAACCCTTTCCATGTTTTATTTTTCCCAGGATACGAAGAATTACATTATGACTGACCTTCTGGGATACTCTATCGGATCTGAGTGTGATCGATGGAAACAATGTTGTTATAGATTTTCATTTTATGATGTAATGTAATCTTTATGAATATATCTAGTACTTCCAAGGCTACTAAACTAATCCATCTTTCGAGACTTGATCATTTGTGATCATGACAATGTTATGTAATAATGCACTCAATCTGGGTAACTAGGGTTAGGGCCTTACACTTTATCCATCCTAAGAAAAACAAAATCATCACGTGTACGTACGTACGACTTACAGTCTCCAGGCCGTGGTGTAATCTGTTTTTCAACACCAACATACTTGGATGGGTATAATGGTAGAGATAATAAAGATAAATGATTAATAAAAAATTATTTTAATTTTTATATACTATAAACCATCGACTACAAATACAATTAAAAAATTATGGGAACAATATCATCGTTCATGTATACATACGGTTTACCATCTCCACAATGCGATGTGATTAATTATACACAATATTTATTAAACCATGATTATAAAACTGAATTGAATGAAAAAAATAAGATATGTATATTATACTAATACGATGATGTAATTTATATAAATATGAAAAAAAAGAATAAGAACTTATCCAACAAAAAATATATATACACAACGAATTTAATACTTGAATAAAGAGTAATAATGAAATATTACTCACAAATAGATAAGAATATGAGCATAAATGTTATAATAAAATTGAATTTGATTCTACAATAAATCAGTCACATTATTTAAATCATTATACAGGAGTATTGGATATATACGAACTGTATAGTACAAAAGTTAAGGGATAATTTTACAATCTCATTTTAAATGGAGATTGTTTATACACATATTTAGTTTTCGGATATTTATAATACACATCCATGTTTTGTAATTATGTAAAATTATTTCTATTCTTAAATAATTTTTTATTGATAATTTTAACATTTAGTAATTTTAATAAATGGTATAAGAGGAATATATTTTCATTATTCAATTTGAGGTACTTTTTTATATTTCCTGCAAAAGTATGAGGAGAATGTTTTTTAACTTATATAACATGAATGGATTTTTACGGTTTATGACACCTTATCTCCATGAAGAAACCTCTACATTATTTCTAAATTATTTTCAACTAAATTATTATTTTTTCATATTTCATGGAATTTTGGTAAAAGAAAATGTTTTGGAAGAAGAAAGGATATTTACCTTAAAACCTATTTTCAAGTGTTTTATCAAAATTATTTTTCATCTATGATGATTCTATTTAAAAAGGAAAATTTTAATATCCCAATTATTAATATTATTTTGTTGTGTTAATTATGTAATAATATTTTATATGTATTATTTTTAGAAGGAATGATGTTTAAAAAAACATTTTATTTCATGGGCTATGCTATAGTTAATGTTTTTATGTATTTGTGGCACACATAAGAATGGTTTCCTTATGATATGGGTGAGACCTATATCTCCCTCTAATGAACTAGGAATTGATTTATATCTCATGAGATAGACATTAGTGTAAAAAAAAGTAAATCTAGTTTTGTAATAGATTGTTGTAATTCCATGTAAACTTGGGACAGTAATGGAATTTGTCTAGTATAATGGTCTTAGTAGCAATGCCTTGGGTACAATGGAAATCATATTATGATCCTATTAATTATCCCAAATTACATGTTTTATTCCAACTTTATTCTATCATGTTTAATGTTCCATTATGTTCTATGACATACATACTATCACAATTTATGTCATTGATCATGATTTTGATGTATAATTTTTATAATCAGGTTTTTTTACGTTCAAATGTTTATGGTTTGTTTTATGCGCTCCATGTTTACCCTTACATGGAATTTGATCTCAGATTTATTGTGTTCTTTTCTCCATGATATAAATAAAGGGTTTAGGTAGGAAAACCAATGGGGAATATCTTTATAGGAGATGTTGAATATCTTTAACCATGATTGGATGATTTTGTTTCTAGTTTCCAAATACACTAAACTAATATAGTCTTTGGGCATCTGTTTGTGTTATGTATTTAGTATTCCGTAAAAGAAAATTTAATGTCCATGTACGTCAAACATGGGTATCTACAGAAAAATAGTCGAGTGTATGTACTATGGAATGATGGGTCATATATAGTTCATCTAAAAAACATTTCCTCCGAAAGACAGTGAGTGACGGTCTTCACCGACTCGAAATTTAGGAGCATGGTCGGAATGTTATCATCTAGTATGGAGATGGAGTACATATGGCTAATTAGGACAAGGAGTTGATTGTGTCCAAGGTAGTATGACACTAGATTATTTTTTTGATTATAGAGTGGTTCTACTTAGGGTAGCCATTATATATATATTAGGGTTACAGACCAGGCTTGTTATACAAAGTACAACCGAATCCTAAATAGTATAATCTCAGACCTTATACTTCGAGAGGTACTATTCTAGTAGCCTCTACATTAGCATTTTTCACATTTCGATAAATTATATTCCGTAGATTTATATCTATTACTAATATGGAGAGCCTTGGGATCAGTGTTTAGTCTCTAAATGGTGTTATGATTTGTGATACTATGTTGGTGATGTGAATCGAGGATGTACGTCAGTGTAGGGATTTTTAGTTTGAGATTTTCATTTGACACATCATATATGACTTTTTTCCTCAATATAATACATTTTTACATCATTATTAGGTTGGAATATTTGTGTAAAATTCATGTTTTCATTTAATTCGATCAAAAAATTGTGACATTAATATCACCAAAGAGTAGAGGTTTCAATTAAATGGGTGAATGGGATGTCTAGGGGAGCCGAGATGGACCTGAAAATCATGGTCTGAGCAGGATGATAGCCCAAATTTCAAGATTATATTTAGATGATAAATGGGCAGATCAAGTATATTTACCTCCAATGGTTAATTGATTCATTGATTTTTTCCCAAACAGCTTCTTAGAATTACCACTAGTGATATATGTAGGCTTTTCTATTGAGCTAGTGCTTGGAGATACACCTATAACCATTCCACCTGATAGAATGAATACTAATGAGATTTAGGAAAACAAGTAGAAGATAGTGGATTTATGAAAAAGGGTTTCATTCGGTTCAGT
This sequence comes from Viscum album, assembly GCA_963277665.1. Classification (NCBI taxonomy): domain Eukaryota; kingdom Viridiplantae; phylum Streptophyta; class Magnoliopsida; order Santalales; family Viscaceae; genus Viscum; species Viscum album. Next base: position 1,721,597,230 of record OY728147.1, on the reverse strand, counting down.
ACTCCTCCACTACGTCTTCATGTTCATTTTGTGAATAAGGAGGAACAAACCTTAAGGATATGTGTGGATTACTATAAATTGAACCAACAGTTGGTTATGAAATTGTATCCCTTAATGTGGACACATGATCTATTAAACCAGATCCATGTATATGAGGTATTCCCAAAAATTTATTTGAGACCCCAATATCATTTTCTATATGTTAGGCCATCATACATACCTCACACAACATTCCATAGTAGGTATGGTCAATATGATTATTTTATTTTTCTGTTCTGTATCATGAAAAAGTAAGTAGTCATCAAGGAACTGATGAAAAAAATTTCAATCATTAAATGGTTTAATTAGTTGTGCTATTTGTAGTTGAGATCTTGGTGTATTATCATAATTAGAATGACTACGCCAAACATCATGAGATCATTTTGGATAGATTAAGTGAGCATAATTTGTATGGTATGCTCACAATGTTCTACTTCTAGATGGATCATATTCACTTCATAGGTCATATTATCATAGAGGTAGGGGTATTATTTGACCCATAAAAGGTTAAATCTGTAGTTTCTTGGGGTAATACCAAGAACATATTTGATATACAGTGTTTGTTATGGTTGTATGGATATTATAGGCACTTCATACAAGACTTATCACACATAGAATTGTTGAAAATGGGATTGCATAATAGTAGTTTGATATTTTTTTATTATATGACTGTGATTCATCATTTCAGTTGCTGAAAAAGAGATTGACTTCTGCACATATAATGAAATTTCTAGATCAAGTAAAATGTTACACTATTTGAGGTAATGAATTATGTATCGATCAGGGAGATGTTCATATAAAATGAGATAGAGTCGTGGAAACAATTCCTAGTAGTTGAGGCCACATGAAGGGAGTTAATGTACACATGAAATATAGTATATTTAGTTGTTCACACTTTGTGGTATTTGAGACATTACATACATGGAAACTATTTTGTAGTGTTCACAAAATAAAAAACAATAAAGTATATATTTAAACAATGTGATATGAATCTGATGTAGTGAAGGTGGGTTGACTAACTACTGTCACATAATTTTGAGCTTTCTTACATTCTTGGTTATGGTTATTATGTGGCTGATGAAGTGAGTATATTGGATCAAATACCGGCAGTACAACATGCCAATATCAAGTAGAATCTCATGGATTTGTTCTATTAGAATCACATTGTTGTTCAAGAAAGTAAAAGGAAAACATATATTTCATCCTTATGAATGACCTCTATAGTACATGATAGAAGAAGGACGAGGCAGATATTGGATTCAGAAGGTATTTTAGTATATGAGAGTACGGCATATGAGGCCCTTATATTGGGTTGGACTCTAAGTGATAATGAAAATATGCGTTCAAATGGCCACATTAGGGTTTTAAAAGACATGTGAAAAGAAATAAAAATCATCATGGGGCTAAAAAAATCATTTTAGATAGGGATTCTATATTTACATAATTTTTTTGTCAATTTATGGAGAGGGTGATGGGTATAGAGGTTCTTCTGAGCACACCGTACAAGTGTTTTACTGATGGCCAGTCAGAGCACATGATACTAGTTCTTGAGGTAATGCGACGAGAATGTGTCATAGAGTTCAAGGTTTCTTAGGAGAGGTATATACCTATTTTTTCCTATAACAATAACTTTCAATATACAATTATTATGGATCCTTATGAAAATTTATATGGTAGGCCATTTCGTTAACACTTTGTCTTGTAAGAGGTAAGAGGGACATCTTTTCGTAAACATTGTCTTATTTTAGAGACTATAGAAAAGTTTATGTTAATTCAGATGTGGATGGATAATACAAAGTCTAATAACAAATCATATGAGGATCACTAGTGATGAAATATAGAGTTCAAGGTCAGGGATTATATCTTTTTACAAGTCCCATCGAGGGTGGGACACTTTAGGATCCAGAGAAAGAGTAAAATTTTACAATGATATGTCATACCATTTGAGATTTTAGATAGATTTGTGTCAGTAGACTATCAGATATAGTTACTGTTGAGGTAACATGCCATAAAAATGACATCTTTGTATCTTAGATGAACAATTATCATTCAAACCACCTTATAAATTTCAACACAAGTAGGATGAGTTATAGGTAGATGAGTCCATTGAAGTGTATCATTTTCATATTGTGGATCATAGCATGACGGTTCTCTACGGCCTGTCATTTTCTCAAGTACATAATCTATTGAAGTATAACCATGAAATGGATGATAACTAGGAGTGAGGGGATGATGTATGCGCTTAGTTTCCATAGTTATTCCCATATTATTCTCACCAACCTTTGAAGGAAAATTTAGGGATGAATTCTGTTATGGTGGGATGTTTATAATAAATCATTTCATTCTTGAGGTAAAAAATATTTTTATTTCTATATTACTTAAAAGTAATGTCATAGTTACATACTAATTTGAATTCTAGTTGATGTTATGGAGGTTATAGTGGTGTTCGAGGCCAATTCAGGGCTAAGAAATCATCTTTGTGATGAAAATGGCATGATAAATGGTGATTAGAAACCATTTGTGGAAGGTTGCATGGTTAGATAAAACCAATGTGAGTTTGGATAATGTAAAGATACAGGCTTCACGGTTTGATAAACCATATCAATTGGGGCATGTGGTCATGTGAATAATTTTATACTTTATACAATGGAATTTCATACGGTTTGCACAAAGTTATTCAAAATATGTGTACAAACCATCTGAAGTGATCCTTCATATAGAAAATTCTGAATTATTGGTATGCAGATGGCACAATGATATAACCAAACTATGATGACCTATATTTTTGGCGAATAAATTTTTTTTTCTTTAATTAAATCTTATTTAATAACTAATTTCTACCCTCTATTAGTGGGAAACATCTTAAGCATGAGAGACTCTCATTGAAGCTAATTCATTGATTTTGATATCATTCTTCCATCAAAATTTGGAATCAAGAACTGATCATATCATTATATCCTCATTAGTTAGTACTTGATTACTTCTATACATTATTTATTCCTTGCTATATCAGTTATTCTATTTTGCTACAAGTTAATGTTCCCAAAATTAGAGTTCTTTGTATGTTCATCATTTTTCTCCCAATAGGAGTCGTATTTGCTGAAAATACTTGATTATCATTTAACTAAAAACCTATAGTAGGTGTTATCATGATTTTCCTTCATTATCAATTTGTTTATATATATTTTGTTGTGTTGTGAACCCAATTAACATAGAAACACCCTTGAAATGGAATTTAATCCATTATTTAATTTGATAGGTACGACCTATTTAATTAATACAACCCATTTAAAAATAAATAAATGGTAATATACATGAATTCGAATCACCCATTGGGGTTTCTGTTTATTTAAATAGACCAAAATGGGTTTTTTCTTATTTTGGATACCTTTGATGTGTGCTTATTTCACCATTCCTTGGGTTTTTTTAAAATAAATTATCAATTTTAAACAAATTGATGTGTAAATAGGAAATTAATTGATTATTTATAGGTATTGGAATTTTTGTCCCTAGAATATTTCCATTTCAATTCATTCTTATGAATTATTTTATCACTCAATTAAAATTTTAATGTGTGGAAAAATTTGAAGGCAGGACTTCTAGGTTTGGCCATGCCTTGAACCAACTTTTGATGTGAATTATAAATGAATTGATCATTATTATGATATTTTTTATAACTATATGATATTGAAAAATGATTATAATCCATGGGTGACAAATTGGTTCATTAATTAACACCATGGAACAAATCATTAGTCTACTTCCTTACTTTTTTTTTGAGGGACACGTGGAATCCTTAAATAGATTTCAAAGGATGGAATAATGGGGGATTATTCTTATACACTCATGTGATACATAGAACCCTTAGGGATTTTCCTTGAATTAATCACATATAAGATGATATATTTATATATTATACGAGTGAGACTTGGGCCCTAATAGTGGATCACAATGGATAGAGTCAACGAAAACGAAGTTATACAACACTAAGAGTGATACTATAATATCTAGAATGGATTCATAGGATGGGATACTTTCAAGGTTCATTCTACACTTTGAGAAATACATGGATTCCAAATATGTACTTCCAAGGACGATCTTTGGTTTATAATTGATTATTTAATGAAATGATTTATGTAAATAATCTGCAAATACAAACCATAATCATGGATTCTGTTAGATACACACACCATATAGATAACATGGTTAGGCATCTATGATAAAATATTTTTACGGGGGATGTGGGGCTCTGTTCCAGGTCTCAAGACACACACACACACACACACAGATATATATATATATCAAATGTGACTAATTAATTTAATGCATCATGATTATAAAATGATACATGACTATCTTATAATCCAGAGAAATTAACATCTTGGTCTAGGCATGTAGTGGAGGACGTGTGTCCTTGGGAACCCAGAAATTTATAGGTTTGTTAAATTGGTTGCTTCCTTTACATATTTTATAACTTATTGCACCTAACTTAAATTTATATTCACTGATTATATGGAATAAGAGTAAGACCCTGATATTTTTATGCGATAAATTATTTTTAATTTATTTGATGTCATTTGTTTCAGGCTACACCAAGATAATCTTGTGCAACTCACAACAATGTATTAACTTGAGGTATAATAAATAATATTCTTGGCTTTTGTTACACAATATTTCATGTTCTTTTGAATGATTTTATTTCATATAATACCATGTTGAAGAAGAAGGATAAATATTATTATGTTACCTTATAACCTATACATTATAATGGAATTTATGAATAGTATTAAATTATTATAAATGAAAATAAAATTCATATAAAATAAATGGAAATGTTTTTCTGAAAAAAATTTAAATGAATATTTAATAGATTATAAAATAATAATAAAAATATTCATAGATTTTATTCAATCAAATTAAGAAAGTTTATTACATATTTTTTTATATAGAATGTTTGGAAAAATTTTATTTTTCATATAAAATATTTTTTTTTCAAAAAAATTCATTTTTCCGCCTTTTGATGGCGCACCCATTTTAAGACCTATTGTAACACTTTTTTATGCACTATTTGAAAAAAATAAACATATTATTTGAAATTGGTCTACAAAAACTAAATTTGGTTTGTATTTTTGGTATTTTTATGATATGCTACACATTTTTATGAATAGTATAGAAAATAAATCATTTTAATAAAAATGTTAGATATTTATTTATAGACTTAAATTATATAAATGAATGATATTTAATATAAATATATTATATTTTTATATTTTTTATTTAATTTAGGTTATTGGAATTAATTTAATTTTTAATTTATATGTAAAAATATTTCAACATTTTGCAATTTTTGAATGTCTAAAACCCATTTTCTCATTCTGAAAATGGGAATAATTTTAAATTAATAATTTCAATCTCCATGTTTTAAATTTTAAAATATAGACTCCATAATTTGATTCATTAGATAAAAAGTATGTAAATAGGGTTCATTTATTTTTAGGTTCCATAATTGTAATTTTAATAAATTTTTATTTACCACGGTGAAGGGTAAATCTGGTAATTAATGGTAATAATAAAACTATAATATTATAAAATTACCCTAACATGTATCAAAAATTCATTGGATAAGTGGTTCTCGACCAAAATTTATTTTATGATGAAATTAAGATCTTTTAAAGCCACTTTTGTGACATTATAACAATTATTATGTTTTATTTAAAATATATTTAAATATGTCTTAATCAATGTTTAGTAAATCTACCATTTTTAATATTAGATTAAAAAAACCATGTTTAACTATAAATACTCATTTAAATGCTACAATAATTTTTTTATCATGAAATTTTATTTGTAAATTTTATGAAATAAATAATTATCATAAAGGCCATTAGATAGATGAAGTAAAAATTATTTAATTTATGAAGAATCCATAAAATAATGGTTTTTAAAATAAAAATAATATTTAAATGAAAGAAACACTTGGTAAAATGTTATTGGTTGAGAAATTATTGACAAAAATGATCTGAATATCGAGTTATTGACCATTTGGAGCCATATTGATAGATTATGACAATTATAATATTTTATTTAAAGTTATGTTAAAGTTTTCATGTTTATGTTTAACATGTATAATAATTTTGATATAATATTTTCCAGAATATATATTCAATTATAAGTATTATTATAAAATATATGGGGTTCATCTTAGCCATAAAATTATATTTTTACTTTATAATAAATAAATCATTATATAAAATAATTACCCAAAACTGATGTGGTAATAATTTTTTTAATGGAATGATCAAATTCATTTTATTTAAAATATTAAAATAAATATACTATAGGATAATTAAAATATCCAATGAATTTTCTAGAAGACCTTGTCCACATAGTGGTATTATAATTTTTTTTGAGGATAAAATCTTATATTGATATTTTTAAAAATCAATATATTTAATACTGTCAAAATTGACACTATTGATTGTTTATCAAAATAAAGTATTATTGAATTTTTGAAAAATAAAGAAATATTATTCAAAAAAAATATAATAACTATTATATAGTGTAAAATATTTTAAATTATGAATTTGTGGTCAAATTGATATCAAATAAGTAAACATTTCACTCTTTTTATAATGAAATATTTGTTACCATAGTTCTAAATTAAATAGAATATATAAGTGTTAATTAAAAGTAAAAGATATGAATTTATATAAAAACATGTCTAAAATTTATTGGATAATGATTTTATAACATTATGTCATCTGAGATTTAAAGATATTTCGTTTAATAGGTTTTTTATGGGTTTTTATTTTATTATAAATTAATGATTTGGAGATTCAAATCCCCCCCTCAACTATAAAAGAGAACATCCTCCCTCCCAAGATAAATTCACATAGAGAGTTAAATATTGAATATTACCTTCATAATTCTCTTATAAAAATCCTTATTTATATTCTAGAGGTTTTGGTCTTCTCAAAAAACCAACACTAGTTCATTTAAGCGGAGATCTTGATAAAACATCTCAATAAAGAGGTAATCTTCTCTAATAATTCATTCAATCTTATTACTTTTTATACTTATTCTCAATTGGTTGTTTCCATCCTTAGGTAAGAAATATGATATAAATTATATTATGAGATGTTATGATGGTTATATAACAACCATATTATACCTTCTATATATACAATGATAAATGATATAACCACATGGGTGTACATACGACTTATCGTCACTAAACTATGGTGTAATATGTTTTTCACCCACACCTTACTTGGATGAGTATAAATATGGAAATAATAAATATATATTATTATTATAAAAATATTATTAATCATGAACAGTATATATACCATCCAATTCAATTCCATTCCATTATTAAGGGAATGATTCATCGATCGTGCATACGCACAACCCACCACCTACATGATTCATGTGATTAATTATATATTATCATAAATAAATCATGTTAATATAACTATTTAGAGTAAATATACATGATCTATAAAATGTTGATATCATATTGGTAATTATAAGACTATATCCTAACATGAAGAACTTGAAGTTATCCTTCAAAACATGCATAAGAAAATAATTTAGTTAATTCCTGAAGGATGAGAAATAAATGTTATTAAAAAAATTAAATAATATGACCTCTTATGATATTATATAGATAAATATTATTTGGGAATATGTTAATGAAATTATTTAAACAATTATACTGAAGTATCAGACACATATACTGGATCCCAAACATATGGAAAAAGATAATTTATCAATATCATTATTATCTAACATTGTTTATTGGTATGTATTTAAAGGGGTATATTGATCATCCATGCCCATTTTTTCTAAATTTTTCTTCATAAAAAGTAAAAAATTTTACAATTGATGTTTAACATAATTTTTACCCAATTAGGAATTTTTACTACATGTTTTGAAATGAATTTTTTTTGTTTTTCAAATGAGGTATATTTTGAATTTTATCGAAAAATTGTGAGAAGATTGTTTTTTTAACTTATACGGAATGAAATAATTTTTATTCATTAATAACAACTTATTTCAATAAATCTTCCACAATAAGATTTAAAATTTTATTTTCTAGGATATTTCTTATTTTATAATTGTGTCAAATTTTATGAAAATAAAACATTTTAAAAACAGAAATTGAATATTCTTCAAGAATTATTTTCAATTAATATATCAATATTATATTACATTTAAATATTTCTATGTTACTTAGGTTTGATTAAGTATATTTGTCTAGTAAAATATCTCTATTATTCAAATGGTTTGAGTAACATTTTGATATAATTCTATTTATAATATATATTTGTTTTAAATAGATTATTTTATGATCAAATAATGTTTAAGAAACCCATTTTATTCCTTGGGTTAATCTATGATGAATGATTTATATTTTATTGTCACATGAAAGAATGATTTAATAATGATATGGGTGGGACCAACTTCTCACTCCAATTCATTTTGTAAAGATGGATAACTCATGAGGTATATAAGGAATGGCGGAACCTGATCTCATCTTTATGTTTACATATCACCCTTATTTACTCTTACAGATCATGTGAGATCACCCCTTCTTATGTTTTATTATCCATATGATATCTCAATTTTTTTATGAGTTAAAACGGGTAAGATATTTGTGGGACACATTGTATATATTTCAATATAATATAATTTTTGGTTCCATGATTCTAAAGGCAATAAAATAATACAGTCTTTGGGAATATGTTTATATAATTTATTATATATTATACAGAAATATTATAATTTTCTTGTATATCAATATATGGTCATTAGAGTTGGTATTACTGTGAACATTTAGTGAACATTTGGAATCTACGATGCATAAACTTTAGCATAATCTCTAGAGATATTTCAAAGGATATGTGTTGGAATATTTTAAGGATAAGTCTAACTATAGGATAAAATACTATAATTTCGGTAATGATCTAGAATAACCTAGGATTAAAACTAAGGTGTCATCGATTGAAATATTAAAAGTAATTTCCCTTGGTTATTTTATTTTCATCTAAATTAATCGTTTCTCACCCATTTCATTATATTCTTTGTCAATAGATGAAACATGATATGACATGGTTAATATTGAAAGTTTCATATGTGGAAAATATGGGAAAAATTGAAATTAATTTCTTATGTTGGAATCTAATGAAATAGAACTTTGAATTTGCTATATGTATTGGTTATAATACTATGGATAAAGAGAATATAAATGACATGTAAATTGTATGAGATGTTCTAGCCTAATTTTTTATAATTAAACCCACGAATCATGGATAGAGAAAGGTTGAGGAACATTAAGACATGATCCATATTTTTTTAAATACTATGATGATGGATCCTATGTAATGATTAAAGATTAATTTTTTTATAATTGAGGTTTATATATTTCGTAATTCTATGATAATATTTTATAAATCATGAAATATATAAGTTTTTTCATTATATTTTATTCATTAATTATTGAAAAGGATATATTTAACACTAATGATGAATTAGAAATGATATTTATGCAGGGGTAATATTTTTATTAATGTAAGGAAACCCTTACTGTGTTCAAGATATGGAGAAATTTTTATTTATCTTAGATAATAATATTTGGGATATGATTAATTGGATGATAGAAATTAGGGTTTTTTGACTTGTGGGTTATGATAACATGGATGAGTTGGCATCTTTTTGGACATAAGGAAAATATCTAATAAACATTAGAATAAGGAAATATGAATTTTTTCAATCTGTATATTTGGTAATTTATGTTTTTACCACGAGTCAAGAGAATACATGATGAAGGTTTTCACATATTGGGAATGTGAATAGTGAGAGATATCTTATAATATATTGAGGTTAAATGTTAATCTATGTTAGTGCCCCTATTTGTAAAGTTTTAATTTTCATCTTTCTTAAGGATTGTAAGGATTGAAATATATAGAATGTTTAATTGAAACATCATATGATGTTTTTTAGAATAAATTATTATACCATTATAGGTAGAATTATTCATTTTTGATAACATTTGATAACATTTGTCTATAAAAAATATGGATGGAATGATCTATCATTAAATTAATGGGTTTCATGATCTGCTACTATAATACAAATGAAAAATTCACCTTCATTTTATTGAATAAGAGATTAAGTGGAAAGGATCTTTAACCAAACAACCTATCCTAGGACCATCAATTCCAGTTAATCGAAGGTATATTTAAATCTTCATAGAATTATGGGTTTTTTACTATTAAATTTCTCAAAAACATGTTATATATCACTCTCCTCAATAAATTGATAGTTACATTTTTCTTCTATATCCATGTATTCACATTCCACTTATGTTCTCATATGTGGAAACCCATTGAGCCGTTAATTTGGGTAACCATTTTGTAAGTAAACATACTTATTAAAAGGATGTTTCAGTCATTGTATATGACAATGTGGGTTAAAAAAATTAACTTTCCATAATTAATTATTTAATAACATAGAAAAATTATGAGGAAAAATAAATTCTAAGGGGGGTGGGGGGTATAATGTGACACCCCAATATTTTTACCAGATATATTCATTTTATTTTCATTGATGTATTGTGTTTCATGATACATCATGATAATATTTCTCTACATGATAAATCATCATAGCATGTGTTATACGCAACACTATGCTTGGCTTATATTATAATAAATATTGAGTTTTTTTGAATGATTTAATTTCAAGTAAGAATGAGTTTAAGAGAATAACTATATATTATTATATTACCTTGTAAGATATCAATTATAACAGAAGGTATTAATATTATTAATTGAGTTATGTAAATATTATTTACAAATGTATGTATAATAAATTATTGGCTGAAAAATTAATTATAAATAAAAAAATTAATAAATTTTGAAAATCCATTTAAATGAAATAAATTATTTTATACAATAATAAAATCCCCCTTAATAGATATTTTTTAATCTATTGTTTAAAATTAATCTTATCAGTTTTCAATACGTGATATAAGAATAAATTCAATTTTATGGATAAAAGAAGTATTTTTATAAAAAAATGCATTTTTCTACCTGTTGATGGAGTATCCATTATAAATAATTTTTTTACACATTTTTATAATCTATTTGAAAAAATAATTTTTTCGTAAAACATGGGTATTAATATTTTTTTAATTTTTGTTATGTTCTAGTAAGTTTCACATTTTGATAAATAGTAAGAACTAATGCATTTTAAATGAAAACTATTTTTTAATCAAGTTTATTTTTAGCATTAAATTATGTTTTATAATGGATTTAAATAATAAATATATTATATTTTAATCATTTATTATAATCTAGGCCATTGGAGTTTATTTTAAATTGAATTTATATGTAAAAACTTTGCAATATTTTGTAATGTTTTTACTTTTAAAACCCGTTTCCACAATCCGACAATGAGATTTATTTTACATTAATTACTAAAATTTTATGTTTCCCATTTTGAAAATATATTAAAAAAATGTAATAATTGGGTCCAACTTATGTAAATATGGGTTTCTTAATTTTAGGCATATAAATAATATCTGTAGTGAATTATTATTTACCATAGTTAAGGGTAATCTGATTAATTAAAGGAAAAAGTAATATTATAATATTACAAAATTATCATTACACTTGTTATATATTCATTGGATAAGGGGTTATCCCCCAAAATCAACATTAGTTCGAAATTATGATCTCACATAAGCCACTTATTTTAGATTAGTATATATATTATAACATATTAAAAGAAATGCTAAATATATTTCAGGCAAGTTTTTATAATTATATAAATTTTAATTTATTATTCTAAAAACTGGAGTTTTAATATAAATAATCATTTTCTGATAAAATGTGTTTACCTATCATATCCTTTTATTTGTAATTTTTAAGAAATAAATAACGACCATAAAGGCATATACATTGATTATGCAGAAACTATTTAATTGATGAAAATCCAATTAAATGTTTTTTATTAAAATGAAAATAAAATTTAAGAGAATAAAACACAGGGAAAAATATTATTGGAAGAGTATATATTGACTATAATAATCCAATTTTATTGTTATTGACCATTTTAGTAATAATAAATAGAATACGACACCTGTAATATTTTATTTAAAGTGATAATAAAGTTTTCACATTCATGTCTTAAAACATATAACATTTTAATGTATGATTTTAAATAATATATATCAAAATATATGTATTATAATTAAATATAGAAGATTCCAATACTTCAATGTATATATTTTTTAATTTTTACTGATAAAATAAATATATTTAATAATTACACAAAACTTATGTAGTAATAATTTTATTAATAGAAATATAAAATTAATGTTTTTTAAAATATTATAATAAATTAAATTTTCTATAATTAATATATACAATTAAATTTAATGAGTAATTTTACCCCATTTAGATATAATAAAATATTTTCTTTGAGGGTAACATCTAATCTTGATATTTTTAAAAGACAATAAATGGAATAGATCCAAAATTAAAACTATTGTTTTTTTTATAAAAATACTATTTTATTAAATTATATATAATCATAAATATTTCATAAAAATATATAATAATAATATATGGTTCAAAATTGTCTCAATTATTCATTTATGCAATAATTTTTATGAAATTAGTAAATACATAACCATATTAATATTGAAATATCTGTTACCATAGTTAAAATTTAAATAGATAAATATGTATTATTAAAAATAGTAAGGTTTAAATTAATAGAAAAAATGTATAAATTTATTTTGAAATGATATGAGGACCTTGTTTCTTATAATATTCTAAATATGTCATTTTAAAAGATTTTTTGATGGGTTTTAATTGTAATATAAATAAAATTTTCGGTGATTCCAAATGTGCCCCTTACCTAAATAATAAAAGGAATGATCCTCCCTCCAAACATCACATTAAATTTAGACTTCATGTTATGATATACACAACCATTTCTCATCTAAATATCCCTAGTTCTATTATAGAGCTTTTGGGCTTCTGAAATGATCAACTCTAATGCCATTAAGACGATATCTAGTGGGAGCTTGTTGAAAAAGGGGTCATCTACATTACTGATTCATTCAAACTTATTTATTCTTATATTTTATCTTCAAGATATGTTTATATCCTAATGTAATAAAAAAAGTATCAATTATATGATTATATATTATTATGGTTATGTAATAACCATATTCCACCCTCTCCCAATCATATAAAAGTCCAAATCCACACGCGTGTGTATGTACAGCTTACCGTCTCCATGTCATGGTGCAATCAATATTTTACCACCACCATACATGGGTGAGAATAATGATGGAATTAATAAGATTATATGATTATTATAACAATAGTTCTATTATAGATAAATATATGTACTATCCACTTACATATCATTTCACAATTATGGAAATGAAATCATTGCTCATGTGTACATATGACCTATCAACTGCTGATGAGTGTGATTCATTCTATAAGATATTTATTAAATAGTTATTATACAAATTTTCATAATTAAAAATAAGTTATATAATATAGTAATTCCATTTTTCAAATGATATAAAAAACCTATGAAGGGTAATATGCGCATACATGAAAAAACATGCATAATAAAATAACGTAGTTAATACATGAAGGATGAGAAATAATATTATTAACAAATAGGTAATTATATGATCACATATGATATCATAAAGAGGAATATTATTCTTTAATATGATATTGAAATTATTTAAACCCTTATATATAGATTTAGACATATACAAAGGAACCCAATCCTAAGGAAATGGATAATTTGGGAATCCCAATATTATCATAGATTGTTTACATGTTTGTGTTTACAAATTTATATTTATAATCCCCTAAAATTTATTATAAAATGTTTTCATAAAACATTTAAAATACTCTTATAGATTTTTAATGGAATTTTTACCCATTTTTTAAAACATTTAGTATACCATTCGAAAGGAAACTTTCATTCATTTTAAATAATGATGTAATTTTTTGACTTTTCTTGCAAAAGTATAAGAATATTTTCTTACATATATGGAATTAACCTATTTTGTACTTTTATAATTCCTTATTTAGATGAATCTCCCCCAATAATATTTCAATTTTATTTCCCAGTAAATTCTTTAATTTTAAAATTTCATGGCAATTTATAAAAAGAAAATGCCTTCAAAACAGAAATGAAATTTTCCCAAATAATTTTATTATTGTCACATCTCAATATTATTTTCCATTTACATATTTTTATGTTTTATATGATTTAAAGGGTATATTTTTGACGTATACTATCCCAAATATTCAGATTTATTAATTGTTTTTATTATATAATTATATGTATAAAATATATTTTTTTACATAGATTATGTTGGGATGGAATGATGTTTGTGAAACCCATTTCATCACTGGATTATGAAAAGATGAATGATTTATGTTTCTTTGGAACACATTATAATGACATAATTATGATTTGGGTGAGACCTATATCAAACTACAATTCATTGGATAATAAATTGATATATCCTGAGGTATATATGTTATGTGTGTACCTAATTTCGTGTTCACAATTTTCTTGTGTAGAACTGATTTCGAAGTCTATATGTTTTTAAAATGACCAGATTTCATGTCATTAATTTAATGAGTGAACCTGTTACAATATATACATGTTCACAAATTTATAATTTTATCTGTATACCACAATTTCATGTATTATTCTAATATTTTTATCTTATGGATTATGTTATTTGATTTATTTATGATTCAACATTACCTTGGATGTGGATGACATGATTTTATGATGTTAGGACACCATTCTCATACACATTATATTGATGTTTATGTTTACATATCACCCTTCTTTACTCTTATGGAGCATCTCAGATCACCCTTTCTTAGGTTTCAATTTTTTTGGTTATAATGAAAATTTTAGTGTAAGAGTAACAAATGTGAAGATCCTTGTAAGAAACATTAAAGATATTTCACTATACTCGATGTTTGTGATCCTTATTTCGCAAGTAAACAATCTGATATGTTTATTGGGAGTCTGTTTTTTTAATTTAATATTTATTCCGAAAATTAATTAATGTAATGTCCAGGTTCTTAAATCTTAGTTCCAGAGAATAAGAACATTGGGTTGATTCTTAATTTTATTGTATCTCATACCATATTCATACCTACAATGGGTACCAAAAAAAAATAAATGGATGTAGGTATATATAAGGGAACTGACTATGCTATAAGTTTTTATTGATTATTAGGATCAGAGGGGAGAAAATGGTTGAGTTGAGGCAAATTATGCAAGATTGGATAGTTTTTTTACTTTTTGGTATCCTCTTTAAATGTAATATACACCTTCCATGTATACATGTTTAGGATGTTTTTGAAGATAAATTTAATGTATCATCATCATCATCATCATCATCATCATTATCATCATCTCTATTTGAAATTACTTATGGCATTAATTTTACATTCCAAACATTTTCATTTCTCATTTGATATATTTTTCTACTTCTTCTGCTACAAATCATTTTTCTAATTCCATTGAGATATACTCTAATGATGAGGGGATAATATATCTAGGGACACATTTTAGATCATTGTTAATAGTAAAAAATATATGGAATTTTGCGAGATGCACTTAAGTCCATGTGTCCAATTGTTCTCAATTAATCTTTTGTTGAATCCATGTTTTGTATATTAAAAACATAGTTTCAAATCATCATGGATTATTAATACTCAATACAAAATCATTTTGGTAAAGAAAATAAAGGTCTAGATACACTAATTATAAAGAATATCACAATGTTATGAAGGATGCGATTTGAGATCTAACACTTTTAGACATTAAAATGATGGAAATGAAAATCATAATGTATGGAGCATCATTAGTCCTATCTCAAATCATTTCTAAACCAAAAATTTTAGAGATGATAAAGTATTATCAAAGTGTTAGTATGTAAAATCAGATTAAAGTACAATCTATCTGAAATTAATGTTAAAAATTTATCAGAATAATTTCATAAGATTTGATTCATGACTAATTTTTTATGAAATATTGATATAATGAAAACACTTTTGAATCATGAACATAAATTGACCTTATTTGTCCACCAATAGAGAACAATGACATATTGATATCTGCGAGAGAACTATTAGCTGGACAATATGATGATGGAGATCACTTAAGGTACATCAATGTGGCATGTACGTCAGTAGGTGAATGTTGAAATATAAAATTGTAAGGTGATAGTGAAACCATTAGACAGACCAACATGGAAATGGGAAAACATAACATTGGGCTTTAAAACTGGACATACAAATACATCTATAAGAAATTATTATATATGGGTTTTTATAAATGTTCTTACCAATATATATCACTATATTATAATTTGAGAGTACTTATCACAATATTAACTTTTATGGATAGATATATGAGTTGTGTTGAGGTTGCATGAAGTAACATTATGGATTATAAATGATTGAGATCTAAGATTCATCTCCTTGTTAGGAAACATAATCAAACAAGCTCTAAACATTGTAATTAATTTAATATTGATTATAATACACAATATAATGGGAAACCTGTGCAAACTATTTTGAAATTGTTAGAGATATTGGGGGGAATGAATAATGGACATCAAAGAAGGATCTGACCAAGGAATCCCTCAAGTCTAATTATATTAAAATACTTGGTTCCACTAAAGCATCATAATGTATCCATATGAATACCATCACATGAAAAGAAGAAGAAAACTTTTATTTTCGGGATAATGAAAGTGAAAAAAAGTTTTTGGGACCAAAAATAGTAGAAGAAAACACAAAAAAGATGAAAACCACATAGAAACACATCATATATGAAAAAAAGACAAAAAAGAGAAATTAAGATAATCATTGAAGGGACATATAGATTGATGTTTGATACAAGGTATTACCCCACTTATCTCCAATAAAGAGAGTAATTAGATTTGGTAATAAAGAAATGATATTCCCTCGGTATATCATGCACATTTATTCTCATGATCTCATCCATAATGTGTAATTTTATTTATCACATCCACCAACCATTTTTGAAGTATAATATGTATTGTATGTTTTCCTCATGAGGACGTACATACCAAATCCCTCACATAAACTAAATTCATAGGTGGTACAATAATAAAATGATCTTTCTTATGAAAATAAGATGGTTAAGATCATAGATCATTGTGATAATGTAATACACAAAACATCCACTCAACTTTTCAATTTAATATGGGGGATCATTAACTACAATGTGGTGACATAGGAACAAGAGTAAGTGATAAAGGGGAGGTAACCTCACCCTTTTTACCTCTATATGTAAAATTAAATTTCAAGGGTGAAATTCCATAATGTTGAAAGAATGTATGTACTGAGAATTTTACCAATTAAATTTCGCTTCTAATATTTATTCGATATATTATAAGTCTCATACATGACATAAAGAAAAAAATGATAAATGATTAATAATGAAATATTCAAAAAACAAACCAAAAATAATACAAAATATTAATGTTGGACAATAAATAGAAATTAAGTTAATTAGAGTTGAAAAATATAGATTTGTTTGAACCACAAGAATGATCACACTCATGGAAGAAGATGAAGAAATGTAGCATAATGTTAATAATAAAAATTACATTTTGAATATGAAATTTTGTTTAACCCGATGAGAAAATAGATTAAAATAACTACTGATGTATGAGGTATTTATAGAATATTGTCACCTCATATGACCATTATAAACTTGACCATTGTTATAGTAATGTGACAATTAGGAATAGTAATCTTACTATTAAAATAGAAGCATCACTTGTGAAATTTTAAAATAAAATTAGGTGTATTATAAATGAAAATATGATATATTTATATCATGGTAAATGTAAATAATTTTTTTAATAAATGATTTTTTTTGATTTTTTGGAAATCAAAAATATTTTATTTTAAATATTATAATTATTATAAATATTTAAAATAAGATTTATTTTCATTATTTTTGTGAAGATAATATTATGTTTTATTATAATTAATAATTAATTTTATGGGTTTATAAATATAATTTATTTGTTATATCATCGATTATAATATTAAAATTGATATTTTTCAAATAAGGGAAGATTATATATATAAATTAATTATATAAAATTTAATAACTTATTTTAATAAAATGGATTTTATTTTTCAAATATAATTTCCATAAAATATTTTTAGGGAATATTTTTGATTTTTCAAAAATAGTTAAATTTTGGGTGAATGGTGAAAGACGGTAATTTACTGTATTTAATATAAAAAAAAATTCATGAAATTTTCAGTCATAGCGGACGTATGAACCCATTAGTTTGAAATCACATGCACTATTTAATATATATTGTCACAATAATCAATAATATTCATTGTATTGATCCAAAATAAAACACTATTGAATATAATAATTGAAAACACTACCTCTTCTATTTATAAGAACCACCATTTTCTCCTCACACCTATGAAACTTTGGAGATTTCTTATATTCTATCAAATTACATTCAAAAACCTCTTCTCCACATCCTATTTTTGATTGTACCATCAAAATAAAAATACCACATAACTTAATTAGCGTCTCAAGATGATGAAATTCATGAGGTAAAATCATGAATCTTCTTTATCATAATTATTTATTTCTTTTACCATATCCTCACATCCTATAAAAAGTGACATGATAACACTATTATCATACACATACTATAATTTTATTTTGGTAATTAAATATAATAAATAAAATACCATTATATCCTATTTTTATTATAAAAAATAAAATATCATCTGTAATATATTTGTTTACGACCTTTATGGATGACATGTTTTCATTTACCATTACCACCTTCAAGGATGGTTATAAAACCATAATTATACATATACCATATTTTATTATGAATATTATAACTTATCATAGGTTATTTTACTTATATAAAAATATAATATTAAATAAAATTATTCTATTTTTTAATGGTCGTAAAAACCGCCTCAATTTAATAAATAATTATCAATAACATTTTATCAAATGAATCGTCATCATGAAAAAAGGAAAATGATACATGGGGCCAATTAAAAATATGGAACTTAATTAATACCATATAATTTCATTATTTATAATTTTTATAATATGAAAATAACATCCATAATTATAAAAAAGTTAATCGACTATATATCTATGAAACAAATGCTCCCCGAACATTGTTATTACTCATTATAACTAACCAAAATTTCCATAAATGAACATTAAAAATTTATAATAAATAAAATATATATGTAATAAGTCATGAAATAAATTATTAATAAATATAATTTTACAATCCCTGATATTAAATGAAAATGAAGAATACATTCATACATATGGTAAGGGATCTCTCCAAACCTCCCAATTACATTTGGGTTGCAATTTATCTCCTTTACCAAATGTATTTATTAATTAATCATATATACTTTTAAAATATTATATGTATATGTACCAAATATTTTTATATAGCTCAACTACTCTTTCATTGATGGGTAATTATGTGTTTTGAATGGTTTTGTTCTCAATTACTTACGATAAATAAGCCCAATTGAAGGAAGCATCCTCATTTATGACCCATTTTCAAGTGCACAAGAAAAATATTTTTATCCATAATTAATTTTAAAAAATCACTAATTTTATCAT
The DNA here is from genome assembly GCA_963277665.1 of Viscum album. Classification (NCBI taxonomy): domain Eukaryota; kingdom Viridiplantae; phylum Streptophyta; class Magnoliopsida; order Santalales; family Viscaceae; genus Viscum; species Viscum album. Next base: position 1,721,577,436 of record OY728147.1, on the reverse strand, counting down.
AAAAACATTATTATTTAATTGTGGGTTTTATACGTACAATAAGTCCTTTTTTCCTCTTTAAAGACTCTTCAATATTTTTATTTAAACTACACTAAAGTGCCACAGTTAAAAAGATTCATAGAAAAAAAATTTAATGTATTAATGTATGTTGAACATCATTAATAATAATATATTTTTATTTTTTTACTTCATTATTTTGTATAAAATATTTAATACTTTCTTACATAGATACCATTTTGATACACCATTTCCTTATGCCATAAAAAAGGATTATGAAGCCCATTTCATTCCATGGGTAAAACTTATGTTTATTCCTTTTTTTGATTCATGATTTGGAAATCATATTCATTAACATGTTATGATGGGTTTTACCAGATATCTATTCATTTTAATTGATAATTTTCCTACATATGAGATGTTATGTATGGAATTGAGGGGTAAACATAATCCATTATTTGACTTTGTCAACCATGTGATATAGATTTGGTTGTTCACATTGACTCTTATTTATGTATTGTTTTATGTTTCTGAAAAATTCCAATATTACAATGATCGTATGATTATATGTTCAATATGATATATTTAAACATGATTATTCATTATATAATCCTTATATGTTATCATGTTATGCCTTCTTATAGATGTATAATGCTTTATTTCCATGTTTTTTCAATAATGGTATTCTTAGCACATAACATTTGTTTATGTATTCCCCAAGATATCCTTTGTAGTTATAGGATAATAAATAGTGTTAAAATATCAATATCAATTTTAATAAAATTATTTTTTATTCCTGTTTCTTGTTTTCTAATTACGTACCTAGTCTTTAATATACATTTATCTTTTAAGCCATTGGTTTTTATTTCATGGATACTATGTTCAAAAGAATGTAGTAATATGTGTAATACGATAGAGATTATATAATTATCAGGGTACCATTATACCTATAATTTAAAAAATATATAAATATATTGAATTTTAATTTTATAATTTTTTTAATAGTCTATTAAATTTAGAGATTGAAAAATGTGCGACATCGTTCATGAATATGAAAGGTTATGTGTATGAATAAACTCAATTTTAATTTTATGAATTCATGGAATGAAATAATTTAAAATAATAAATATCCTTTAGGGAATAATTATTATATATTATAAATATTATTTTTTACTAAAGTAAATATTTATTACCAATCATTTCAAAAAAAATTAGTTCCCTTTGTTGAGGTGACAGTGTGCAATCCCGACATGATGGCTATTGACAAAGCGGAGTTCCATGATGGATGAAATGTTAAGGGATTTGATGTCACATTTGAAATAATGAGAAAAAGAGGAATAAGGTTATATAAATTACATTGTAGGGTCCCTAATAGTAGGGGTTGGCGATTGGGTGTGGGGTGCATTTGTGCGGCTAATGGATGTAAATTTCACCGTCCGGTGGGAGTATATAATGGAGATGACTACTGCTTCTGAAAGATGGAATGAGGCATAATGGCTGGGTATGAAATTGATTTTTTTCTATAGTAATATCATATATATATATATATATACTAAACAAGACCCTTGTTGAAATCTATTATAACCCTAGGGGGTCTTTGTAATCGGTTTCCCAGAGGGTGTGTGTGTGTAATTATAGTAATAACAAAAATATATTATATAAATATAGATAAATTAATTAAATATGTAAATTATGTCATAAAAATCACATATACACTTTGAATCCATCATTTAATCTAGTCATGAGGGGTGGTGATGGAAAAAGAATTACATCAGATCACTATGAAGAAGTCCACTATACAAATCATTGATATTTTTTTTCCAATTTTATGTAAGAGAAGATAAACATAGGTTAATATAAAAAAAATTAGTATATGGTAGATAGTGTTTTTATTATGTAGGAATTTTTAGGACACATGTGAAGGAGGTAAGATTAGTAAAAAGAAAGGGCATAGTAAATACATTCACAATTTCTTTGAAAATGCCATTTTCATATCATTATAAAGACACTTGGGTATGTATTTTGGGAATATAATAGGCTCTATATCATGAATCAGGTATGTTTTGAATGATTTTGGTAGATTTTGATTGATATAAATGACTTATTTTTTGTGAATAAGTAGGGGAAGTTATTCTCTTTTATTTATACTGAGTGACAATTGGGTAAATACCTGAAACTGTTCAATGATGGGAAGTCCCTAGAAACCCAATTTACTCCAAAATTGGTAAATAATAGAGGGTAGGGATGGTAAGGATGAATCATAAGTCCAATAAAAAATGTTTTCGACAGGTAGTTCCCTTATCTTCTAAGATTACTTATTTTTACAATTTTAGTTTTCCCAAGGGAAGCAACTATTTTCTATTTTCCTGAAAATTTATCCTTTAATAATAAAATTAAATGAGCCTTATTATATAATTTGGACCAAAATATTCTATATATGAAATCATATTTTTCTTATAAATGACTTATATGTGTGTAAAATTAATTTTAAGGTATGTTCATTTAATGGGAAAAAACATGATTTATATTTTTTGAAAATAATAAAATTTTCATGTCATTAACATTTGTTATGAAAAAAATTAATTTGAACTTTTTGAATAATATTAATTATTTTGATTCAAAATATGTAATCAATTTTACCAAATTAAGTTAATTGAAGTCATAGAATTTAATTAAAAAATAAAGCTACTAGCTTGATGAAAATGTGGGTTTCTAAAGAATAATAATATTGATTTAAAATGACCTAATTTAGATTAATTATAATTCAATCGAACATTTTGTTTTTTAAAAAATATTTTTAAATTTATAATATTAAATGGTAGTTTTAAATAAAAATAAATATTATTCACAAAAAATATTGAATTAATCAATATGAAAAATTATAAAAAATCCAATCTCAGAAAATTATTTAATGAAATTTATAAAAATGTATTTAATTTTTTAAAATACATTTTTAAATGTGTTAAAATTAAATTTAAAATAATTGTAAAAAAATGAAAAATCAGTTTTTTAGAAAAATTATGTATTTAATCATAAAAATATATATATTCTAATAACATGGTCATAAAATTATTTAATGAATTAAAAATAATATTAATGAAATTATAATATATATAATTCATTAAAATAATTCATAAATACTGCATAATTTTAATTAAGAACATAAAAAAATTTCACACATAAAAACTACTTTCTATATAAAGTTTTCTTTTAGTTTTAAATTATTTTAATTATCATTTATAATAAACTAAAAACTAAAAAAATTTAATACACTTTATAATCATCTACATTACGTAACCTAGTTAGTCCTACTCAAACACACAAATTTAATGAATTTGTTATACAATCTATATTTTAATAATATTTTTTTAAGATCAATGGTGGATGTTGAATATATTCTCGTAAAAATTTTGATTCATATTAAATATCATGGAGTAATATTCTAACCACGTTAAATAAATTTTTCACTCATAATATGAATATTTTTTTAGCAAAAAGTAGATTTACATTTGGAAGTTCCATTTCAGTAAACCAACTTTGTAATTGGTTTAATAAAAATTTGACATAAAATTCAGAAAACAATAATCCAATTTTAATTTATTATAACACAAAACAATGTTTCCAAATAGTAATAAATTAGTTGTAAGTGAAAATATGGACATTTTGGAAGGCCCATGGACTAATATAAAGTTATAGATAACATGATTATGAGAGAGATAATGAAAAAAAAAAAGATAAAAGTGTCTGATTGGTTAACTGAACGTCAATTCATTAGAAATTATTGGAATTTAAAAAAAAAATTATTTATGGATCCTTTTCTTATTGTGGAGGAATTTCTTACCATTTAGACCTAAAAAATAAAGAAATTTGATTAATTGAAATCATTCTATTTTGATATAACTATTTGATCTTTTTTTTATTTTCGGTAAAATTCAAGGTCTTCTTTTATCCATGAAATGAATATTAAAGATCAAGTCATTATTACTAATTCATTAAATTTATCATCAAACCCATCATTAGATTCATAAAATATTGAAATGTCTTAATTTCTATCACAAAATATTTAACAAAACAAAAATGGATAACACATATTATAAATTATTATCTAAAACATAAAGTGTAACACATAAATTTAATCACAATATATTCCATAAGTATTTATCCCTAAAATAATTTAAGTAAAAGAATTCTATTAACCAGGAAATAAAGTAGTCCAGTTGTACACACTGCATCCTGATCACCCTTTATTTGTGTGTTCAAGCCTCACAACCATTCTAGATGTGACAAATATTCACTGAATTTTCATGTTTCACTTGATATAATAATACATTAGAATAATTCATATAATTTTCCCCAAAATATTATTATAATTATGCTAAAAAATAATCATCAAATTAATTATTAACTGCTAAGTCATTCTGTATTTGTTTTCTCCCAGAGAATGAGATAATTTTAATGGACTTTTATTACCTTACAATCATTGATCACATTATCCCTAAAGGTTATAAAACCATAAAAATATAAAAACATAATTAATTCCCAAATAATACTTCATGGTAAAACATAGAGTTATAAATAACTTAATGCAATAAAACATTAACCAAAATTTGATTATTCACATGAAAATCCAATCAATTAAATCCTAAAAAGGGATGTTTAATTATTGGAACATATGATAAACACAAAATTAATTAACACGTGATAGTATCCATAAATATTAAGGTCATATATGATGAATATATATATATTTATTAAAAAATTAATACAATCATTTGATAATTCATAATTATTATTAGAAAAATTATATGGATAAATATAGTTCAACCACATAAATATTGAATTCCAATACATAAATGCGTCTACCTTTTAACATAATTTTTTTTAACGAAGATACTTCCTTGGTCTAGGATTTATCTTTTTAAATAGTAAATTAAATAAGATAATTCCCAGGTTTTTCATATTTAAAATGATGAATACAAATTGATCTTTATAGTGAAATTTATTTCTCTGTATTGAACTCCTCCCTTTTCCTTAGAAATTCATTTCTCTGTGATATTATTTTATAAACATAAAACATTTTATTATTTCATTGATTCACTCTCATGGGTGTATCGTTAAATATTTATAACATGATGTAAATTGATCTTTATTTCTTTTATGGTCTCTAACACTAAAGATCTTAGTACACTACATCCCTGTCTTCATTGGTGAGTCCAAAAATAAGTTAATGTGTGGATTTTTAATCATATATTAGGATAACGTGTTAAGAATCTTCATTATATCATTGACTATATAAATTATCCTAGTTGGTTTCCTATAATCACCACATTGACCACCATATTAAATGATAACACAATTACATGGGGTTGTAGATTGTAAAAAAATCGATAAATCATAGAGTGCAAAACAATTATCTTAGTGGAAAATTATATAATTATTTATAGGAATTTTAATACATGAAAAAGACTATTATATATATGAATCCATTGATTTAACATAGGACATACATAATTGTCATCTATTTAAATCCATTGTGATGGTTTATAAGATAATTTGAAATAACCTAAGAATACTACCTAATAGAGTAAAAAAAGGTATGTATAAGTCCTATTGTCATTCACAATGTGATGACTAAGTCATATATCAATTTTCTACATCTGGACTTATTAGACCTAAGTAAAACTATTATATAGCCATATATAATCTTATTTTGTAGAAAATTATTTATTTTTTTGGAAAAAAACATAATTTAGTCTCCAACAAAACCTTTTTATGTTTTCTTATACATATACTTATCATAAAATCCATCCATATGCTTATATTTCCTAATATATGATTTTTAAAATCTAGTTACCAAATTTTTTACTAACTTCTCTCTAATAAAAATTGGAATGACCCCAAAACTAGTATCTATGAGTTGGTGGTTATGTAACTACATGGAAACATTACATATGTAATTAGATCCTAATGTATTGAATGGTTTTCTAGTCTTATAAAAACATATAAATAATTGAGTCACACATTACAATTGAAAAAAATAAAATATAACATTATATTTTTCATTGATTGAAGAATTATTCCCTTTATTATATCACTATATATTAATCATAATATACATAAATGCATTCTATGGAAAGAAAAAATAAGAATTTGGTGAGAATAGATTCCTAGTAATGGAATACATAAATAAAAATAAATCCTGAGTAAATGAGTAAATATTAATATGGAAAATAAATAGCAAAAAACAAATACCATTTAATCAATAACTTGATCTTGAAATTCATCCATGGAAAGTGTTGGTGAAAAGAAATGGATTATAATAACATATTTCTTTGAGATATAAATTTTTAATATCGGGAATCATCATCTCATAAATAATTATATCTATACCATTATTCACTTCTGTAATGACAGTTTAATTTATGGGTATGTATACACCATAAACACATTTATTTGTAGTATACTGAAAAGTCTCATGAGACTTGTTGATCCATCGAGGGGATATCTATAACCAGGCTCTATCTATCAAAACATATCAAATTTATTCCTCATATATAGAATGATAAATTGAATTCATAAACAATATCCCCAATCGACAAATATATCAAGGGAGTAAAGATAACAAGTTTGTTATGATTTTCCCAAATAAGTCAAATGAAATTAAAAATTAAACCCCTATTGTAATAATGATATAAAATTTGGTAATTAATCATATTCATGATACAAATCTTATTTATATGTAACCTAAATGTAATATTTATTGGTCATACAATATAAATTATTCATATTAATGTTAATGACTACAAAATTAATCAAGAATGTGAATTGTAATACATTCCCCGATAAAATATATCATAAAAAATCTAGAGAAAAATTAATGATGGAATCATTGAAATATATTCTTAGTGGTATATAATTAAAATAAATGGTTTCTGTAATGGTTGAATATAAATAAAAAAATATCATTATAAAAATTCTTGATGGAAATATCCTCCTTACATTTAAAATCTCGATTATAAAATAAAATATTCTATATTATTATTAAAACCAATTTATTTTTGGAAAATATTTATACATGTAGACTAATATTTTAATTAATGAGTAGTCATGACAGTGTGAATAATCTGTTCATGCCTTTCAGGTCAAAATATTGATTTTATTGACATTTTCTATAAACAATTTAAAAGTGAAACAATTATAATATGAATATAATATTAATTATATAAAAGATTTAAAAAATAGACATGGGAGAAAATGATTTTAATAAATCATTGTGTAACATTATAATGTAATATTTAAATAATTATAATGACAATATGGATTTGTAAGAAAAATATGTTTTGAGAGAAATAGAAATAATGTTTTTTTCGTAAAAACCGCTTTTATATTAATTTAATATACCGAGAGTGGGAAGTTTTACAAAAATTTTAATACATCAAGAATTAATAATGTGGGACTATATTAATAAGTTTTATTAGAAAATGTTAAATTAATTACATTTAATGGATATTTAACCATAATCTTTCTTGATTAAAATGAGATAGAATAGTAAACCATTACTATGTTGGTAACATTGAGATTATAAACCCAATTAATGAAATAAATTCAAGAAAAACATTAAATTAAATGAATAAGAATATAATCATTATACAATATATTAAAAGGCAAGAATAGACCACATAATAATAAATATTTCTATAATACATAATATATCTCAACAAATTTGAAATTGAGATGAAATACCTTATAATGATAAAACTATTTAAGAGGGAAATGATCAATGAATTGATGACGAATAAAAAATTTAAATCAACATTAAATAGTTTTAAAAAAACAAAAAATTATCTATTGTAATTACATACATAATCATCAAATATCAAACTCAATGTATAAGTAGTACAACCCAATGAAACAAATTTCAGTTAATAAACACATACCACGTTGTCACATATATATAAAATCCCCCTCAATGAAATAATGTGAATTGAATTTATAATTAACATGAATTATGAATAGTTAATTATTTAATAGTAAATAAGGTAGTATATAATTTAATATATTAAATTAGGTTCATGATAATAAAATATTTTTCAATGAGGGAATATTGAGACAAAATACCTTACCTCAGGTCTGAATTTTATAATTCGTGTTTTAAACTTCATTATAATAAATATTCATTTATTATAAATATATCCTACAAAAATAATAATTTGTATCATTCCATATATAATTTACATATAATATTTTACCGCGTTTTTATTAGTTCTTCTTGGTTAAAATCCTTTCTTCAGGTAAAAAATGATTCATTTTTCATGTCTATTTAGTTTTGGTAGTTTCCATCCCCATATATTCATCGTTGTTAAATAAACTATAGAATTTTATCCATGATAAAAAATATTATATATTTTCGTTATATGTTTATTTAAATTACCCCATAGTAGTTTGAGATATAAAAATGAGTTATAATATTTAGAGAGGCAATAAGTCATTTGTACACTTGAATCATGTTTTCATTTTTTTGATAGGTGTGAAAAAAGAAAGCTAAAAAATATTTCAAAATTATATAATCGATATTATATCATATACAGAGTATATTCTGATAAAAATCATTTTTATTATAATACATTTCAATATTAAATTTATAAATGATTCACATCACTTCATAGAGGTGGTAGTATACAAGTACACATGAGAGGATTTATATTTGATATTATAATTAACAATGTAAAATTATGTCATAAATATAATATATATATGTACCAGACCTGATTACATAAAATAATATTAAATTTATTTAAGAACTCACATTCTTTCATATTCAAGATGTTTTCAAGTTTATATCTTTAGATAATTTGGACATAAAACATTCATAAAATTACACATTAATACAGAGTGGATACCATAAATATAATGTTTATTTCTTACAAAATATATAATTTTTCAAACAAAACATGATTTCTTTGTCAAATTATCATAACATTTAACGTGTCTACCTTCTTCGTCTTACACATGCTTATAACATGTGAAAATCATTTAAGGAAAAGGGATGAGCACAAAAATCTCAGTAAGGGATATAAAAACAAGTAAAGAACACATAATTCCATGAATAATTATAACATATTATATGATTTAAAAAAAATACTTGTACCCATATAAACATACATTCTGAAACATGAAATTTGCATGAAATTTCCAACAAAAATATAGAAAATAAAGATATCCATAAAGTTACCTTCTATAATTACAATCATAATCGTGTAACCCACTTAGATACTTTAAAATTTTTAACCCTCATGGCTACCTTACAATTTGTTACCACAATGACTATATTATAATTTGTATAACCCTAACAGTTATATATGGAGTAACCATATAGACAAACACAAAATTATCCATACAAAAATCATTAGAGGGAAATATAGATCCCACCCTTTAACATAAAATTTCAAAAAAACCATTACATAACCACACAAGATGAATAATTGGTAAAAACATTACTTTTTAATTTTCTAATACATAATTTTAAGAGAAGATTTAAAATGAAAACCCCCTTATAAATATCATATAATTGATATGATAATCAATAGATTGTTAAGAATAAGTGTATAAATAGTAAATATACACAATGAAACATGATATAAAAAAATAGTTTTGACTTAAATGATCTTTAAACCACATAATTAATAACAAAGAAGGTTAACCCAAAAAGTGGATTTTGGGTAAAGAATTTCATTACCTCAAGTTTTTTTCACTTAAAACTTGTTTAAGAGACCTATATAATGATTATAAGAGTGTTATTAATATGTAGTAGAGTCATATTCATTTTTATAACACCTTATATGATCGGTTAATTACATTACTTAACCCTTTAATTATTAGTATTTTTTCCATCCATTATTTAGGGTGCGTTATTTAAATGATTTCCATTGCCTCTTTTGTATTTGATTTCCTTGTCATATGAAATAGAAATTTCAAAAGTGAAATGGAATTTTCTTCATATGTTTCTAGAATATATAATGATACCATAAATCATTTTTTTATCATATAAGATGATTTATCATTAGATAAAACATTAATAATGTTTGTTTAGATCAATTTTTACGGTTCCTATGCAATAATGATATTATTTCATCATATAATTTAATGTCTTTCATGGTAGTTCAATCCCAAAAATAAAGTTGTTTACATAATACAATTTTTTAGTAAATTTAAACCTTTTAAAATATTTTATGATCTCCTTTGAGGGAAGAAATGGAAGTTTAAGACAAATCATCCATGATTATGGTAAATCGGTACATTGCGGACAATGTTTTTATTTTTTAGAACAAGAAGGATATGACATGAAGAAAGATGATGAATCGTTTACATGAATATGATAACACACATGATATATAATTTCGTGGATATTTCATACCCCCAGGATATGTTAAGGGAATGAGAGTATAATAAAGGATACAAATTGGAAGGATAACACATGAAAAAGGAAGATGATTCTTACATTTTGATCTCTTCTCCTTGAGATTCTCTATAAAGCCTTTCGTTTTGTCCATTTTGTGAGTCCAGAAGCTCTAAGTCATGGGAAAGAGCCTACATAAAGTTATTTGATTGAAAATAGACAATTCTCAGGGTTTGTGAGGTGTTAGAGGAATATGTGAATGAGAGTTTATATTTACAATGGAGAAGAGGAGTGATTTTACATTATTTTAATCAATATTAATAAATTTTTACTCAAGAAAATGAATATTATTGATTCTTGTGACCCCAAATAATAATAATTTCATGTGATTTCGAACCTAGTGGGGTTAAATTATACTTTAATCACCTATGATGCAGTAAATAAACTATTTATCATTTATCATAATTTATCGTATTTTACTATTTATCAAAAATTAATGAATTTTTGAAAAATCCCCAAAATTCACCTTAATCAGTTTTCAACATTTATAATTTAAAAATAAATTCCATTTATTTAAAATAAATTTCTATATATTATTAATTTAATTTTTAAATAAAATCATACATTGTTCAAAAATTAACAATTTATAAACTTTAACTCATTTTATATCACCTTGAATAATTAATCAATATGTCATTTTCTAAAAGACATTGGATAATGAAATAACAATATAATTTAATATTTATAAGGGTCATATTTCTATTTACATTACTATCCATAAGGGTGTGTCACAATTCAGAAAAAATATTATTTATTTTATAAAAATCCAAATAACATTCTCTACACAATCAGAGATGACCATTATTTGTAATTCCAATTAGATAGGTGAAAAAATATTCTTTGAAGGATACTTATAACTATCTCCATTAAACAAGATTTAATGCATTTAAATTTATATTTAAAACCATGGGGTGTTACATTATCCCCACATTCTGTAAATTAAATCGTTACAATTTTATTAACTTATATAAAAAGATAGGGTATATTTTACCTATTGGATTTTTAGACTCCCAGGTTTCATCATCAACCATGTGGTTTCTCCACAAATACTTCAACTTGTAGATTACCTTATTATATAATATAAATTTCCTTCTATCATGAATTTGAACCTGTTTCTCTTCATATGAAATTCTCTCTTCTTGCTAAACTGCCTCTGGGATAAAAAAATGAGATGATTCTCGCGCATACTTTTTCAACATCAAAACATGAAATTCATCATGTACATGAGATAAAAGTATAGGCAGAGATACTCGGTATGATACTGTACCAACATTCTATAGTATTTCATTAGGTCCAATGAGACATAGACATAGATTTCCTTTCTTTTCAAAATGAATAACACATTTCTATGGTGAGATTCTATGAATAACATGACCACCAACCTCAAAATAAGTCTTTTCTCATATTATGTGCATAAATTTTATTCATGATCTGATATATCCTAATGTGTTTCTGGATCATATTCTTATTTCTCAACCACTTCCTCTACTAATTCTTTTCTCATCAATATCCTTTCCCATACTTCATCCCAAAAACTCGAGTTTGACATGGATTCCCATACAATACCTCTAAAGGTTTCGTTGATATACTAGAATGAAAACTATTATTCAATGATATATCAGAAAAAGAAATATGATGATCCAAACATCACTGGTATTCCATTGAACATGCTTCATGCATATCTACCATATTATTAATCATTCATTTATTCTACATATTTTATTGACTATGAAAAGATTTATTAAACTTTAATTATGTGCCCATCAACTTTTGAAATCCCTTCCAATAGTTAGATGTGAACGTATGATACTGGTAAGATATATTTGAAAGTGGAACCCCATTTAAACTGAAAATAAATTTTAGGAACAATCGAGATTGATGATCTAAAACCACTCTATCTTGAATAATATAAAAAAACAGATTTATTTAGCCTTTCAAAAATACCCAAATCAAATTGTTATATTGAGAAGTATTTGATAGTCTAACCAAAAAGTCATTGGATACATTATATCATTTACACTCTGGCATTGGAAAAGGATGAAACATCCCCTTCAATAATTGATTCTCTTTATTCACATGTTTTAATGTGAAACATTTCATGGTAATGTAAAAAAATGTCTTTTCATTCCATCCTACCAATAATACTCATTATGGTATCCTCACATATTAGTGCCACTAGGATGAACTGAAAATGAAGAATAATGAGCTTCACACAAAAATTATTTCCTCACTGGGAATCAAATGGCACACACAACATTTTTCTGAAACCTAAAACACATTCTTTACCAAGGATAAATTCTGGAAACATACCCATTTTAACAAATTTGACCTTTATCTATATATTATAGTATTCTTTCTATGATTTCATAATTATGTCTAATGATGATGATGACATTGAAAACAGAAACAAAATAGAGGTATTTCCTACCCCCACATCTTCTATTCCAAAATTCATGAAATCATAAATTATGATATCACGTTCCGAATGTAACATGATTAATGATGTTTGATGTTTTCGACTCATCAAATCCACCACTTTGTCATCCTTTCCTGGACGCATATTTATCATGAAATCATAATCTTTTTTTAGTTTAATCCATTTTCTCTACCTCTAGTTTAATTTTTTTTGAGTGCATATATACTTAAGTATTTTATAGGCAGCATATATTTGAAATTTGGCTACGTATAAATGATGAATCTTAATATTCAAATTAAAAACCAAGGCATCCAATTCCAAATAATGTGTTGGATAATTAATCTCATGAGGTTTTAGTTTTGTTGAAGCACAAGAAATTACCAAATCATCTTGAATTAAAACACAATAAAGTTTTTTTAATGAATCATCATTGTAGATGAAAAACTCACCATTTTGGGAAAGTAAGACCAAACCAGGAGCATTCACTAATCTCTTGTTTAGTTTTAGAAAAAAACATTAGATTCTTATGTCCAAGAAAAGTATACCCCTTTACACGTAAACTTAGATATGGGGCCTGAAAATTGTGAAATGTTTTTAAAAAACCATAAGCAATATCTTACTAATCCAACAAATCTACAAATATCAGTGACATTTATGGGTCATGGATAATTATCGACCACTTTTTTTTCGTATGATCAATTTTTATTCCATACTTATTTCTAATGTGCCCAAGAAAATAATTCTTTTGTATCCAAAAATCACACTTGAGGAATTTTACATACAACTGTTTCACTTATGGTTGATATGACTATCCTTAGATGTTTTTCATGATCATATTTAATCTTATAAAATACCAAAATTTCATCAATAAACACATCAAAAAATTTATCCCAGAACTCTTTATATATTCTATTAATTAAATTCATGAATATAGTAGGTGAATAATTTATCCCTAATGGAATAAAAACAAATTCATAATGCCCAAATCGTTTCTAAAAAGATATTTTTGAGATGTGATATTCCATCACCTTTAACCGATGGTATTCAGATCTCAAGTCAATTTTGGTAAATTACTGAGATTCCTAGTGTTGATCTAAAAAAGAATTGATATGAGGAAAATGATACTTGTTTTTTATAGTGATGTTATTTAAAGCACTATAATAATTTAAAAGTCTCATGGAACCATATTTCTTTTTAATGAACAAAATAGTAGTACCCCATGGTGAAGCACTAAGATGAACGATACCTTTATCATGAATCTAGAACAACTAATTTTTAAATTAAATTACATCAATTTGACCCATTAGATATGGGGGTTTGAAATTGGATTAGAATCAATAACTAAGTCAATTGCAAATTTGACTTCCCGATCAGGTATGACACTAAGTAACTCAAAAAGAAAAAATCATTGTTTTCTTTTACTATTGGAACATCATTAATATGAAAAATTACCTTTTTTCAACAATATGATCAAGAAAACCCTCATTTCGATCTTTAAGCAGTTTCTTAGTTTCCTAATATGTTTTCAATTTAATGGGTTCATTCTTGTATACAAACTGAAACTCATTCTAAAAAATGTTTTTTATCTCTATAGTAAATATTTGAAAAATAAAAGTAAAGTCAATCCATTAACAGAGTGACATCAAAATATAATAAGGAAAATCCAAAAAATATTTATAGGTAAAATTTTTCCATACACTAAAATATAAATTTTCATATAAATTTTCTTTTCTATAATATTTCCCCTAGTGTTAAAAAAATAATTTTTTGCCTCATTTATTGAGGTGATATGCCCCATTTACCAGAAAATTCCGTAGAAGAAATTGAATTTGTAGACCATATATCTAACAAAACATTAGAAAAATATGTGAAAAAAATAAGTTAGCTGATAAAACATAATTGGATATTACAACATCTGCTGATGTAGTCACAAATAATATCATTACACTTTTAGGCATATAATCTTTCTTCTTTGAATCAGTCAGATTTCTATTTCGGTTGGCATTTGAATATTGACCCATCTCACCACATTTAAAAAACATTATAGTTTTCCTATCATGATTAGTGTTATGTTATTTTTAATTAAAATCTCAGCCCATATGTCCAAATTGACCACATTGATAACACAAACATGTTTTGGTAAAGCATTCCCCAGGGTGTTTTTTTCCACACTTTTTGTAAGCTAGAATCTGGAATTCCATAGCATGGGATTTCTTAGGTTGATCCATTCCAATAACTTTTTATATTGACATATTCTAATCCTAATTTTCAATGTGCATGTGACATCATCAAACTTCATTTATACCCTCTTATCACATCAAACACATTTCATAGAACTTTTAAATTCACGGGAGGCCAACATCCTTTGATACCCTTGGTTAAATCCTGAGTACTAATGTTTTATTTTAATATGATGATCGTGAATAAAATTTGGAGCATACATTGCAATTCGGGTAGATTTCAATCATAAACATCCACTAAATCATCCTCCATTATCTTCATTTCAAGGAATAGTTTCTCTATCCAAAGTCACATCACCATAGGAAAATACTTTTCAAGGGAAATACTTTTTAAATCATCCTACTATAAGGAATCAACCACCTCTAAATCACTAATATTTTTGACCATTTTACACCACTGGTCAACTTCACCTTCAAAACGATAAATTTAAAGACATTCCATTTGATTATCTGAACTACCCATTACATCAAATATCATTTAAAAGGCCTCAATATATCATTTAGCCACTAGAGGTCAGAACATCCATTGAAATCAATATGGCGTTGTCTCATAAAATGTTTTACTATCTTCATGTTCTGTTGAGGAACCTCTGGTTGTTCTCCTGTGTGGATGCCACACAAGTTTATTTTCTACATAAAATGAGAAATTACATTCACAAACTGCTCGGTTCCAATCCCTATAATTCCAAGATGAAGATTGGGAAGGATACCATTCTTTATGTTCCACTCCTATTCAATATCCTAGTGTCTTCTATGGATAACCATTATCAACAAGAAAATCATAATCAAGGGAACATGGTATTATTTAAATGATATATCATTTCAAATTAACCGTATAGTAAAAATTTTATGTTATTTAATTAACATTATCAATAACCCTAATGTTATCTATACCATCCTTAGTGGATAATAAAGAAAAAAATTTCATTTTATCCAAAATTTAAATCTTTTTAAATTAAACATGAATTTTTTGAACAATCTTCACAACAGTCGGTGTGGCTTCTTTCTTTGTGTTATAAATCCATATAAGCTGTGAAAAACGTTTAAAAACATTCTATGAGAACTTCAAGCTCATTAAGGGATATTAAAGGAAGAAAATAAAATATTAGTCAATGAATACAAATATCATATTAAATCATTATAAGAAACATAATTGTACATATATAAACACTGTGAAACTTGATATTTCCATGAGATTTCCCCCAAACATATTGAACATAAATAGAACTATAATGGATGGTGGGTAATTATTTACATAATATTTTAACCCTCTATTCATCCTTTTAATTTTTAACCCTCATGGCTAAGATAAAATTTTTAACCCTCACAACCTTACAATTTGTGTCAACATTGCAGTTACACATGGAGTAACCATATGACTTACCTCAGACATATACATACCCAATGCATTAGATGGAAATATTTGTACCACCCTACACAATATACAATTCCCATGAACGAGAACACAATCATACAAAATCAATAATATCATAAAATTGTTTCTTTTAGATTTTGTAAAACACAATTTTTAATGTAGATTTAAAAGGAAAAGGCCCTTACTAATATCATATAATTGATATGAGAATCAATAAGAAAGCTTGATTATCTGTATAAATTAAAAATAAAAATAATTAAACATAACATAAACAAAAAATCCTGATATAAATGTTCTTAAAACCACACAATTAATGAAGTAAAATGTTAACCTAAATAATTGAAATTGGGTTAAAAATTCTTTTACCTTAGGATTGTCTTACTTATAACATATTTAAACATCCTACATAATCATTAAAAGAGTGTTGTTAATATCTTAAATAATCACATTAATGTTTATAACACCTATTATTATCATTTCATAACATTTTTTCACCCTTTAATAATGGGTGTTTTTCCTTCTGTTGTTTTAGGTACGTTATTTACATGATTTTCATGGCTGGTTTGGTATTTGATTTCCTTGTCATTTGGAAATTAAACTCAAGAAGTGGAATGATATTGTATTCCTATGATTCAAAAATATATAATGATTCCATAATACATTTTATTATCATATATGAGGATTGGTCAACAGATAAAACATTAATGATGTTTGTCTAGATCCTTTTTTGCAGTTCCTCAGTAATCATAATGTTCATTAATTATATAATTTAGTGAAATTAATGGAATTACATTACATATATATGTTAAAAAATAAACTTTGAATTATATTTAATCCTTTAAAAATGGATTTGTGATCATATTTTAATGAAGTAATAGAAATTGAAGAGATGTCGTCCATGATTTGGGTAAATCGACACTTCATGGGCGGTGTTTTTATTTTGTAGATCAAAAGGGAGAGGATAGGAAGGAATATGACTAATATTTTACATAAACATGTTATCCTAAATAATAAATAAGATTTGGTAGATTTCATACCACCGAGATATGTGTTGGGAAAGATTTTATAATAAAACAAATGCATTGGAAAGAAAACACATGAAAATGGAATATGATTCTTACGTCTTGATCTCTTATCATCATGATCCTCCTTAAGGCCTTTTCTTTTGGTCTTGTGGTGACACCAAAAACTCATTCTCATGGGAAGTGCCTTAAGGATGGGATTTGGACAAACATATACAATGGTAAAGGCTTGCGTAGTGTGAGAGGAAGAGTGGAATGAGGATGGTATTTATAGGGTATAAGAGGAAAGAGTTTGCATTATTTTAATCATTAATAAAATATTTTTACTCAAGACTATGAATAGTATTCTTTCATGTGATCCTAACTAGTATTAATTTCATGTGATTTCTAACCAAGTTGGATTAAATCATCTTTCTATCACCTATGATGTAGTAAATAATGTATTTATCATTTATCATAATTTATAGTATTTTACTCTTCATAAAAAATTCATGAATTTGAGAAAAATCCCAAAAATTCACCATAACTAATTTTTGACATGTAGAATTCGAAACTGAAATCCATTTTTTTAAAATAATTTTTTCAATATTATGAATTTTTTTTTAAATTACTATTTATTTAATAACTAACAATTTTAGAACTATAACCGATTTTATATCACGTTGAAAAATTATTCAGGATCTCATTTTCATAAATCCTAAATAAAATAAAATAAAATAAAAATACAATTTACTATTAATTAGGTTCATATTTCTATTGGTATTAATATTCATATTGTTATGTCACTATTCATCAAAAATCAAGTTGGTTCTATCAGACTCCAAATAACTAACTGATCACACCCGTCGATGACTGTTTTTTAAAATTCAAATCATAAAGGTGAAAAACATTATCTTTAAAGGCTAGTTATAACTATGTATTTTAAAAAATATCATTTATTTAAATTTATTTTTAAATACTCTAGGTGTTACAATATATATACCTTTGATACATCAAAATATATTTATGTGAAACGTAGTGATGAAATTCAATTTACTTCAGTAAGTGGGGTGGTAGTCTAAAACACACGCAATTTGTGGTTTCATCTACCATTTGATTGAAGCAAATATGTATATAGTAAAATCCATATAAATAATAACATATCATAAAATTTTAGATACTAGTTTCATTATATTATAATTTTAAGGAATGAGAGAAGGTGGTAAGAGAAGAAGTAAAAAGGGTCATTGTGAAGACAATTACCTTCCATTGGAAATATATCCTTTAGATCACTTATTAAAGAAAATGGGGTTTGTCTATTGGGAATAAAAAATATCCATTACATTTTAATTGATTTTTTAGGTATTTTGGTTTGTTTTTTGATGATAAATCTATTAATATGTGTGAATAAGTTGGTGGATGATGTTTCCATTTATAATTGTTGTGGAGAGAAATTTTTGTAAATAACCAAAACTATTCAATAATGGGAAGTCACTATCCACAAAAGTGACTCCAAAATTTATAAACTAATAATTATAACCAATTTATGGTCAATAAACACATGATATATAAAATAGACATTTTTACCCAATTTCTTCTACTATCCTCTATATCTACTTATTTTAACATTTTAGTTTTCTCCACAATAACATGTTTTTTATTTACATTGATTAGTTTTTTCAAAAATCTTAATAATAAATGAGACTTATTATATAAATTGCACCAAGTTATGATATATATATAATCCAATTTATAAATAAATATTATTAAGTGTGTGGAAATTTAGTTTTATTATTGGTTCATGTAACGTGCAAAACCTAGTTTTACCCTTAACCACCATAATTAATTTTTACTATATTTATTATTCATTATTAGAAAAATATGATTAAATTTTTTAAAATATTATTTCTTAGGAATAAAAATTTGGAATCCATTTTTTAAAATTCAATTCAAATAAGTGTTTTAATTAAATTAAATATTGAACCTACTGATGTGATAAAAATATGATTGCAAAAGAATAGTTTTCAACAGTATAAAATGTTTTTGAATAAATTTTAACATAATATTTATTATCATGACATAAATAGGATTCATAATAATATTATATTAATACTATTACATTTAAAATAACTAAAAAATAATATTTTTAAATTCATTTAAGGAAAAGGACAATTTTAAATAAAAATTTATTTTTCACTATTCATCAATTTTTTTTGAAGATAATCCACTATAAAACATAAAATTTGATTTTGGAACATAAATAATGAATTATATTTTATCATTTAGATTTTATGAAAATTTGAAAATTCTAAATTTAATGCATGTGTGGAAACCAAAACAGAATTATTTTGTAGACAAACATTTTTTAATCATTAAAATCTATCTATATTTAAACCATGATTTAAAAATAACATTAGATGAATAATAAAATATTTTATAAATACATTATTTTTAATTTTAATTAAAATAATTCATGAATCGTGGTTATATTAATTTATTTATATAAAAAACATTCCACGCATAAAAAAGGCTTCCATGAAAAAAAATATTTTAAATTTAAATTATCTCTATTTTAATTTATATTTTCATCGATATGTAATTAATTAAATAAATAAATACTTATAAAATATTCATTTCATAATTTATTTATTTCTATTCCAACTAAAAAAAAATCTTATATGTAATGACTATGATATTTAAATAATATTTTTTTGGACATCTATGATTAATATTGTGTGTCATATACGATATCTAATACAATGCTATTATTTTAAAATTTTAAGGTGTTACATTATGGAAATGAGAACCATTATTTTTTAACATATCATCTATATAATCCTTTTATCCTATGAAGTCAATATTGTTTTTCTACCGTAGTTGGTCTAGGACAATGTTCAATAACATATGTATTTAATGGATCCACCTACATACACGTTCTTTTGATTTTAATAACCTATAGTGAAACATTTTATAAAAAATTCACATTGACTACGGTTTCATTAAAACTTATCATGTTCTAGAATATAAATGAGTCTTTATTTTTCATTATGGAGTATCTCGTTGTTTGGGTTCAATTTCATAAATTTGAAGACTTATTTTTTAAATGATTTTATAATTTATTTAATAATAGGAAAATATATTTACAAATAATAAGAGTTATTTAAATTATATATTAGTTAATTTGGCATTTAATTTCTACTTTTTAAATATTTATTTTTATTTTCTAGTTTTTTAGATTTAGTGATGTGATAATAAAAAGTTTTCATAATTCTTTATAATATTTTTTTGTAATGTAATTTATGAATTATTAATGTTATTATTTCCCATATGAGTGCCCAATCTTCCATGTAAGGCAGTTCCCACATTTCAATTAGTTGTGTTATGGTATTTAGGGGATTCCTTTGGTTGACTAAGCATATCATAAAAATATCATGGAATGTGTAAAGGTACCCCTAGTTGTGTAATGGTATACCCAAAATATTTATGTTCATGTACGTGTAGTCTCATAAGATATTTAACAGTAGGATTGAAATTTTGGAGTTGCATAAGGGAAACCTAAAATTTATAAGTTTCATATAAGTCTATTTTACACCTATATTATGCAAAATAAGTTTATATAAGGATAACACATTGATAGAATAATGATAGTATTCACGATGTGTAAGGGTATGAGGGTGTTCCCATGATCAATTAAAATGTATACACCTAGATTCATAATGGTATAACTAAAATAAAAAAGGTAATGTAAGGGAATTCCCATGATGGTAGAGTTATATAAGGGAATTCATAAATGGGTCAGCATGTTTATCCAAATCTAGTGTAGGGTACATCAATGTTTTCAAAGGCTACATAAAAATAAGATGTAGTTATCCTAACATTAATATTTCTAATGAACTATGTAAGTATGAAACAAGTAACTCTTACACGATAGTTATGTCCGACATATGGGTTACACTTTTTAGAAATTATTTATGATTTTCTTATTTCTTTCGATTTAAAACACTCATTGACCCTATATAAACAATTCATTAATCCTAAAAATATAAATAAATTTGATTGGAGCATTTTATAATTTATGAATCATTTTTTGGAATATTATCTTTTATTCATAATTTAGAATCACATAGAAACTATATGAAAATATTTAATGGGGTTTCAATACTATAAATTTAATATATGTTTTTCCATTATAATTTTTATAAACAATACCCTATCATATTTCTTTCAATAATATTTATATTAGATAATTTTTTGATGATCAAAAACACTCATTGGAGTCTTGGTAGTATTTTGCATCAAGTCTGATCCCCTTTGGTCTTGAACAATGGATCGAGAAAGGTTGATAAATATTTATTTCTCATATGTCCCATATTTGTAGTGTTGTTCCACTACCCCCACTGGGTTAGGGATCCTTAATAATTCATTTAGTTTCACATTCGGAAAGGATCATGATTTTTTTATCCTTTACGAAGATGGTTTTCACTTTATTGATAAATAAAATAAACTGTTTAACAAAAACTGTAGGGAATGGTGGGTTTACATTTATTTCACATGGATTCATCATGTTGTAGATTACTATTTACCTAGAATGTGTTATTACATGGAACTAGAATTATAATAATAATAATTATTATATCTAATGTTATGTTAATACAAATAACTAAATTATTCTCCCAGAAAGAGAATTTGATAATCAAATATATATAATTATTATTTTTCATTAAAAAATAATTCTTGAATGATTTAACTTGTTTGGTGATATTGTTTAATTAATTATATGTGTATGATTCATTGAGGAAAATAATGGTTGATATGAATATTGTTTACGTAGTGACTATTGTGGTTTATGAGACACTTTATGTGTTAATTTTTCATGGTCACTAAGCATTAAATATAGGTTCAATTATATGTGGTTAATGAACTGGTTACCCATGTAAATATATATTTCCATGAAAATACCCCATGTGAATGATGTTGAAATGTTATGAAAACCCATAAATTATACTGTAGTGGAAATTTAAGATTATGTTAAATGTATTTTATTTTTATGAGTCTTTGAGAATTGGTTATTGTATTTGTTTTTTTAGTGATATAGTTGAATTATTGAAGACTATTTTTTATTATATTTTTTAATTATTGTTAAATTGGAAGGAGAATAATGAACGATAAGTTAGACAATGATTTTTAATTTGAACCTAGAATAGTTTTTAATAATACTAAAAATGGTTGGAATTTTTTTTGGGTAATTAACATCTATTGAATTGATTTTTTTTGTCAGCTAAAATAAATTTTTATTGATGAAATTATAATTAAATTGGTTGGACTAGATATTTAATTATGGAATTATAAAAAAAATGTGTCTATAAGTTGGTTAATGATTAATAAAAAAGGAATGAGTTGGAGAAATATATTTTATTGGTAGTTGGGAATATGGGAATTATATTTAACTAAAAAGAATTATTGAATACGGTCTTCTTTTGTGGTTTACATGTATTATGTGATGCTTTTGAAATTAGTGTAAAGGTTATGAAAAATTTTGGACTTTGTGGAGATATTGTGAATGAGATGGTATTCTAGCTTAAAATCCATGGGTTTGGATTATGTGACTGGCTACTATATATTTTTATTTTCTTTTTTTTATTTCTATATGAACCACACCTACATTCACACATTGCTCTAGAACCGAAATGTAATAGGGGTGTTTTCCTGACATCCAGATAGCGAGGATGGATGGATGTATGCCCCTTCTTCCCCAAAATATCTTTCTTGAATGTTTGATATGCACATCATATAAATTACATAATTAAAAATTCATGTAGTGGTGAAGCATGATGAAATAATGAGGCATTTTATTATGGTGGCCATTCATGGTATAAGGATAACATGAGGTTTATTTACATCATGTTTAAGACAACATACTGCATTGGATTAGGTTTTGGTTATATTGTGATAGACCATGTGTCTTTGAGAGAGATGTTAAGCGATGGACTAGGTGTATTTAAGAAAGATGTAATGTGATGTGATGTGATGGACTGAGAATCAACGAATAAGACAGGACTAGATGGAGTAGGTGACTTCGAAAAGTATTATTGTATAGATGATATAATCCCCCCATGACATAAAATGTTAGGGTTTTTGAGAGGAATAACAATGGTATAGTGGTAAGGTGTAACTTTTTTATAGATATTATTATTAATATGTTATTTTACAAAGTTGTGATAAATAGGGAATTTGGATGGTGTTGATTGGATTTGTTTGTTTTCCTTTTATGGTAATATTTGTTCTAGTATTTCTTCCAAAGTTTTGTAGTATTATATATTCACTTGGACAAGAGAGACTTTGGTTATGATCATACTTAGAATACATGTATTCTCATCTTATGTATATAATTATTTGGTTTATGGGATGACATTATGGATTAATCTAGAAATTAAGAGCTTGTGTTTTGGGATATTTTGTTATCAAATTTAATAGGATTGTGTTTGATGTTTTCCATAGGGAATTTCATTGTATTCTTATGCCATTACATGCATTATGAGATATTGCGTGTTTTTATTTTTCCTTTTGTTATGATGTTTTAATGGTATATATCATATATCACAATCCTACTTGTTTTATTATGGGAAATTCCTGCCATACGTGAGATACTATTTTTATCGTTAGTGCTAGTCACCAACATTGGCCATATTGAAGGAATGAATCAGGGGTCACAATCTCTTTTTATACATTTCCATCACAGTAGTACCTTTGAAGTGAGGGGTCATGAAAAAGTGTTATAAATTAATTTTTTAGAGAGATGAAAAGAATTTATGTGTTGGAAACTATGATGGATTCATAGATTTAAAGCTAGATGACATCAATAGATCGTGGTTTTTGATATTTCTTAGTTAATAACTATGAGGCCGCATGATTTTACAAACCTCATAATCTAATAAAATGACTGTGATCCTACCAAATGACCATGTGTGTTATATTTTCTTATAGGGTAGAGACCAAGGATAGATACATGCGACATGAATAGTTTTTTATAATGATTCATCATCGTGGTTTTGTGAGGTTAAGGAATTTAATTAAGAAAATAATGATTTTTAATGTGTGTTTCTTTGATTTTTCAAGTGATGTAGTTTCTAATGAACTACTATTGTGTACTGAATAAGTCATAAAATATGAAATGGAAGGATAAAATTGTTATTAAATCGCCAGAGATGTATGTTTGAACATTTGTTAAAAACTAAATATTTCATTACCATTATTAGTATATCATTATTCATCTTGAATTACACATTATTAACTTTCACAAAAATCAGAAAATTATATCATGTCGTCATAATATTTAATATTTTTATTCATGCATTAGTTTTTTTCATTAATATCAATTGAAATTTTAAATCCCATATAAAACATATCAGTTTGAGTAGATTTCATATTTCCATAGTAAAATGATTATTTAATTTTTTTTGAATGTATTCTGGTAACCATGCGAGTTAACATGCCATGAATTTCATTATATTTTTAATTTACCAAGAGAATATTTTGGAAATTTATTACAAGACCTGATTTTGAGGGTTTTAAATTTTCAATAAAATGATAATAATTCTATTTATGAACCCTATTGGGAATTAAAACTATTGAAATAATTATAATTAATAATTTTAAATTAAAATAAAATATTTTTATACTAAATTAATTAATCCACACATGTTATTATATATGTAGTTCGTTTTTATTTGTATGTTTCATGTTGAAAACCCTAAGGTAGTGGATATGAAATTGTATATATATCAATGTTGATAATGTAACATATTTTATATATTTTTTGGAATGATATGAAGGTATATTATGTACAAATCATGTTGTATTTACATATGAATAAAAAGTCTTGTTCTCTTAGTCTAGTGTATATTTTTATTTTATTGAGGAATTAAATGTATAATGATTATTTGGTTCAATCCTGATAAGTATGGGGCATAGTAAAATAACATTTGTCTAATTTTTTAAATCTTTTTAATTTAATTAAATGACTAATGTTTATCTAGAAATAAATCTAAAGCATTTATTTCTGTTTTTAGTTTTATTATTTATTTATTTTTCCATTAGAGTATTAATATTCCTTTCTGAAAAAATGTTTTGGAATAATAGAATGAAGTTATAATGATGTTTAGAAAAATATTTTTTAATGATTATTATGTTATAAATTTTTATGTTTCATTACAAGGAAAACATTGTGATCTATGAGATTATGTTTTTAACAGTTGAGAATGTGATCCTTTTCGTAATTATGTGTTTGGATGGGTTTTTATTTTATTTAAATAATCATCACCATTCCTAAAATGGTTATTCAGTAAAATATGATAAAACTTTTATCATATTGAATTAATGATATATGTTTATTGATTCAAATGATTCTTAAATGTTTATGGAAATTAATTGAATTATAGTGCATGTATAAATTAAAATGTAATACATTATATTAATGGGATTGAAAAAATAATTATGATGTATATTCATATTTTTGGATATAATAAAGATGAATGTTAATGAAAATTTTATTCCATAATGTTTGTTAAATGTGATGTTATAAATTAAAATATTGAAAAATAATTTATCTGTTTACATAACTGATGAAATATGATATGTGTTCTACTGACCCAGGATAAATGAACTATTTAATACAAGATGGTAATAAAACCACTTTTATGTTAAAATAAAATAATTGGTGCCAAGGGAGCCAATTTTTTTTATAAGGATGAATGACTTAAATAATGGCTTAGATGCCTATTGACTATATTTTAATTCATCATTTTGTATTTGTTATGTATTTGAGTGTCTCTATGTGATGTGATGTGATCATAGGTTGGTAGTTGGATGATGAGATATTAGTGGGGATACACAAGGATGAAATGGTGGAATGATGTTATATTATAGATGATGATATGGAAAGGTATTCCTGAGTATATGATGGTGGAACGAGGCTTCAGTTTTAAAGAAGCTGTTTTCATGTGATGATTAATCTGTCATGAGGCGCAGTGGTGTCAGGTATGGAACCATTAATGATATAATGCATTGAATATTTTATTTCCCAATATTATTGTATAGAAACCTATGTTCCTTTCTAGACAATGAATATTTTTATTTTTCAATCATGGAATAATGTTCTTATATCCCCAAAATGGATTTCTATCATATTTTTTAAAATTTTTATGGAATTGAGCATATGAATAGATGGTAAAATTTACATATCATGATGTTTTATATTATAGTTCACTATAAAATTTTTTGGGAATGTCAATTCCACCCATTTAGGATAATATCATGGATTAATGAATGGGTTACTTTTATTTTTATTCTTGTATGTTTTCAATTGATCTTTGTGCAAGTGATGATTGGGGAATATTTTGTGATATAAAATTGAAAAATCATGAAATTAATTTATTTCACCGATAGTGAATGGGAAGTTTTAACCTTATAGCAATTTAATTTATGTTTCCATACTGAATAAATATTTTTTAACAGTAATTAAATATTCTTAAAAGGGGATAATGTTTTTTATTTAAACATCAATATTTTTTTGTAATCCATGTAGCATGATAAATTAGATGTTATGTATATTAATTTTAATCTTAATTTTTAATATCATGGTAGAGTTGTGTTAGTTGAATAAAAATTGTTATATGAAACCATGTTCTAAAATCCTAAAATGTATCAATAACTTATAATTTATTTTTTTGGTGGTTCAATTAAAATTATTTATTTAAAAGAAAATAAATTGAATAATTTATTGAATAATTTTATTTGTTTTAATATTAATTATTATTTTTGGAAATTATTATTTTTTAAATCATTATTCAATTAGGAAGTTATTTATTTCCATGACCCCTTCATTTATTTTAAAATATTTATTGTAAAGTATTTTTAATGTGATTTCACATGTTTATTGGGAAAATATATTTGACAATATTCTACTAGAAATAACATAATTCAATATAAAATTTTGTGATATGTGTATTGAAGGAAATAATATTTTTAGAAGCATGTTTTCAACCCTGTAACTTGCAAGAATAAATGAAAAATATTAAATAGAATATCTAAATTTGTTAATAATTATTATACATGAATACTAATCTATATTGATCATGATATACTAAGTACGATTTGTTTTTAATGTTATGAATTACCATTCTAATGCATAATATTTTATAATAATGAATGAATGAATTTTTTTCCATATTCTTCCAAATTAAATATAATGTAGTGAGAAAAATAAAAATGTTTCATTTTACATAGAGTCACATGGTTTTTTAAAATAATATAATGTGCTTATTTCATGAAGTGTTCTATTTGTGGTGTTGGTTTAATGTATGATCATATTATTTATATCCAAAGATTTTTTTGATTTATTATATCTTTCGTTATGGAATTTTTATCTTATTAGTTTTAGCATGAGCTATTTCCTTTATAGTTTTTGTTCTGATCCCCATATAATGGCGTCCTAGAGAGGTGTCCCATGATGTGGTTAAATTATATAACCATGATTTTCTATCCCTCTCATTTTTTCCCTAAAATCCTACATATTAGAATTTTTTTATCTGTATCTAACTTATGGGTCTAGAATATTCATGATAATTTTTTCTTTTTTAGGATATCTAGTGGTTAACACAATATTTCATAAATTTTATATTTTTTAAAATGATTTTACACTATAAAAAATATTTCAATAATGGTTTTTAAATTTATAAGAGGGATATAAAAGAGTAAAAAGTTTATTTGTAATTTATATGTAAATAATCAAAGTTATTCTCTTGTATTAGTAGTTTATTTGTTATTTGGGAAGTGATAATAAGTCCTTTTCTAAATATAATATAAATATTTATATATGGAAATTATTTTATTTTAACATTATTCTTACCGTTATGAATGAACATACTGGTTCATAAGGGTCACCTCACATTTCCTTTAGTTGGTTAATGGTATGTAGTTTTTTCTAAGATTTAGATAAGGGTAACATGGAAATATAATCCACATTATAATGTTAACCCAAGTTAAGTAAAGTTATCACTGAAATCATAAAAATTATGTATGGATTATCGCTTGTGTTGCATATGGGTAGGAACAAAATTATGAAAATGTGTATGGGTTAGAAAAAAAATTGTAAGGGTTATAGAAATATATTTCACTACATAATTAGGGTAATGAATTTTAAGTAGTGATAGTTCATGGAATGTGAAATGGTATTCCTCATCATACGTTCAAGTTTGTGGGTGTTCAGGTGAATTTTTATAAGAGTACCACTATCTACATAAAGGTAAAACTGGAATCCTAAATACTGTGTATGGGTATTCACATGAGCGTGTGTTTACATAAGTGTATTTTCATAAGGGTCAAATAATTTTTTCAAAGCTATTGTAATGGTCATATGAGTTTCTAAAATCATATATAAGTGTAAGATGGAGTTACTCTTACATGTTCATATGTGAGGTGCTACAAAAGTTTAATAAATGTTACCCTAACACAACATGTATATCCTCTATATGTATAATGATTTATACCCACATCTTGGGGTTTTATTCCACCTTTTGACTTGTAAAACTCTAATCCCATGTGTCAATGATTTTTGGTTCTGAATATCATGATGTAAAATTTCATTTAAAAGTTAAATAATTAATAACTAATTATTTCAATATTTGGTTTCAACGCAAATTTTGTTTGATATATAAACGGTTTGGAAAAGTAACAGGGGGTTTCAATATTGTATCATCAGAATAAACATTTTCCACTACTATTTTAAAAATATCCATGAACCAACTCTTATCATATTCTTTCAAATAATATAATTTAAGGATGATCAAAACGTTCATTCATGTCTTATGATTCTTCTGGATTGGGTATGATCTACTTTTTCATCTATTCAATATTTGGGAGGAAAAAAAATCTCTCTCCCTCTTATATCATTACAATGTCATGTATCTATATTACAATTTCCATGATGGAGATACTTATTCATTAATATAGTTTTATCTATTGGAGTTGTAATTATTTTTTTATCATTGTTAGAAAGGGTATAAACTCAATTAATAAATATAACTAATGGTACTACAGATATTTATGTGAATGGATTGTTTGGCCAACATTTTTTCTTGTTTAATTATATCATAGGAAATTTTTAACTTGAAAGTGTTAATACAAGCCTAGAGAATTATTATCCCTATTATCTCATGATGGGTTACACTAGACAATGAAAACATCATTAAATAATGATAATGTGGTAGTTAATTTTAAATTTTTCCCCTGATGAAAATAAAGGTTGTTGGGAACCTTGTTTTCACAGTGATTGTTGTAGAATATGAGACCCTTGAGGTATATTTTTGATCAATATCGCTATGTATTAAAAGTGTAATAACAGATATGTGGTTAATGAAGCAGTTTCCCATGGAAATATAAATTTTTTTTAGTTACCAATGAGAAATATAATGTAATGTTATGAAAATTGTTAATATAGATTGTGGTAGATGTGGAAGGTGATATTTATTGTTATGTATTGATATGTGTGTATGTGTGGTGCTTGTGATGTGTGGTTTATGTATTGATATGATAGAACTCTGGAAATGAATTTTATTATGTTAGTTTGTAAATATATTTTTTGGGATGGAAATAGTTAATGGTTTATGAGATAGAGAAGATTAATTTGAATATGCGAAGATAATTACTGAATGTGAAACCGGTTGGAATTTAATGTGGTTAAATAAAAAAATAATCAATTTATGGTTAATGGAATAACTCAACTTTTAATGATCAAACATAAATATAATTAGTTATAATAGATGAAAAAGTGTTGAATTAGTTTTGGAAGACTTCACAATGGGCCTGATGACTATTATGAAATTAATGGGCTTGATAAATGGAATTGTACTGTGGTGGGGAAATCAAGAAATTTTAATAACATCAAAAGAATGTTGGAATATGGTTTGTAGTTGTGTTTTTCTTTTATAATGTGATGTATTTTATTATGGTAGTGAAGTATTTAGAGGATATGGAGCCTTTATAGTGATGTTTTTAATGAGATGATATTTATATAGAAAATCAAAATCATGGTAATATGTGCATGTATATTTTATATTATATGTTAATTGTTATTTATACATGCTCTATAGCCGCATGATGAACATTTTTCCAACACCCAATTGTTTTTGGGGGGTTTTTCACAATTTTATAATTGAATGGATAGATGGATGGCTACACCATATTCCTTAATATCACTTCATGTAATGTTTAATATGTGTGGGTTGTGATATCCATAAGTCAAAAGAGCCCAAGTGGTAATGATGGATAAGCTGGTAACGGGGTTCATAGTGGGGTTCATGATTTTTAGGAGAGAGAATTGTCGATTTACATCATGTTAACAATACAATTCAACCCTTATTAGTTCTATGTAATGATGCAATGTCTGAGGTATCTTTGTGCGATATGTGGTGTTATGTATGAGGTATCATTGGGTGAGATGTGTTGTGGTAGAATAGATGTCTTTAATAAATATGTGATGTGATAGACAATGTGTATTCTTGTAAGATTATTATAAAAGAGATTTGACAGTTATGGGATGTATGATGTTGGGGTCTGAGAGTGAAAAAATCTTGTGAATGAAGGGTGGGGTAAAATTTTTATCGATATAAATCTTATTTTTTAACTATACATAGATGTGTTATTTTTGGAGTGTGTCTCAGTGAGGATGTGACCGGTCTATTGAGCTTTTTATGTGATATTAATTATAATTTTTTTCTCACCGGAGAATTTTTTTTTCATTTTCACTTTCCTATGAAATCTATTGTGTATGCAATTATTTAGTATACATATAGTCTAATCATGTGTATAAGAAAATATTTTTCTATCTTTCAAGAGGGAATTCGGGATGGATATGAACATTACTATCATTGATTTTTGGATATATTGTTGGGTCTATATTATAATAATGTCTTTGATGTTTTTCGTTACAACATCCATTATATTCATATGACATTATATACACTGTGAGATTGGTTTTTTCCTTTTACATATGCTATTGAGTGTTTTGGTGGTTTATATAAACGCTACCAATCCAAATTTTTCTATTCCATGTATTCCCCCCCATATGTGTGACTTTATTTATTCAATCGATGATATTCACAATCCCATGGCCTACTATAGGTTTGAATGATGGGTTATTACAACCCTTTATCTTTTTCAAAACTATAATGGGTACTTGTTTAGGGAGGGTGTTATGAAAATTTATCATTTTTCATGGTCTTCACCATAATCCCCCAATGATCTTCATGATCATCCTTACTATAAGGATATATAATAATATCATTTTATAAGAACTTCCAAAAATAGACTACTGTAATATATTCAGAGTCTACAAATTTGATATCAAATGATAATCGAGGCATTGAAATGAATTATTGGAAATAATGTAAATTCATAATGTATGTACCTGAATTGGAAGGATATCTAGGATATTTCATCCCTTTTAAATATATATTAATGATATCATTAGCCGAGGTCAATCAATAAAATGTAGTGATATTTTTATATTTGACCATCAAAATCATCAATACAGAGTAGATGATACATTTTAATGAAACAATTCACATTATTATCCTCATAATAAATTCGATGATTCATTGAACCGTATTTTTTCTTATTAAAAAGAAAAGTTTCACCCCATGGTGAAATATCTAGCTAAATAAATCCAATATAATTATTCTCGTAGATTTTCATATTTAACTACCACTACTCATTATGGTCTATTTTATAAATAGTTTTTAAAATATGTTTAACACCAGGTACGAATACTATTAAAAGTTTACCTTCAATGTTCTTGGAGGACTAGAAAACCCTTGGGGAAATACATCAGTATTTTCTAAAATAATATATATCATCATTTTTTATTTTCTACCCAACCATTTAAAATAAATATCCCTCATAAATAAATAATATATCCCATTTTATGGAAGTATTTTTCATTCAACGTTCATATGTTTCCTCACAAAAATAGAAAATAATTTTTTTAAAATATAAAATGTATTCCCCATCCTTGGAAATTATAATAGGTTATATACAATGAAATTGAATTCATTCCCAAATTAAAATCAAACTAACCTATAGGTAATATCATTAAATTTAAGGGAACAAAATTTCAACAAACATCTATTAGAGAGGACATATAGACATCAAATGTGATCATCATAGAAATGGATGTAGTCACCAATAAATAAATATCTTATTATTTAGGGAGTGATTAGAAAAACGTTTAAAAAACATTAGATACATATGATTGGGTAGATCTAGAATCATATAATGCATTTACAATTCTAGTTTTAATAACATGTGTATCATTGACCACTTCAATATTGGAGATTTTTTTTGATCACATGATATTTCCATTATATCTTGTGTAAAGTGTTTATTGACATAGATTTTAATCATTAACACTTTTTAATGAACTAGTATATAGAATAAATATACTTCTGGTATTTTTAGTATTGTATTTTGGGGGTTCATACGGTTAATAACTCTCCACATTTATTTCATTATAATTGATTTGAATGAATATTGAATATAAATTACTCGATGGCCATATTTTCATCATTAGAACCATTTTTCTATCCCATAAAGAGAGCCCACCCCATTGTTCATTATATAGAACAAGCATAATTAACTGTTAATTTACTATCCTCAATAGGTTTTGTAAATATAATTTCTTGGGATATTTATTTTTTAATAATATCATAATGATATTATCCATTCTCTACAATTATACCTTTAGAGTATATTGAAATAATTATTTATATATTATAAATTCTATTATTACCAATTCCATTCATAGACATGGTTTTATGCCATCAATATTATATCAAGTTTTCTTTTATGGTCAATAACAAAACCACAAGGGCACCCAATAATTTATGTGACATTTTCCACATAAGTATAAATAAAACCGTCTTTCCTATAAAGATCAAGAATTCCAATTTTTTCATGATGTTTTTGTGTAATTTACATACTAAAAATTACAGTTTTAAACATATCAAATTACATAGAGTAAATTTTATCGAATTTCTTCATGTTATTGGTAAGATCACACCATTGATCTTTTTCAAATTCTAAATAATACACTTCCAAGGAAAAAATATCTTGCTCGAAGAATTATATAATGAAAAATAAATTTTCAGAAGAATTGATCCATTGCTCAACCACTTGTGGATAATGGGACACACAGAAATTAGAAAAATGTATCCTTATAAAAGGCTGAAAAGTATGTTTTCTCATTGGATTGTCATTTAAAATCTCAACATGATGTATTCCATGATATATTTTTTTGAGATTAATAATAATGATTGTAGTTAAAGCTCTCATTCTATTATGTTTTTCTAGAGGAAAGCAAGGAAATTTATCATACAATCCATTCTTAACACATTTTCTATTAGGTACATCCATTATAATAAATTGTAAATAAAAGTGGAAGAATAAATATACCAAAATGAGGGTTTGAAAACAAATAATATTGAAAAACATTCTTATTATTTTTTAATTTATGACACCATGTTATTAATAGTCGACACTTTTAGATTGACCATATATCACACTCAGTTCATCATAGGTTGTATTAAATTTATTCTATATACTTCTCATAACCTAATCTAAAAAAATAACTAACCAGTTCTCTGGTACCAACAAGGATGCCTCTAGAAAAATATATATACATATATCATCATTTTAAGTAAAAATGATACCTTTAATTAGTATTCACAACCATGAAAAGTAAAGGTTTATAAATCTTGGAGAATAATTTTTTAATCATCTTATTTAATAAAATATATTCATCATAAACAGAAAATTTATTCTATGATAGTAATCTTATTAAATAGATCCTATATAAAATATTTGTTTATATACAATGGAAAACTGAATCATTAGTAAGGGTGATAAAAAATGATAATTATGGGTAAATATATTTGGTAACAATAGATAATCATATTCAAGAAATTGATAAGAAAAAGGGTGTGTGATAATGATAATAACAAAGAAGTTAATTCTCAATTAGTCATCGATTATAATTCTTGAGTCAATGTATTAATGTTTATAATATCAAAAGACATTATTAATGTTATTAATGAATCATAATTAATAAATCATGATATATGAGAGCATATCAAAAGCATAATAACACATTGTATGAATTTTGGAACATTATTCAATATAAAAACCAAATCTATTAGACAATTCTAAGTACGTTGGCCTTTATTATAGAGTTTAGAAAGTCTCATAATAGACTTGGTTTACTCCACAACACCTTCTTTTTCCTAGAATGTCTTCAATCCAAATTCCATTTTATTTTATCTAATGAGGTATAAATAATTACATAATGCATAATATATCTATATCTAGATCACTCATTATTATAGAAAAATATTATGTTACATTACATATATAAAACACATATATTATTTTGTTTCTATTAGGAAATATTATAAAATCCTATGTTTAATACATATGTGGATATTGTTTTGGTATTCATGTAAAAATAAGGCTAGAAATTATTCATCCAATGAAAAAATATAAATTAAAAAATTCATAGAAGAATGAGAAAAAATACATGTAATAAAAAATCCATAAAAATATATAGGTGAATATTCTTAAGGAATTATATTCTTTATGGTGAATAGATATTTTGATGTCATAAATGTAAAAACATATCCCCCTTTCATTAATTGTATTTTAATGTAAAAAATATAATGTATAAAAAATAAAATATAAAAGTCTCCTCAATACATTAATAAAATGTAAAATATCTTTTAAAATTAATATAAATAATAATCCAATCATTGAAAAAAACCTAATTTAAATGAATGTTTAGAATATAAACATGGAAAGAAATTTTTATCGATCAATAAAGAAATAATGTAATCATTTATCAAAAACATTTATTGGATAATTTTAAGTAACAAATACTTGATAATGAGAGGATAATATGAACTAATGAAAAATAACTATTGGATAAAAAATATAAGGGGTTCCGGATATAAATATCAATAATTTTTCCTCATGTTAAATTTAACATAGACAATTTGGTAGAGAAATATTATTAAAAAAACCTTCCCTCAAGTCATAACAGTCTTCTAATGTTCTATTAAGTCCCATAAAAGTATATTAAAATTTATTATACTTTATTACAAAAACTATTTTAAAAAAAATATTTCAATATAAAATTCAATTATAATTTCTAATTAACCATTCATTATCCGTTATTCATCAAAATGATTATTTTGGTGTTAACTATCTAATTTCCGATGCATGTATTTGTTCAACAGTTTTTATCTTTAGACCTTGTTCAATGATTATAATTCTATAGAATCATAATCATATTCTAATTATTATATTTATTCTTGATTTAAATAGTCATAACCAGTCATATAACGTGGTGGTGGAAAATTTCTTACATCACTTCATGGTGGTGGTAATCTTTACATACACACGAGAAATAGTTTAATTTTTCTACAAAAAGAATGAAATAAATGAAAATTAATAAATATAATTATATAACAATATGAATAAAGAAATATACTATATAATCATTAAATCCATCCATATGTAAGACATTTTTGGTGAACATGAAAAACAAATCACATCATTTTGTGGATGTTATTGTACACACAAAAAACAATATCATTTTTCATATGATGGAAAGTATATAGAAAAAACATGTACAATTTATAAGAAAGCATTTATGTCGATTAGTGATACTTATTTAATAATTTTAATATGGTTATTCAATTTCTATATATTTTAAGGAAGAAATAAACTCAAAATATATGGGTAAATAAATGAAATATTATTTTTGAATACTCCATTGGATAAGACATTAATCCTCAAAAATATGTAATTTATGGTTAAAAAAATATATTTGGCAGCAGGAGGGGCGTTAGGAATGCATTTATTTAATATGGCTGATCTAAAACATTCACAGGCTTTAATTTGGAGAGGATAAGAAAAAAAAATTTATTTTTTGTATGATTCACACTCTTGTAAACCCTTAAATTATTGAAATGTTATAATGACATATTCATGTTAAAGTGGAAAAAATAGAAAATGTTTCAAATAAAATACATTTTTATGTTTAAATATATACATTTAATCTAATTTATACAATTATATGTTATATTTTAAACATTTTATTTTAGTTTAACCCCCTTGTTAACCCTATTTTACTCTATGTGAATGAATTTTTTTACCATTATTACTATTTCTTGGTAAAATAAATTGATTTTATGATCATCAAATTTTAAAAACATTATGATTCATAATATATATGAAAATTTATTAAATCCAATTTCTATATTCTTTGTAAATTAAATTTAATATATTCGCACAAAACCACCCTTTTTAAATTAAAATAAATATATTTTCATTTCAAACAAAGTAAAAACATGATTTAATTTTTTGAATTTTTAAATCATAATTTTTAATAAGTTTAAAACTCTATTATAAGTTTTAAATAAATCTGATTTCATAAAAATGATTACCAATAATGAAATATTTCAAAATAGTTCATAAGGATCAATTATATATGAAATTTAATATATATTTTTCAAACAATATTTCATTTAAATGACATTTAATGAGAATAATTTTACACATCAGAATAATTATTCATATAATTTTAGTGGAATATTACTAATATTTAAATGAAGAAGTTATTAATTATATATAAATCAATTCTAAAATCTCAGAGTGTTTCAGATGTATAATAATACATTTCTACAGTTTATTTTTCTTAATTATTGAACATATTTAACATAACTTTTTTTTTAAAATTTATTTCTTATAAGTGAAATATTACTATAAATAATATTCCATGTTCAATGATGTAAATTAAATATCCCT
Organism: Viscum album; assembly: GCA_963277665.1. Classification (NCBI taxonomy): domain Eukaryota; kingdom Viridiplantae; phylum Streptophyta; class Magnoliopsida; order Santalales; family Viscaceae; genus Viscum; species Viscum album. The sequence continues at coordinate 1,721,540,037 of OY728147.1, read as the reverse complement.
AAAAATATATTATGGTCATAATTATATAAAAAAACTACTTATTAGGTATACTAATTCATTTTTCCTATCAACTTTTATATTAAATTTTTCTGTGTTCATGTTTTCATATATAGAAGATTTAAATTTACTACAAAAATGAATTATGATGATTTTAAAAATATATATCTATGAAATATTTGGAGTCATTTCACATTTATATTCCCAAATATATAATTATAATTACAATATGTACTAGAATAATTACCATGTGGTTTTGGAATTGAAAGTTATAATTTCAATTAATCATATCATGATTGAAAAAAGTACTCAAAATATTATTCCTTTCATAAAATATTTCATTAATATTTTTACTTTAGCTACTGTTCTGAAAAATATTTTAACATCATTTATTTAAAATCATGTTATAGAAATATTTTTTTTCATAATACATACTATAATATTTCTCATTAGTATATTAATAAACTATAAATATTTATTTAAAACGTACTTTCACCCATGTAATGTTCTGTTATCCTATTAGAAAAACAGAACTTACTACTGTTTTTATTAAATCTATCATATTTTTATGACTATTCATATCAGTATAAATATGTGACAAAGACATTGTATCAGTTAATATTGAATCCAAATTTAAAAAAATTTATAACATCTATATGCCCCTACTATGCAATCTTGACATTGAGAACAGTACTCAAACTTATATACTAAATTATTAAACAACATGTATAAAAAATATATGCTATAATTACCAAAAGGAATTATTTTTTGAGTTAATACCAATTTTTTATATCAATTATATAATTAATTTTGTTAACTACATTCAGAATAAAATTTTGATCTAATATATCATATAAATTTTTAGATCAAGATCTATATTTTTTAAAATATTTATTATATATATAAATATTCTAAACATTTGATTTTTAGCTTGATAATATTATAAATTATATAAAATATCACTCTATAAATGTTAGGTGGAATCACCATTCCTACTATATGATGTTTTTAATAACTCTATTTCTATGGGAATCTAATTATATTAGGGGTACCAATCTCTGTGTTTTCAAATTTTAAATAATGAATAATATCACACAATATTATTATGTATACCCCTAATGTGAATTCATTATTTAATATAACCATCAAGTACACATATTTAATCATAACCCAATAATTTAGATGAGTATGGCCCAGATATTTATTTACAAATAAATGAATATAAGAGAGAGTATTTAGAGAGTTTATCATAGTCTCACCCTTTATATTGTAATGGAAAAAATATATTTATATCTCTTTTAATCTATATATTTTTACACTCTTCATGTTTTTAAGTTATATATCCAATAAATTCAATTAAAATAATATTTTTCAAACATATTTATGTATATAAATATATTTAAAACAAAATAATTGTGTTTCACACCTAAAATAAAATATAATAAAATATGTAAATATAAAAATGAATGTGTTATATAAGGAGTATAAAATAATATCATTAAAAGTATAAAATTATATAAAAAAAATATTCTCAAAATAAATAATGGAGTAATAGGAATAAATATAAAAAATTCTAAAATAAAACAAATGATCCCTTAAAAATGCATAGTTTTATCCAATTTCGGTCATAAACCATCCCAGATACACTGGCACTCTAATACCAGTTCCAGTACTAACAAATAATTAAGGGAATTTATGATCTTCATGGGTGTGATTTTATTATATAGATTTATTCATGAATAAAGAGTAAAAAATTTGTGGTATAAATAGTAGAACATAAATTATACAACTAAGTATGCTCAACACTCCAAAGTGAAAAAGTACCAAAAAAACATGTTAAACATTACACAAATGATACCCCATAAAAATACACCACTACTACTAAGATAAAGCACTTATATAAACCCTTAAAAGATGTGGATCACATCCCCACCTACCACCTCCATTAATCTGGTTCCAAATGTTTATGAATAGCCACCACCTCCAAGTGGAGCTTTTTCTTTTCATGGACCTTGCATAATATATCGAATAAATCCAAAAATGAAATTTTATGGTGTGATATACAAATCCCCAAATAGTCTGACCAATTACTACATAGTCAATATGAAAACAATTAATCTAAACATTCTTTATATTTATATAAATTCATATGGCCTAGAATTTCTATATTTTCAACAAAACCTAAATTCATAATCAATAGAGATAATAGATATTTAGTAACATCCGTTAATTAATAATTTTATATCAAAAAAATTATAAAATGGATTTGAAGTAATAAAATCAATTATATATATACATTTCCAGTAATAATCGAATAATGTTTATCATTGCACCATGTACCAAGTCTTGGGGTATGTATGTTTCTGGTAACATGACAATCACAATACTCCTCAGTGAACTTTACTCAAATTGGGCACACATCCCACAACACGCGGTATCAGTATCAAACTCCCCATCGGGGAAAAAATCATGTCATAATATGTTAATTCAATTATAACCTAAATTATAACCTAATATAATATGAGCACTATTTGTTACCCAAAATAACCTATGTGATCTTCTCACGACTGGTGGTCACCAGCAGTCCATCTAGTTCTTATGAAATATTAGGAATCAAGACACACCACTAATGGATTGTGATCTTATTGATTTACCTAAATTATATTATACTATGTCTATATAGACAAAAAGGGTATATGTGTTGTGTAATTAAAATCTTATAAATATTCCTCTATGAATCTAAAAAATAAATTTCACAACAGAAATAGTTAAAACTAGTTTGAAAATACCATTTACATAATTTATTTTTATTTTAGAATATAAGAATACTAAAATATATTAATATTTATTTACAGTTATAAAAAACCATTTATAAATATATTTAATTGGAATGAAAATGAAAATGAAATTATTACAATTTGTATTTGAGAGTAATCATTACAAATAAATCATATTAAATAAAGAATTATGGAATCAAACATTGGATAATAACATACTCAACATTGGAAAATAATCAAATTACCTTTGAGTTATAGAAACTAAATGATAGTGTATACTAATACTTAAATTTATGGAAACCATTCTAGAATATAGTGAATTAATTAGACACATAACCCTGACATACCCTCGTGACCATAATATGTTAAAATCTCATATCCATGATGTAAACTTCACTAGGGGAACAACCATATACGTAATGTGATATACTATAACAATCATCCAATTTATCATGTATCTACCTAATACATTACAAGTGAAACTCAATTTAATATAACTTTTATATCATATAAAAATAAATTATTTTAATCGTATGAATAAAAAAACACAAATACATATTCTCCATAAGATAATAAATATAAATAATAAATTAAATTATAAAAAATCCTTCATATGAAAAATGGTTCTCTGTCTAAAATAAATAACATATATACCAATTTCATTTTTAAAAAAATCTGAATTGTATTTTGAATCAAAATATTTTAATAAAAATTATGTAAACAACATTTTTTTGAAAATAATTTTTTGATTATGAAACTCATATAAAACCCATGTAAAACCCAAAAATTTAAAAATAAGATTCCAAAAATATTTATGAAAAGTATAAATTGATCATAAATTTTGTATTCAATCTATATAATTGAAGGAAACCCCATTATATAATCACGAATAAATATTTTTCTAATGGAAATGATATTATGTTTACATGACTACATAAAACCCATTGAATCATTCTCTCAATATTCAAATACTAAAATATTGGAGGGAAGAAGACCTCCATAAACCATAAAACCATATAAATTTTATTTTACATACAACCCTTATCATATAATTTAACCTAGTAGATAATTTGGGAGAGAATAAAATAAGTAAATTAATTAATTAAATAGAAGAATACGCATGAATAAAATAATTAGAGATGAAGAGTATCCTTAAAGAGAATCACATAAATCAATAGACAAAGTGATATAATATATAAAGAGAAAATAGAATATCTATAAGATTATATAATAAGTTCTAATAGGATAGTATAAATAAATGATGTTATAATTCAATAAGGGGAAATCATATATTTATAATTTTAATTTCTAGGAATGATTCATGTTTTGGAAACATGGTCTCGAAAGCAATTTGACAATCATGATATTGACAATAAAATGGAAATCTAGTTATATAACAGTAAATAAAATAGTTTGTATTCACTATAAAAAATAAATTTTTAGATACCTTAGGTATTTTTAATTTCTATAATGTTGGGATAAAAACCACAACTTTTATATATTCAAGTAGAAATCTGCTCATCCATTCACTGGCATTATATGAATCGTTACTACTTACTACACTCAAATATTTTATTAATTAATTATCCAAATTATTTATATATTCATTGATCAAACTCTTTTATTCATTAAAAAAATTTAAAATTTATTAATCAAAATAAAAAAATTACTAATGACCCAGAGATTTCACACATTTCTCCACTATACCCCCTATTCCATGACAATTTTCTTAGAATAGTAGATCAAGGAATAACTAAATCCAAAACTATTTTATTAATGTATCTCACTCAAATTTATTATATATATATATTTTATAAAAATTATAGAATAATATTTAATTTAATCTATTTACCTTCCAAAACATTATTGTAATGATTTATAATACAAATACTCTTTCGAACCACCATTTTGTAGATTATAAATATAAAACCTCACACTAAAAACTTACTGATGGTTCATGATGATACGTATTCAATTGAGATACATGAAACATAAATTAAATATATGTAAATTATTACATTGAGGACAAATAGTTTTTCATATACTTGAGATACCCTAATATGTCAAATGTAGTAGTGTACTTTGGCATTTACATACCATGTTTATTTCACTAACAATTTCCTTATATAAGAGAGATTGTTTGAAACACATAATCATCTATGGTGAACTATGATATACAATTATTACTATATCAATAAGATTTAATGTGAATTTCATTAATAATGAATATTTTTATGATCAATTAAAACCTTAAATTATATAATGGTTGATGCCTGGTCCAATAATGAACATTCATAGAACTGGATAAAGAAAAATGAGTACTATCTTTATTAAAAAATAATGTTATTTTTAAAGAGTATGATATATTTTTTATTCATTATGTTTTTATAGTAAATGTTTTTATGTAAAATATGTTTCTTTAATGGTCCCTAAATTTTATATAAAATTAATAAATATACAGAAAAACAAAAATGCATTTCATGGTCAAAAAACACATTAATGGGTTATAAGAAATGATGAAATTCAAGTGATAACCTATCAATTTCTAAAACACCTTATTGAATAAAAATTTGAATATTAGGTCTCAATCGAAAATAATAATTAACAGGAAACCATAAATTTTTACATCCCATAAATATATAAATTTCTATATAATACCCCATATGTCTAATATGTTATACGATGAATTTGAGCTGATTTCATTAACGTTTCCATAATCACCCATATAAAAATCTTCCCACTAAAATATTATTGAAACCTAAAAAACCATATATATCAAACCCCAAATTAAAAAAAGAATAAGAAGATCTAAATAAAATAAAAAATATATTCTATACATGGAAACTATCATTTGATTGGTATTTCATCGAGACAAGATTTCTAAAACCCCTTAATCATAGTCCACTGACCACTTCATCAAAAAATTAACATAATTATGTAACCACCTATATCCATATAATATCTCTAATACATTTTTATTATATATAAATGTTTAAAATTAGAATTAAATTATTTTTCATGATAACACTGATCATGCATATAACGTTTGAATTTTATACTAACCAGGAAATAGTTAACGTTTTCCACTTTTACAAACATATTATCTAAATTATATAGTCTTATCGTGATCTATTTATCCTTATATTATTTCATAGTATGAGTAAAGAACATTATACCTAAGAAAAAATTCACAAAATTCCACACCCCCAGGGTGTTGGCTAAATTAAAACCATAGTTCATGAGATTTTCATCTTAGTAAATCTATTAATGATTTATATCATTCTAGAGGAAGATGTAAATAATTAATCTTGTACAATATACATAGTTAATTTCTCCATGTATATATTATAATGAAATGTTTTCAATTAATTTCTCAACTTAAAATTATTGGTAATTAGTATTGTACGTATTCTTATGATGGTATAATTTTTGGGAACTATATTCCGGGATATAGTTATCCCACATCATAACAGACCCCAATTTTATAATTGAAGTAGAAAATACTATTAATAATCATTATAAGGCTTATGAATGGTCATAATATGGCTCAATATCATCTATGATTAAAATAATTGAAATGATACAAAGAATTTATCACCTTATTAAAATTACGTTCTCATGTATGTCAATGCCACCAATAGATATTATTACATGGATAATGTCTACAAAACTCCAATAATTTCCATATAAACCCATTAATCTTCTAACCATAAATATATTCCTCATTAATTTTCATGATATTACAATTTGTATATTTTCAAAATCTTCCCATGTGTATTTCTCAAATACCATATAATCCAAAATATAACTCTAATACTCCCTTAAATGCATATCAATAACATATCATAAAATGGATTTTTATTCAATGATTATAAATCAATATATTGATCATCTGTATGATCCTTTTTTATTAGGAAAAATGAAGTCTATATCAATTGATACTCTAATAAAAATTTTAATATACTAATGAAAAACTATGGTCACTAATTACATGAAATAAATTATATTATTTTTAAGGAAAAATAGAAACAAATGTTCTCATAATACAAATAAATTATTGAGAAACATGTCTTAGTGGTTCAAAATTTAATCAATCTCTACATTTTTTCCACAAATTAACGTCTGTCTTAGAAAACATCATGATATGCGAGTTATTAAATGAAAAAATAGGCTAGATACAACATCTAATTATTCTTAAATGTCACCATATTTATCTTCCTCTAATCAATAAATTGTAAAAATTTCCAAATAACTTTTCTACAGAGAGAATAAATGATTACCATGGGGACACACTTGGATATATATAACCAATACTCTCAAGATATTCCAGAATTATTATTTTTTATGTTAGCTTAGAAGGGTTACTAAATAATATGAAAGGGAAATATGTTATGTTCTTGGGAGTATATAAATATATTATTCCACATACCTTTTTAGTGGAATCCATGATAAATCATTAGTAATATTATTTGGATTCCAATCAACTATAATATAAAATTGAACATCCTACATTTTTTCAAAAACACTTAGTGGAAGATATGATATTTGAATGCAGATTGATCTAATTTTTTTAATGATATTAATTTTATAACATGATCATGAATCCCACTCAACCAAGATTACATTACTATTTATGTGTAAATGAATTTACATTCCCATGAAATGCTATTAGTTTATTTTACAATATAGATTTTATCATTCAGTTGAAAAAGAATTAGATGAAAAATAAATAGATAAAAATCTATAAAATCCAATATGATATCAATATTTGAAGGAATCATATTAATGGTAATTCATATGAACTTCGACTCCCATTTATTTTATAGATGAATAAATAGATCCATTACATATGGTTTCAATTCCAATTCCAAGATAAATGCATCAAAATTTTTTATAAAATGATGGAAAAAATTCATTGGTTTCAAATAAATCTATGATAATATAAGAAACATGAAATAAAATATCTACTAGGATTATTGGCCAAATTTTTAGTTCTATATGTACATTTTAAACTCTATATAATTTTCCTAACACTGGATCGGTCTTACTATTACTAGAAGGATGACAACCCCCTTCTCATGAGGATGAGACCTACAACCCGATTTATTTCTCAATAAATATATGAGAATATGATATAAGAAAAAAACCATAACTTTCAGATTATTTTACCTGTAATAGCCTTATATATGAACTAGAAACCAAGATAAATTTATCGTTTTAGAATATTTCAAAAAACGTCAATTTATTGTGTTCAATCTGGTGAATTTTTATGAAAACTATTGTATAAGGCCACAATGGTGTCCTAAAATAATTAATTAATATGTTATATACATTCTGAATATTACCTCATCATGATTCATGAGTCTATCTCTTCATAAAACGTGATGAAGATAAATTTTTAATTGTAGAAGGGGGGATCACTCCATCAGTCTCTTCTTTCTTATTTCTTTTAACAGCCACCGTCTTATTAACCACCTCAATATATCTTGGATAATATAAATGAAAATATATCTATTTGATTTATAACTAAATAAATATCTCATATTATTTATCCTTTGAGTAATCATTTGGATTTCTATTAAAGAGAAATGTGGATCTATATGTAAAACAGTGTGGAATATTCACTGTCTGAATTATTTTTATACAAATGAGTCATAAAATATATTTATTTTTACATATTCAATGTATTGGGGGTAATAGTTATTTTTAAAAATGTATTTTAATTTAGTATATGTGAGGCCACCATGAATCTTGTCTTATATAATGTATTTCTTAAATTTATATCGCAGTTAAAACTACATAGAAGAGGATTATTTTTATATTTATAGGTTTTGATGGAAACTAAATATATAATATAACATCACTCTATTTAATTATAGTTCCAAAGATCTATGGATTTCATGGATTAATTTTGGGATACTCCTTGTAAAATCTTGATAATGGTCAACTACTTCAACATTGTATTAGTCATCTTCATGAAAAAAATATTGAATAGTTTGAATAAATGGCTTGATAAGAATATTTTTTATACGATGGTTGGTATATAAATTTTTTTCATCAATTTCATATCTATTATTCAATCGATTCTGTGAAGGGGGGACCTTGAATAAAAATGAATCCTAAAAAAGAATCAATACAATTAAAAACAATATGCAGAATTGATAAAAAATAAAAGTTCATATATTTCTCATAAAAATTACATTATTATATAGGGAAATCCTAAACCACAATGTGAATAAATCAAAAAAATACTATATAACACTAAAAAAATGTTGGACACGTTATTTTATTAATCAACTCTAATTATTTGAGTGATATTAGAAGATATATAGAAGAGGTCATCAAATTTTTTCCATGTTTAATCAATCATCCACATATACATTCTTCATATATATTATTCCTCAATGAAACCTTGAGAATTAATATATTATAGAATCAGTAATGGTATTACTATAAAAAAATAATTTATAAACTATTTAAAATAATTTCAAAATAATTTTAAATATAGATCAAATTCAAAAATTAATTTATAAAGACCCATTGCAACTTGAGACTCAACATGATGATGACTTTCCTTGATGATCACACACACTACCATTTTATGATTATATGGTAATATATCCATAATACCATTAATATTAAAAGAAAATGTGGGTTATAATTCCATTTTATAATAAACCATTTTAAGATAAAATGCCCTGTTACACGATTCAGATGACTAAATAGGACAAAGAATATTCCAGATCAAAATAATCTTTCAAAAAGAATCAATGGCATAAAATTTAGTATTTGAAAATTAATTTAATCCAAAAATAACAATCACACATAACAAAAACCATTTTAGAATCCAATAAAATATATCCATATGCTTGATAAGCATGTATATAAATAAACAGTTTCAAAAATATGACTTAATACAAATAGGGTAAAATGTAAATAAAATTACACCATTTCTATTTTTAATTGTAAGGTTTTAGAATATATCTAAAAATATTTTTGGATTTATGTGCTAAGTCGACATGATAGTTTGAGGCCCCATTATCATAGTGTTTATATATAAAAATATTAAATATATCGATATCATGTGTGCATTGTTTTTAAAAAACAGATGAATAAATTTTTAATATTTACTCAGATGGGAAATTTAAGACCACTATGGGGTTCTAAATCTTTGATTTTCCATAGGCAGGAAATTACCAATGTTACAATAATCAATTTCTAATGGATATTTTACTAATGAAATTTTTGTGTGTTATATTATATAATATATCATCATACAAATGAAAAACATAATCAATCTTAAAATAATAATATAATTAATGATATTTTTTACATTAATGTATATCTAAATCTATTAAAAATAAAAACATCAAAATAAGATAAAATTATAAACTAATAAATGAATAATGATTAATCTTGGATCACTATAATCTGTAAGAATCATCACCCTCATGACTAAAACAATAGAAAACAAACAAAATATTAGTCCACTAATTGATATTCTAGAATATGGAAATGTATAAACTTAAGTGGAATTCTACCGAATATTGAATGAATAAATGTACGAATTTTTATATGATGTAATGCGACTATTTTAATAATAAAATAAGTAATTGAAATCGTAAATTGATAGTTTAGAATATTAACCTGGCTATTTGGAATAGTAATATTCCTATTAGAATAATATTTTATACTCAAAATAATAAAATATAATATATATAATTTCAGTAAATTGAAATTTAATTAAATATAAACATTATAATGAAAGAAAATAAATATCAAGATTAATTAAGTCAAGGAAAATATAACTTCAGTTTTAATTAACAATATTTCATGCTATTTTATATAAAATATAAATTTTTTTATTAAAAATAATAATAAAATTTTTTTGAAATTTTTTTTTGTTAAATAAACATAACATTTTAAATTAGAACATCAAAATTTTAAAATTATGTTTTTTTGGAAATTTTCTTATATACAAAAAATTTCAAGTGAATTGTAAAAATAATGTTTTTTCCATATCCTGTGTAACTTGAATTACATCATATAAAATATAATAATGATATAATAATTTGTAAAAATTTATCTTTGAAAAAATAAATTTAATTTGATAAATGAGTCAATAATATAAAATAAACATGATTTCCAATCCAAAAAATTACTTTGCAAATTCTAGAGTCAAAAGTATTCCTTAATAAAACAATTCTCTCTTTTTTCATAGTCCCCTTCTCTTATACTAATGAAATAAAATTATAATGGGATATAAAGTACTAATACCATTCTCTCATATTTATATATGATTAATTATTTAAAAAATATCACTATTATGAGGTTTATTTTTTTATTCAATATTTTTTAAAAAAATACCCTTCTCCCCAAGTTTAAATAACCCCACTCGCTAGGCCTTGGAAACCCACTCCTCCCACAATATACCAAACCAAATATCTTCCATTGTAATATCTACTAATAGTATTATACTACATAGGTATTATTTATATAAAAAAATTAAAATCATCAATGAATTCATGCACCGTACAAGAGAAGAAACCTAAATAAAAGATTGTGATTTTATAAACATTGATTTGTTTCCACATCTCTTCTCTTTTATCACTATTTCATTCATGTAAATATAATATAATGAAAATTATTTTGTCTTTTAAAGTTATATTAATGATGTTAACCTACTATAAAAATTACATTCTGAAATATATATATATATTTTACCCCTTTTCTCCGCAGTTCAACATAATTTTTAATAACGGTTTGTCAAATGAAAATAAGGATGATTCCAACTGTTTTCATATCACCATTATAAAACATTTTATTATAAATTATTTAAAAAAAATATATGTTTTGACATATTAATTTTATTCTAATTTAATTACAATTTAGTATATATAAACTACATTGAACAAAATAGAAAAATTGATGAAAATTTGAAATGTTAAGGGAAATCAGGATATAAAAATATTTCTTAATTTATAATGGGAATTAAGAATCATAAATAACTTATTATATTTTATTAATAGTGATTAATGTTAAAATTAATATCTCTGGTTTCCAAGTCATAGTAAACCTATTATTATTATTCCAGATTCAAATAAAAAACTGAATAAAGTGGTATTTATGTTTAGGGGATTCTAAATCCCAAAATCGTTATTTTATAATATATACCATTTCATATTAATTTTCATATGAATATTCTTATAATATAAAAAATACATCAATTAAATAATATTTATCTTTTATTTTGTAGATATATATGTCTCTACTATCCTCAAATGATTTAGAATCCATTTAAAGTTCTTTTTCAAAATGACTACAATTTCCAAAAAAATCATAAATCATATTGAGTGTTCCCATTTCAATGATTTTAATGATATTTTATGAATTATAATGATATACATTATTAATTTTGGGAATAAAAAACATCATTTCATGATGTATAATATGTGAAATATTCTATAAAAACTATTCCATTCCCTGGGATATGACAATGATTATTATCCTTCCATGTGGAATGCAAGATTAAGAGCATTTTTTGATGATACGGGTGTAACAAAAATTATAAAGACCTCCAGTTAATTGGTTAATGTGATATATATATTGATATTAGGATAATTCCCAATTAATAGTATTCTATATTTTTTTCTCATTTGTGTTGTTATGATTATACACATATGTTATATATTCAAATGATGCTACCTTTGTCTAAAAATATGTTTTGTATTTCACCACTGTGTTATGATGTTTCATTATTTTTCATAATCCTAATTTCATGCCTTTATCAAATTTTACTTCATGAATTTTATTATCATGTTATGATTATGATATGACAGTGTAGATCAGCACAACCATACATTATTGATTCATGTCCTATATTCCCCCATTTACTAGGATTTTGGCTCAATATATTCATTAATATATACTTGTAGGTGACTATATATACTAATGAGAACATTATAATTTAGAAGGATAAAAGGGGATAACTTAGATAAATTTTTATGTTTTATTTTTAATAATTGATTTTTAAGCCTATGTTTTACAAGATACAAAACATTTGGATCCTGTATTGTATTGATATTATATTGTTTACCTTAAAATTGATTTATTAGTAATGTATGGAAAATTTTGGTTGCTAATTTTAGAATTAGTTTTAGAAAAAATTAGTGAAAAACATAAGTATAAGTCTATATATTGGTAAAAATTATGGAATAATCATTTGATAAAAATTATAAAATACAGATCCCAAATGATATTCCATTAGAGTTATTTTTTTCATAAGAATAAATTATTTACTCATGGATTATTTAATAAAATTTTATTCAAACCATTTCTACATTATAAAATGGTGGGAACCACCACATACCAGACCCACAACCTATGTGAGGGCCATTGAAATGATTGTAATAATGGAATCCCCAATGCCTTGAGAGGTGGATTTCAAGAATATATTAGGATACTTACCTAATTATATCTAGATATAAATTATAAATTGATCTATGTGGAATGTATCCCTTATTCCATGAAGGATAAACTATTTATTGGGTCCTTTATATATTAATAACCTCAAACATAAATTGGTTTTTCAAATCTACTAGTCCCTTAACATTTTGTAAACAAAATGGAAAATATATCTTTCATGCTATAAAATTTTGAGAATGAATTGGTGACTCTAGATTTCGGTTATTTAAATGCATAAGCCTATCAAATTTGGGTGTTGATAAATAACACAATTAAAAATGATCAAATTGAATAGATGGAGTGGAATAAAATTGAGAATATATTTCATAACATTTGTTTCACCTAAAAAATTTTAAAAAAATATAGAGAGATAATTCCTAGATATTAAAAAATGGATCATGAAACACTAATTAATTATTAGGAAAAAATTACTAGGCTTACAAGATATATGTCAGTATTTTAATCAACAATTATAGAAATATTTTTAGATTCGTTAGTTTTTTAGAACCACATCATCAAAAAAATATTTCAATCTTAGACTTTGGTTGTTAGAAAGAAGTATTTTGATGATCTCTCAGAGTAGAGATAGAGTATGTAATATGGACCCGTGGTCATGGATATAATAATGTAATATTATATTTTCAATATGGTGGGTCATATTAAATAAGAGAAATGAGGATCCAACTACCCCGATGTCAATTTGATTGAAGTAATCACCATAAAATTATCCTTAAAGTGATGTGTAAAGGCATCAAGTGCGGGATAAGAGTACACTAATCTCATGAATACTAGAGACACATAACGATGCTGGCCATCATGATGTATTAATGGAAGGATCCTTTAAATACACCACCCATGGATTATTTATTCCATTATAGTGAGAAATGGAACTATGTAAGGCAGTTCAAGAACCAGTATCCATTTAGGGTAACACAAATCACCTACCACCAAAGACAGTGGAGAATGGGAGAGGTTATATGTCACTATTGATTAGTATAAAAATGAAAATTACACCATTGAGCATACAATTGATATTAACTCAATAATGAAAAGGTTGAATTTGATTCTAGTTCTATGAATTTTTCATATCAATAAGGTTTTATATAACATTTGAATCACAACCCTGAAACCATGTAATAAAAATATCTGAAAAACCGTTGTTGTGTGACCATTATAATACAAGTGTTGGACTATTCACTAATTAGAATATATTGGAAGATTATTCCAATGAATCTCTAAATCCTTAACTTTTTGTAGTAGAAACTATAATGTTCATTGAATATATTTCATTAAATGTATCACACGTCAACTATCATGAAATGTAAATTTATTTTTATATATTGAACAATTCTATGATTTTTTGAAATTTAAGGTTGATCATGAATATAATTTTCAAAATTCCTCAATAGTGTCAGTTATTATACCATTTTAATATTCATATCATTCTCAAAGGGTATAATTTATTAATATTGTCCACCATAAGAAAATTCACATTATTAGAGACTATAATATATTATATCATAAATAGTTTTCATGACATCCAAAAGATTGTTAGGTAATGCTCTAAAAAAATTATACCTATCTCCACTCATCATTCCAAATTCCTATATAGGATGGATCCAAATGAACTATAAGATTTAAAAGAATAATCTTCCCTAGAAATTGGACAATGGGATCACACGCCCTAGCGTATCACCTTGGGGTGAATCAACAGTCTTTGTTAATATAATGGATGGTTCAATGTGTTTGTGTATTGATTACTGGGACCTCAAAATGATCACTATAAAGAAGAATTATACCTTGTAAAGGAAATATGAATTATTAGATCCACTATTAGTATCCCAGTACATCTCAATGTTGGTTCTTGGTTCTGGATATCATCATCTGACCCTAAAAAAGGAATATACTTAAAAGATAGATTTTCATAAAAAGTTTGGAACTATTATTTCATTGTGATTCTGTTAAGACATAAGTTTTTCCTTGAAATTATCAATGATTTTATGAATAGTGTACTTAAATACAACCTAATAATATTTGTTGTATTAGTTTATTGATTATGTTCTCATTTAATCCAATCAAAAGGAGGAATATAAGAAATAACTAATGATTATGCTAGAAATATTAAGGATAATATATATTCTATTTTCTCCAATATTGACATTTAGATATAGAAAGTAACATTCATGTGGAAATTGATCCAAACTAAGGGAATTTATGTGGACCCTTCCAAGACAATGGCTATTGAGCAATGCCATAGATACACTTGTTGCATGAAAATCCACTGTTTTTTTTTACATAAAATGGATTTAACGTTATTTTTATAGATATGTTGCCTGATTTTATTGCCTTGTAACTATATTGACATGGAAAAGGGTAAAGTATGTGCAGATGGATGAATTTGAGGAACTATATAATGATCTAAATAAGAGGATAACCAATACAATTTTACAAACTATACCATTAATTGGTGAAGTTTCTTTGATATATATTGATTCTTTATTGAAAGGCATGGGTTGCGTACTCAATCAAGATGAAAATTTAATAGTTTATACATTATTATATTTTCATTTCCATGAGAAGAAAAATACAATGCATGATCTCGAGGGAGGATAATTGATTCACATAGTAATGATTTAGAGGTACAAACTCTATAGAGTGAAGTGTGAAAAATATACTAATAAAAAGGGTATAGAGTATATACTCACACATAAGAAACACACCATGTTTCTGTGAATATGGTTAAAGATAATAATGGACTATGATATATATATTCAATAAAATCTTGCATATGTGAACAATGTAGCTAATGAACATTATAGAATGGAACCATTTAATTTATCCCATATACAAATTGAGAAATATATTATCTTCAAGGAAATATAAAGGATGGAACTAGATATCATCATTGTTGGGAATACCTCATAACATTGCATAATGATTCATAGTTATCATTCCAATATACTATAAAGGAGTCCCAAAAAAATGATATGTAGATACATAAATGATGAAAGATTAAAAGTAATAGAATCTTTAGGAAATCTATATCGATTATGATATTTTGATTTGTGTTGGAAGAATAATTTTTGTTCCTTCATCACCATGATAAAAAATGAAGTATTGGATAATTCACATAGATCATCTAAAAATATCAATCCCATAACCATTGTGGACAGTGATATCTATGAGTACATCTGGTGGGATAACATAAAGAATGAGACTTCAACGTAAAAAATCATTGTTATTGGAATGTAATAAGATTAAAGTTGAATGGCTAATGACCAAGGGGAAGATGAAACAATTTCCCACATCCAAATGGAAATGTGACAACATCACCATTGAAATTATCAATAGTATACCAAATTCTTCTAAAAGATACATTGTGAGGCAGGTAATTATGAATAAAATCACAATGAAGGACTTCATCATTTCCATTTACGATGATTTATCAATAGAAAAAATTTATATTATTTATGTAAACTGTGTTCTTTTGATTTATGGGGAGCGAATTTTGATCACCTTTGATCATGATCCAAGGATTCCATATATGCTTTGGAAATGCATTCAACTTGATGTGAATACAAAATTGAATTTCATCAATATTAAACACCCCCAAAGTGATGGAAAATATGAAAAGAAAATTCAAACAATAGGGAACATACTGAGAGTTTCTAAATAGAATTTGAAGGCAGATAGGATCAACATCATTGGTTAATTGAGTTCTCCTATTGCATTATATTATCTCATTTATCGGAATATCTCTATATAAATCTATATATGATAAGAGATACATAACTTAATCATTGATTGGATAAATATGGTGAATGAAATATACATTTACTTGATCTTTTTCAAGAGATTCTATAGAATGTTCAAGCCATCAAAAATAATAAAATATTCCTACAGACATGAGAAAATCTATGTCAAAAAATGTCCAAGTGACTTGGATTATGATATTGTAGATAATATTTTATTTCAGATACCAGCATGGATGAGAGTCATCTTGTCCAAAAAAGAATGGAAGGCCTTGGCCTTGGTAGATTTAACCCTTTGATATCCTATATCACAAAGGAGTAGTGGACAATATTCTTACAGTTCAACCAAATATGGGTCAATTTCATGATTTGTTTCCTCCATATCTCTTGTGGAAGTTCAAACTTGATCCATCACATGTACACAATATGAATGTGGTATAACACAATAGTGACCTATTCTATGAGGAATACTCCATAATGATCATAGATTATAGAAGAAATGTTCTACCCAACAAGACAACTGACATTGTAAATGTTTTGCGATAGAACTATAATTTTAAAGAAGTTATGAGGGAACAATAGGAAACAATAAAACAAAAATACCTTAACTTATTCTCAATAGAGTATTTCAGTTTACAATTTATAGATGAAATTTATAAATAGGGAAGAATGAAAAAACTCAACTTTGTAAATTATTTTTTTATTCCAATAATAAATGTATGTTATGTTATATAGTATTTTATTATATACATAACACAAAAAAAGAAACAATAAAACATATTTCATTAATGATAATCATTACATTAGTGAGCCATTGAACCCAATAAAATTCCATAAATTATATTGGGAAAAATTATAAATTAAGAAAAGTTGAGTTGGAACACAGGAATCACCTCAATATTCTGTAATCATCTCCCCCTGACCGATAATCTAGAAAAGAAAAAAAATATAAGTAAACCATTTCACATTATTGAAAATGTAAATTTAGAACATTTAGAGTAACATTATTGAATTTTTAAAGATAAAATATAGTAGTATGTATACGAATAATCATGAACATGTTAGTAGTATCATAACTGATGGTTATAGAAACTGAAATTGAGAATAATATTCTAACCATTAGGAATCATAACCTAACAATTGGAATAATATTTTGACCAAAAAATAAAAAAAATTACATTTATTAAGGGAAATTATATATATATATATATATATATTAATTCCTAAAAATAAATATAATGAAAAAATAACTCAAATAAAATATAATTACATTTTCAATGAATTATAGTTTAGGATATTTCATTAAAATAAGAAATTTAATATAAAAAATTTAAATATTTTATCTTCAAAATTATATTTATAATAATAATTTCATTTTTGAAATCATACATCTAATTTTTTGATGTCTTATTTTTCTTATTTTAATGACAGAACAATATTTTAGTGTGAATAGAAATAATAATGATTTTTTCGTAACCAGTGTATCATGAATTAAATCATTAATGATGTAATAATACCATAATAATTCATTAAAATTAACTATATCTAAAAAAATTATTTAATTTGATAAATGTGTTTTCATCATATAATAAAATTGAATTCTAACCCAAAAAATGGCTTTCAAAATTCTAATGTCAAAATTGTTCCTTATGTTTTTTTCTCATTTTTCAACATTCATTTTTATAAAACAGTGAAATAATATATTAAATGGGTTTAATGTCCTAAAATTATTTTATTATATTAATATATATGTCATTATGTAAAGAATATCAATATTACAAGTTTACCATTTATATATTAGTTTTTATATATTTTATTCCAAAAACTCCCCTCTCCTCATGTATAAATAACTGCTCTCCATCCCCTCTAAAAACAACTATTCTATAACAATAAAAATCCAATGATCTTTATAATTAATATATTTTAAGACTCACACAATATATAGGTAAATTATTTATTAAACCAAATTAATTCATGAAGTAAATCAAGTGTGGTACAAGTGAAGTGATGCTAATAAAAGAGTATGTTTTATATATTCTTCTCCTGTTTTCCTCATTTATTATATGTTTTAAAACTTTATTTCATATGTACATATTATACTAATAACCTTGAAGTGTTTTATCATTACATAAATGATTTTAACATACTATAAAAATAATATTTTGATGTATTTATATTTTTTACCACTCAATCTCCTCCTTTAGAAAATATTTTGAATAATGGACAATTAACTACCGATAAGGGAAATTCAAACATCATTCATATAAACACCATAATGTATTATTGTAATATTTTGTTTCTAAAAAAATTATAATTCATATCAATCTTCTATAATTGATGTTACTTTTATATAAATTATATAGAATAAATAATATTAATCGAATAAAAACAATAAACATTTATGGAAACCATTATATATAAACATTTCCCATTTAACCGATGAAATTAATAAATATATTTCAATGATTATAATAGATATATAGTTAAATAAAATTAATTAATTTACATTGTTTGTTTATTCTATTAAACCAAATTTTATTATATTATAAGCATAAAAGTGATAAAATAAATATGGATTTACGGTAAGGGGATTCAGAATCACAAACTATTTCATTAAGGATATCTCCAAATTAACAATTATTTCCATAACACTATTCCTATAATATAAAAAATATTTATATTGAATGTTTTTTATATTTTTTAAGGATATAAATTTTTCTATCCTTATACAAAAAATTTTAATCAATTTAAAATGATTTTTCAAAAAGCATCAATTTATAAAACATATTGGGAGTCCTCTTGAGTTCTTTCTCCCCAAAAACATTAAAATAAACTTTTATAAAAAATTGTGATCTCCCTTATTCACTTGGGAATAATATTGTTAATTTCATAAACAAAGATATGTGATTTATTTTACAAAAAATTCATTTCAATTGGGAATTCATATTATTCTTATTTTTTCATGTTTTATGCATGATTGTGGTAATTTTATAATGTAATAGGTGGACATAGAGCTATATATCCCTCAAATTAATTGGTAAGGTGATAAATATTAAGAGATTATTGGTATTAATTTTTATCCAAATGAAATATATTTTCACATTGATAATGTTATGATTATGTATATATATTATGCATGAACATGATGCTTGATTTGTTCAATAATATGTGTGGTATTTGAAAGAATGTTATAATGCATCATTATTTTGTATATTCTACATTTCATGATCGAATAAATTGTTCCTTTTATGAATTTTATTATGATCCCATGCATAGAATATGATTATTTTGATCATACTCACACATGTACTATTAATTCATGTCACTTAATTCTCCCCTAACCGGGATTTTTTTTCCACCATTCCTCTAATGTATATCCTCAAGTGACTACATGATTTAAGGGGAAACTAATCATTTGTAAGAATAAATAAAGAAATATTAAATTAAATATTTTGTTTTATTTTTTTACAAGTTATGTATAAACATAATTTCCACCAGAAATTAAATACCGGGATCATATATTGTAACGCTATTAAGTTGTTTGTCATAAAAATTATTTAATAGTCATGTAAGTAAATGTAAGGTCAGTTTAACCTATGTCAATACCTGGAATTTTGTAAATGTATTTTCATGAGATAAAATAATAAAATATATAAATAAAATAATTTATTTTTTAGAAAATACAACCTAATATTCTCTACTAATATATGGTTATGATAAATACCTAGGGATAAACACATAAACATTGTATTGAGATGTGGATCCATTAGAGGATATCTTAGGGATCAATACTAGAATGATGAAAACTTTATACCACAAATATTATTGATCTCACCAATGAATATGTGATGTTATTATTCTTCTCTAGTGTTTGAACCAAATATTATACGGTTCATTATATTTATATTGGATTATTTCTCATTTATTATCTATTAATTAATGATAATATAAATAAATAACATATTGATTCAAAGAACAATCATGTTGCGGTTATAGATTTCTTTACTGAAGAATTTGGGATTTTATTATTGATGCTTATTTTTTAAATAATTCATATATATAATGACAATGAATCAAAGAAAAACCATAAAATAATAGATGTTTTTTACTTATTTGATGATTTTTTTTCATTTCCTCCACCTAGGAAAACATGATTCATCACAAATATTTTCAATTGTCAGTGGTTCGGTGAAGTCATGATATTCAATTATTTCAAATCAATTCCTTGGAAGAAGAAATTAGAATTGCAACATTACATTCTTGACCAATGGTGTGATCGATGTTCAATGTTGATGAAATATAATCATAATTTGATTAAGACTACACAAATGATTACTGATAAACAGTTTGACATGTTTAAATGAAGTGGGTTTTGGATGGTTGTGATTCGATCAGATTAAAAGATGGATTATGTTATACGGTGATGATGAGTTACTATCCACTATATATCCATCAATTCTAGAATGGTTTATGGCTTGATCGAATGATGTAGGCTTGTGTGATTTTTTTATAATATTATTTAATTTCTAATAAATTCCATATTTTCGGAAAAGTAGTCCAAATAATGCATTCTGGGAAGTAATCCGTTCACGGAGTTAGGTTTACAATAAAGAAAAATACCATTGTCTCTGTAAAACATGCAACACACCGTGTGACAAATTATTTGTGTCTAAACATGTAAAATGGAAAATTCACTATCAATAACTTTTCTATGAACATAGTTACAAGTAGAGTACATTTTCACGACAAAAATACTCAGACATATCCAAGTACATGGCCACACCCATAGTCCACAGGCACATCCAAATTTTCATTGGCAAGGGTAGGTAGCAACTAAGATCCATCAATACATCTTATTTTCATCAACCAAAATAGTATATTCCCTATAAATAGAGGCATAAAGATCATGTGATACAATGAGATATAATAAATACTTTGGTAGATAATAGATATTAGGAACCCTTTGTACATTATGTGTACTTTATTGAGGGAAAGGTGATTTCTTATTTCTCTTCAGTGTTGACCATTTTTAGTTGAGTGTGATTCCAGGGTCCATCCCTATGTGGGTATAATGTGGCATTACATATTGGGATATTTTTATCCACACTATGTGATTTATTTCCAATATTATTTAGTGTACCCCATTATTCGACAAAACTAGGGTCATCTTTCATTTTTTTTACCACCCTATGAAGGGCTTATGGTATCGGTGTGAAAACAATAAATAGTCAATCAATATCCTATATAGAGTGGAAATACAGTAGGGTCTACGGTTTCCCCTATTGTCCAAGGGTGTGATAACCTATTAGGATTTTTAGATCTTTGAAGATTAGGTGAGTTCTTATTTGGTCATACTCAACAAGCATGATCTGCAAGATGAGAACCATTAGCAACAACATGTCTCTTGGAGTGAGTACTCTTAGAATGAGTGTTACAATTAATCCTCTAAAAGAATCATTTCAATGGGTTTGGTTGTAACACCCCAAGATACCACGATATGTTTCCCTTTGAATAATGAAATGACGTGTGTTGTACGCAACATCGAGTTCTAACACACACTGCAACCGATCAAACTAGCCGTTATGAATAGTAATAACTACTTTTTGAAATTTTATACATTTTATATTTTAAATTGGACTTTATTTTTGTATTATTAATATCGAAATTAGCTTAGGGTGAAATTTTGGTACTTTTTGGATAACTTTCATATTTTGATGAATAGTGAATATTACTAAATTTTAATTAAAAAAAACATTTTTAATCAAAATAATTAGTAATGATAAATTATGAACTTGAGTGGGTTTAAAGTATATTTAGAATATATTTTTACCATTTAATACAATTTTGGTCATTGGAAATAATTTCACAATTAAACCGAACATAAACAAGTATCAATCTTTTGATAGTTATTATATCTTAAAAACACGCTTTCTGTTTTGACAGCGGGAATTATTTTTAAATTAATTTCTGCCACTTCTGTGTTTTGAATTTGGAAAAATGGATTCCATATTTTGAATCAGGATGTCCAAATTGTGTAAATAGGTAACTTTTATTTTTAGACATTTTGAATAATTACTTCGGTAAATATTTTATTTACCATGGTTAATAGGTAAATCAGGTAAATAATGGTTAAAAAATAATATTATAATAATACTGAATTGACCTAAAACACTTCCTAACCTTATTGGTGGATACATTTCCGACCATGGGCATCATTGGGTTGGTTGTGGGACCCCATTGAGCCACTTGTAGGTGATAGGGACACTTTATTTTAATTAAGTTAAAACAAATACAAAAATGACATAAGCATATGTCATCTAAAAAAATAATTTTTAAAAAGGGTTATATATGTTGGATTTTCGACTATAAATATTTATTAGAAAGCTAAAAATATTTCCTACATAATGGTATTTTATTTATAATTTTTAGACATTACATAATTTAATTTATTTATGACCTAATGATGATGTAGTAATTTCTAAATTAATGAAAAATTAGAATAATTAATATTATAAATTCCCAAAGAAATATAATGTGAGACTTTTAATGAATTAAATTAATTTTATAGGTTAATATGACATTTTAGAAATTATTTAATTAACGTTTTTAGAAGTAACCATTCTGTTATGATTTTCACAAAAATCAATTTTCCAAATAGTGTCAAAGTTGACATAAAAGAGTTTTTAAAACAAATATTATATTATTAATTGATATTAAATTTCTAAAAATCTATGGTATGGCCAAGAGACTTATATCATGATAGTTGTATCATTAATATACCACTTGGGGGTCTCTTGTATGTATATAGTAAGATTATTAACTATATAATATTAAAATACAAAGTGACATGGTAAGTGTCATACTAATTAACTAAGAGTTAAAACTTAAAGATTAAGTAAATATAATGACCCAAACCTGTATAAATTCTGTTGGTTGAATATTTTTTTACCTATCCCCACCTTAAACATTAAATAATCTACTTTTAAGCCATTAGAAACCGAATATGAATTTATTATAAAATAATATTTCTAGCTTTTCCAAAGGTGCCTCTCACCCCTATTATAAAAGGGCACACCTCCTTCTCATTACATCACACCTTCAAATCATTTTGGTTCATCCAACCTCTACCCAAATACTCTGTCAACTTCTCTCAATACAACCTAGAGTCCTTAGTTTTACCAGAAAGCCAACGTATGGAGCCCTTTTGATCAAATCAAAAGGAAGAACCCGAAGAAGAGTTAATGTTTTCACCACCCTTTTTCAAATTCATTTCTTCTTCAACTTCATCTTTATTTGTTATTATCATTCTAAAATAATGAATCCAGTATCTCCTATATACTGTAATGTTATTATAAACATGGTACAATCATATTTCAGTATTCTATCCATCCTTTGAATGACATGTCACCATACGTGCGTACGTACGACTTACCATCTCCACGTCGTGGTGTAATTGTTATTCAAAACATTATTTTTTTGGATGGGTATAATAATGATGTGTAATTCATGTAAATAATAAATATAACATGATAATTATTCTTTATATAAGATATACCATCCAATAAATATTATTTTAATATCAAAAGAATGATATTGTCGCTCGTGCGTACGTACGGACTACCGTCTCCACGAACGAGATGAGATTCATTCTACATCGTATCCATTCATGTATAATTATCATTTTATGATTTAAAAATAATGTTTAAGGACTTTATATCATTCTGGATATGAATAAGATACATCCTATCCATGAAAAACATGGCTTACGTAACAAAACATATCAAATAAAATGAGTAAGTTAACACCCGAAATGACGATAATACTAAGATATTATTAACAAAGCAATGTTAAAAGATCATAGATGATATCATATTAATATATTTGATTGTTTTATAATTTAATAAAAATTATTTCACCATTATACATGAGGTTAACCTACCCTCTACCATGTAAAAAGTTCAAAGTAAGGGGTTTCATATCTCACTCTTAATTTTGTGAGAATTCCATTGTTCACCACTTATTTAAAACAAGTGGTGTGTGTACTAACCATGTTTGTATTCATTGTGTAGTATACTTTAATTCATGTATGTTTACATCATCATTTTATGATACTTCATTCATGCATGTATGTTTCTTAAGTTACCTAATCGATAAGGGAATTTGAAATTTCAATTTCCACTCATTCGGCTTTATGCATACTTTATTGATTGTTTTACTCCAAGATTATGTGTGGAATCACTATTCATTTGATTATGTCATAATTTCCACTCCCCTTTATGTGGATATACTTTTTATACACATAATAAATCCATTGATAAATTCTCAAGTCATCGGTATGAACATGATATGAGTAATTTTTACTCAATCTTGATTTGTTGAGATAAACATCCAATTCATTGGTGTTGTTTTTACTAGAATATGTGTGAATCTCCCTTGATTGTTTTACACTGAATATCCAATCATATTTAGTGTATTTATATTTGTCACACATAATTAGTTTGTTGATTTATCCTTAACCTAAGGATACGACCTTTATGAGAGATTTCATCTCAATTTACATTCTATTTAGACTTCTTTGTTGTTATACACCAAATCACTTTTATGTGGTGTATATAATGTACATTGACATAGTATATCATTAATCCATTTATTCTCATGATATTACAAAGTTTTGATTAACTCAATTATTTGTATTCAAGTGTCTCTCTTTTGGTTAGAAACTCTAACTAAAATACCATTTTTAAATGTTTTAAAGACTTATTCTTCAAAATCTTGCTCATTAATGTCCATGTTTTAAAAATGGTTTTAAGGATTTATTTATATGGACATTAAAGTTTTACAATTAAAACTCATTTTAAATGTTTCCATGTTGTATGTGACACTATTATTCAAAAATCTATTTTTAAAAGGCTTCTTGACAAATAGTTTGACTTTTAAATGTTTTCAAGAAAAGGGGGATATTTCTCTAAAATAGTTTTGATGGTTATTTTCATCTATGTCAATATAATTCATTATTATCAATTGAGGTTAATATGATACAATACAATCTTCCATATTGTATCTAATGAGTTATGTTTGACTGTGGATGTGCTATTTTTATACCATTCATGGTTTGTGGTTAAAGTATTGACATTTTGTATGCTAGTTTTAATACGAATGTTTATGTTATGTTTAAACATGTTCATATGAGGAATGAATTGGACTTAGTAAGTGACGAGTGGAGCCCGCTATAGCTCCTTGATGCATCGGTAGGTCTCATGAGACAAACTAGTGTCTTGACACAATGCCTTGACAAAATCTTATTTTTAGTCTTGGCACGAGGCCTTGGCTATGTGGTTATGATAGTCTGGTAGTATGAATTCCATCATTATGATGGTGGTATTGATATTTCATGTGATTATTCGATTAGTAGAATATCCATGTGAATAAGTAAATGACATTATTTCATTTTATTTTTCCCATACTATGTTGAAGTTAAAGTTTAAAAGGCTTTTGTTTTGGTTATACATTGACTTCAATGTTTATTCTTATTTATGAATGTTTCCGCTATATTGTTATCCTTACTGGGCATCTGATCTCACCCCTTTTCTATGTTTTATTTTTCCTAGGATGTGAAGAAATAATTTATGAATGACCTGCAGGGATAGTATTAGGGGATATGAAGACAATATGTTGTTGTAGTTTTTTACCTTATGATGTAATGTAAGACTTATGAATATATCTAGTGTTTCCAGGACTACTAAACTAATCGGTCTTTCGAGACATGATCCTTTGTGATCATTCCAATGTTATGTAATAATGCACCGACTCTGGGTAATTGGGTTCGGGGCGTTACAGTTGGTATCATAGGAAGTTTAGTACAAACCTTGGAATCTATATTTAGATAAACTCATATTAGAGCACGTAGAACTAAGAGGAACTTTGAGGATTAGTATAGAAGAACTTCCTAGAATTTTGGTATTGTATATATTTTGTGAGTTATCTGAGAAATACATCCCTATCTAGATACGAGTAGGTTGAGGCGGCTCTGGAATAGATATACCTAGGGGTAAAACCCGAAAACACCACTTTGAGCTAGACTCGAACGAGAACTAGTGCATGAAAATGGGCCTTGCTTCACTCTTCGTTACGACACTCCCGGGGGATATGCTTAGGATAATTTACATTTTCTTTACAAAATGATTTTATGTATTATATATATAATATGAGAGTAAATGACCTTAGTTAATCCTAATGTGTTTCAAATTGAAAATATAGTGACATGTTAATCTCTAAACGTGTTTTTGACTAATGTTACTCACACAATGCTTTCTGGTTTTAGTCAATGGTTGGATTCCAAGGAAGTCATAGTGACCTTGAGAATGATTTACAAGGTGGGAATGGTGGTGGCAATGAGAAACTAAATGGAAAGTTGATAGGCGTAAAAGATATCGTCTTTATGCCAAATCAATTTTCGAAAAATATGATAAAAAATATATATTAACCAATTCCCGGTCTCAAAAAAGAAGAGAAAGGTGATGAATGATAAGAGCTCCAGTAGTGGAGACCATGGATAAAGGAATCCTAAATTTCCATCATGCAGGAAATGTGGAAGGAGACACCCATGAAAGTGTCTCAATGGGACAAATAAATTCTTTACGTGCGGGAAGGAAGGACATAAAGTGAAGAATTGCTGAAGAAAAATGAAGATTACTATGGAAGAAGATAAAAATGGTCCCAAGAGTCCATTTACAGTCATTTGCCGTAAATGTAGGGGACCTGGCCATTACCCGAGTAAATGCCCTTTATATAGGAAAATTTCTTGGTCAAATAAGAAGCTGTGTGGAGATAATATTTGTGGTTAAATTATGTTATGGTTATTTTGAGGAATTTATCTCATTTTGGTAATGTTATAAAATATATTTTTTTTGAAAAAAGGACAACACGCATACCGTGTGACAACCCGTCGCGTCATAAAAAGCTGTGGGAATCAAACCCACAACCAAAGTGTGATTGGGATTTATCACCTACCACTGGACTACGTGAAGTCCCTGGTTAGAGTGACTATTACATTTAGTTAAATGATTTTATTGATCAATAATAATTTTATTTGGGATCTTATGTCTTATCAAATGAATAACCTTAGTATAGGAAAATGATTTGGTGATTAAGGGATAAATGTTATTTTGGAATTTTTTCGCTTTGTTGTGAACACTATATGCCCAAGGAAAATAGAATAGTATGAGATTTCAGTTGAGGAGTAATGGTGGATTTTTATCTATGTTTTTATTGTGTATTTATAGTGACTTGGGTTATTTATGGAAATGATTAGGTTTATTACTTTTAAGTATGTGACTTTAAGAGTAATTAATGTCATTTGGAGATACAATTTAATGTGGAAGACTAC
Source organism: Viscum album (assembly GCA_963277665.1). Lineage (NCBI taxonomy): Eukaryota > Viridiplantae > Streptophyta > Magnoliopsida > Santalales > Viscaceae > Viscum > Viscum album. The sequence continues at coordinate 1,721,511,661 of OY728147.1, read as the reverse complement.
ATTCTTATATGTTTTGGGTTTCAATATTAGTTTGGATTATATTGAAGGATTTTAAGGGCAATTGATTATTGAATGGTATTTATTTAACTTTGGGTATTTATGGTTTAATTTTAGAAATTAAGATTAGTTTCTTTTTTCTCTAATGGAATATCCATTTGGGGGATCATCAGATATTATACTAAACATTTTGGTTTTGATTAATCTCTAAAGACAAGGTAAATATATAGTTTGTCCTACGTGGATCATGTATTTCTATAGATGTTTATTCTAGCTATTCCATTGTGACCAAGTCTTCTTGAATACTCATTGTTGAAAAAAAATGACTTAGTGGTAAAAATTTATTAAATAATGAAACTCTACTTAAAAAGTAAGTATATCTCTTTATGTTCTTAGTCAATATCATAAATGAATTCCTCGTCCTAATGTAATGTAACTTAAAACAAAAAAAATTGTCCATTTACTTTTCCTACTGGGTGACTAATGACCGTTTGTCCCAACCCATGTTTGTGATTTTCTTATTTTTAACTTTCTCTTGAGCATGTTTTCTATCCCTCTCCATAAAAACATAACACTTAGTTTATCATCCATATCCATGTTTTCCTACATGGAATCCTAGTAATGGTTATCTTGGGTGACATTTATACCTCTCTTCCATTCTATTAAAGTGATAGTTTTATTAACACTTTTTCCGATGTGGGACCTTCAATTATATTATCAAGCCCAATTTTTAAAAAAAATTGCGAGAACGCAATTTATTGAAGGAGAGGAGAATGTAACACCTCATGATTTCACGGTACGTTTCCCTTTGAATAATTCAATGACGTGTGTTGTACGCAACATCGAGTTCTAACACACACCACAACCGATCAAACTAGATAGTATGAATAGTAATACCTAATTTTTGAAATTTTATAAATTTTATCTTTTAAAATGGACTTTATTTTTTGATTCATAATATCGAAATTAGTTTAGGGTGAAATTTTTGTAATTTTCGGATAACATTAATATTTTGATGAATAGTGAAAATTACTAAATTTTAATTAAAAACAACTTTTTTAATCAAAATAATTAATAATGATAAATTATAAATTTGAGTGGTTTTAAATTATATTTAGAATATATTTTTACCATTTAATACAATTTTGGTCATTGGAAATAATTTCATAATTAAACCGAATATAAACAAGTACCAATTTGTTGATAGTTATTATATCTTAAAAACACGCTTTTTGTTTTGACAGTGGGAATTAATTTTAAATTAATTTCTGCCACTTCTGTGTTTTGAATTTTGAAAAATGGATTCCCTATTTTGAATCAGGATTTCCAAATTATGTAAATAGGTAACTATTTTTTTTAGACATTTTGAATAAATACTTCGGAAAATATTTTATTTACCATGGTTAATGAGTAAATCCGGTAAATAAGGGTTAAAAAATAAGATTATAATAATAATAAATTACCCTAAAATAAGTCCTAACATTATTGGTGGATACATTTCCGACCATGGGCATCTTTTGGTTGATTTTGGGACCCCATGGAGCCACTTGTAAGTGATAGGGACACTTTATTTTAATTAAGTTAAATCAAATAAAAAAATGACATAAACATATATATTTTAGAAAAACAATTTTTGCAAAGGGTTATATATGTAGGATTTTCGACTATAAATATTCATTATAAATATAAAACTACTTCCTACATAATGGTATTTTATTTATAATTTTTAGACATTAAATAATATAATTTATTTATGACCAAATAATGATGTAGTAATTACTAAAATAATGAAAAATTAGAATAATTGATATTATAAATACCCAAATAAATATAATTTGAGACTTTTAATGATTTAAATTAATTTTATAGGTTAATATGACATGTTATTAATGGTTTAATTAACTTTTTCGGAAGTAATCATTCTGTTATTATTTTCACAAAAATCAATTTTCCAAATAGTGTCAAAATCGAGAAAAAAAAGAGTTTTTAAAACAAATATTATATTATTAATTGATATTAAATTCATAAAAATCTATGGTTCTGCCAAGAGGCTTATATCATGATAGGTGAATCATTAATGGATCACTTGGGAGTCTCTTGGATTTATATAGTATGTTTATTAACAATATAATATAAAAATACAAAGTGACATGGTAAGTGTCAAACTAATTAACTAAGAGTTTAAACATAAAGATAAGGTTAATAAAATGACCCAAAACTGTCTAAATTCTATTGGTTAAATATTTTTAGACCAACACCCACTTTAAACTTTAAATAATCCACTTTTGAGCCATTATAAACTTAATATGAATTTATTATAAAATAATACTTCTAGCTTTTCCAAAGGTGCCCCTCACCCCTCTTATAAAAGGGAACTCCTCATTCTCATTACTTCACACCTTAAAAGCCTTTTTGTTCAGCCAAAATCTTCCAAAATAATCTCTCAACTTCCCTCAATACAACCTAGAGGCCTTAGTTTGATCAGAAAGCCAACCTAGGGATCCCTTTTGATCAAATCAAAAGGAAGAACCCGAAGTAGAGGTAATGTTTTCACCACCCTTTTTCAAATTCATTTCTTCCTCAACTTCTTCTTTATTTGTTATTATCATTCTAAAATAATGAATCCAGTATCTCATATATACTGTAATGTTATAATAAACATGTTACAACCATATTTCAGTATTCTATCCATCCTTTGAATGACATGTCACCATACGTGCGTACGTACGACTTACCATCTCCACGTCGTGGTGTAATTGTTATTCAAAACATTATTTTTTGGATAGGTATAATAATGATGTGTAATTAATGTTAATAATAAATATACCATGATAATTATTCTGTATATAAGATATATCATCCAATTAAATATTATTTTAATATCAAAATAATGATATTGTTGCTCGTGCGTATGTACGGACTACCGTCTCCACGAATTCGATGAGATTCATTCTCCATCGTATCCATGAAAGTATACTTATCATTTGATGATTTTAAAAAAATTTAAGGACTTGATATCATTATGGATGTGAATAAGATACAACCTATCCATGAAAAACATGGCTTACGTAACAAAACATATCAATGAAAATGAGTAAGTTAACACCTGAAACGATGATAATACAAAGATATTATTAACAAAGCAATGTTAAAAGATCATATATGATATAATATTAATATATATGATTCTTTTATAATTTAATAACAATTATTTCACCATTATACAAGAGGTTAACCTACCCTCGACCAAGGTAAAAGTAAAATGTAAGGGGTTTCTTATCTCACTCTTAATTTCGTGAGAATTCCATTGTTCACCACTTATTTATTTTATGTGGTGTGTGTACTGCCCATGTTTGTATTCATTTTGTAATATACTTTAATTCATGTATATTTAAATCATCATTTTATGATACTTCTTTCATGGGTGTATGTTTCTAAAGTTACCTAATCGATAAGGTAATTTGAAATTTCAATTTCCACTCATTCGGATTTATGCATACTTCATTGATTATTTTACTCAAAGATTATGTGTGGAATCACTATTCATTTGATTATTTTATAATTTCCACTCCCATTTTTGTGGGTATACTTTTTATACACATAATCACTCCATTGATAAATTGTCAAGTCATCGGTATGAACTTGATAAGAGTTATTTTTACTCAAGCTCGATTTGTTGAGATAAACATCCAATTCATTGGTGTTGTTTTTACTAGAATATGTGTGAATGTCCCTTGATTATTTTACACTGAATATCCAATCATATTTAGTGTATTTATATTTTTCACACATAATTATGTCGTTGATTTATCCCTAACCTAAGGATACGGCATTTATGATAGATTTCATCTCAATTTACATTCCATTGAGACTTCTTTGTTGTTATACACCAAATAACTTTTATGTGGTGTATATAATGTAATTTGACATAATATATCATTAATAACTTTATTCTCAGGACATTACAATGTTTTTATTACCTCAATTATTTGTATTCAAGTGTCTCTCTTTTGGTTAGAAACTCTAACTAAAATACCATTTTTATATGTTTTAAAGACTTATTCTTCAAAATCATGCTCATTAATGTCCATGTTTTAAAAATGGTTTTAAGGATTTATTTATATGGACATTAAAGTATTAAAATTAAAACTCATTTTAAAAGTTTCAAAGTGGTATGGGACACTTTGATTCAAAAATATATTTTTAAACGGCTTCTTGACAAATAGTGTGACTTATAAATGTTTTCATGAAAAGGGGGATATTTCTCTCAAATAGTGTTGATGGTTATTTTCATCTATGTCAATATCATTCATTATTATTAATTGAGGTTAATATGATACAATACAATCTTCCATATTGTATCTAATGATTTATGTTTGACTGTGGATGTGCTATTTTTATACCATTCATGGTTTGTGGTTAAAGTATTGACATTTCGTATGCTAGTTTTAATATGAATGTTTATGTTATGTTTAAACATGTTCAAATGAGGAATGCATTGGACTTAGTATGTGACGGGTGGAGCCCGCTATAGCTCCTAAATGTATCGGTAGGTCTCATGAGACAAACTTGTGTCTTGGAACAAGGCCTTGACAAAATTTTATTTATAGTCTTGGCACAAGGCCTTGGCTATGTGGTTATGATAGTCTGGCAGTATGCATTCCATCATTATGAAAGTTGTATTGATATTTCATGTGATTATTCGATTATTAGAATATCCATGTGAATTAGTAAATGACATTATTTCATTTTATTTTTTCCATACTATGTTGAAGTTCAAGTTCAAAAGGATTTTGTTTTGGTTATACATTGCCTTCAATGTTTATTCTTATTTATGAATGTTTCTGCTATATTGTTATCCTTACTGGGCATCTGATCTCACCCCTTTTCTGTGTTTAATTTTTACCAAGATGTAAAGAAATAATTTATGAATGACCTGCATGGATAGTATTTGGGGATATGAAGACAATATGTTGTTGTAGTTTTTTTACCTTATGATGTAATGTAAGACTTATGAATATATCTAGTGTTTCCAAGACTACTAAACTAATCGGTCTTTCGAGACATGATCCTTTGTGATCATGCCAATGTTATGTAATAATGCACCAACTCTGGGTAACTGGGTTCGGGGCATTACAGTTGGTATCATAGAAAGTTTAGTACAATCCTTGGAATCTATATTTAGATAAACTCTGATTAGAGCACGTAGAACTAAGATGAACTTTGAGGATTAGTATAGAAGAACTTCCTAGAATTTTGGTATTGTATTTATTTTGTGAGTTTTCGGAGAAATACATCCCTATCTAGATACAAGCAGGTAGAGGCGGCTCTGGCATAGATGTACCTAGGGGTAAAACCCAAAAACACCACTTTGAGCTAGACTTGAACGGGAACTGGTGCATGAAAATGGGCCTTGCTGCACTCTTCGTTACGACACTCCTGGGGGATATGCTTAGGATAATTTACATTTTCTTTACAAACCGATTTTAAGTATTATATAAATAATATGAGAGTAAATGACTTTGGTTAATCCTAATGTGTTTCCAATTGAGAATATGGTGACATGTTAATCTCTAAACATTTTTTTTGACTAATGTTACTCACATAATGCTTTCTAGTTTTAGTCAATGGCTGGATTCCAAGGAAGTCATAGTGACTTTGAGAATGATGTAGAAGGTGGGAACTGTGGTGGCAATGAGAAACTAAATGGAATTTTGATAGGCCTAAAAGATATCGTCTTTATGCTAAATCAGTTTTCCAAAAATATGATAAAAAATATATATAAACCAATTCCCGGACTCAATAAAGAAGAGAAAGGTGATGAATGATAAGTGCTCCAGCAGTGGAGACCATGGAGAAAGGAATCCTAAATTTCCATCATGTAGGAAATGTGGAAGGAGACACCCATGAAAGTGTCTCAATGGGACAAAGTAATGCTTTACGTGTGGGAAGGAAGGACATAAAGGGAAGAATTGACGAAGAAAAATGAAGAGTATTATGGAAGAAGATAAAAATGGTCCCAAGAGTCCATTTACAGTCATTTGCCGTAAATGTAGGGGACCTGGCCATTACCCGAGTGAATGACCTGTTATATAGGATATTTTCTTGGTCAAATAAGAAGCTATGTGGAAATAAATGGTTGGAGAAATGTTTCAAAAGTATTAGTGATCATTTTTGATGGGCTTACTTTGGAATAATTTTATCTTGTATTTTTAACCCTGCAGTTTTCCATGTCAGAATGATATTTGGGGAAGAATTATATTTTCTTTTGTGGATATAGTTATAAATAACCATTTGGTTTTATATGATCGATGGGTTTGAGGCAATTATAAGTTATTATAATTTGGGATGAAAATGAAAGGTATGAGATAAGATTTGGGGTTAAATTATGTTGTGGTTATTTTGAGGAATTTATCTCATTTTGGTAATGTTATAAAATATAGTTTTTGAAAAAGGACAACACGCAGACCGTGTGACAACCCGTCGCATCTATAACGACCCATACATTACATACATTGTTAATACTTAAAAATTGAAGCATACTTATTACAACATATAACAAAAACCACGAAAGGACCTTATAAGTATAGTGTATTTAGAAACTGGGAAACATAAACAACTGGTTCATAAAGCATCTACTTTGCCTACCATTTATTTCATCATATCTAGAGTCCCTTTTTGGCATATTCTACTTAATAGCCTTCTTCCTGACCTGGGGAAATAAAACATACAAAAGGGTGAGCTCAAATGCTCAGTAAGGGTAAACAAAAGAAATATCAATCACATCGTATACACAAGCACATAACTTTTTGAAATCTTAACCTGCAAAAGAGATCATAATTTCATAACATGGGATAAATCATGGTAGTGAAATGTAATCACAATAATCATAACATAAAACATGAAACTTTGGGGCATACACACATAATCATAGAGAATCATTTCTTGTTAGTCAAGACTCATTGCCAAGACTATCTTAGTGGACAAAGTCCTTTTCTGAACTGAGTCACCCTCGTTTCAGTCCTGTTTCACTGAACCGGTATAACCTACCGTTCCAACCATGTCTATCTCAGGAGATATAAAATCTTTACCCAATGCATTGGAGGTAGATATAGGTCCCACCCATCTCATAATGATACCATTCTTATGTGTGCCACAAAATCATAAATCATACATCATTGCATAATCCATGTAATACAAATGGGAATCTTAAACATCATGACATCATAAAACAATTCATATAAGATAAAGAATTTCATAAAAATATTTCCATCACAACACAATCAAATCCATGTAATTATAGGGATAAAAACAGAACCCTTTATTATCTTAGATGGAAAATAATTTTGATAAAACACTTGAACTTCATTCTTGAGGAAAATATCCTTTTTACTTCAAAACACTTTTCTTTTCTTAACATGTCATCCAATTTTAAACTAAAAGAAGTTGATTAAAAATAAAATTGAAAACTTGTAAAGGAAGCTTCTTTTAAATAATGTTTTAAAAATCCATTCAGGCCGTATAAGTTAAAAAAACATTCTTCATACTTTTGTCGGAAAAGTCAAAAAGTACCTCATACGAAAAATGACAAAAGATTCCTTTCATATCTTTTACAAAAAATAACTCATAGAAGGGTAAAATTGGATATAAACTATTGTATAAGGATGGAAATAATATTACATATTGATTAAACATGGATGTGGATGATAAAATACACCCCAGTAAATACCAAAGTAAAAACAATCTCAGATAAAAATGAGATTGTGATATTTCCCTTACCTTAGGTCCGATTTGCTTTGTAAGTGTACGAACCTCCTGTATAATGATTTAAATAATGTTATTGACTTATTCCAGAATCATACTTATTTTTATGATATCATATATGGTCATATTCTTAGCTTCTTAGTAGTAATATTTCATTGCTACTTGTTATTCGGGTGTTTATAACTTTTTGTTCTTATGCGTGTTTTGCGAATAAATTATTATTCTTTTCTTTAGGTTATAGATACCTCATTTCCAGAATGGTATTAGTGTAATATATATCATATTCATTTATTAAATTCATTTATATAGTCATTATGAAATGAAGATCATGTAGAACGAGTCGCATCACATCGTGGAGACGGTATTCCGTACGTACGCACGAGTGATGATATCGTTCCTATGATCATGGAATTGTATTGGAGTATATGTATACTATTTCAGAATAGATATCACATTATAATAGTCATATATAGTCACTATTTACACCATTATACCCATCCAAGTAAGGTGGTGGTGGAAAATAGATTACACCACAGCGTGGAGACGGTATTCCGTACGTACGCACGCGCGGTGATTTCTTTTTCCGTAGGATGGATAGATGGTGAAATAGGGTTGTTTCATACTTATAATAAAATATCAGTATATGAGTGATACTGATGTTATTACTTCATAATGAAACAACTAAAGAAGAAGAGGTGGAAGAAGAAATAAAGATGAAAGAATCGGTAACGGACATTACCTCTTCTTTTAAGTGCTTCTTTGAGACCTTCTTTTAGGGCACTAAAATTGGTCTTTTATGAAGACCAGGACCTCTAGGATGTCTCTAGGGAAGTGGATAAGATAAATTGGCAGGGGTTGGCCGAGCTTGAAGGCTCAATTTGGTGTGAGGAAGAGGTGTAGGAGGTGTCCTTTTATAAGGGAGGAGAGGGGCACCTTTGGAATAACTAAAACTATTATTTTATTATAAAGTCAAGTTCGGTATTAAATAGATCCAAATTAATATATTTAGAAGCTAAGGTGGGGATGGGTCGAAATCCTCTCATACAATAGAATTTAGACAAGTTTAGGTCTCTATTTTAACCTTATCATTTAGATTTATCATTAAGTTAAATAAGTTTACTTTTACCGTGTCTTCTTGTGTTCTTATACTATAAGGTTAATAAACTTACTATAAGTAGCCAAAAGAACCCCAATCTATTTATTATTAATATATATAACCTTATATAAGTCATTTGAAAGAACCGTAGATTTTTAGGAATAAAATAACAATTACCAATATAATATTTGTTTTAAAAACTATTTTATGTCAATTTTGACACTATTTAGTAATTGATTTTTGTGAAAATCATAACAGAATTATTAGTTTGAACCAAGTTAATTAAATCAATACTAACATGTCCTATTAACCTATAAAATTAGTGGTATTCATAAAAAGTCTCAAATTACATTTATTTTGGTGTTTATAACATCAATTATGTCAATATTTCATTAATAAGATAATTACTGCATCATCATTGTGTCATAAATAAATTAAATTATTTAATGTCTAAAAATTACAAATAAAATACCATTATGTAGGAAATATTTTTATCTTTCTAATGAATATTTATAGTCGAATTTATATTATGTATAACCCCATATTAAAAATTATTTACTTATTAAACTTTGATTTTAACTATTTTAACCCTTCTTTAAATAAATTAATAATAAATGTCCTAATCTAATCCAAGTGGGCCTAAATGGTCATATTTTATTCCTAAGTTTGTTTTTGGTCGAATTACACTTATCCAATAGAATTAGGACATGTGTTAGGGTAATAATAATATCATCTTTACCCTTAATTACCCTATTTACTTTTAACCGTGTTTAAAAAAAAGTAAAAAGTTACTATTCACCAAAAATTATTTTCATCTCATTGAACCACATTTTAGTCCTTGATATTAACCGTGTCTCTCGGATTTTCGAAATTCCACTCACATAAGCGGTAAAATTAATTTTTATGAAAAATTCAGTTTTTTTAACTACCACTTAGTGGTTTCACTATTCATCAAAAATTGAAAGTTTTTAGAAAAATACCAAAAATTCACCCGAGGATAATTTCGATATTCCGAATCCAAAAATGAAGTCCATTTTGAAAAATAAAATTTATAAAATTTCAAAAAGTGTTTTTTACTATTCATAACGGCTAGTTTTAATAATATTTTAATAGCATATCGTTGTTTAGTGAAACTCGGTATTGCGTACGACGCAAGCTATCGAGGAAGGTCGCGATTTTGTGTAAAGCAAGACAAGAATGTGTTGTGTAGAAAAAGATTCCTTTGATTATTTATATAACATAAAAGTCTCGGGTGCTACATTCTACCCCCCTTAAAATTAATTTCTCCCTCGAAATTCGTCACTTTGTAACAAACAGATGAGGATACCTCTCCCTCATCATATCCTCATGTTCCCATGTAGCTTCATCTAATTGGTGGTTCCTCCATAAAACTTTCACCAATCGAGTGGTCTTGTTTCGTAGGAATTTTTCGCTACGATCCAAAATCTCTATCGGTTGTTCTTCATAAGAAAGATCTTGCTCCAGCGGTACAACTTCTGAGATGAGTACATGTGAAGGATCAGGTATGTACTTTCTCAGGAGAGATACATAGAACACATCGTGAACATGAGAGAGATTCGGTGGAAGCGCCAATCGGTAAGCTACCTTCCCAACACGATCCAGTATTTCGAAAGGACTGATATATCTAGGGCTCAACTTCCCCTTCTTTCCAAATCTCATAACCCTCTTCCAGGGAGATATTCGTAAGAACACTTTATCACCCACTTCAAACTCTAGGTCTTTTCTTCGGTTGTCGGAATAACTTTTCTGTCGACTCTGAGCTGCTCTTATGTGTTGTTGAATAGATCTAACCTTTTCTGCCATTTCATCAACGAGATCGGGTCCTAATAGCTTTCTTTTCCCAACTTCATCCCAGCAAGTTGGAGTCCTGCATTTCTTTCCATAGAGAGCTTCATAAGGAGCCATCTGAATACTGGGGTGAAAGATATTATTATAAGAAAATTCCACCAAAGGTAGGTGTTGATCCCAACCACCTTTGAAATCCATAGAGCAAGCTCTCAACATATCTTCTAGAGTTCGAATTGTTCTCTCAGACTGACCGTCTGTCTGCGGATGATAAGCAGTGCTGAAACTCAACTCTGTATCTAGAGTATTCTGAAGACTTCGCCAAAACATTGAGGTAAATCTTGGATCCCGATCAGATATAATAAAAAGTGGTACTCCATGCAATCTTACCACTTCCTTTACATATATCCTGGAAAGCTGATCCAAAGAGAAATCCTCTCTAATAGCAATGAAGTGTGCAGACTTGGTAAGACGATCAACTATGACCCAGATAACATTATTGCCTTTGGATGTTTTAGAAAGTCCTGTGACAAAGTCCATAGTGATGTTTTCCCATTTCCATTCAGGTATGGGTAATGGTTGTAACATCCCCTTAGACTTCTGTCTCTCAGCTTTAACTTGCTGACAAACCAAGCATCGAGGGACATATTCAGCAACATCTCTTTTCATGCCATCCCACCAGAAGTACTCTTTCAGGTCCCTATACATCTTCGTGCTTCCAGGATGAATAGAGAATGAAGAACTATGAGCCTCATCCAGCAGCTCCTTCTTTAATTCAGGGATGGGAGGAACACAAACCCGATTCCTGAACTTTATTATCCCATCACAATCAAGGTTGAATTCAGGAACCATTATCACCTTCTTTTGTAACTCGACATCTTCTTTATGTGCCTCTTTAATCTTCACAAGTATAGATGGTTGAACATTCCTTTGAGAAAGATAAGATTTTTCCCCTTCCATTATAATTCCAAGATCCATCCTTTGTAAATCCATAAATATTGGATCTTTTGTGATCCTCATCATGGATAAACTAGCATGGTCTTGTCGACTTAATGCATCTGCCACCTTGTTTTCTTTCCCAGGGTGGAAATGGATTGAGCAGTCGTAATCCTTAATCAGCTCCAACCATCTTCTTTGACGCATATTCATCTCCTTTTGTGTGAAAATATACTTTAAACTTTTATGATCAGTATAAATATCACACCTTTCACCATAAAGAAAATGCCTCCAAATCTTTAATGCAAAGATTACCGCAGCTAACTCCAAATCATGTGTTGGGTAATTTTTCTCATGGATTTTCAACTGTCGTGTGGCATAAGCTATCACCATATCATTTTGCATAAGAACACACCCCAATCCCTTCTTGGATACATCACTATAGATCACAAACCTTTCTCCACTACAAGGCAGTGTGAGCACAGGTGCACTGGATAACCTTCTTTTCAACTCCTTGAAATTCTCTTAACATTCCTCCGTCCATACAAACATAACTCCTTTCCGAGTCAACTTAGTGAGTGGATTAGATAATCGTGAAAAATCTTTCACAAAACGTCGATAATATCCAGCCAAACCAAGAAAAATTCGGATCTTAGTTACTGTTGTTGGTCTCGACCATCTTTCGATAACCTCTGTTTTTGCTGGATCCACAGATATCCCCACTTTTGAGATTATGTGACCCAAAAATGAAACTTTTTGAAGCCAAAATTCACAATTGGTAAATTTGGCATAAAGCTTCTCCTTTCTCAGGGTCTTCAATATAATTCTCAAGTGATCTTCATGTTCATCCTTTCTCTTTGAATAGACAAGAATATCGTCTATAATGACTACCACAAATTGATCAAGATAGTCTCTAAAGACTCTATTCATCAGATCCATGAAGATAGTAGGGGCATTAGTAAGACCAAATGGCATCACTATAAATTCATAGTGTCCATACCTTGTACGAAAAGCCGTCTTTGGTATATCCTCCCTTTTGACCCTTAATTGATGATACCCTGAACGAAGATCAATCTTGGAAAAGTATTGAGCTCCGCGTAGTTGGTCAAATAGGTCATCAATGCGCGGGAGAGGATATTTGTTCTTGATAGTGGTCTTGTTAAGTTCTAGATAATCAATGCACAGTCTCATTGATCCAAAATAGGTGCTCCCCAAGGTGACGCACTAGGGCGTATGAATCCCTTATCAAGATTCTCTTGGAGTTGCTTCTTCAATTCCTGCAACTCAATTGGGTCCATTCTATAAGGTGTCTTTGAAATAGGCAAAGCACCCGGTACGAGTTCTATTGAAAACTCAACTTCACGATTCGGTGGAAGACCCAGTAATTCCTTCGGAAAGACATCATCAAACTCTCGTACAATGGGAATATTCTTAATCGTGAGTTTCTCACCAACCATTGGAGATAAATAATCTTCATTTAGTGGAATCAATACCCATAAAATGGAAGAAATTTCCACCGGAAGGTTATGTTCATCCTTTCATTGATAGACGATCATAGATTGATATGGAATATGAAATGTGACTTCCCTTCTTTGGAAATTGATATGAGCTCCATATAAAGAAATCCAACCCATGCCAAGAATCACATCAAATTTCACTATAGGAAGGATCACAAGATTTGCAGGAAGCACTTTCCCACAAACTTCGATCGGAGAAGAATTATAAACTTTTGATGCGACTTTTGTGCCATTAGGTGTTGTCACAGCTAACTCAACATCTAATTGTTGAGGTAATACGGTGATACCCTTAGAAAATTCTTCAGAAATAAAAGAGTGGGTGGATCCAGAATCAAATAAAACATTTTCTACATTAGATTGGATGGTAAGTGTACCTTTCACCACATCGTTATCATACTCCACATCGCTGATAGAAATTGCATTTGACATTCCTTTGTCTTTAGCCTTAAGAGTTTGTTGACGTCGAACATCATCATCAACCCTTGGATTAGGGTATTTATTGGCATAATGTCCCATCTCCTTGCACTTGAAACATTGAAGTGTAGTAGGTTCATTCTGTGTATCCCTTCCTTTGTTTGCATCATTAGACATATTCTTCCCATCATCGCAGCATTCAAATGCCCGATGACCTTCCTTTCCACATTTGAAACATTTACTTGTCCCTTTAAGACAACTCCCTCCATGTTTCTTTCCACACTTTGAGCATAAGGGAAAGCTCATCTTCTTTTCAGTGTGCTCTTTAGATTTTCCATTGAATTCCATTTTCCTCTTCTTATCAAACCCATATGACTGATGGGTTACTCCAATCTCCATCTCGACTTTGAGAGCACATCGAACGATTTCCTCGTAGCTATTGAAGTCCCTTATGGCTAACGCCCTTCGAAGAATTGGTTTTAAGCCACTAAAGTATCGATCGATCTTACTCTCAGGTTGGATAATAATACCAGAAGCGTACCTTGCAAGTCTTGTAAAATTTGCTTCGTAGGTACCAACAGATTCATCATCCTTTTGCTTTAGTTCAATAAACTCTTTCTCTATCTTTGTTCGGAGAATACGATGGAAGTACTTATTGAAAAATAAGTTCTTGAACTCGTCCCATTCCATGGACTCAATTTCATCCCTTTGCCTCGTATTCTTAATAAGATTCCACCATTTGTCAGCATCTCCTTCCAAACTATACACTACTAGGATGACTTTATCATGTTCAGAACATTGAAGAACTGAAAATATCTTTTCAGTAGTACTGATCCATTGTTCAGCAACTAATGGATCAGTAGACCCGCTGAAAGAAGGTGGACGATGCCTCATGAAGTATTCAATAGAATGTTTCTCCTTCTTTTGCTCATTTGGAAGTCCTGCATGATTCATAGCTTGAGAAAGTTGTGTGAGCATGGCTACAAGATTTTGCATTCCAGCTCCCATAACGTTTGGTTACTCAGGGGGACAATCATTGCATTGCCCGTCGCATTCTGCATTAACACGATTCCTTCGGGTTCCAGCCATTGACTAAAACCAAGAAGATTTATGTGAGCAACACTAATTATAATAGGAAAACCACATAATCAAGAATATAATATCACACTCAAGGTCTTATCCTAGGTTATTCATGGCCATTTCTAAAACACTAATATTGTGTTCTATGCATAGACTTATCCTTAGGGTTCTTACTAAGGCTTTCACATCCTAGTTTCCTAAGGTTGACTATACCTTTCCTCTGATACCAACTATAACTGTAACACCCCGACCCTAGTTACCCAGAGTCGGTGCATTATTACATAACATTGGCATGATCACAAGAAAGATCAAATCTCGAAAGACCGATTGGTTTAGTAGCCTTGGAAACACTAGATATATTCATAAGTTTTACATTACATCATAAAATGAAAAACTACAACAACAACATAATGTCTCCATAATCCACACTCATATCCCCACATAATATCCCTGCAGGTCATTCATAATTTACTTCTTCACTTCCTGGTAAAAATAAAACATAGAAAAGGGGTGAGCTCAAATGCCCAGTAAGGATAACAATATAGCGGAAACTTTCATAAATAAGAATAAACATTTAAGGCAATGTATAACTAAAACAAAAGCCTTTCAAACATGAACTTTCAACATGGTATGGCATAAATAAAATAAAATAATGCCATTTACTTATTCACATGGATATTCTACTAATCGAATAATCACATGCAAAAATCAATAACCACTTTCATTATGTTGGAATGCATAATGCCAGACTATCATAACCACATAGTCAAGGCCTCGTGCCAAGACTACAAATAAGATTTTGTCAAGGCCTTGTGCCAAGACACTAGTTTGTCTCATGAGACCTACCGATGCATCGAGGAGCTAGAGTGGGCTCCACCCGTCACTTACTAAGTCCAATTCATTCCCATATGAAAAGGTTTAAACATAACATAAACATTCGTATTAAAACTAGCATACGAAATGTCAATTATTTCAACATAAACTATGAATGGTATAAAAATAGCACATCCATAGTCAAACATATCACAAAACCTTCAATAAAATATATAAGTTTTGTATCATAATAAATCAACTTCAAATAATCTTAAAATCCATCAAAGGATGTTGACATAGATGAAATCAAAATTCTTTTTAATGAAATATCTCCTTTTATTTTGAAATCATTTAAGATCCATATAAAATAAAACATTTTCTTTGAAAATATTCTTATAAGCTTGTAAGGGAAGCTTTGAAGGTTTTATAACGCCGAAAAATATCTGCACCCGCCGTATAAGTTAAAAAAACATTCTTACCTTAATTCTGTCGAAAAGGTTAAAAAGGACCTTGTTTTGAAAACGACGGAAAGATTCCTTTATAAACCTCTTATAACAAGTCAACCAAGGGTATAAATGACTTTAACCCATATTCTTTTAAATAATCAATTTTTTTTGAAATACATTTTTAAGAAAAAATGGATGTGGATGATAAAGAGGTCCCAGTAGATTATTACATATAAACAACCTCGGATAATGAAGAGATTATGAAATAACCCTTACCTTGTACTTTTCCTTGGTTGGGGTAGGTTAACCTCCTGTATAATGGTGAAATAAGTGTTATTAAATTATACAATAATCATATACATTAATATTATATCATATATGATCTTTTTATATTGATTTGATAATAATATCTTAGTATTATCATTGTTTCGGGTGTTAACTTACTTGTTTTCTTTTATATGTTTTGTTACGTAAGACATGTTTGTAAAGGATAGGTTGTATTTTATTCATATCCAGAATGATATCAAGTCCTTAAAAATCATTTTTAAATCATCAAATGATAATTATACTTGAATGGATACGATGGAGAATGAATCTCATCGCGTTCGTGGAGACGGTAGTCCGTACGTACGCACGAGCGACAATATCATTCTTTTGATATTAAAATAATATATATATGGATGGTATATAATATATACATAATTATTAACATGTTATATTTATTATTTACCTGATTTAAACATCGTTATTATACCCATCCAAATAATATTATATTGAATAACAATTACACCACGATGTGGAGACGGTAAGCCGTACGTACGCACGTATGGTGACATGTTATTAAAAGGGTGGATAGAATACTGTATATGGTTGTACCATATTTATAATAACATCACAGTATATGTGAGATACTGGATTTATTATTTTAGAATGGTAAGAACAAAGAAAGAAGAAGTGGAAGAAGAAAGGAACTTGAAAAGGGGTGGTGAAAACATTACCTCTTCTTCGGGTTCTTCCTTTTGATTTGATCAAAAGGGCTCCTTAGGTTGGCTTTCTGATCAAACTAAGGCCTCTAGGTTGTATTGAGGGATGTTGGAAGAGTATTTGGGCAGAGTTTGGACGAACCAAAAGGCTTTGAAGGTGTGAAGAAATGAGAAGGAGGGGTTCCCTTTTATAAGAGGGGTGAGGGGCACCTTTGGAAAAGCTAGAAATATTAATTTATAATAAATTCATATTCGGTTTATAATGGCTCCAAAGTTTATTATTCAAAGTTTAAGGTGGGGATAGGTCGAAAACCACTCAACCAATAGAATTTAGACAGGTCTGGGTACTTATATTAACCTTATCTTTAAGTATTAACTCTAAGTTAATTAGTTTCACTTTTACAATGTCTCGTTGTATTTTTATATAATATGGTTAATAAACTTATTATATACATCCAAGAGACCCCCAAGAGGTCCATTAATGATGAACCTATCATTATATAAGTCTCTTGGCCGAACCTTAGATTTTTAGGAATTTAATATCAATTAATAATATAATATTTGTTTTAAGAACTCTTTTATGTCAATTTTGACACTATTCAATAGTTGATTTTTGTGAAACTCATAACAGATTGATTACTTAGAAAAAAGTCAATTAACTCAATACTAATATATCATATTATCCTAGAAAATTAGTTTAATTCATTAAAAGTTTCATATTATATTTATTTGGGTATTTATAATATCAATTATTTTAATTATTCACTATTATAGTAATTACTGCATCATCATTGTGTCATAAATAAAATACATTATTTAATGTCTAAAAATTATAAATAAAATATAATTATGTATGAAATCTTTTTATATTTCTAATTATTATTTATAATCTAAAATCCAACATATATTACCCTATGTAACAATTGTTTTTCTAAAAGATATATGCTTGTGTCATTTTTGTATTCATTTTAACTTAATTAAAATAAAGTGTCATTATCACTTACAAGTGGATCCATGGGGTCCCAAAATCGACCCAAAGATGCCCATGGTCGACCATGTATCAACCAATAGGGTTAAGACACGTTTTAGGGTAATTTAGTATTATTATAATATTATTTTTTAACCCTTATTTACCGGATTTACCCTTAACCATGGTAAATAAAATATTTACCGCAGTAATTATTCAAAATGTCTAAAAATAAAAGTTACCTATTTACACAATTTGAACATCCTGATTCCAAATATGGAATCCATTTTCCTAAATTCAAAACACAGAAGTGGCAGAAATTAATTTAAAATTAATTCCCGCTGTCAAAACAAAAAGCGTGTTTTTAAGAGATAATAACTATCAAAAGATTGACACTTGTTTATGTTCGGTTTAATTGTAAAATTATGTCCAATGACCAACATTATATTAAATGGTAAAAATATATTCTAAATATACTTTAAAACTACTAAAATTCATAATTTATCACTATTAATTATTTTTATTAAAAAAGTTGTTTTTAATTAAAATTTAGTAATTTTCACTATTCATCAAAATATGAAAGTTATCTGAAAAGTACCAAAATTTCACCTTAGGCTAAATTTGATATTCCGAATCCAAAAATGAAGTCCATTTTATAATATAAAATATATATAATTTCAAAAAGTAGGTATTACTATTCATAACGGCTAGTTTAATTTGTTATGGTGTGTTAGAACTCGGTGTTGCGTACAACACACGCTATCACATTAATAAAAGAGAAGCGTACCATAGAAGCTTGGGGTGTTACATTCTCCCCTCCTTAAAATAATTTCGTCCTCGAAATTTCTATAATACTACCGCATGAAAAGACTCGGGTGGTTCTTCATCATAAGTTCCTCGGGTTCCCACGTTGCCTCTTCCATCTTATGGTTTCTCCACAAAACTTTTACCAGACGCGTCGTCCGGTTTCTCAGTACTTGTTCTCTCGTATCAAGAATCCTGACGGGCTCTTCACAATAGGAAATATCGGGTTCCGGTTCTAATTCCTCATAGGTGAGTACATGCGTTGGATCAGGCATGTATTTTCTCAACAGAGATACGTGGAACACATCGTGAACTTTGGAGAGACTTGGCGGTATTGCCAATCGGTAAGCTACAACCCCAATTCGTTCTAGAATTTCGAAAGGTCCGATGTACCTGGGACTCAATTTACCTTTCTTACCAAAACGTATGACTCCCTTCCACGGAGATACCTTCAGGAAAACATGATCACCGACTTGAAATTTCAAATCCTTCCTTCGATTATCGGCATAGCTCTTCTGCCTACTTTGAGCTGCTTTGATGTGATTTTGGATTACTTTCACCTTTTCCACCGTTTCCTCCACCAGTTCTGGGCCTACAAGTTTTCTTTCACCAAAGTCATCCCAAAAGGTTGGTGTACAACATCTCTTTCCATATAACGCTTCATATGGTTCCATCTGAATACTCAAATGGAAGCTATTGTTATAGTAAAATTCTACCAGTGGTAAATATTGATCCCACATACCCTGAAAATCAAGTGAGCAAGATCTCAACATGTCTTCTAACGTCTGAATAGTCCGTTCTGATTGTCCATCTGTCTGAGGGTGGTAAGCAGTGCTCAAATGAAGTTCAGTATCCGGGGATTTCTGAAGACTTTTCCAAAATCTTGAAGTAAAATGGGGATCACGATCAGAAACAATCGATAGAGGTACTCCATGAAGTCTCACAACTTCATTAATATATAGTCTTGATAGACGTTCCAGGGATAGATCTTCTCTTATAGCAAGAAAATGTGCTGACTTGGTAAGACGATCAACAATAACCCATATTGCAGCGTTCCTTCTATGAGTCTTTGGTAGCCCCATGACAAATTCCATCGTAATATTGTCCCATTTCCACTCCGGTATGGGAAGAGGTTGCATGACTCCTCCAGGCTGTTGCCTTCTAGCTTTCACTTGCTGACAAACCATACATCTTGACACAAAATCAGCAATCTCCCTCTTCATGTTGTCCCACCAAAAATGTTCCTTTAAATCTCTATACATTTTGGTGCTCCCAGGGTGTATAGATAAATTGGAACTATGAGCATCATCCAGCAATTCCCTTTTTAGATCAGGTATATCGGGAACACAAAGTCTCTTCCCGAATTTCAAAATTCCATCTTCATACACAAAGTCTCTCAAACTCCCATCATTCACAGCTTTAATCTTCTTTTGGAATTCTTCATCATCGGTCTGAGAACTCTTAATCCTTTCTAGTAAAGATGGTTTGGAAACCATTTGAAAAAGCATTTATGTTTCACCTTCCCTGGTTATTCCCATGTCCATCTTCAATAGATCCATAAAAATTGGATCCCTTTCAATTCTCATATTGTTCAAAACTCCATGGTCTTTTCTACTCAAAGCATCTGCCACCTTGTTTGCCTTCCCCGGGTGGTAGTGTATCGTACAATCATAATCCTTGAGTAATTCAAGCCATCTCCTTTGCCTCATGTTGAGTTCTTTTTGTGAGAAAATATACTTCAAACTCTTGTGATCAGTATAAATCTCACATTTTTCACCATAGAGGTAGTGCCTCCATATCTTCAAAGCAAAGATTACAGCTGCTAACTCGAGATCATGAGTAGGATAGTTTTGTTCATGAATTTTCAACTGTCGTGATGCATAGGAAATAACTCTATCATTCTGCATAAGGACACAACCAAGTCCTTTCTTCGATGCATCACTATAAATAACGAACCCATCATTCCCCGATGGTAGAGTCAATATAAGAGAATTGACTAATATTTTCTTCAGTTCTTCAAAACATTCTTCACACTCTTTTGTCCAAACAAATTTAACCCCTTTACGTGTGAGCTTAATTAATGGGTTAGCCAATCGGGCAAAATTATGGACGAAACCTCGATAATAACCTGCCAAACCAATAAAACTGCGTACCTCAGTTATACTCGTAGTTGCTGGCCATTCTTGGATTGCCTGGGTCTTAGAAGGATCAACAGAGATTCCATCTTTAGAGACAATATGGCCAAGAAAAGAAATCTCCTGAATCCAGAATTCACACTTGCTAAACTTACCATATAATTCATGCCTCCTCAGAGTCTTCAAGATAATGCGCAAGTGATTTTCATGATCTTCGTAGGTTTTGGAGTATACCAAGATATCATCAATAAATACCACCACAAATTCATCGAGATACTCCTTGAAAACTCTATTAATCAGATCCATGAATACAGAGGGTGCATTAGTCAATCCAAACGGCATTACAGTAAACTCGTAATGCCCGTACCTGGTTCGAAATGCTGTCTTCGGAATGTCTTCCTTCTTCACACACAACTGATGGTATCCAGATCGAAGGTCAATCATTGAAAAGTATTGAGCTCCATGCAGTTGGTCAAATAAATCATCAATACGAGGTAGGGGATACTTGTTCTTTATCGTTATAGCATTGATCTCCCTGTAGTCGATACATAACCACATAGATCCATCTTTCTTTTTAACAAAAAGTATAGGGGCTCCCCATGGAGAAACACTAGGGTGAATAAATCCCTTATTACTCAATTCCTCTAGTTGTTTCTTTAGTTCGACTAACTCTACAGTAGCCATTCTGTATGGTGTCTTCTATATAGGCCTTGATCCAGGAATCAAATCAATGGAAAACTCAACTTCTCATTCTGGAGGATGTCCAGGTACATCTTCCAGAAATAAATCTACAAATTCTTTCACAACAGGTACATCCTCTATTTGAACATTCCTTTCCTCACCGACAGTTATTTCATTCTCTTCCTCCCCAATAATTGAATTAAGTTGAGCTACTGGGGGTGGATCTAAATAAAAATTAGGTGGTGACGATTCTGCTCTAAAGATAAGGTGTTCCTTATCATTATCATCAAGAATCGTAACCTCTTTCTTTTTACAATAAATCTTCGCATCATAGTCCAAAAGCCAGTCCATACCGAGGATTATATCAAACTCAATCATAGGTATGACGATGAGATCAGCAGATAAAGAAAATTTATGTGCTCTAACGGGGACTGATTCACAAAACTTTGTTGCAATGATACTTCCCTTAGGAGTTTTAACTGACAACTCGCTTGTTAAATCAAATTGGAAATATCTAATTTTCTTAGCAAACTGGGAAGATATGAAACAATGCGATGATCCAGAATCAAATAATGCATTTTCTAAACTTGAGGAAACCATTAAATTACCTGCCAACACGTCTTTCGGAGCTTCTACCTCATCACTAGTGATAGCATAAGCTTGGCCTTGATCCCTTGGCCTTTTCTGAGGTAAGTTCTCCTAACGCTTAAGACATGCATTTTCATAATGCCCCATCTCCCTACAATTGTAGCACTGAACGTTGGTAGCTTCCTTCTTCCCCTTGCAATCACGAGCTTGGTGGCCTTTTTCACCACACTTGTAACAGACTCCCATTCCCATCAAGCAAGTACCAGGATGTTTCTTCCCGCATTTACCACAAGATGGATATTCAACCTTTCCCTTCTTCCCCTTATTTCCATTCCCAGATTGATCAGTAGTTCTCTTCTTCTCTTGCTTTTCTTTAAAGTCATAAGACTTAGAGAATTCCTTTTCGGTCTTGATAGCACATGAGACAATGTCTTCGTACGATGAAAAGGATTGTGAGACTAATGCTCGACGGAGAAATGGTTTAACCCATCAAAGAAACGATCAATCTTACTTCTTGGGTTGTGAATATAATCTCCAGCATACCTCGCTAACCTTGTAAAGTTATCCTCATACTTTGTGACATTCTCATCCTCCTTTTGTCTCAGACTCAGAAATTGCCTTTCCATATCTACTCGATGGTCACGAGGAAAGTATTTTTCTAAAAATAGATCTTTGAACTCCCTCCATTCCATATTTGATACTTCATCATCTTCCTTCGTATTTTGAATCAATGACCACCATTGATCAGCATCTCCAGTGAGGCGGTAAACTGCCATGATAACTTTTTCCCTTTCACTGCTCCCCAAATCCTGAAATATTTTCTCTAGGGAAAATATCCATTGCTCAGCTACTAAGGGATTTGTACTCCCATTGAACGTTGGTGGTTGTTGCCTCATGAATCGATCTAACATTGATCCTCCACGCTGTGGATCAGGGTTATCCATACGGGTAAGGATATTATTCATAACCTGAGTAAGTTGTCCCAGTATGGTGATTAGCTGATCGGCTCCAGTTGCATCACCAGCTCCACTATAATTATCTTGAGCAGGAGGTAAATCCCTACATGGAGTACGTGCATTGATACGGTTTCCATTTCTTCCACTAGGCACCATTTCCAAATAATGGCATAAACTAGATCAGTTTATGAATCAAAATACATAATCCCATACTTATAAAACACTTAACATAAATTGAACTATTTATGGATATAATCCCTAATAATAAGAATGTTTTCTTTGAGGAAGTATATACTCATAATCCATTCATAATGATTTGTAAGGAAAATGAGAGTTATCCTATGAATATCCTCCGGGAGTGTCGTAACCAAGGGTGCAGCAAGGCCCGTTGTCGTGCACCAGTTCTCGTTCGAGTCTAGCTCAAAGCGGTGTTTTCGGGTTTTACGCCTAGGTACATCTGTGCCAGAGCTGCCTCTACCTGCTCGTATCCAGACAGGGATGTATTTCTCTGAAAACTCACAAAATCTCTACAATACCAAAATTCTAGGAAGTTCTTCTATACTAATCCTCAAAGTTCATCTTAGGTCTACGTTCTCTAATCAGAGTTTATCTAAATCTAGCTTCCAAGGTTTGTACTAAACCTCCCTCTGATACCAACTGTAACGCCCTGACCCTAGTTACCCAGATTCGGTGCATTATTACATAACATTGGCATGATCACAAGAAAGATCAAATCTCGAAAGACCGATTGATTTAGTAGCCTTGGAAACACTAGATATATTCATAAGTTTTACATTACATCATAAAATGAAAAACTACTACAACAACATAATATCTCCATAATCCACACTCATATCCCCACATAATATCCCTACAGGTCATTCATAATTTACTTTTTCCCTTCCTGGTAAAAATAAAACATAGAAAAGGGGTGAGCTCAAATGCCCAGTAAGGATAACAATATAGCGGAAACTTTCATAAATAAGAATAAACATTTAAGGCAAGGTATAACTAAAACAAAAGCCTTTCAAACATGAACTTTCAACATGGTATGGCATAAATAAAATGAAATAATGCCATTTACTTATTCACATGGATATTCTACTAATCGAATAATCACATGCAAAAATCAATAACCACTTTCATAATGTTGGAATGCATAATGCCAGACTATCATAACAACATAGTCAAGGCCTCGTGCCAAGACTACAAATAAGATTTTGTCAAGGCCTTGTGCCAAGACACTAGTTTGTCTAATGAGACCTACCGA
The DNA here is from genome assembly GCA_963277665.1 of Viscum album. Lineage (NCBI taxonomy): Eukaryota > Viridiplantae > Streptophyta > Magnoliopsida > Santalales > Viscaceae > Viscum > Viscum album. The sequence continues at coordinate 1,721,487,408 of OY728147.1, read as the reverse complement.
TGCATCGCGGAGCTATAGCGGGCTCCACCCGTCACTTACTAAGTCCAATGCATTCCCATATGAAAAGGTTTAAACATACCATAAACATTCGTATTAAAACTAGCATACGAAATGTCAATAATTTCACCATAAACTATGAATGGTATAAAAATAGCACATCCACAGTCAAACATATCACAAAACCTTCAATACAATATAGAAGTTTTGTATCATAATAAATCAACTTCAAATAATCTTAAAATCCATCAAAGGATGTTGACATAGATGAAATCAAAATTGTTTTTAAAGAAATATCTCCTTTTATTTTGAAATCATTTAAGATCCATATAAAATAAAACATTTTCTTTGAAAATATTCTTATAAGCTTGTAAGGGAAGATTTGAAGATTTTATAACGGCAGAAAATAGCCGCACCCGCCGTATAAGTTAAAAAAAACATTCTTACCTTAATTCTGTCGAAAAGGTTAAAAAGGACCTTGTTTTGAAAATGACGGAAAGATTCCTTTATAAACCTCTTATAACAAGTCAACCAAGGGTATAAATGACTTTAACCCATATTCTTGTAAATAATAAAAAATGTTTTGAAATACATTTTTAAGAAAACATGGATGTGGATGATAAAGAGATCCCAGTAGATTATTACATATAAACAACCTCGGATAATGAAGAGATTGTGAAATAACCCTTACCTTGTACTTTTCCTTGGTTGGGGTAGGTTAAACTCATGTATAATGGAGAAATAATTTTTATTAAATTATACAATAATCATATACATTAATATGATATCATATATGATCTTTTAATATTGATTTGATAATAATATCTTAGTATTATCATTGTTTCGGGTGTTAACTTACTTGTTTTCTTTAATATCTTTTGTTACGTAAGACATGTTTGTAAAGGATATGTTGTATATTATTCATATCTAGAATGATATCAAGTCCTTAAAAATCATTTTTAAATCATCAAATGATAATTATACTTGAATGGATACGATGGAGAATGAATCTCATCGCTTTCGTGGAGACGGTAGTCCGTACGTACGGACGAGCGACAATATCATTCTTTTGATATTAAAATAATATATAAATGGATGGTATATCATATATACAGAATTATTAACATGTTATATTTATTATTTACCTGAGTTAAACATCATTATTATAACCATCCAAATAATATTATATTGAATAACAATTACACCACGACGTGGAGACGGTAAGCCGTACGTACGCACGTATGGTGACATGTTATTCAAAGGGTGGATAGAATACTGAATATGGTTGTACCATATTTATAATAACATCATAGTATATGTGAGATACTGGAGTTATTATTTTAGAATGGTAAGAACAAAGAAATAAGAAGTGGAAGAAGAAAGGAACTTGAAAAGGGGTGGTGAAAACATTACCTCTTCTTCGGGTTCTTCCTTTTGATTTGATCAAAAGGGCTCCATAGGTTGGCTTTCTGATCAAACTAAGGCCTCTAGGTTGTATTGAGGGATTTTGGGAGAGTATTTGGGCAGAGTTTGGCCGAACCAAAAGGCTTTGAAGGTGTGAAAGAAATGAGAAGGAGGAGTTCCCTTTTATAAGAGGGGTGAGGGGCACCTTAGGAAAAGCTAGAAATATTAATTTATAATAAATTCATATTCGGTTTCTAATGGCTCCAAAGTTTATTATTCAAAGGTTAATGTGGGGATAGGTCGAAAAACACTCAAACAATAGAATTTAGACAGGTTTGGGTACTTATATTAACCTTAACTTTAAGTATTAACTCTAAGTTAATTAGTTTCACTTTTACAATGTCTCTTTGTATTTTTATATAATATGGTTAATAAACTTACTATATACATCCAAGCGACCCCAAAGTGCTCCATTAATGATGAACCTATCATGATATAAGTCTTTTGGCCGAACCTTAGATTTTTAGGAATTTAATATCAATTAATAATATAATATTTTCTTTAAGAACTCTTTTATGTCAATTTTGACACTATTCAATAGTTGATTTTTGTGAAACTCATAACAGATTGATTACTTCGAAAAAAGTCAATTAAATAAATCCTAATATATCATATTATCCTATAAAATTAGTTTAATTCATTAAAAGTTTCATATTATATTTATTTGGGTATTTATAATATCAATTATTTTAATTTTTCACTATTATAGTAATTACTGCATCATCATTGTGTCATGAATAAAATAAATTATTTAATGTCTAAAAATTATAAATAAAATATCATTATGTAGGAAAGATTTTTTATCTTTCTAATTAATATTTATAATCTAAAATACAACATATATAACCCTATGTAACAATTGTTTTGCTAAAAGATATATGCTTGTGTCATTTTTGTATTCATTTTAACTTAATTAAAATAAAGTGTCATTATCACTTACAAGTGGATCCATGGGGTCCCAAAATCGACCCAAAGATGCCCATGGTCGACCATGTATCAACCAATAGGGTTAAGACACGTTTTATGGTAATTTAGTATTATTATAATAATATTTTTTAACCCTTATTTACCGGATTTACCCTTAACCATGGTAAATAAAATATTTACCGCAGTAATTATTCAAAATGTCTAAAAATAAAAGTTAACTATTTACACAATTTGAACATCCTGATTCCAAATATGGAATCCATTTTCCTAAATTCAAAACACAGAAGTGGCAGAAATTAATTTAAAATTAATTCCCGCTGTCAAAACAAAAAGCGTGTTTTAAGAGATAATAACTATCAAAAGATTGACACTTGTTTATGTTCGGTTTAATTGTAAAATTATGTCCAATGACCAACATTATATTAAATGGTAAAAATATATTCTAAATATACTTTAAAACTACTAAAATTCATAATTTATCACTATTAATTATTTTTATTAAAAAAGTTGTTTTTAATTAAAATTTAGTAATTTTCACTATTCATCAAAATATGAAAGTTATCCGAAAAGTACCAAAATTTCACCTTAGGCTAAATTTGATATTCCGAATCCAAAAATGAAGTCCATTTTAAAATATAAAATATATATAATTTCAAAAAGTACTTATTACTATTCATAATGGCTAGTTTAATTAGTTATGGTGTGTTAGAACTCGGTGTTGCGTACAACACACGCTATCACATTAATCAAAAAGAAGCATACCGTAGAAGCTTGGGGTGTTACAATAACGACCCATACTTTACATAAATTGTTAATACTTCAAAATTGAAGCATACTTATTACAACATATAACAAAAACCACGAAAGGACTGTATAGGTATAGTGTCTTTAGAAACTGGGAAACATAAACAACTGGTTCATAAAGCATCTACTTTGCCTCCCATTTATTTCATCATATCTAGAGTCCCTTTTTGGCATATTCTACTTAATAACCTTCTTCCTGACCTGGGGAAAGAAAACATACAAAAGGGTGAGCTCAAATGCTGAGTAAGGGTAAAAAAAAGAAATATCAATCACATCATATACACAAGCACATAACTTTTGGAAATCTTAACCTGCAAAAGAGATCATAATTTCATAACATAGGATAAATAATGGTAGTGAAATGTAATCAAAATAATCATCACTTAAAACATGAAAATTTGTGGCATACACACATAATCATAGAGAATCATTTCTTGTTAGTCAAGACTCATTGCCAAGACTAACTTACTGGACAAAGTCCCTTTCTGAACCGAGTCACCCTCGTTTCAGTCCTGTTTCACTGAACTGGTATAACCTACCGTTACAGTCATGTCTATCTCATGAGATATAAAATCTTTACCCAATGTATTGGAGGGAGATATAGGTCCCACCCATCTCATAATGATCACATTCTTATGTGTGCCACAAAATCATAAATCATACATCATTGCATAATCCATGTAATACAAATGGGAATCTTAAACATCATGACATCATAAAACAATTAAAATAAGATAAAGGATTTCATAAAAATATTTCCATCACAACATAATCAAATCCATGTAATTATAGGGATAAAAACAGAACCCTTTATTATCATAGATGGAAAATAATTTTGATAAAACACTTGAACTTCATTCTTGAAGAAAATATCCTTTTTACTTCAAAACACTTTTCTTTTCTTAACATGTCATCCAATTTTAAACTAAAACAATTTGATTAAAAATAAACATGAAAACTTGTAAAGGAATCTTCTTTGAAATAATGTTTTAAAAATCCATTCAGGCCGTATATGTTAAAAAAACATTCTTCGTACTTTTGTCGGAATAGTCAAAAAGTACCTCGTACGAAAAACGACAAAAGATTCCTTTCATATCTTTTACAAAAAAACTCATCGAAGGGTAAAATTGGATTTAAAATATTGTAGAAGGATGGAAATAATATTACATATTGAGGGAACATGGATGTGGATGATAAAATACACCCCAGTAAATACCAAAGTAAAAATAATCTCAGATAAAAATGAGATTGTGATATTTCCCTTACCTTAGGTCCGACTTGCTTTGTAAGTGTCCGAACCTCATTTATAATGATTTAAATAATGTTATTGACTTATTCCAGAATCATACTTATTTTTATGATATCATATATGGTCATATTCATAGCTTCTTAGTAGTAATATTTCATTGCTACTTGTTATTCGGGTGTTTATAACTTTTTGTTCTTATGCGTGTTTTGTCAAATAAATTCTTATTCTTTTCTTTAGTTATAGATACCTCATTTCCAGAATGGTATTAGTGTAATATATATCATATTAATTTATATAGTCATCATGAAATAAAGATCATGTAGAACGAGTCGCATCACATCGTGGAGACGGTATTCCGTACGTACGCACGAGTGATGATATCATTCCTATGATCATGGAATTGTATTGGAGTATATGTATACTATTTCAGAATCTATATCACATTATAATAGTCATATATAGTCATTATTTACACCATTATACCCATCCAAGTAAGGTGGTGGTGGAAAATAGATTACACCACGGCGTGGAGACGGTATTCCGTACGTACGCACGCGTGGTGACTTATTTTTCCGTAGGATGGATAGATGGTGAAATAGGGTTGTTTAATACTTATAATAACATATCAGTATATGAGTGATACTTATGTTATTACTTCATAAGGAAACAACTATAGAAGAAGAGGTGGATGAAAAAATAAAGATGAAATAATCGGTAACAGACATTACCTCTTCTTTTAAGTGCTTCTTTGAGACCTTCTTTTAGGGCACTAAAATTGGTATTTGAAGAAGACAAGGACCTCTAGGATGTCTCTAGGGAAGTGGATAATATAAAGTGGCAGGGGTTGGCCGAGCTTGAAGGCTCAAAGTGGTGTGAGGAAGAGGGGGAGGAGGTGTCCTTTTATAAGGGAGGAGAGGGGCACCTTTGGAATAACTAAAACTATTATTTTATTATAAAGTCAAGTTCGGTTTTAAATAGCTCAGAATTGATATATTTCGAAGCTAAGGTGGGGATGGGTCGAAATACTCTCATCCAATAGAATTTATACAAGTTTAGATTCCTATTTTAACCTTATCATTTAGATTTAAATTTAAGTTAAATAAGTTTACTTTTACCGTGTCTTCTTGTGTTCTTATACTATAAGGTTAATAAACTTACTATAAGCAGCCAAACGAACCCCAAGTTGTTTATTATTAATATATATAATCTTATCTAAGTCATTTGTCCGAACCTTATATTTTTAGGGATAAAATAACAATTAATAATATAATATTTGTTTTAAAAACTATTTTATGTCAATTTTGACACTATTTAGTAATTGATTTTTGTGAAAATCATAACAAAATGATTAGTTCAAAAAAGGATAATTAAATCAATACTAACAATTCATATTAACCTATAATGTTATTTAAATTCATTAAAATTCTCAAATTACATTTATTTAGGTATTTATAACATCAATTATGTCAATATTTCATTAATAAGATAATTACTACATCATCCTTGTGTCATAAATAAATTAAATACTTTAATGTCTAAAAAATTAAAAATAAAATACCATTATGTAGTAAATCTTTTTATCTTTATAATGAATATTTATAGTCGAATTTATCTTATGTATAACCCTATATTAAAAATTATCTACTTATTAAAAATTGATTTTAACTATTTTAAACCTTCTTTATATAAATTAATAATAAATGTCCTAATCTAATTTAAGTGGTCCTAAATGGTCATATTTTATTCCTATGGTTGTTTTTGGACGAATTACACATTTCCAATAGAATTAGGACATGTGTTAGGATAATAATAATATCATTTTTACACTTACTTACCCTATTTACTTTTAACCGTGGTAAAAAAGTAAAAAGTTACTATTCACCAAAAATTATTTTAATCTCATTGAACCACATTTTAGTCCTTGATATTAACCATGTCTCTTGGATTTTCGAAATTCCACTCACAGAAGCGGTAAAATTAAGTTTTATGAAAAATTTAGTTTTTTTAACTACCACTTAGTGGTTTCACTGTTCATCAAAAATTGAATGTTTTCAGAAAAATACCATAATTTCACCCTAGGCTAATTTCAATATTCCAAATCCAAAAATGAAGTCCATTTTGAAAAATAAAATTTATAAAATTTCAAAAAGTGTTTTTTACTATTCATAACGGCTGGTTTTAATAATATTTTAATAGCATATCGTTGTTTAGTGAAACTCGGTATTGCGTACGACGCAAGCTATCGAGGAAGGTCGCGATTTCGTGTAAAGCAAGCCAAGCAAGTGTTGTGTAGAAAAATATTCCTTTGATGATTCATATAACATAAAATTCTTGAGTGTTACAGCGTCGGACAAATCTGTGGGAATGAAACCCACAACCAAAGTGCGATTGAGATTTATCGCCTACCACTAGACTACGTGAAGTCCCTGGTTAGCGTGACTATTATATTTAGTTAAATGATTTTATTGATCAATAATAATTTTATTTTTGATATTATGTCTTATCAAATGAATACCCTTAGTATAGGAAAATGATTTGTTGATTAAGAGATAAATGTTATTTTGGAATTTGTTCGCTTTGTTGTGAACACTATATACCCAAGGGAAATAGAATAATCTGAGATTTCATTTGAGGAGTAATGGTGGATTTTTATCTATGTTTTTATTGTGGATTATAGTGATTTGTGTTATTTATGGAAATGATTAGGTTTATTATTTTTAAGTATGTGACTTTAAGAGTAATTAATGTCATTTGGAGATACAATTTAATGTGGATGACTACATTCTTATAAGTTTTGGGTTTCAATATTAGTTTGGATTATATTGAAGGATTTTAAGGGCAATTGATTATTGAATGATATTTATTTAACTTTGGGGTATTGATGGTTTAATTTTTGAAATTAAGATTAGTGTTTTTTCTCTAATGGAATATCCATTTGGGGGATCATCAGATATTATACTAAACATTTTGGTTTTGATTAATCTCTAATGAAAAGGTAAATATATAGTTTATCCTATGTGGATCATGTATTTCTAAAGATGTTTATTCTAGCTCTTCCATTGTGACCAAGTCTTCTTGAATACACATTGTTGAGAAAAATGAGTTTGTGGTAAAAATTTATTAAAGAATGAAACTCTACATAAAAAGTAAGTATATCTCTTTATGTTCTTAGTCAATATCATAAATGAATTCCCCGTCCTTATGTAATGTATCTTAAAACAAAAAAAAATTGTCCGTTTAGTTTTCCTACTGGGAGACTAATGACCGTTTGTCCCAACACAAGTTTGTGATTTTCTTATTGTTAACTTTCTCCTGATCATGTTTTCTATCCCTCTCCATTAGAACTTAACAATTAGTTTATCATTCATATCCATGTTTTCCTACATGGAATCCTTGTATGGGTTATCTTGGGTGACATTTATACCTCTCTTCCTTTCTATTAAAGTGATAGTTTTATTAACTCTTTTTCCGATGTGGGACCTTCCATTATATTCTCAAACCCAATTTAAAAAAAAAATTACGAGGACACAATTTATTGAAGGAGGGGAGAATGTAACACCACATGCTTCCACGGTATGTTTCCCTTTGAATAATGAAATAGTGTGTGCTGTATGCAACATCAAGTTCTAACACACACCACAACCGATCAAACTAGCCGTTATGAATAGTAATAACTAATTTTTGAAATTTTATACATTATATCTTTTAAAATGGACTTTATTTTTGGATTCGTAATATCGATATTAGCTTAGGGTGAAATTTGTGTACTTTTCGGATAACTTTCATATTTTGATGAATAGTGAAAATTACTAGATTTTAATTAAAAACATATTTTTTAATCAAAATAATTAATAATGATAAGTTATGAATTTGAGTGGTTTTAAAGTATATTTAGAATATATTTTTACCATTTAATACAATGTTGGTCATTGGACATAATTTCACAATTAAACCAAACATAAACAAGTACCAATATTTTGATAGTTATTATATCTTAAAAACATGCTTTTTGTTTTGACAGCGGGAATTAATTTTAAATTAATTTATGCCAATTCTGTGTTTTTAATTTGTAAAAATGGATTCCATATTTTGAATCAGGATTTCCAAATTTTGTAAATATGTAACTTTTATTTTTAGACATTTTGAATAATTATTTCGGTAAATATTTTATTTACTATGGTTAATGGGTAAATCCGGTAAATAAGGGTTAAAAAATAATATTATAATAATAATAAATTACCCTAAAACATGTCCTATCATTATTGTTGGATACATTTCCGACCATGGGTATCATTGGGTTGATTTTGAGACCCCATGGAGCCACTTGTAAGTGATAGGGACACTTCATTTTAATTAAGTTAAAACAAATACAAAAATGACATGAGCATATATATTTTAGAAAAACAAATTTTACAAAGGGTTATATATGTTGGATTTTCGACTATCAAATATTTATTAGAAATATAAAACTATTTCCTACATAATGGTATTTTATTTATAATTTTTAGACATTAAATAATTTAATTTATTTATGACCCAATAACGATGCAGCAATTACTAAATTAATGAAAAATTAGAATAATTGATATTATAAATACCCAAATAAATATAATTTGAGACTTTTAATGAATTAAATTAATTTTATAGGTTATTATTACATGTCATTAATGGTCTAATTAACTTTTTTTGAAGTAATCATTCTGTTATGATTTTCACAAAAATCAATTTTCCAAATAGTTTTAAAAGCGACAAAAATGAGTTTTTAAAACAAATATTTTATTATTAATTGATATTAAATTCATAAAAATCTATGGTTAGGCCAAGAGACTTATATCATGATATTTGTATCATTATTGGATCACTTGGTAGTATCTTGGATGTATATAGTAAGTTTATTAACTATATAATATAAAAATACAACGTGACATGGTAAGTGTCAAACTAATTAACTAAGAGTTTAAACTTAAATATAAGGTTAATATAATGACCCAAAACTGCCTAAATTCTATTGGTTGAATATTTATTGACCTATAACCACCTTAAAATTTAAATAATCCACTTTTGAGCCATTATAAACTGAATATGAATTTATTATAAAATAATATATCTAGCTTTTCCAAAGGTGCCCCTCACCCCTCTTATAAAAGGGCACTCCTCCTTCTCATTACATCACACCTTCAAAGCCTTTTGGTTCGGCCAAAATCTGACAAAATACTCTCTAAAATTCCCTCAATACAACCTAGAGTTCTTATTTTTATCAGAAAGCCAACCTAGGGATCCCTTTTGATCATATCAAAAGTAATAACCCGAAGAAGATGTAATGTTTTCACCACCATTTTTCAAATTCATTTCTTCTTCAACTTCTTATTTCTTTGTTATTATCATTCTAAAATAATGAATACAGTATCTCATATATAATTTAATGTTATGATAAACATGTTACAACCATATTTCAGTATTATACCCATCCTTTTAATGACATGTCACCATACGTGCGTACGTACGACTTACCGTCTCCACATCGTGGTGTAATTTTATTCAAAACATTATTTTTGGATGGGTATAATAATGATGTTTAATTCATGTAAATAATAAATTTAACATGATAATTATTCTTTATATAAGATATTCTATCCAATTAAATATTATTTTAATATCAAAAGAATGATATTGTCGCTCGTGCGTATGTACGGACTACAGTCTCCACGAACGCGATGAGATTCATTCTCCATCGTATCCATTCAAGTATAATTATCATTTGATGATTTAAAAAAAAATTTAAGGACTTGATATCATTATTTATGTGAATAATATACATCATATCCATGAAAAACATGGCTTATGTAACAAAACATATCAAATAAAATGAGTAAGTTAACACCCGTAACGACGATAATACTAAGATATTTTTAACAAAGAAATGTTAAATGATAATATATGATATCATATTAATATATATGATTATTGTATAATTTAATAAAAATTATTTCACCATTATACAGGAGGTTAACTTACCATCAACCAAGGTAAAATAACAAAGTAAGGGGTCTCTTATCTCACTCTTAATTTCGTGACAATTCCATTGTTCACCACTTCTTTATTACATGTGGTGTGTGTACTGCCCTTGTTTGTATTAGTTGTGTAATATAATATAATTCATGTATATTTACATCATAATTTTATGATCCTTCTTTCATGGGTGTATGTTTCTTAAGTTACCTAATCGATAAGGTAATTTGAAATTTCAATTTCCACTCATTCGGCTTTACACATACTTCATTGATTATTTTACTCCAAGATTATGTGTGGAATCACTAGTCATTTGATTATATAATAATTTACACTCCCCTTTCTATGGATATACTTTTTATACACATAATCACTCCATTGATAAATTCTCATGTCCTCGGTATGAACATGATAAGAGTAATTCTTACTCATGCTCAATTTGTTGAGATAAACATCCAATTCATTGGTGTTGCTTTTACAAGAATATGTGTGAATGTCCCTTTATTATTTTACACTAAATATCCAATAATATTTAGTGTATCAATATTTTTCACACATAATTATGTCGTTGATTTATCCTTAACCTAAGAATAGGGCCTTTATGAGAGATTTCATCTCAATTTACATTCCATTGAGACTTCTTTGTTGTTATACACCAAATCACTTTTATGTGGTGTCTATAATGTACTTTGACATAGTATATCATGAATCCCTTTATTACTATGATATTACAATGTTTTGATTACCTCAATTATTTGTATTCAAGTGTCTCTCTTTTGGTTAGCAACTCTAACTAAAATTCCATTTTTAAATGTTTTAAAGACTTATTCTTCAAAATATTGCTCATTAATGTCCATGTTTTAAATATGGTTTTAAGGACTTATTTTTATGGACATAAAAGTTTTAAAATTAAAACTCCTTTTAAAAGTTTCAAAGTTGTATGGGACACTTTCATTCATAAATCTATTTTTAAACGGCTTCTTGACAAATAGTGTGACTTTAAAATGTTTTCAGAAAAGGGGGAAACTTCTCTCAAATAGTTTTGATTGTTATTTTCATCTATGTCAATATCATTCATTATTATAGATTGAGGTTAATATGATACAATAAAATCTTCCATATTGTATCTAATTAGTTATGTATGACTGTGGATGTGCAATTTTTATACCATTCATGGTTTGTGGTTAAAGTATTGACATTTCTTATGCTAGTTTTAATACGAATGTTTATGTTATGTTTAAACATGTTCATATAAGGAATGCATTGGACTTAGTAAGTGACGGGTGGAGCCCGCTATAGCTCCTCGATGCATCAATAGGTCTCATGAGACAAACTAATGTCTTGTCACAAGGCCTTGACAAAATATTATTTGTAGTCTTGGAACAAGGCCTTGGCTATGTGGTTATGATAGTCTGGCATTATGCATTCCATCATTATGAATGTGGTTATTGATATTTCATGTGATTATTCGATTAGTAGAATGTACATGTGAATAAGTAAATGGAATTATTTCATTTTATTTTTTCCATACTATGTTGAAGTTCAAGTTTAAAAGGATTTTGTTTTAGTTATACATTGCCTTCAATGTTTATTCTTATTTATGATTGTTTCCGCTATATTATTATCCTTACTAGGAATTTGAGCTCACCCCTTTTCTATGTTTTATTTTTCCCAGGATGTGAAGAAATAATTTATGAATGACCTGTAGGGATAGTATGAGGGGATATAAAGAAAAGATTTTGTTGTAGTTTTTTTCAATTATGATGTAATGTAAGACTTATGAATATATCTAGTGTTTTAAAGACTACTAAAATAATAGGTCTTTCGAGACATGATCTTTTGTGATCATTCCAATGTTATGAAATAATGCACTGACTCTGGGTAACTGGGGTCGGGTCATTACATTGGTTGAGACTACTTTGAGACATAGAGTCTTATATGAGTATAACATGATTTTTTATTATCATTATTTCTCATATCTTGATTTAAATATAGGTATATTGTTTATATGGACACACATGATGATTTATTCCTAGAGATTCCATGTTGTTCTAATGAGTATTGTTATACACACCACTGTATAGGATCTTCCAACACATTTCATGTTTTACGAAGATAACATGAATTTGGATGGTGTCTTAAGAGGACAATGACAGGAGCCTTTTCCTTCTAAAAATAAGTGAATAAATTACAGCTTTGGAAGAATTTTATTTCTCCCTTTTAATTTCAAGTAATTATTTCAGACTTTTATTGTGATATTTATAAGTATTAATTCATATGTATTAGTTAACATTTAAAATTAGTATTATATGGGAATCAATCTGTGTGTGTGTGTACATATACATATTATATTGCATCCCATATGTGGTACATGTATTCTCAGTGTTGGTATCTATTCCCTTGCCTCTTTTTGATGGGATTGGGGTTGTCATTGTTTTCATATCACTAGTTGGGTGTCACCTACTAGGTTGAGACATGGTAGAGTTGTATTCAAGGGTGTTCATTCATAAGATTATAGTTTTTTGAAAGTATAAATGTGATTTTGGTTAGGGATTTATTGTAATATTGTTCAGTAATTTCACGATTGAATTTTATAACAGCAATTATACAATTGGTGTTATGGATTACATATTCATTCACTAGGATAATAATATTATTATTTTGGACTTAGTAAATGTTGGTTCTACTTTCCAAAAAATCAATGGACCCTAAATAATATAGGAATGATTTTTGGTGTTTAGTAATCAACATAAATATAAAATATGATTGTGGTACATCTAGATATTGTTTATAGATGTTTCTATGATAATTTATATCTAATATTACCCAACAAGATAATAGTGGGGATCTATATAGTGATGACAATTCAGTACATGGTTTTCTAAAAGATGTGGTACCTCGGGGCGGTTATCTAGTTTTCCACCACCCAATTAGTAGAAGGTTGTGCCAGTAGTACCATATGTAGTTTTATGTAGGATATGTATTGTTATTTATTTTCATAGACATTATCCTTAAAAGATACAAGGAAAACCAGACCCTGTGGTTGATTTGTACTTCCATGAGGTGGTTACATGAGTTTTCCAACTTGTGAGGACACCATCAAATAAAATATTTTTCTCATTAGAGAGTATTATTTAGGGATCAAACTTATTATGGTAGATTGTGGTGTTTTTATAACATAATGAGTGTTATCCATCATGGAATAATGTTGAGCCTCACTTTAGGGTGGATTATTATCTATCCTTGTTAAGATCGATTCACATCACTAAGATCTAGCAGTTACAGAAGGTAAAGATGATTGTGGTGGATTATTAATTGAGGTTCACTAACCTCTCACAATAATATATTGATTTTGTTCAAGATCCATTTATCTGATAACATTTTTTTAGATATACCTTCATTTGGATATTAGGGATTGTGTAGTCTGACATTATATTACCAGCATATTCTGGAAATATTGAGAGAGTGAACTAACGCTAGGTGGAGGTGGCATCTTTTGAGATCTCTTTGTAGCAATAATGAATCCTTATAACATCATCATTTGTAGGGAATTAATATAAATAGTTCATTAAATGATTGACTATTTCAGGTGGAAAATGTAGTAAATCATGGTGGATGTGACACATTTTTCCTTTCTCGGTTAGAAGGAATCTTAGGTAGTGCCGAACATGGTTATACACTACAGGATACAATATATTACTCAATTATCCTATAGTATTAAACATAGATAGGATGAATATATTGGATTTGAGTTTTCTATTGTTTTGGTGAAGCATGAGTAAATATTTCATATAGATGGGTTGGGATAACCCCTCCACTCAGAGATATTATTCATATTGATAATTTCTTCATATGATTTCATGATATCTACTGTGGAATATCAGATGTCTCTTTCAGAGCTTCATTTAAAGAAGTTTAAATTGGGGGACATGCAGAGGAAGGGATTAATTAGACCCAATTTCTCACCCTGGGATAATCTAGGGTTTTCACTAAGAATGAAAATAGTTTCATGAGTTTCATGTAATAGTGAAGACTCTATATCCACATCCAAGGATAGATAACTTCTTCTACTAGTTTAGAGGGGAAATATTAATCCTGATGATTTAAATCATATCAAGTTATCATAATTTCCATGTAAATTACATAGATATACAAAATATGACATTTTAATGTCACTATGACCATTATTATTACATAGTGATCCATTTTTTTGTATAATTACAAACTACTATTCATAGGACCCATGAACCAGATATTTTATAATTTCAGATATAGGTTTTTGGATGCCTTAAATGATGAGATAATAATGTAATTAACATTTGGGGAGGATAAAGAACGTTAATTTGGGATGGTTCCAGACATACATGAAGAGTTCAATATTTTTTGGAATTAATTTAACTATCAATTTTTGAATCTTAAGGTTTATGTTTAGGGTAATCTTGTCTCAAAATAGGGTGTGTTGGTGGAAGTAGTGCTTTTCGAGGTAGTGTTATTTTTGGAGCCACCAAAGTGTGAGATTGAGGATTTAATCTTATTCAGTTTAGTAGGATATTATAAGAGATCTATGAATAGTATATATTAGATATAAAAACCTTTAAAAAATTTGACATGGATATGTAATCCTTACATTTATACATAATATTTCCCCAATGGTTTTTAAGAGTTGAGTCAAAGGTTAATAAGAAACCCAATCTTGTGATTTCTAAATGATGGTGTTTAGTACATAGTATTATATAATACCTTAGTTAATGTGAATGGATGTTTCCTAATGTAGAGGTATTCAATTATTTCCTATGGGTTTTTACTGTTTAAAACATATAAGAATAACAACACTAGTGATGATCTGGAGTAGGGAATAGTATTATGTTCCCTATTATTATGGAGATACAACCTTGTGGGGGAGTGGTTAATCATATTATCTGATCAAAAGAGTTAAAAAATTTCTTTTCAAAGAAGTTTATTTTCTTGATATAGTAGAAATTGATAGAGTTCCCCAAAGATTATGAATTATGTTTAATATATTCTTAGGATATGTAGAAGATAGTGTCATATACTCTTAGCTGTAAATAATTTTCATGGTTTTCAACTAAGCCATCGTAGAAGTTATACATGATGAGGTTTTATTATATAGATTAGGATAGTTTTATTACCTATAACCAATGGTTTTTACTATTCCACTTCAACATTAGGACGGTGAGGATCAAGAGAGAGATACTGAAGAGACTTCTTCTATACTAATAAATACACTATAGTTTATTTTGATGTATTTTATGATTATGGGGAGAATAGTTTCTTCTTCATAAGATGTATGATGGTACCCATGACATCATGTGATGATTTTATGAGTTATTTTCGTAAATAAAACATGTATGTAAATCCTAATGTGGAAATGATTTACTAGTACCTTCAATATTTGTTCTTATGGCTTGGGATAAATAAGTGTGTAGAAATTTTTTCCTGTCAATGTCTCACATTTTAGCATGTGAAATTCGAGCACTATGTTCCAACCGGTTGAGCTCAACCCCATGATATGATATAGTGGAAGTGTGATAATATATATATATGTATATGTATATGTATATATATCATTCCTAGAGATGACTCCACAATTATATTAAGGACATGATTCTTTTTTTATTGTAGACTAACTCACCACATAGGCCCACATCATAGCTATATTAGAGAAGGTTTTATTAGATATATTGGGGAACCCTTATGTGTAGTAGATTTCTCTTCTCAACGGAGTTACCATTCAAATATTTTAGAAAATGATTATCACTTTATATCATGCTTATAATGTGGAATTTATGAGGTCTTTCAGACTTAGTTATTTTTGAGAATGGCATTTCACATCTAGACTAATTTCCAAACAAAGAAGACCATTCAGGATTTACAGGACATCCTATAAGATTTGTAGATGATCATTGGTTGTCTTTGGTAGGATCCATAAGGCTTAGTGAAGTTTATATACAATAAATTCTTCTATTAGACCACTTCTATGTAACCATTCTATAAATTTTGTGGAGAATTTATTTTCTTCACCAATATGTTGGATTGATCCAGTTGAGTCTATGCACATGGGTCCTGAGAAGGAGTCTGGAACTATTGATAAGGTGCACATCAACTATTAGAAGAAAAAGAAAGCCTATATCTAGTAGATGACTTTTGCAGCCTAATTATCGAGGCCTTTGGAGTTTTGGGAATGGGACCATATGTTTTATGAAGTCTATCCTCAGTGTGGGTTTCCGATATTTGGTTTATTTGATAAGTTATCTATGAGGTTCACTGTCCTTTTCAATATATTTTATAGGTTTTGAAAGGTGGCATACTAATTGGCCCTACCACCGCTGTTATATTTGCTACAAGAATTATTCCATGTGTCATATATGACATGGTATGTTCTTTAACCTTACTAGGTAATCAAATTTGGTAAAATACACATATAGTTTGTATCTAAAATCACAAAGTACCAAATCATGTTTAAGGATTGGAAGTATAATATCCTCCATGGGAGTGTGATTAACATGGTGTATGTTTAGTGTTAGTATGGGAATCTTTAAATGAGCACAACAAAGTGGAAGATCCAAAATCAAAATATGTACCCTCATATTTTAGAGTTATACTTTTCTATTTTTTGAAAAAAAAATACCAATGGTTGAGTAAATTTAAAACCTCTGCCTTTTCTGTATATTGATTTAGAAAATATATAATAATATTTCCAAATAAATTCACTGAGAAAATATGAGATTTTGAATACTGGTAATCCTTATGTTGATATAATAATATTATTGAATATAATAATTGCATGAAACTAAAATTTTCATAAAATAGAGGAATAAACCCAAATAGAGAGTCAAATGGGAAATCAAATATTTAAATTTATTCTAAGAAATGTTTTTTAACATATGTACAACATAAACTATGTCAACCTCTTGAATTTTTTAAATGTACTGTTACATGTTCAAAAAATGAACTAAATTAATTTATAATTTTGTTTTGTTTTATTTTTTTAGAGGCCAAAAATAAATTATAACACAAACCTATGATTAAAAAAAGCACATTTTGGAGGAGATATTGTTGAACGACCATGGATGGAGGTTCATTTTCACTAATGGAATTTTTGGATATCACCAAAATGAATTTACCAGACCATTCATTACTAACAATTTATCCAATCATTGTGTATGGTGTGTTATTAATGGTATATTTCAACAATGATGATTCCATGGAAAATTAAAGAACAATAAATTGAAAAATTAATTTAGGGGTTGATCGTGTTGTATTTTCATGAATGTTTAAATGGATTTTGGAGGAATTATTATTTTTGTTTAATGTTTTGTTAATCATTCATAAATATAACAGAAACGAATAAAGGATATCACATGAAATTTTCATGGATTGTTCCTGAATTTTTGTGAATTTCTTATCCCATTTATCACAATATTTTTATTCAACATTTTACATGAATTGTGGTTCGAAGAATGCCCAATATTTGACCATTGTTTTATCGTTCAACGATGCACTGAATCATTTCCATTGGTGTTTCTTTGATCGATGTCTATAGATGGAACTAAATTATTATAGGGGATAATTATTTAACTATTCATTGTTGATTTTCAGTTTGACGTTTGATGATGAGGTTGTGCAATGATAGTAACCATTTATGTGGATTGAAGGCTAGAATTCTATAAGAAGTACTGGTGATGTTCCGTCAACACTAGATCCTTGTTTTTGAAATGACTCATGTTTCAGAAGATGGAGGGATGAATTGGTGAATATTTATATAATAGAATTGAATTTATGAGAAATTTATATCTACATAACATGTTTTTTAAAGAAAAAACACTATTTATTCCACATTCTACATAACTATAGTTTTTATAGTGATAAAGAATGCACATCTTATAAAACATGTCACATGATGTGTGACTAGATCCTGGAAGCTAGACATGTATTCCAGAGGCCACATAGGAACATACATGGCTAGAAACACATGTAGATGTATAGTACATATGAAAAACCATGGTTCTCAGAAACATCCATATTCATGGGAACTTCCATTCTACAATGGTATATATAGATATACATGGTCATGGGAAGGTTGAATGTTGAGTGATATCCATACATCTCTACACCATTTACCCATAAAAAATAGTGTATATTTATAGAGTTTTACAGGATGTGTGAGATGGAGACACAAAATAATTAATAGGGTAGATGGGAGATGTCATATACACACAATACACACAGTGTCATTATTTCAAGACAAGAAGATAAAATTTCTCTCATTAGTATAGTCCAGGTTCAGTTGAGTGTGATTACATAGTCCATCCCAATTAGGTTACAAAATATATTTATATCTATAGAAAATAAATTTTGTATCCTCTATTGGTTTTTCCTGAAAAATTATTTATTTATACCTCTATTAGATTCCAATGTGGGATCCAATATATTTCATTCTTCCTACTAAGAATGGTTCATGGTTTTGGTGTGACCAATATCAGTATGTTATTAATCCCATATTAATTAGGTAGTTTTAATATGGTTTTCGAGATTCCTCTAGAGGACTTACGTGTGATTCCCTAATAAGATGTAATGATATTATGAGATAACGTGATTACTTATTTTGTGAGACCCGGTGATACCGGCATCTCAAATGAGGTATATCGGTGGAAACATGGATTATTGCGTGATTAATCTTAGAAATATTATTAACTTAATACCTTGAGTAGAATAATATGTTCGAATGTGGTTTATATATTTTTTAGACGTTGGTGCAGGTATGGGTTTATTATGGTTTTTTATTTTCATTACATCTTATATCTTAATTAACATAACACTATTGTGATGAGTTGAACAACATTGATGTATTATGTTTAGTGATTTAAAGATATCTTATTATGTACTATTATACTCACCCATGCATGGGAACTTCCTACACATGTCGTGACATATGTAGACGAAGATACATTTTATGGATTTTGGGAGGGACTGGGAGCTAGAGTAGCATTATTTTGGGGTACAAATACAGAGGTTCATACACATGTATAATTTCATTGAATTCCTCACCATATAAGTTTCTCGATCAATTTTCTAGTTTTGGTGGGCTTATATATGGTCGTTAATCAATTTAGTACTGATGTTATTCTCTGATTGTGGGATCTAGAGGTATGTTTAAATTAGCATCTGTTCAAATTTACATTCATTGTTATATAGGGCTGGATAGGTATTTGGGAATATCGGTACAAAGGATAATGCCAACCATATGTTGGATTTGACTAGATTGTAATGGTTTCTATCCCCTAACCCATTGGAGGAAGTATTAGTTTTTTTCAAATGTGTCCAGTCACTGAATATGTGAGCCTCATCTAGTTGAATCTTGATAGAAATAATAGAACATCCAAACTTCACTATATAAACTATGTGTAAACTGATTCTCATGTTTAATATTTACTATAAAATAAGAATAAGTTGAAGGAAAATATGTATTCTAAATATGTATCCAAAAAAAGATAAAAAAATATGATCCTAAAACTAATATACAGGATCCAACTAATAGCGAACCATGGTCACCACTGAACTGTATGCCACCGTAGACATTGAGGTTATAAAGAAGGGAAAAAATTAGTCTTCTCCATTCCCAACATCCAAATCGGATAAGACCAAGAAAACATATATCCAATGATTTTATGTAAGGTTTGTGGTCAAATTAAAAAGGAACCATCCATGAATATAAATAATACCTATAAATAAGAAGTCCTTTAACACATTTTTTAAAAATTACCTTTATAAAATGATTATCTTCCACAATGTAATAATTTAGAAATATGTTAATAGTAAATTTAAATTATTAAAATAAATTTGGTTATAATATAAATAATAATGTTGAAAATGAAAACATAACAAAATGTATAAATATTATAAGGGGCACTATAAAATTAATATTTTGATATAGTGTATAACCCATATAATTATCCAAGAATCTACCACTGAATTCCCATGTTATAAAAAACTAAAACAAACTCCCAAAAAATGTGACACATCGTATTTTTTAACCATAAATAGAACATAAAAATAAAGGAGTCATTTTTAAAAAAAATATCATTTCATATCCACAACCAATTCCTATATAAAAATAATAATTTAATTGATAAATGGATCCCATATCATAAAAACATAACATAAATGGAAATTCTCATTTAAAACATCAGTCAGAAATCCATTTGGAATCAAAACATTCACTAGTAAATTTTATAAAACACTCATCAAAATTAATTTTATTTTGAATTCACATAATATACTATCCCTAGAAAATTTTCACAATATCTAACAAAATTCATCAAATACTATGGAAAAGAATAACTAATCCTTGAAGAGTTTATTTCATTTATGATATAGTAAAAAAGTCAATTAGAACCCAATGTATAATGATTATTCTATAGTAAATATCATTATTTAGATAAAAAAACATCAAATCCATTGAAAAAATGTATGAATATTTGTAAAGACCCTAAATTTCCTTGAAAATTTTTCTTTTTTAAATACATGGTAATTTTACGAGTCCGTGAAAATATACGGTGCTTGATTTCGAGGCCTGGTGTGCCTAGAATCAATTTCTAAAGTTTTGTTCAGGTACATTTAGTAAACGTGCAAGAAGGATTTTATATCTTTTGAACCGATGCATGGAATTGAAATCTGAGAGCACCATTGAACTCGCAGCGCAGGTATTTTCTTAAAAAGACTTTCACCTCAACGACAGTTGATCTGGAATGGAAGTTATATTTTGGGTTTTTAATAAAATTAAATAAAAATAAAGTGATAGATTATTTTTATTTATTTGGTGGTTAAAACCTTCAGGAGTAGGTTATAGGTGGGGTCACCACACCATAACCTCCCATGAGAGGTTATGGTGGTGGGGCCCACCCGAGGTCTAAACACCTCTTAACAATAAAAGAGGTGGGGACCACTCGAGAATCAACCTCCTTGAAACTCCCTATAATTAGGGAGAACCCTTGAACATCCCGCATTAATGTGCCAATCTACTCAAAGAATTAATTAATTTTATTTTAAATATTTTGAATATTTTGGCCAACAATTAAATAATGGGTTAGAATAACCCATTATTTTTTGTTGGTATTTTCATTTGGGTTGAACATTGGGAGAGGGGTTGAAAGAGCATGGAGGAACTAATTTTCTCAACGAAGAATGCTTCTTCTACAAATTAAGAATGATATTTAACTAGGACATGAAGGGGAAGCGTCATCCTTGAAGAACACTGATGACGTCGTCCTCGACTACTTCGTCTTCTTCCTGACCTCAATGAAATGATGTCATCCTTTCTGCGACATTGTCAACAAACAATGATACAAGGTAGGTTATTTTACGTTCGAAATTGTTTCCATCCTTCAACGTACAAATCTTGGTTTAAGTTTTTCCAATTTTTATCACTGTAACACAGAGGGTGCGGGCCGCAAGAACAGGGCCTGACCCCCCTACATTTTCTCTTGATTTTTGATGAAGACGGCGGCAGAATGGCATCGCTGGAGGAGAGGCAGAGCAACGATGATAGGCATCAGGCCAGTCGTGAATGAAACCGACAGTGCCATGCCACCGGGTCACCGGAAGGGCGCAGCGTCATCGCGCCACGCAACGGAGGAGGCTGCAGCGGTACACATGCATGCACTTCAGGATGCTTGAGGGTCGTGGTGCTATCACGCCACTTGGAAGAAGAAGCCATGGTCTACCTAGCAGCGGCGGTGGAGTAACAGTGGCCGGTTGGGCCAGCCACAGGCAGAGCAAACCGGATGGCCTCTCAGCCAACCGTACAAGCCAGGACCCTCCCGGGTCCCGTGGGTTACCGAACCGTCATCTAGCGCTGCTTCAGTTCAAAATACAGGGGGCGCATCACCCCACCCCCCACCCCCCACCCCAAACGTGGCAGGGTGGGCCCCTCAGGGTGCTTCCAGCCGCTGGCTAGCCTGGCCATGCGGGCCGCTAGCCAAGCCACGCTGGCCGCCAGCCAGGTGACGCGGGCCACCAGGCTAAACATAGCGTGGGCCAGACCCAGTACGGGCCGGGCCGGGTCACCCCCTCGGGCCGGGCCACCCCCTCTGGCCGAGCCTCCCTCGGGCCGGGGTGCCCTCTCATGTCGGGCCGCCCCCTCGGGCTAGGTCAGACCCGCGGACCGAGTCGGACCCATGGACCAGGTCGTACCCCAGTCCGGACCCGTTTGAACCGAAATCCCCTTTTCACCCATAACATGGGATACATGTGTCTGATCAAAAAACCGTCTGCAGTGATGGAAATCATAGAGTGAAATGGTTCTTTTGGCATAACCCACTTTAGGTTTGGAAACTGTTCGTGTATGATCAAGTGGGATTGAACCTAAATCCAACTGGGCCCCTGGAACGGAAATGTCAATAACTCACAGATCAGGCATCCGATTGACGCGTCGTCTGTTGTGTTTAGTCCCCTACGATGAGGCGTACTTTTTAAATACTTCTAGTCATGATTTCGTGACAGTTGGAGAATTGACATTTAGTTCGTGGAGAAGATCCTCTTGGAGATGAGCGAGCTGTGCTCGGAGACCTAGTAGCTAGCTGAGACCTAATGATTGCTAACCTTTCGACATAGTGTGTTTCGACTACTCTCATGGGAAGCACCACTGTGTGATGCAGTAGACCAACAGTGGGGAGAACCTCTGTGTGATGCAGCAGACCAACGATACTCTATAGGAAGAGTACCTCAGTAGGATATGAGGGGGAGCGCCTATGTTTGAGCGTGGAGACCCACAGTGGGGAGCGCCTCTATGTGAGCGCAGCAGACCCACGATACTCGATAGGAGGAGTACCATAGCAGTCCAGGATAGTGGGAAGATACCTTGTGTGATGCAAAAGGCCAACTGTACTTGATAGATGAGGACTACACCATCAGCTGAGGTTCCGACAGTGTGACTGGGGATGTTACATGTTACTACCCCTAGAATAAAATCCTCGGTTTGGCTGGGTACTATCGGAGATTTGTTCCAGAAATCTCCGGAGTTGGAGCACCACTATCAGCCTTAAAAATAAGGGGTAACACTTTGTGTGGTCAGAGATATTCCATCAGAGTTCTCAAGAGATGAAGTAGAGGCTGACTAGATCCCCCATGTTTATGCTTCCATAGGAGGGCATAGGGTACATAGTTTACTGCGACGCAAAAGGGACTGTACATGGGTGTGTCTTGATGTAGGAGCGAGCAGCGATCGCATATGGTTCTCGGTAGCTGAGACAACATGAGCAGAACTACGCTTCCAATGAAATGGATTTAGCAGTAGTGGTCTTCGCCTTAAAGATGTGGCAGCACTATCTGATGGGTGAGCATTTTACCGTGCACTATGATCACAAGAGTCTCAGGTATATCTTCTCTTATAAGGACATGATCATGAGATAGCAGCGATGGGTTGAGTTCCTCCAGGACTATGACTTTGAGATAGTCTATACTCTTATAAAGGGGAACATTTTTTCTGATTCACTCAGTAGGAGATCTGGTAAACATATGCTAGGCGAGGCGACAGAGAAGCTAGCTGCTTTACAAATATTCTTTGTGGATAGAGATGGAGAATCATTCCTATAGTATCTTACAGTCACTGCCCCACTTATTCAGAGAGTCAGGGAGGCACAACATGGGGATGCTGACTGTGAGACAAGAAGTGCTCAGATATCCATATAGCAAGCACCTGATGGATTTTATGAATGTTGGGAGCAGGTCACCCTCTTCAGAGGATGTACTATGGTACTAGTAGCACATCAGGAGGAAGTGTTGAGGGAGTTCCATAGTTCCCCTGTAGTGGTTCATCTAGGAGTGGTGAAGACGTACATGGACCTTCGACGACAGCACTGGTGGCCATGTAAGAAGAAGGTTGTAGCAGAGTTTGTCTCTTGGTGCCACACTTGTCAGAAAGTGAAGGCGGATTACTAGGTACTGGTAGGCTTGGTTGAGTCTTTAGATGTCATAGAGTGGAAATGGGATAGGATATCAATGGAATTTGGGATGGGTCTTCCACGTACATCTAGGTGTCACAATTCGATATGGGTGATCACTGACTGACTCACCAAGTCGGCCCACTTCATACCGATATGATAGTAGGGCTCAGAAGAGAGCTTGGGATGTATCTATATGCAGGAGATTGTGTGTTTACATGGATTACCTTCTTATATTCGATCATATCATGAAAAAAACATTACTTCTCATCTATGGAAGGGGTTGCAGTAGGCTTTCGGGACACAACTTGGCTTGAGCACCGCTGTCCATCCCCAGATATATGGTCAGACTGAGCGGATCAGTCAGATCCTTGAGGACTTGCTCTGTGCTTGTGTCCTTGACTTTTTTCATAGCTAGGAGGATCACTTACCATTATTATAGTTTTCCTATACCAATAGCTATCACTCCCCCATTTGTACGACACCGTTTAAAGCCTTGTATGGTCGACCTTGAAAATCTCTATTGTGCTGGATAGACCATGGAGTGTCAGCACTATTGGGAATAGAGATGGGGCGGGATACTATAGAGAAGGTGCTGATCATCCAGGAGAGGATTAAGGCTACACAAAGTAGGAAAAAGATGTATGCTGATAGGAGAGGGAGACCTCTAGAGTTCAAGGATGGCGACCAAGTCTTTCTACGGGTCTCACCTCGATAAGGTCTAAAGAGATTTGGTTGAGGCAACAAGTTATATATATGGTTCATCGGACCTTTCCAGGTCCTTCGAAGAGTATTCAAGGTGGCTTACCACTTATCTCTTCCACCTCAAAGCACCGGGTGCACGACATCTTCCACATATCTCAACTGAGGAGATACGTGCACAACCTTTCCCCAATCATCAACCACGGAGAGTTGGACGTCGACGATGGG
This sequence comes from Viscum album, assembly GCA_963277665.1. Lineage (NCBI taxonomy): Eukaryota > Viridiplantae > Streptophyta > Magnoliopsida > Santalales > Viscaceae > Viscum > Viscum album. The sequence goes on along the minus strand of OY728147.1, from coordinate 1,721,462,067 downwards.
GAAACAATCACGGATGTCCCAGTGGAGATTGAGGATCAAAAGAAGTGGGTCCTATGTGGATGTTCGATACCTCTGGTGCACGTTCGCAGGCAACACGTGAACCTCGAGGAGATCACATGGGAGCGAGAGGCTCAGATACATGCTCAGTACCCCCCACTTGTTCCCTTAGTGTGAGTTGTAGCTTATGAAGACGTAAAGTCCTGATGTGTGGGAGAATGTAAACACCCAGAATATTTGGGGAAAATTTTACTTTTTCAAATACATGACAATTTTATAAGTCTGAAAATTTATGACACTTGATTCTGAGCCCCAGTGTGCCCGAAATCAATTTTTTATGTTTTTTTCGGGTACGTTCAATAAATGTGCGTGTGGGATTTTATAACTATTGAACCTATTCTCAGAATTGAAATCTGAGGGCACCATTGAACTCAACGCACTAGTATTCTCTTAAGTAGACATTCTCCTTGACAAAAGTTGGTCGAGAATAGATGTTAGATTTTTGGATTTTAATAAAACTAAACAAAAATAATGTGTTGGATTATTTTTATTTATTTGGTTGTTAAAAAATCCTGGAGGAGGTAAGAAGTGGAAGCCACTACACCATAAACTCCCATGATAGGTTATGGTGGTGGGGCCCACCCAAGGTATAAACACCTCTTAATAATTAATGGGATGGGGACCACCCAAGCTTTAACCTCCATGAAACTCACCATAAGTGGGGAGAACCCTTGAACATCCCTCAATAAAGTGCCAATCCACTCAAAGCATTAATTAAATTAATTTGAAATATTTTGAATATTTTGGAAAACAATTAAATAATTGGTTTTCTTAACCCATTATTTTCGGTTGGTATTTTCATTTTGAAGGATCATTGGGAGAGGGGTTGAAACAGCTTGGAGGAACTAATTATCCCAATCAAAAATGCTTCTTCCGAAAATGAAGAACGATCTTCAACTAGGACAAGAAGGGGAAGTCTCATCCTTGAAGAACGCTGATGAAGTCATCCTAAACATCTTTGTCATCATCTCGGTGACAATAAAACAATGTCCTCCATTCCATGACATCTTCAATGAACAGAGATACGAGGTAGGAGATTTTACATTAGAAATATTTATCCATCCTTGAATGTACAAATCTTGGTTTGTGTTTTACCAATTATTATCACCATAACACGGAGGGTGTGGGCCGCATGAACACAACCCAAACCCCTTCTGTTTTCCCTTTTTTTTTGATGAAGGAGGTGGTGGAATGGCACCGTCGGAGGAGAGACAGAGAAACTACGGCTGGCGTCGAGCCAACTGCAAAAGAAACTGACAGCGCAGGGCAGTTTGGTCGCCGGAAGGGCATGACACCGTCGCACCGCACAAAGGTGGAGTCCATGGCCTTGGGCCATGAAGGCACACATGGGAGGATGTTATGAGGTCAGAGGGCCATGGTGTTGTTGCACTATGCAAAGGAAGAAGCGGAGGCCCCCCTGGATGCGGCTGTGGAGTAACAGTGGTCGGCTGGGCCAGCCGCCAGAGGAGCTAACTGGCTCGCCAGTTGGCCAGCCAGACAGGGCGGAACCCTCCCTAGTTTTGTGGGGTACCGAAGAGGTGCCTGGCGCCAGTTCAATTTTGGAGACAGGGGGCGCAACAGACCTCCCCCCACATGCGGCTATGGCGGGCCCCACATGGCACCGCCAGCTGCTAGCTAGGCAGGCCACGCGGGCCGCCAGGCTAGACCCAGCGCGGTCTGGTCTGTCCCCTTGAGCCGGGTCGGACATGTGGACTGGGTCAGACCATAGTCAGGAACCGTTTGACTGGAAATCTCCTTTTCATCCATAACTTTGGCTACATGTGTCCAATCAAAAATCCATCTGCAGAGACAGAAAGCTTAGAGGGAGACGGGTTTTTTTGCTTACCAAATTTGAGGTTTGGACATATTTGGTGTACATAATGGTTGGATTAAACCTAAATCCAACTTGGCCCCTTGAACGGAAATGCCAATAACTCGCAGACGGGATGTCTGATTGACGTGTCGTCTGCTGTGTTGAGCCCCCTACGACGAGGCAGACATTTGAGATACTTCTAATAGGGACATCGTGACAGTTGTAGAATCACCCTATAGTTCGTGGAGCGGATCCTCCTAGAGACGAACGAGTGGAGTACAGAGTCCTAGTAGCTTGCTGGGATATGATTACTAGTGACCTTTCTACTTGGAGTATTTTGACTAGTCCAGTGGGGAGAACCTCTATGTGACGTCGTTGACCCAGTGTGGGGAGAACCTCTGTTTGATGTAGTAGACCCACAGTACTTGAAATGAGGAGTACGACATCAAGATACATGGGGGAGAACATCTGTGTGACCGTGGAAGACCCACAGTGGGGAGTACCACAGCAAGCTACCTTTTCTACTAGTCTCCAATCCCTAGGAAAAAGAAAAAAAAATTACAGTCTCCTAAAATTACTATGTATTTAAAAAAGAAAAATTTCCCATGGAAATTCAGGGTCCATAAAATATTCATATAAAAACCTAAAGCAGAATGAATCCTAAAAAATCCTAGAAACAAAAGGATACAGGTTTAGAGATAACCCAAGTTGTATTCGTAGTCACCATAGAAAACTATTGCGATAATGAATGTTGAAAATGTAATAACAATATATTAAAATGATGGGCTTGTAGGAAACAAAGACGAATAAAGAGTAAATTTGAAATCATTTATTTTAATCCTTAGAACAATACTATGATATATTGTATAAGAAAATAAAATGACTAAGACAAATTATAAGGTGATTGAACTGAACAGTAGAAGAAAACTGAGGATGTAAATGGATTATTGGAAAAATGAATTTTGATATTACTTTTTAGTCTATGTAGCATAGTTTGACCACAATGTTTTGAAACTATATGCCAAATTTTAAATATCATATAAGATAGAAATCAATTATTGTAAGAGGGAACCAAATAGTATCTTGTAATTATGTATGAACAATAAACTAATCTAGAACTAACCTGGTGGAAATAACATACATTTTTTGTGTGGCCTCACAATTTATATGACTATTCTCTAACATTGTGTATGTCATTGGAATAATCATTGAAACATCAATTGAAATGTGAGTATAGTTATAAAAATCCATGTTTTAAAGTTTTTTTGAGTATAATTTCATAGTTTTTCATACATTCGAAACACACAATCCAAAAGAAAATGCATACATGTTACCCATGAGGTTTGAATATACTTCCATCCACCACATTAAACCCATTGTTAATCGAATGAGAAAATTATTTAACCTAATTCAATAATATTACTCACACTAGCCTTAACATTTCATCACATCTACTAACACTCCTTGTTCAAAAATGTTTAGGGATTGATTTTTTTTAGATGTCTAAACTAATCTCATATATTTATATATATACAATCGATCGGAAATAATGATAATTTTTTATTTATGTTGAAATAAAATAAAAAATTTATTTTCCAAATTTACTTCAGAAATAAAAACGATACCAAACATAAATTATTGTATAAAATATCATATATGATTTTCATCCATGCCAACCTTATGTTTTATTATCATTAATGGGTTTTCTTAAACTCATTACATCTTTTATGAAATTACATCAACATCACTATGTGACAAACTGATAAACAAATCCCAATACATTATTCATTGGATTATATATATAAATAAAAAATTTTTTAATAATGGTGACACATAGGAACCTTATTCGTAATCTTCAACTCATTTAACATGTTTTCAAACTTTTTAACTACAAAAAATCTTTTGTTATAATGTTAGTAAATTCCGATATATTCCATATACTCTATTATATTCATTTTCTACATTATCATCTAGAATAAATTCTCATTAAATTATTATATAAAAAAATTTTGTGAAAAATTAAACTCATTACATTGTATCGTTACCAAAAAAACCCAAAATAATTTAGAACAAAATGCAATTTCGACATTCTTATTTTTTGGTGTAATACTTTTTTTGTTAACATTTAACTTCTTATATGTCATAAAATACACCCAAATGCTATTTAATATATTCTTATAAATATAATATTATCATATCATATAGAATCTCTATGGGTCTATGTAATAAAACATTTTTAAATAGAATTAAATGTATATTAAATAATTTAATTACTACATTAAATATGTTATTCTACATGTTTGGAATAATTTCCTGAAAAATTTTTATTTTTTAAAATAATACCGTTATGGTGGTGGGATCATTTCCATCATATAATTATAAAAAATTGATAAAGACATTGAATATGGATTAAAATTTTTTATCCTTATACTCTTTTAAATTATTTCATAGAATCCATTGAGTTTTAATCCATTTTAATTCAATCCATAATATGGTATTCTTCATAAAAAATTATTCTAATACTTAAATTTCACTGACCATATAATATATATGATATTAAGACACATTATAATACCCCAAGATATAATATGAATAGCCTTTCAATCAAATTTGATGTATCCAATAGCTATCTTAATAAGAAGACTTGATCTTTAAAAGAACTATGATATGATATAAAATTATTATTTTATAAAAATGGATGGTATAACATTATAACTAATTTTTATGGAATTAATATTTATCCCTAAATTATAATAAAAAATTATAAATGATTTATATAATTTATATAATTTATATTTTTTGAAGCATAATCAGGTAATATAAGTAGAGTCAATTTATCCTTCTAAAGTATGTTTTGAAGAAAAAATTTTTCTTTGTAATTTATAATGACCATTAAAATAAATTTATACCATTTTTATAAATTTATTTTAATAAATATAAATTTTGAACTTATAATGTGAAAATTTTCTTAGTCTGGATTTTTTGCAATTTTTTTATTTATTCAGTGAATAGTGAAAATAAAGATCTTTAATATAGTATACTGTATCTTCAAATATCCATTCTGAATTTTATATATTTAAAATTTATTTAGTTTCATGTGTGATAAAAAAATAATTTCATCCCACAATAGAAAACAAGTATTCAAAATATATTATATTTTTTGAAACTAGCCTGTATAAATTTAATAATGAGGACAATTTCATTCATTTTCATTATAAAGTGTAAATATTGACAAAAATATTACTGCATCATTAAAAATTGTAAAATGGGTACATTATGGTTCAACTATGAGATATTAAAAAGAAATCATCTAAAATTCTTACTGGATGAATGAATTTTATCCCAAATAAAAGGAAACCTCACCTATTTGTTCAATAAATATTGTAGATAATAATTTCTTGATAAAAAAATTTCAAAGTGTATTTTTTTATCCAAAAAGTATTATTTATATAGATTTAATAATCCAATTCCAAGGATCCTTATTGTGGTATCTAATGATAGTCTAAAAAATAAGTGGAGACCATCTTACTCAATTTCATTCAATTTTTGTATTATTTAGCATTCATAAAATATTTTGTATTCATCATAAAATATTAAAATAAATATCATTTAGATATTGATATTTTATTATGATTATGTAACAATAATTATCGACCACCCAATCCATTAAATGGGAGATGAAATTATTGTTCAAGGGAATGTGTATACTACAACCTCAATGTAATGATATGATTCATTTTCAAAACGCAACATAATTATTGGATTTTATGCTTTATTTATTGTCTATATATTATATTTAGCAAAAATAACACTCATTAAATTATAATATCATATATAAATTATTAACATTAAATCCTATAAAAAATTATAGGGTAGCTCATGCATAAGTGTGGACGACCACATCAATGATACGATATGATTAATTTCTCATTATCACATTACATTGAGAGAAATTAGGATAGATTTAATTAATATATATGATATATATATATGCGTGTGATATAATAATAACTCTATAATGTTGAATGATTATTTACCATTATTTCATACAATCCATCTAAAAGTGGAAACATCACTAGTGGGTACTTTCACACTATTGTCTCAACAATGTGATGTAGTTAATTTTTCATCACCACCATAACAAAAGAGATAAATCAGTGTATACAATGATTAAATTTGAAAATTGTAACATGAATAACACTGTGGATAAAATATAACCCTGATCAAGGTACAAGGATTATAACTTCCATGTTGAAATCATTGTGAAAAACGAAAGTGGTCTCACCTAAAACTGTGATTTTGATAATGAATTTTTGATAAATGGGTGATAATATGTTTTGAGGTAATCATATATGGTTTTATATTCATGAATATGGTTCCATGATAGATATATAATAAATATATATTTGGTACAAGGGAAGGTTATAACTTTATGATGAAATACAGTACTCAAGATATTTAATTTATGTGTCCATCCCATTTTAATGTGGAATGTTCATGCTTAAATTTACATTGAGTTAATTGTAATATCTTGATCTAATTAAACACATTAAATTTTCATTTCCATGTGTTATTTCAGGAGTTTTAATTTATTAGTTCCATCTTATTCTATTTGGTTCTTAAAATGAATGAGAATATTTTTTTTATCAAAAGGTAACCTTCTTTATTCATTAATTGATGAACATTTTATTCCATGTCTATTTTCCTCTTTATTTTATTGGATTGATTTTACGTATGCCGAAAATTATATAAAAAATTTATTTTTTATCTTTTAATTTATTTTTAAAGGTTAAAAATGATTATTTTTAGTGATTTTGTTTTGAAAATTTCATTTTTTACTTTTTATAATAATTTGAAAAGAATTTTTTCATTTAATTTATACAGTGTGAATATTTATTCCCACCTTGATCGACCTTATTTACATTGAATCACCATTTTTATTTTTTCATTATTTATTTCAACAAAAAAATCTTAATATTTAGGATGTATTTTAATTTTAAATAATTAATTTAGAAATGAAAATGTGATTTTCATAATGAAATGTTCCATGTGATATTTTAATGTATTTTTTCTTATATGATGACATCCATAGTTGTAAATTATAATTAAATTTTATAGGATTCTTATGATACAATCATTGTTATTGGTTATGATATTTTTTGGTTTATAATGATAGAAAATGGATGAATTCAATTTTCTTTTCTTAGAGTTATGTAATTATGAAATTATACATATCATAATTATATTGTGGAATATATATGAATGGATTAGGATTATGTAATAGGGGGTCCATTATATCCCTCCAATGAATTGGGTAAAATGGAAAATTCATGGGATAATTATGATATGATTAAACCTAATTTCATGTTCACTACAAGATTCATGGACACAATTTTATGTCAAAATGATTATTAACAGATCTATTTTCATGTCTACATGATTATGCGAGGATGTAATTTTACATCATTAATAAAATAATTGAACTTTACGATATTTAAAAATGATTAAAATTTTATTATAATATTTTTCCAAATTCTTATGTATATGTTATTCTCTCAAGAATCATGATAAATTATTGATGATTCTACACACTTATTTATATTTTTGTTTGTTGTAAAAAAATATTTATGGAATAACACATGAATAAGTATTTTATATTCATTAGATATGATGTTCTTATGTTATGAATATGTTCCCATACACTTATTCACAGGTAATATCATTTATTGATACCTCATATATTTACCTTAACTTAGTATTTTATCTCACCTTTGACCATTTTTTCCATACCCATGTTGCGATGCATGGTTTTATGTATGATATATCATAATAAAAATTAATATAAAGAACATTATTGGAGATGTTTGATATATTTTATAAAATAAAATTTTTATTTTTATGTATCTAACGAAAGTAGTCACTTTTGATTCTTGGTTATGCATAATTGTGTTAATTTCTACTGACTCCATTCAAATGATTAAATAATTTTGTATGTTTATCTTAGGTGAAATTAATTTTTATCACTGTATGGTATAGTTATTTTTTGTAAAATATTTCAAAATATATTTTTTTTGAAAAACACAGTGTTATGATTTGGTATATAATAACATACTAATGTCTGGTTATGGTATAGATTATGTATATTTCCTATCAATTAACATATTTATGGTTACTACATGTGGGGATGGTTTTTCAGTAGATGCATCTTCTAGTAATATAACTAAATATAGTTAGTTGACCATATATTATCCATCATTATGCAACTCGGATAATGTGCCCATAATATGCAATTTTTCTTTAAACTATTAGGATATATGACTAGGTAATTTCACATTATATATATAAACAATTATAAAGGAGTTGAATAGATGACTATTATTAATTGAATACATTTGACAATAATGATTCAAATATTAATAAAATGGTTTTATAATTTCATGCATCTTAGTACTTCCTTTTCATAATATATTATTTTCAACATGAATTTATAGTTTTCAAATTATATTATGTTTGGGTTTTAGTAAATGACTAGTACCCAAAATAATCACGAAAAAAATAAATTTCATGACCAATTTCGTGAACGTCATAATGAGGAAAAAATGGATTAGGATATGGTATGTAATATATTATTATTATGGTCAGTCTACTCTATCATGCATGGAGGTTTAACACTCTGCATTATGAACTTATGAATTCAATATAGAGGGGATGGCATTAAATTTAATATCTAATGTGAAAATGTGTAGTCTCTTTATATGTAAAATCCTTCACTCAGTGACCACAATAACCTTTTCTAATGAAAAATTTGTCCCATGACCTTAGGAGTGACTCCCCATATGCCATAGGCTACCGACTATTAACATGGGACAAAATAGAAACATATAGATACAATACCCATTTATTAGTGTGTAAGAACAACATAAATAACATCAATAGATAAAATAACCAACTAGAACAATAACCAGATAACATAATATAGAACCTAACACGTATCCAAGGAGAAATTATATAATAAAATAAAGTTAATACACTACATTCCAAGCATTCATAAAATATAATCCCAGATAAAATATTTTGAAAGACTCAGAACCTAGACCTGAGTCTCAACCTAGTCATGAACTCCCATGCTCTAACCCATCATCCACATAAAAACCAAATACTATGTCTCTAACATAACATGTGACTAAAAACTAGAAACATTTTAATGGGTACCCAAGTTCCATTGTATCCTAAACATGGTGTTGGTATAACATAATAGGCCACAACCAATGGTGTCTAAATAAAAAACCATTATGTAAAAATTTGTACTAATGTTAAAAGTTCAATAAATATGGAAGGAAACATAGAAAATATTTATGTGATTATTCATCTACTATTTTACCCATTATGTTCTCCAGATCCAACCAATCAACAAAACTATCGTAGGTTACAGTAGGAGTCTAAATAAAGACACAAAGGGTTATATACAATTTTAACCACAAGGTTTTTTCACTAATAAAAAACTATCTAATACCTGTTAATAGGAAATATTCATTTGATTCATTATTATTTTATCCATGGTTTAGGAATTACTTCATTTACACCATTACATAAGTTGGTTAATTAACTTGTGTAAATGAATAAGTCAAGTCCCTATATTAGTATATATAATCAAATCACAATAAAAACAATATCCTCATATTGAAACATCTGTCCTAGTTGAATAAGACCATTTGGGGAATAGAGCTCCATCCCATTCCATAACCTGTGTAATGTGGGATGGAGTTTAGATCCTTAGTCTGAATAGATAGGTAGGAACATAACCTCAGTCAATTCCCCACACTACCAAGACATGACATCATGAATAAATAAATCCATTAAAAAAATATACCACATCCCAATCCAAACACAATCCTAAAACAAAACGTTAAAATTTCTTTTAAAATAGAAATCACCCTTATGTTGTAAACTGTTAAGACAATTATCATTAATATCATTTAAAAACCATTTCAAATTTACAAATAGAAACCATAACTATTAAACACATATATCATTATTCCTAAAACCTCGTTATTTGATTTTATCAATAAAGAACATTGATCGCGTAGTTCATATCAAAATTAGGTTGTCATGCCAACATAATTTTCATGGGACCTATCTCAATATCACATAATTCAATTCAATGATTATGTTCCCATTGGAACCTTAAGTATAAATTATAGACATAAAATGATTCAAATTATTTATTAGAAAACATCTTAATGCCCCCCTTATAACATGGACCTTCCAATTTAAAAACTAACACATGTAAATTATTTCATTTCCATTTCAACCAACCAATACAACCATTGAAACATATTTAAACAAAGGGGAAATTTCCAACATTTAATGGTTAACTAAAAACCCCATTATAAAATAACATTTAGGTCAACACCACCTTTAAAATCATTTCTCACCTTCTAACATCATTTTCAATATATAAATATATAATCGAGTCAAATAACCAAAATAGGCCAAATGAACCATTTCAAAACCACTTAAGAATTTAAAAAATCAAAAAAATAATTGGTAAATCAACCCATTAAACATTCCCACAAACCAGCTAATTTTTTACTAGATACATTCTATCTTAATACCTATATCTCAACATTCTCTAATATTTTCACCATTTAAAAGGAAATAATCTCCCCCAGGGGTAGCCCTATGTTTGGTCTCACATGATAGATAAACCCAATGAGGTACATGAAGGGTCTCAAACCTCAATATTTGGTCCAATTAACTTTATATATCCCATGATATCAAAATGAAACATGATAGTGAAATAGGATAACCTCAAACACATAAAACACATCAAGACTATTGGAAAATGATTTAAGTCTACCTATCCCATGAAAGTTGATGAACACTTTCTTATCCTCCACCCATTAATCATACTCAAAAACCAATTGAATATATAACATATAATATATAGGAAAAATTATGGTTTTAGGGATTCATAAGTTTATGAGTGAATCCAAAATCCAAAATCCAAAATATAGAAAAAAGAGGACTGTTAGACTCACCCAGATCATCGATTCACACCCAAATGCCCTCCAAACCCCCAGGAATTGATGAATAATCATCCACAAAGGAAGAGGGTTCTACATTTTTTTCAACCAAGGTAGATGGGGTCAAATAGGATGGACAATAAATGGGAAAATGTTCATAATGGATAGATGACAATTTCCCAATTTTTTATGGTCACATGGTTTGGCCTCCTGGTTTCCCAAAAGTTCACCAACTTTAATGCTCCCTCTATCCACGATGGGAAATGTTGCATGATTTTCTAGTGGCACCCTCATGGTTTGGAAAACTATGTGGAAACCAAGTGCTATCCTTTTATCCAAAATGGTTACCATGATGCACAATTTTATGGTCAAGACGCATGGTTATCACTAACCTTGTGCTAATGTTGTTCTATGTACTTTTGGGAAACTTCCTCATATTTTCATGTCCTTCACCCCTAGAACACTATAAAAACTCCTCAAACACATGATAAAAACTTCTTTATCCACAAAATAGAGGTTAACCTAAAAGTTTAATAAGGGAATACCTTCATAAAATATCTCGATCTAATAATATATATGGTTTTTATAATCCACATCTTTCTAAAAAGTGGAAAATGTGATGGAAAATAAATTTTTAGTTCATCAATGATAGTAACATGAAGATATTTTCTTCATTATCCATTTAATGGACGTAAAATCTAATTAATGGTTGAATCTAATCAATAATTTGGGTCAACAAGTAGAAGTAAAATCCATGGAATTTTTTAAAGTTTTGGATGATATTTTTCAATAAGTACATTCCCTAAAATATATATACAAAAATAAAAAGGGAATATCCTAAGATATAAAGTAATCTTTCTGAATCCATTGATACTTATGAAAATTTTTTTACCTGATTTCCAGGGAATGATTCTAATTATTTCATCAAATATGAAATTAAGGTTGATTAATAATTTAGTAATTTGAAAATAATTTTTCAAAAGGAATTAATAATCTATGAATAAATCAATACATGTTCACTCAATGTGGTAATGGAGTTTGGAAATTATCATGGTTATAATGATAAGAAAATGAATATAGATTTTCAAGAATGTATTTGTGATATGTCACAGGGAGGGATGATTTTGATTCAATATATTACATTCCAGAAGTGTGTAATGATCTACTATAGATATTTATTGGAAACACTCAATGTTATATGGGTATTATTTCCTATTCAAGGGGTTTTTTTATCACAAATGGTTGGGGAGAATCTCAATACATGATACATGCATGTTGCTTTGGATTGTACTAATTTATTTCTAAATTAAATTCTTTGTCATTCCCAAAATTATTATGTTTAATTTTTAATAAAAGTCCCACATAATGATAAAAAAATTTCAAATAATTAAAATTTAATATAAATTATATATTAATATTAAATTTGTTAGAAAATGTATGGAAATCATATAAAAATATTTATATACCCTGGTGTGTCACCATGGGGTGGACCCATTTTGTATTTTAAGATGAATGAAAAGACCATATTTATTTTAAATGATTATCTTGAATATAATAAGATACTACTAAGAACATGTATCCTGATACCTATTTCTATTATATATTTAATCAATTATATATACTACAATGACATTTAATGATTGATCATTGATGTATATATCATCAGTTAAGGGTCTAGAATGTTGATTACCCAAGACAACCTTTTGTATGAGTTATTCTCATTGTGAATATATATTAAGCTCATTTGGAGTTTCCAATACACCAAAAATATTCATTATTTAATTTATAGAGTCTTTAAAGAATACCTCAAATAATTTTTTAGTGTATTTTTAATTGATTTTTTTCCATTCTTGGGGGATGGAAGTGAATAAAGAACAATTGATTATTATATCAAAGAACCTAAGGAGTGTATGTATGAAAAAATTACCAAGTTTTAATTATATCTATTGAATGTTTCATTAAAGGGAAATATAATATCATGTTAGCATATTTGGGTGGATCAAAGAAAAAATAATTTATTCTACAATATCCATGTCCAAATATTGTAATGGAGATCTTTTCCTTTCTTAATATGGAAAAATAATACCAATATGTTAAGTGATATTTATAACATCTATATAATAATATAAAAAAATTACCTTAAATGGAAACACTTCCATTTAGATACATGGACGATAAAAAAATTCAATGAATTAAATAGAATATTATTCATACAAACTTTTCATACAATAGACAATATTTTATTTTGGATACTTATCTTTAATGACATTCCAAATAAATAACTAATATACATCCTCATGTACAATGGTTTAATTTAGACTTATTCCTCACACCAAATAAATTTTGGTTATAAATATTGCCCAACATAATAATTATAAATAGAAGAATAAATTTATATAATGAAAATATGGACGAATTATCATTCTGCTAAAATATGTGATTTATATATTGATTATAAAATCATAAATCATCTATTAATAATATAATTTCAATATGTTCCACATGATATTTCTTTAGTTGATAAAATAATAGGTATCACAAATACACTATAACCCATGAAGATGAACATGTTCATATATAAACTCAGTCATAATGATAAATCTATTTTTTCTAGGATGATGGTTGAAATAGATATATGATTTAATTACCTAAAGATGATTGATCTTGAAATTGGGATGATAGGGGAAAAATATGTTTCACTAACAAATATTAAATCATAAATAAATTTTAGGATTAAATTTATGGAAAATTAGTATGGATAATGATAAAATATGGTATTAAATGTTCTTATTTTCAACCTTGATTTTGATATAATGATAAGGTTCGTGACCCCTATATGTTTCCTTTAAATATCAGACATTATGATATGGATAATGTAAGAATATCATTGCTTATCATTCTATATTCACCCAAGAAGTATGAATATACATAAATATATAACATTTTATTTCTTGTGGGGTTACGTGAACTGATATATTTCATAGTATATATCTCAGCGCATGGTAATAAAAAATGATATTGTTGAGATATAGTTGTATAGGTGGATGTTAAAACAATTACACTTGTAATAATGGATATGTGAATATATCACCATGTATTTCTAATTAAATTAAACAAAAAATTTAAAGGACATAATTTTATTTTAGTAATATTTTATTTCCATATGAATTATACACACATAATTGATATTAGATAATACTTCCCCCTTAAACATATACAAAAAACATTAAATATGAATGTGGTAAGATTTTATGGAGCACAAAAATATATAATTTCTAATTCAAATATTATGGTTAAATAGATGTTCTATAGATTCTTTAAATATGATTAGGATACATAGATTTTTTCTCTAATTAAAAGCATCTTTAGAGAGATTTTATAACTAATAGGTAAATTTATTACATGTAGGATATTTTGAAAAAATTTATTTTGGATTTATGTAATGAAAATTTACTAATTCATAATTATATGATTTTTGGTATTGTAATTTAATGATTCAAAAGCATGATATCATAAAAAATTGGAGTATTTAAAATTTTTAAAGGAAATTATAATTATTTTTAACCAATTATATATGTTCTATTTAATTAATTTTATTTCTATCATCATTATGTTATAATTATATAAGGGTGAATTTTTTGTAATTTTTTGGTGTAATTTATTTTTTGGGGAATTTTGAAAAGGTGGGTTTTAAAATGAAATGGATATTTAATATTCTGCAATTATCATTGAGAAATTTTGAATATTATTAGTTTTTTAATTTCATTGAATAATATAAATTATAAATTATTCAAATTATTATTTTTGGATCAACAATGTTGCATATTATTGTATAAAAATACCTTGGGTCTTTAAGAAGAATTTTATAGAAGGCCATATGCGTTGAATTTTTTATTTTTATCATAAATCAGTTACTATAATTTCTAAATATTGGATCATAAAATGACATCCCTATTTGGACTCATAATTTAATAATTTATAAATGTTTCCAATTTCATTTTTTGGTAGTTATGAATTGTAACTATGTTAGAAATATTACTACATCAATGAAAAGGTTAAAACATGTAAATTATGTTTAAAATAAGTGATAAGGTGAAAAGTTCCATTTTAATTGTTAATGGATTAATGATTTTTGACACTTATAAACATAGTATCATAAATGATTTTATATAGGGTAAAATTTCACAAATATGTATTAATTATACGTTTTACACACTAAATTATTCAATGTCTGTCTCTGCACCAAATTATAAAAGAAACACCGTCCTATAATTTCATTTCACCACAATGGTCATCATATCACTACCAAAACACTAACCAATTTTAAAATAAACTACCCTACACATAATTTTTATGTTTTGGTCATGTTTAAAGACTATTCAAAGTGTCATTCAGAATTGATCGAAAGGAACTGAATTGAAAAATGTGTAATCATATTACCCACCACTTGTTTTTCCTTTCTTATTATTCCATGTATAAATATTTTTAATTCATCATAGTATAATATATATTTTATCATAAAATTATAATGTTTTATTGTGATTATATAACCACCATAACCCAACATCATTTATATCAAATCTGAAACAAAATTATTTATCATGTGTTTGTATGGACTGCCCCATTTATATTGTAATGTGATTCATATTCTTCCTCAACAATTCATGATTAGTTATTCTGATGGAATTAATAATTATATATATAATTAATTTTATAAATTTTCTTTTTTAACAATAATATCTTTTCTACATTTTTTTTCATCAAAAAAGGATAATGTTACATGTCGGTACATGTAGACTACAACATCTAAGAAGTAGGATATTTGTTTTCCATTTTTCTGTTATATGGATGGTAATATAATAATATTTAATGAATATATATTATATCTATGATAAAATACTTTTTTTCCAAAAAAGTGATTTATTACTTACCTTTCATTCATTTTGACAATAAAAAAGTGGAATCATCACCTTTTTTACTTTTGGACTACCGCCATTACAAAATAATGTTATTTATTTTTTAAAAACATATTAATTCAGTAGATATAATATTGAATATAAGAAATAGTTATTATAATTATTAAATTATTAAAAATAATGTAAAGTGGAGCAATTTTCATTATATAAGTATCAAAACAATCGAGTTAAACCCTATATGAAAAATTAAATAATTATCACACCAAATTATGATTATAATAATAAATAGTTTATAAATATGTGATAGAATGTTATAAGAATATAATATATGGTATTATACAGATGAACTAGGTTTTATAATATATTTACCATAAATATATTTTTATCATTCAATAGGTATTAAAGAAATTAAAGTAGGATAATACGTGAGGAATCATATTTGTGGTTTAATAAATATTTATTCATGGTTGTTTATGCGTGAATTTACATTATGGTGACTTTATGATCCTTATTTGATAAAAAAAATAATTATTTCTATCTACTAATTATATTTGGTTTTATTTTTACTAATAAAATATAGCATTCATTTGTACATAAAATTATAGATAAAATGTTTTTAATGAAATTGAGACCTTATTTCATCATTGGTTGAATAACTATTTATTACTAGTCCATTATCCTCAAAATTTATTTATGGTCGTTTTTACCAATACAAGAATTTTTTTTAAAAAGATAGTTTTTATAATATTTTACTGTTTTCTCAATGGATAAATTTGAATTTTTTAAACAAAAACTTTTCAAAACATGTATTTAATTAACATTTTAGAAAAGGGTGAAGATAATTTTTTGTTTTAATGTATTTAGAATGAATGAATATTCCATAAATAATGACTAATAATTACATTTATTCATTATTGATTCATTTCTATGGTTTTTTTAAATGAAATTTTTTTCTATGTTCTTTTGGAAATATTTTTTATTCTAAATATGTTTTTTCAAAATTAATAGGGTATTTTCCTCATGAAACTTTCACCTGATATTTTAAATTAATTATCAAATTATGATGGAATCCAATGGTGTTTACTTGATTCAAAATGTATATGATTCAATGATACTATAATTATTCTCTAATCTATATGTTTTATGTTTATAATGATTAAATATTGACGATTCCTATTTTACGTTCCACTAGTTAGGTTATTATAAAATGTTTAATGATTTTAAATTCTTCTTTATTAAATTAGATCATGATAATTTCTAAGTATTCTCTATTATATAGATCATATTTTATTGATTAATTATAAGAAAATTGAAAAAAAAAATTATGAGTGATGATTACATAATGTTAACAACATGATGTGTTGTCAGAGATTTGGGCCCATGAGCTTATATGTTGAACTGTTTCTAGGTACATATGTTTTTTTTCGTACCTAATTCAATGT
This sequence comes from Viscum album, assembly GCA_963277665.1. Lineage (NCBI taxonomy): Eukaryota > Viridiplantae > Streptophyta > Magnoliopsida > Santalales > Viscaceae > Viscum > Viscum album. Next base: position 1,721,444,813 of record OY728147.1, on the reverse strand, counting down.
CCATTATACTATTTGAGGAACTGATTTCACTTCCTTTATATAATAAGTAAACAACTTTAATTTTATATAATTTCCCAAAGTTATAAACATATTTTTTAGCACATTATTATGTTTATGTTATACTCTCATCACTAATGATGGAATATGGATGATTCTACACACATATGAGTATTTTATTTTTATTTAACAATGGATTCATCCATGAATCATGTTTAAATATGTTAAATTTATTTTTTTACTTCATTATGATATGATTATATTATCCATCCCTTTTTATCATGCATGATAATTGTTTGAAAACACAAATATTTACCCACACAGGGCATCTAAGCTGACTGGTTATTATGTTTTACTTCCCTATTTTCTTATGGAAGCTTATATGTATGATATTTCGTCAAGGGTATTAAAATGAAAAAAAACTTATTATATTTTTTGAATGAAATTTATAAATTTCAATAATTTTGTATGAGTTATCAGAATACAAATATCCATTATAGTTTTGGTGAATGTATAATTTTGTTATATTTTTCATATTTTTCTCCAATTATGTACTGGTTATTAATGTTATTCCTGGGTAACCTCACATATATCAATTTTTAGATCCACTTATTCTTCATATATTCCTTTACATTCAATCAAATTATTTATTACTGTTGTGGTACATATTTTGAATTGAAACTACACAATTAATCATTTATTGCCTTGATTTTGAATGCCATTATTTCTATAAACCGTGTAAAGTATAAATTTTGTATCATTAAAAACTAATGAATTGACATATTGAAATCAAAATCCAATAATGAATGTTTGTTGACCATTCTCAAACCCCATTATAAATTCTATTAATTTATATTCCACAAAATCATCTCTCCCCCTAGCTGATAAAAATTTATGATTAAATGTTTTTTAATGTATACCTAGTGAAACATTATTTGAATCTAAAAATAAATTTTCATCTTATGGTTTGAACCATTTTACACAAGTACTATCAAAATAACTTCAGGACATAAAAAACATATGACTAGTATGTTTTAACTCAACACTTTTATAATTATGGGTAAAGTTTTTTATAACCCATTCCAAATTATAGAATATTTACATTTATTACCCTAAAATGATTTTCATAACAATAAAATCGATTCATATAAATATTCAATGAATCACTCAAATTTAGAAAGAATAAATTTTATCCACTTATTCAATTACTTAATGATTAAGTCTTTTATGATGTTTATTTCAACAATACATTGATTGTTTATTTCTCAAAAAAATCACCAGTTTTTATCTACTACGTAAATAATTTAAATTATTATTATTTTTCTAATGGACTGATATTTTAATGGATACATTCTCAAAAAAAATCCATTTTTAATAGTCCACAATGTTATAAGGGGTTGGTGGGAGAATTAAATTTCCTAAAATTATTAGCTTCTATTTTTGTCTCATGGTAGTAGGTTAGATCATGGTAGTAATTATTATATATGGTTGGATAAATGTAGTAGGTTTACCCACATCAAAAATAAAAGTATAATTTTGGATTATTATATTAGTCATAGATGTAGTTTGGATAATTTTATAAGTCACAATTTTACTACATATCATGTTAGTATTAACTATAGTAGGATGGATCTATAAAGTATTCATAGTATCTGGTTAGCCTTATAGTAGAATGTTGGACTCATTATTGTAGGTTGTCTCATAGTAGAAGATGGTATTATAGTATAAGGTTGGTCCTATGTTTTCATTTAAGTATCATAGAATATTTTTGGGATTGTGGTAACATGTTTGTCTCAATCATTTTCTCAGAGATGTAGTATTGAATCTTTTTAGAGCATTGGTCTCATGGTAGTGTTCGAGGTAGATATAAAAGAAGCTGTTCATTCTCAAAGTGATTGGTGGGAACAATTTTCCATTTCGTCCAAAATTCTAGTTCCTACAATAATGTATTAATTACATATTTTTTCATAAGTACTGCATTATATCCTTATAATATAAAAATAAAGGGTTATTTCGGAAATGATATTTATATACATGGTTTTATAAATGACTAGATATTGAAATATAAACCATTCCCACTCAATTAAGGGAAATATGTACTAATTTTTATTTAATGTGTTCTATGATATAAATCCAAGTGGTCCTAGATCATTCACCCATGGTATAAAAAAAATAAAATTTTGACACATTTTTTAATTTTATCGATTCTATAAGAAACAAGTATCTTTTCTTGACCATTTAATAGTCTTCTATTTCCAATGATATTGATCATATTCTTGTTTCTAGATATGTCCAATTACATTTTTAGAATGGTATTTTTTATAAAATATAGTTTCACTCAAGTTAGGTGATTTTTATCATTTTTTCCTACCTCACAATAAAAGGAAAAGGTTGTTTAATATATTTCCATTAGGATATCCAAGTTGTAATATCTTATTATTTTCAAATGTGTTTATGGTGGAGCAATGGTGGATTTTTTCTCTCTAGGTTGGTTGTTTAAACCCACTTCTATTCTATGTGGAATCGTAATTTTATCTTGGTTTATCGATTATGTTAATGGTGGAATTAACCTTAATAAATATTAAACTATATTAAATAAGTAATATAGGTATTTTAATGAGGTCGTAATATTTTCCCACAATTATAAAAAAATTCTATTAATTTTAATAGATAGCATTCTATTTATCTTTATATTGTGGAATGGAATGTTATTATTCTGAGAAATTTATAATGAAGGTAATGATTACAATAATTTAAATATTTGTAATAAATAGACAAATTATATTATTTAAAGTTGCTAATAATATTTTCCTAAATAATAACGAGTATTCTTTTAATGAAATAATTCTTCTTTATAGTTTGATGAAACTATAATTAATGCTTTATTCATGTGTAAATAATAAAATTTTGTAAATATTTGATGCCTTATAATTTATATATAAGTTACATTTGAAAAAATAATCGTTTAATTAAATAGGATAATTAATTATTTTTTTGATAATTATATATATTTTTTGATGAATAATCATATTTACATATAAAAGATAGCATCCATAGTTTCTACAGAATAGATTCCATGTTTACGTCTTTACGATTCTTTTCGACATTGAGTAAATACCATGTGTGTGAAAATTTTTATGTGACATTATTTTCTCTAGGGATATACGTTATTTTAGTGATATATTGATGTGGATGGCCAAGATTTTGGTACTATTTTCTGTGTTATATGGTGTGATTCATACAGATATAGATGGTGTTATTTGGGAGGGATGTACGACTGATAGAATATGTAACATATTGCATTCTATATTGTTGTTGTTATGAAATACAGGAAATATGATAGATAATAAATCTATATAAAGGCTGAATATTAATTTTTTATTCTAAATTATTCTTCCATTTGTTAAACCATTATTTTGTTATTGGATAATGTATATTTTATGGTAAAATATTACAATTACTATAGAAATAGAATTTTGGAATGATAATACTCGTTAATTTAACCTATGGGGATTGTTCCTTAATATAATTTTGGAAGATATAGACTATATAGAAACGATGGAATAGATTCAATTATTCACAAAGGTAATTGGAATATATTTATGGACATATTTTTCTAAAGTTTAACGGTAAAAAATAGATTTAATTAAATAAGTATTATTTATAAAAAGATTTTTCGATTATAGGATATATTTCACTTATTTATGAATTATTGGTTTCTGAGTGATGATATCTAGAGTTGATCATATGAATTAACTTATTCACATATTATGGTGTGTGTGTGTGTATATATATATATATTCTGTGAGGTTGATTAATATTCTCCCACACCCATGTTGGTAGGGTGACTCACAAGTATTGGAAACCTATAGTGTATTTTTTTAAATACCCATGTCAGAAAAGGAATATATTGATGACTAGACACTTTTTTACATTATCTCTTATCCTTGAAGTATTTTGTTCTTTTTTGAATTTTAGATTATATTTTTATTATCATTTTTATATGGAAATAATGGATTCATGTTATTTTAGAAACAAATATCTCTAGATACTGTACCATAAGTTTTATTATAGGTATGTCGTGTGTGAGGAAAACTTTCAGGAGGAATAATACCTGAAATAAATTATTTGGTGTTCCCAAGAAACTTTATTTTTACTATATTGAGATGTAGATAATGATGATGGTATATTGTGATGCACAAGGTACATGATATGTTACCATTTCTTGAGTTACTTTAGCAGCATTATATTAGAAGAGATACTTCTCAGGACGTGAGACATAAGAGAATAGTGGAAAACCTAGGGGTATTTGGTATTAGGTTACCATATATATATATATATATATATATTATTACTTTAATGTGATACTCTATGAGTGGTCAATGGTATTTTTTGGAACATAGCACATAAAATTTGGGTACGTGTTATATTCACTTGTTATTATATATGGTTTAGTATTCCATATTTATCATTTTCACAAGAGGCTCAGGGGGGTGATCATGATGTTAATAGATATTATTTACAAACTATATATACACACAATTTTTTTTATTGTAGTATAATAAGGCATTTTGGGATATACCATACTGAATTATGTACTTGTTTAAGAGATATTTGGGATTTATAGTCATCGATGAAGATTTCTGTTTCCGGCATAATGCTTCATGTATAATTGTTCTTTTTTATGAAATTACTTGAATGAATTGGGGTCTATTTTATCATTTGATATGGTATGGAAATGTTTTTTGGTTTTATATTATCTCATGTTCCTCGTGTTCTCTTTCAGTTAAATGCCTCTAATTTTTTTTATGATATTACGTCCATGTTTGTCACTAAACCGTGGAATATTTGAGATGGTCACCATGAATCATTATATCCCATATCACATCCTTATCCTAGGATGGTTACCTTTAGCGGTATTGGTTATTATATTGTCTTTATAAAGTCTTTATGTTGAGAGATGCGAAGCAGTTTATAGTAAGAAGTTGTGAGGACTTGAAGGTTTGGTCTGACAACAATATCTACTAAACATACGAATCAATGTAAAAATGGGAAACCAACAATGACATGGCTGTTTAGGGGCCAATCTTATCAAATACGTTGAACATTATGTTTACATGAAAAAATATGAAAATAGATAATGGGTGTTGGGTTGAGACCCTAAATGTATCATGCATCATTATTATTTAATTGTGTTTTTGAATGATTAAACCATTAGTTTATTTTTATTATTCTTTATAGAAATAATAGTATATATTCTAAATTCTGTGTTTTCTGGTTCTTTTAATTTTTTATATTTATGGCAATGATAATAGATGATGTGACCTATGTGTTCAGGTTGAATAGGTTATATTGGATACGCAACTAGAGTGACATAGTGTAGAAGTAGATTTTATTGAAATATAGAGAAGGAAACACTAAAATATTAATCGCTAGATTCAATACATATATGAGGAATCAGGATTAGATTTAGAGATTTAAGAATGTTTAAAGGATATTTATATATACATTAGTTTGATCCATGTTTGGAATGTGTAGCATTTTTCATTGGAGGGTATCATTTTTTGTGGGGTATCCAGTATATTGGGGTTCTTATTCTTAATGAAGTTCAAGGAACCAACTATTTACTTGGACATGTTATGATATTAATTAAAAAACCATGTTTATTTATATCATCATTATGGAACCTACTGTCTTAGTGAATAATAACATTTTCAAGGGTAGTTATATAATGAGGGAGTTTGGGTTATGTTTTATGACCCATATGCAACTAGATTATTTCTAGTTTGATGATGAAACATATTTGGAAAGGCATGTTGATGGGGAAATTCCTCTAGATATCAAGCTCCAAGACCACCATTTATTTTTTTTCATATATATTTGTTTTTAAATATTTTTTTCTAACAAATTAATTTTCATAGATATATTTCATTACAAAAATTCCCAATTTTTAATGAAATATAAAAATGTTTATTAATATAACCCAACCATTAATTTTCAGTGTATGATTATTGCTAATTAATTGAAGAAAATTATATCATTTGTACATGAATTGAATTAATTAAATAGATATAAATTGCTTAGTAAAAATAATTTTAATGTAAAATTATGGTTTTTCTAAAAATCATTTCCATGTTAGTGATGTGATTTTATCCAAATAAAAACCCATTATTTCTTCCTTACAAATAACAGACATACCCATTGTCTGACATTTGATTGGTTAGTTCTAGAATGAGGGAGTTTTTTACCAGATAAACCATGAAAAAACACATCATTTCTTCCATAAAAATCACCAAGATACCCACTTTTTTATTAGAAAAGCATCCTATGATTTATTTTTTTGTAATCCTAAAGTGGTTTTCTGAAGAACATGTTCTATTCTAAACTGAGTTTCATTCTATTAAATTTTTTCCACACCCATAAAATACTAATCAATAATAATGAAATAATAAATGCATTATATTACATATAATTAGTTGTTATTATTTTAATTTTATAACCTATATCCATATCTTTTTCTATCATATAGGAAATGAAACTGGAGATCATTTGTACGGTGGAATTTCACCCTTAGGTACTGATGGAATATGTGTTCCATAACCCCTATCTTGGATGAATATAATGATTTATTTAAAATATAAATATTTAATATTTATGAGATAATTTAACTTCTATAATTATGAAATCTTATCTACCTTGTTATTTTTTAACCCATTTGAAAGTGATAACATCACTCATTCATACGTGTGTACTACCACCTCATTAAAGTGATGTGATTCATATTTTATTTCAAATTTACATGGATGATAATAAGTATATAATGAATGAATATATTATATATATATGATATAATAATTATTTATTAATTTTTATTTTTTATATATAATTTTTTCATTCCGTTGATGAAATTATGGATACATTGTTCATGCATACACAACACATACCATCTCCAAGAATGGTGTAATTAATTTCCTCATTTATGAAATTTATGAATGAAAAAATATATTTATGTAAGGAATATGTATGGATAATATATAAGAATTAAAATCCTGGTTATGATGTAACAATAATTATTGTACAATGACCAAAACATAAAAATAATTATATACACAAAAAAGGATCCATTTTTCACCAGAACAGTGATTCTAGTGATGAATTATTTATAAACAGGTGGTAAACGGTTAAAGTTTTATAATATATTATTTGATATATTTATGAAAATTTCATTTATATATTTATAATAGTAATATATTTATTATACATGATTATTTAACATGAACAAAAAACTCTTGAATTTATGTAATGGATTTTCATCTCACTTTTGTTTCCGCCAGACACATCCAATAATCATCATTTGTTTATTTTCATGTGGAATTTATACTACACAATAATTTGATTTAGGATTATTCTAAAAAAATTATTTTATATAAATATTCATATAATCATTCCTCATTCACGGGGAAGATTTTCAGCAATTACAAATGTGGTTCTAGTTTTAGTTTACAATCTCATGGTATTTTAGGATTGTTTATGATTATATTTACGGTGTTGAAATATTATGATCTCCCTCTCAATGATGTAACAATTGTTATTATTATATAGTTATTTGTATGGAATATATTTTTTATATATTAATCATCACTTTATGTATGTAGGACATAATGAACATATTTTAAAAATGTAGTATTTATTTATCGCTTAAATTGAAAATTATTTCTCTTCATTGTGTATGTTTTTTAAAAATATAGAGAAAATATATTTCCACTGTTATCAAATGGTTGATGAAATTCATATTTACAAATATTTTACTCAATGAAAAATATTTTAAAATAAATCTTATAATCCCTTTTCGAAATAAGGTAATTTTATGTTTTTACCAAATATGTAAAAGAAGTATTTATTTTAACATTTACAACATTTGAAACATTTATAACCATCATGAAAGCATATTGATTTATAGAATGTTTTAAATATTTCGATGATTAATTACAAAGAAAATGATTTTTTCAATCATCAATATATATTAGATTTTAAATATCAAATATCATAGTGTAAATGATATTTTTCTTAAGAAATGATACTACTGGTCATTTAAAATCATTTTCCATCTAAGATAAAATTATTTGAAGTTACAAAAGATTTAATAGGGATATTATACAAGGATGATATAATTATTATTACTTTGTATGTTTTATTATTATAATTAATGTTTTTTATGATATATGTTCATTTTAAATAAGTAATTATTTAATAAATTGATTAAATTTATATGAAACCCTTCAATTTTTGGATGGATATGCTTTGATGAAATTCTTAAGAAAATAATTTCCATTTCATTAATTATGAAGTGATGAATTATTTATGATATTGTGGAACAAAAATGAATTATTTTAATTATGTGATACATTTTCCAGGTATTATATATACCTCAAATTCATTTTGAAATGATGAAAATCTATTGAGAAAATCAATAATGGAATGCATAGTAAAACCGGTTCAGTAAGGGACCTTGTCTACTACAATAGTATAGGGAGTGAACTTTAATTACTATGAATGTTTAAAGGAGTAAACCTAGTCCACTATGATAGTTTAGGAAGTCTTCATTGATGAGTAAGGAAATTATTTTCAATTGTTAAATGTAACATAATAATCGATGTCTTTTGTCATTGTTTGGGTTTCGTGGATTGTGTTCTATTGTTCCATTATGACTCATGTATTATAAATTACAAATAATTATTTCATATCTCAATTTTATGATCATAGATATGTAGGGTATGTTTTTCAAATGTTACCCTCATATTATAAAACCATCATGCCTGTATTATGATTATATGGTAATTTATATCTCAATTTTTACACTTTATGGGCATCTAATATCTCAATTTATTATGTATTCTTCCCCATGATTCAAACAAAGGTATCATGTATGATATGAATTAGAAGTGTTCTACTTATGATGAAAACAATGTAAAATTATCTAGTTACATTATATTCTAGTTGTTTGTGTATCCATGTTATGCAAGACAATAATTGTATATCAAACACATGTAAAATCTCAATATTTTATTATTTATTTTTAATCACACTATTTTGAATTTTTAGATAGCCAACATTACATGAAAGAACATGTTTCATTATTAGTCTGAATGTCATGCAACTTAGAGTTTCTTTATTTTTTGAGGAACTATTATAAATAATTCAAAGTTCTTCCAGAAATATATTAGGAAATATAAAATTAATTTTTAGAACTATCAAATAGAAATTTAATTATGGTTAAATATTGGTATTTTGGGAAACTAATGATTTTTTCGAGAATAGTGGAAATACCAATTTTTGTAAAATGATCATTTATCTATAAAATAAATAAATAATTTTTTGAAATAAATTAAATAAATTAATGAAATTAGTATTTATGAAAGTAAAATAACTATTATTTAGAATTATTTAAACATTTATTTAAGTTTGAATCAACATTATATTAAATTTTAAGGAATGTTTTTTGGGGTTTAAAAAGAGGTTTTTTTTTCTGAAACTTGTTTTAAAGTGTTTAGTTTATATCTATTTTCAATATTAAAATAATAAATAATTTGGATAATAATAAATTAATTTTATATATCATATATCAATTATTTTTAATTTATATTAATATAATGATTTTTATAAGAAATTACATTAATAAAAAACATATGTTGATAGAAAAAATACACTTTTTAAATACAAGAATTTCCATCCCATGTGTGGGATATGGTTGTTATTTTTTTAATGAAAGAAAATATATATTAAAATTTTTACTTCACATTTAAAATAAAATGTGAAGCTTATATTATGTTGAATTTCATATAAATTTATGAAAATGATAATTTTCTCGTTAATAATTAAAAATAATGAATTTTAATTGAATACTACCTTTTTGTTTATATTATATATAATGTTAAATAATATTTTACATAAGAGTAAAAATAAAAATAGTTCAAATATATATATATATATATATATATATTAATCCATGTAATTCCATTTAAATTAATTTGTTTGATGAAATTTGATATAAAACACTGTTAAATTTTGATCATTTTCCCTTTGAAACCAAACATTCTCATTGTGTCAGAAGATTAATTTTAAATTAATTATTTCACATTTATTGAATTTAATCTGTAAAAATGAATTAGATATTTTTAACAATTTTCATTTATGTTTGATTTTGACTAAATTTTTTTTTAGTAAAATATAGATGGAAAAAATAAAAAATTAGTTACCATAGTTATATTAAAAATTGGTTTACCAGAGCATGAACTAAAATGATAAGGGTTAAAATGACAAAAAATACTGTATAAAATCTAATTTATAGCCATATAATTACTATACAATTATTATTTTCACATTATAATCCATTTTAGTTATATTTGGAAATATAATAATGTTGGTGCAGTATTTTATTTAAAAAAATTACAAATGTGACAGCCACCTCACATATAAATAGGTACCTTATTTCCTCTATTAATAACACATTAACAAGACATTGGATCACCAAATACATGTAATATTAACATTCCAACATCTAAAATGTCTTCCTAGAAGATATATTTTGGGATTATATCCATTTTATGAAGTCTTTTGGTGAAAACCTAAGGATGTCACCCAAAGAAAATGTAACATTATTAAAATTGTGTTTTAATTTATTCATCGACCTCATTCAATTATTACTAAGAGCTACTGATATTTTATCACCATTATATTAAATGTACATATTTTTTTATATTCATGGAATTACATAGAAATATATCCACTTTAATAAAAATCATTATGAGATCAGCATTCGTGTGTTAGGAAGAATACCACCCCACAAACTGATGCTTTTCAGTTTTACATTACCTACTCCCATGGTTGGGTATGAAGATGGATAGAAATATATATTATATTTATAATATAATTATACCTATTTCATAATTATTTTATATATATTTTTATACATTTCATTAAATAGGGGATACGATAATGTCACTTTTCTATACTATAGATTACTACCTCATGAAGCGATGTAATTAATTTTTCTCTAATGAATTACATGGATTATAATGACAATAAATATATGTGACATAAATTTAAAAATCATGAGATTTAGAAAATATTTTTAATTATTAAAATATAATTTATCTATTTATTTATTTCATTTTCTATACCTAAAATATGACTACATTATCCATGTACATTTTAAGTACCACCTTCAAGAAGCGATATGACTTTCATTTCATCACCAAAACTAATGGATGATATGTATAAGAAACTTTAAATATATAAAATAATACATATTATTTTAGTATAATTATATAAATATAATATATTATTTATCCCATTTACATTATGAACATCAAAAAATGGAAACATAGATCAAGCGTACTAACAACCCTGTGTATCAAGGATCGCAACATACTTCATTTCATAGAACAATAATTCATGATTGGTATTAAAATTATAATTAATACATAAAAATATAAATTATTTAATTATTTTCATTTTGGAAATAATGGAACCAAAATCAATGTCTGAGGACTGAAAATAACAAATCAAAACAAACACAAAAACAATTCATTTATTACCATAAACATTATTTAAATAAGGAACTTTATATAAACTGGTAAGAAAATTTAATATGTAAATCATATAAGGTAATATATATGTATATATATATGGTTCTTCAATATAATTATAATATAAATATATTTTTTATAAATTTGGTTGAAATCTATATGAAGGAACTCAAGAGTTAAAGTAAGGGATTTTTAGTCGCACTTTGATTTATGGGAGAAATATGAAAAATCACCACTCATTTTTTTGTGGTGTATATACTATCCCATTTACATTTTTATCTTGAATATAATTATTTTCATAAAATTTAATGTTTAATTATATGTTATTAATTTTTTGGGATTACGATTCAAAATCTTTCTAAAGAGGTAATGGTTATCTCTCTAAATTTTCCTTCTTTGAGAGTAATGTTCTGCTATGTACTAGTATTCTTTCAATAGGTGTATATAAGACCCCATTGACATGAAATATCATGAATCAATTTATCATAATAATATATTAATTTATTTACTGTTATTACATCATGGGGATTACATTTCAATGTTACAAAAATTAGTAAGGATTTATTGTTACAATCTCATAATTTATCTAGATTGTTTATGGCTATGTTTCAAATGAAAAAAATTATAGCCTATATGTCTAGATACTCATGAAATTTATCCTCCTCTAATTATATCATGAGAATAATATGTTTTACATTAATTTTCACTCTTTATATACTGAAGATTTAAAATTTATGATTTCTTAAATAATGTATTTCCGGTTAATAAATGTTATCTTCCTAACCCATGATTGGTGAAAATGATTTCAACTTTTTTCAACTAATTTATTAAATTGATTTTTTTATATTTTTATATTTTTATTAATTTTTAAAATGTTATATTCTTGTAATATTATAAAAAATTACCATTTTGGTTTTATTAAACATGTGAAAAGAACCAATTTTTGTAACATGCACACTATGGACAGTATACCTCACTCCCATGATAAATCTATGATTTCAAGATTCTATCACCGGTTTTCCATTTATCTTTCAGAAAAAAATTTTAATTTAATATATATTAATTAAATATAACCTTAATATCATATATATATATATAATATAATAATTAAATATATCTTTATTATCATCCCTATAATTTTGAAATAAAATACGAATCACATCACTTCATTGATGTGGCAGTCCATAAATATGAATGAGTTTTTTTATCATTTCCTAATGGGTAAGAAGGTAATAATGTAGATATGGTATTATAATTATATACGCTATTTTATTTCATAACTATAACATATTTATAATTTAAATATATCATTATATATATCCATTGGAGGAGGTTATCGAAAACATATTCCATCAGTTCCTAAGGGTGATAGTCTACCGAAGAAAGGAACGCCAGTTTTGTTTCCCATTTAATTGAAGAAGATATGGACATATGTTGAGAAATTAACTTAGAAAATTAATTATATATATGATAATGCATTTATTATTTCATCATTGTTAGAGAAAATTTTATCTTGGTGGAATAAAAAATAATAGACAAATGCCCAGTTATTTTTAAATCCTTTTTTTGAAAAACCGTTTGATGTTTACACAAAAATACTTCATAAATGTTTTTTTGATAAAGAAATTCGTATTTAGGTAATTTTTAGGGTATAAATAGTGGATTTTCTAGGGATTAGCTTCCCATAATATCCCATATTTTAGAATTACCCATTAAATGGTTAAATAATGTCATAATAGTAAATACAAATATATATATACAAACAAAATTTTTCTAAATAGACATTTCATTGAATTCTTCAAACATCTATAAAAATAAATAATTTAAAATTTTATAATTTTTCTAAATAATTCAATATATTTTTTAAAATATATATATCAAAGTTATATTATAGTTATTATTTTATAATTTTCTGAAAATATTATCTGTCAAATGAATATTTATAATTATTGTAATTTATTTTAAATTATTTTTTATTTTAAAATATTTTCAAAGTTAAATTATATTTTAATAATTTTTTAAAGGTAATATTAGTAATATTTGTTTATTATTAATAAAATTTAGGTAATTTAAATCCATCTCATTATTAAATTTTATACAAAAAATGTTTATTCGTAGAAAAAATTTATCTGTGGAAAAATATTTTTTCAATAATATGTTTAAATAATTTAAATGAAAATTTATTCCAATTATGATAATATTATTGGGTATAATGGATTTCATATTTTCATTTAGAAAACATGAAATTTTATTTCATGTTATAATTGTTTTTTCATATTATAAAGTAAATAATAATAATCAATGGAGTTAAGGTTAAAATGGGTTTACCAGTGGTTAAACTAAAATGATAAGAATTTAAATAGACTCAAATTTTTTAATTTCTATTGGATATAAATATTTATATCTCATCAGAATTTTTTTAATGGATCATTTTGGATCCATTTATTGATTGTAATACATGGGTATATTTTATTCTTTTGAACATTTTAAAGTGTGTCCTCTCCCATAATTGTAAATGATCATCCTCTCTCTAATAAACTACTCATTTTATAAACCATTGGGGCCACGTAAACCCTATGAAAACACATTATTTATTCTATAAAATTAACCACATACCTATTGTTTTGTCATACAAACATCTTAGGATGTGTTTTTTTGTAAACCTAAAGTAGTTACCAAAGAAGAGGCTCTATTATTAATCGATCATTTTTCTATTATTTTTTATTCCACCCACTTCATATTTTCATAAACTACGATAAAATAATTAATGAATTATCTTAAATAAATTTTTTTTTATCTTTTTTTCATTACATATATCCATATCCTCTTCCATTAAATGGGAAATGAAACTGTAGATCATTTTTATGGTGGAATATCACACCAAACAACTCATGGAATATGTTTTCCATAACCTCCTCTCATGGATGGATATAATGATTGATTTAAATTATAAATATTCCATATTTATGAAGTAATTTTACTTTTCTTATTAAAATATCATATTTAACTTATTATCTTCTAACCCATTAGAAAATAATAACATACCCATTAATAAGTGTGGACTACCATATCAATGAAGTGATGTGATACATATTTCATTTCCAATTTACAAGGATGATAATATAGATAGTTTTAATTAATATATATTATAAATATGATATAATAATAACTTTTTAAAATTTTTATTTGTTATTTACCGATGATTCATTCCATCAATCGAAAAATGGGAACATTGTTCATGCATACACAAGACTTACCATCTCCATGAATGGTATAATTAATGTAATCATTTATCTATTTTATGATTTATACAAATATTTATACAATGAATATTCCAGATTAATAAATAATAATTAAAATCATGGTGATGATGTAACTATAATTACTATACAATCAGAAAAACCACCAATCCAATACCTACACAAAAAATGAACTAGTTATCACAAGAAAAGTGATTCTGGTAATGAATTATTAATAAATAGGTAATAAATGGTTTTATGTATATTATATATGTTGTGATATATTAGAGTAAATTTCCTTAATAGAAGTAAAATATTATTTTATTTATTTTATAAGAGGGCTGAACTTGTACAAAATAAATATTGACTTGAGGTAATGGATTTTCATCTCACTTTGTTTCTATCAGAGACAATATATTTTCACCATTTATTTATTTTTTACGGATTATATACTACATGGTAATGTAATTTAGGATTATTCTTACAAAAATAAGTTGATATATTTATCCATATTAGTTTTTTTCATTCGTGGGGAATATTTTTCCGTAGTTAAAAAAGATCATACCGTTTTATGTTACAATCTCAATTTATATTAGTATTGATTATGATTATGTTTATGGTGATTAAATATTATAGTATCCCTCTCAATGAATAAATAATTTTTATTATCATATATTTATTTATAGGGAATACATTTCTTTCTTTCATATTCTTCTCTTTATTTACTATGCTGATATAAGAAATATTTTTTAAAAAAACATTAATTTATATATTCATTCGAAAAAATGATCCATTCCATGTGTATGATTTCTAGATATATTTTAAAACATATTTTTACTATTATACAGTTATTGAGGAAATTCATTTTTAATAATTTTTTACTCCTTAAAATATTTATTCAAAGGATTCTTATGATCCATTTACAAAATGAGGTAATTTAATGTTTTAACTAAAAATGTTAAAGAAAAATTCACTTTCACATTTAAAAAGTGAAAAAATTTATAAAAACAAGGCTGCACAATGAGACATATAAGTTTTTATATGTTTCCATTATTATTTTCAAAAGAAATAATTCATTTAAAATTTTGGAATTTTAAAAATTTTAAATTACATATTTCATAGTGTAAATGATATTTTCCTAAAGAAATAACCAAATTAAACTTTTATGATATTTTTCAGTCTAAGATTTATTTCTTTGATGTCACTTATGATTTATTAGGGATATAAGAAATGTATAATATAATAATAATTGTTAATGTGGATTGTTTATTTTTATGATTAATGGTTTTTATGATATATATTCTTTTTCAATATGTTTTACTTTGATGAATTGTCAAAATCTTTATAAAACCCATCAAATTTTTGTCGGATATTCTATGATGTAATGATTCAGAAAAAAATCTCATTTCATGATTTTAGATGTGATGAATAATTTATGATATTGTGGAAAAAAATTGAATGATTTTCATTATGTTGTGGGTTTCTTAAGAATTATATATCCCTAAAATTCATTGGGAAATGATGGAAATATCATGAGGAAATTAACAATAGAATGGAGAGTGAACCTAGTTCATTATGGGACTTTGTCCATTATGATATTCTTTGGAGCTAAAATATATTACTAAGATGGTTTAAAGAGTGAAACCAATAAAATATGATAGTTCTTTAAGTCATCCATGATGAGTAAGAAATTATTTTCAATTCATATTTTTATCCTAGTAATCCATGACTTTTTTAGGTGTTATTGTTTCATGGATCATGTTCATTAGTTTGTTTATTATTTATATATTATGAATTATAAATATTTATGGCATATATCAAGATTATGATCATATATATATCGGGTATGGTTTAATAATATTAACATATTTTATCAAACCCTCAAGCTTATATTATGATTATGTTACAATTTTAATCTGCATGGTTTACCCTATCTGGGAATCTAATGTCACAATTTTTTATTTTTTCTTCCCCATGATACAAATAATGGTATTATGTATGATATGTATTAGAAGGGTTCTACATATATAGAATATAGTGGGAAGTGATCTAGTTCAGTTATAACCCAGTTGTTTATGTATCCATGTTCTGAAAGAAAATAAACTTATATGGTACTCATTTAACATCCTGAAATTTTATTAACTATTTTGGTTTGATATTCCATTAAATTTGTAGATATCTTATGTTACCTGAAAAAACAAGTTTCACCATTAGCATGTATATCATGGGGCAATATGTTTCTTTATTTTTTGAGAAAATATTATATTTAACTATAGTAATTTTAGAAATATATTTCATACTATAAAACACATTTTTAGGATGATCAAATATAAATTTAATTATCGGTAAATTTTGTTTATTTTCACAAAATATTCATTTTTCAGTTAATATTTTTTTATGGTTGGGTCCTAAGCCACATTTATTATTAAATCAATGAAAATACCTTTTTAACTGGGTAGAGGGAGACCTATTATAAAGCCCGAAGGCCTAGTGGGTATTTAGCCCATTACATGGCTCGTAAACCCATTGTTTTGGCCCAAATCCCATTTTGTGAATACTACTGCTACAGTGCACGCGCTTACAGTACTGCACAGTATCCGTCGCTGCTACAGTGCTCTACTGCCACTACAGTACCCTGCCGCCGCTACAGTGCCCGCCGCTGCTATAGTGCTGCACTGCTACATTACGCTAATGTGCTGGTACAGTCCCCTGCTCCCAATGGGTTTTAAACCCCAATTTTTCATGTAGATTTAAGGGCTTCTTACCACTAAGCCAAACCCCAACTACAATTTTCATTTAATATTGAAAATACAAATTACAGTGAAATTATCATTTATTTTAAATAAAATAAATAATTAAAAAATTTACTATGTATTATATTAAAAAATATTATTTAGTTCGATTCAATATATTTAATTTCATTTTAATCAACATTATTTTTAATTTTAAGGCTCATTTAAATTTTTTTTAAAAGTGGTTTATTTTTAAAAAAATTATAAAGTACATAATTTCTCTAAATTGTTAATAATTGAAATAACAACTAACAAATAAATTTTAAATTAAATTTATATATAATAAATCAAAAAAATTAATTTATATTCATATATTGATTATTCTTCTATATAATTTTAATATAAATCATGTTGCGATACAAAGAAACGCACTTTTGAAAAACATGCTTCATCATATCGACTGCGGGATTTGATTATTATTTAATTTTTTATTATTGAGAAAATTATATAGAAAATTTAACATCAATTTTATACCATAATTTGAAACTTATATTATGGCTAATTTCTTGTATTTTTATGAAAATGATAATTTACATGGTAGTTAATTAAAATAGAAAATTTTATTTGAAAACTGCCTTTTCTATTAAATTATATACAGTGTTAAATAATATATTAAATTGTATTAAAAATAAAATTAGTTATATTATATATCTATTAATACAATTTATTCCATTTAAAATAATTTTATGAGGTAATTTGATATAAAACCGCTGTAAAACTTTGAACATTTTCTCATTGAAAACCAACATTCTCATAGTGTTAATAGATTAATTTTATGTTAAATATTTTCTAATTTAGATAATTAAATTAAAAAAATTATTAATGTTTTTATAATAGTAATTTATGTTTTATAATAATGAAAAATAATATTTTTGGTAAAATGTAGTATGGAAAACTAAAAATTTACTTACCATAGTTTGGGAAAAAATGGGATTACAAGAGTGTAAACTAAAATGAAATGTGAAAAAATAACATAAAATGTTTTATAAAATCTATTTTAAATTCATATATAAACAATATACTTATTATATATTCTTAATAATTAATTTTAGTTTCATTTGGAATGTGAAAAACATGGGTACACATTTTTATTTTCAAAATATTACAAATGTGACACCCACATTACTTATAATTGGGCACCCACTTTCCTCTATTATTAACACATTAAAATGAATTTATATCACCAAAAACATGTAAAAATAACATCCAAAAAGATATAATTTCATTCTAGAAGATTTATTTTTGGATTAAATCCATCCTATGATGTCTTTTTGTGAAAACGTAAGGATGTCACCCGAAGAAGAGGTGACATTCTTAAATTAGCGTTTTTGTTTATTCATCCACCTCCTTCAATTATTAATAAAAAGTAATTATATTATATCCTGAATATATTAAATGTAATAATATTTTTTAATTTTAGGGGAATGACCTACTACCATCTCCACAACTATCAAATGTGTAATGAAATCATTGTTCTTGTGTAAGGATGACAACCTCCTAACAAACTGATTATATTGGTTTTACAATACCGACTCCCATGGTTGGGTATAATTATATATATAATGTATATATATTATATTGATAATATAATTATACATATTTACTGATTATATAATATATTTTAAGCATTTATTTATATAGATGATATCATAATGTCACTCTTGTGTATGGTAGAATATCGCCTCGTTAGGCGATGCAATTCCATTTTCACTAACGCATTGCATGGAATATAATGAGAATAAATTTATGTGATATAAATGACATTTTTATTATATTCTTTAAATAATTATAATTATTAAATTTAATTTAATTTTTTATTTATTACCTTTTCTATCACTAAAATATGACGACATCATATGTGTACGTGTTGATTACCACCATCAGGAAGTGATATGATTATACTTTCATCCACACCCCCAATGATGATATAAATAATTAAATTTAAATAAAAAAATGATATTAAATATTTTATTATCATTATTGAAATATAAGATATTACTTACCTCCTTTATATAATGATCATCGAGAAATGGAAACGTTACTCATGCATAAAAACAACCTAGTGTATCAACGATCGCAACATACTTCATTTTCACAGAATAATAATTAATGATCAGTATTGAAATTACAATTGATGAAAAAATATATTTATTATATCCTTATTTTTATTATGGATATTATGGAACTATGATCAATTTATGGGTATTGAAAATAACAAATCAAAACTTACACGAAAATAAAGCATTTAATACCCACAACATGATTTTAATAAGGAATTTTATATAAATGTGTAATAAAATTTCATATGTAAATCATATAAGTTATGGTACATATTTTTATGGTTCTGTAATATATATATAATAAACATATAATTATTATAAATAATTTTAATGTCTGTTTGAAGGAACTAAGGACATATGGAACTGGATTTTTAGTCCCTATTTTATTACTATGAGACTTATGAAAAATGATATCTCATTTATTTTATATGGTGTATATATGATCCATTTTACATTTTATATCCATAATATAATTATTTACATGATATTTAATGTATAATAAAAATGTAATTAAATATTGGGTATTATGATTTAAAATATTTATAAAGCGATAAGGGTTTTTTACCTCATTTTATCATCATTGAGACTAATGTCATGTTATGCACTTATATTCAATTAAAAGGCCTATATAAATCTCTTTTGACCTAAAATATCATTAATTTTCTTATCATAATAATATATTGTGTTTTCTAATTTTATTACTCCTTGAAGATTAAATTTCAATGTTACAAAAATGGTTAACGATTTTATATTACAATATCATCATTCATAGCAATTGATTATAACTATGTTTCCAATGAAAAATATTAATGATTTGTAAGAACCTGATATTTTATGATAAGTATTCTTTTTAATTTATTTGATGTCATGTTTTTTATGCTACAAAAATATTATCTTGTGTTATACACAACATCCTATTTGCTTTCAGTATACACAACATTATTCTTAGACTGTGTTACACACAATTTCAAGTTCATTTGATAATAGTCATTCTACGCAACATTGATTGTATATATATATATATTCAATGTATAAATGAAATATGGTTGTATTATGTTATACGCAATAAAAAAGGAGTCTTTCACTACACACATACCAAATTTGCCTTACATTACACGCAATCGCGACCTTCCTCGACAGCATGTGTAGTACGCAATACCGAGTTTTACTAAACGAGATATTCTTATAATATTATTATAAACTAGTTTTTATGAATAGTAATAACCACTTTTTGAAATTTTGTAAATTTTATTTTCAAAAATGGATTTCATTTTTGAATTTTGAATATTGAAATGATCCTAGGGTGAAATTTTGGTATTTTTCTGAAAACATTCAATTTTTTATGAATAGTGAAAACACTAGGTTACTATTTAAAAACCGAATTTTTATTTAAATAATTATTTATTTTGTTTAAATTTATTTTAGTTAAAAACTGATACATAATACCTATGTAAGTTCAATGTAATTCATTAGAGTCATTTTATAATAATTTTAGATATATAAATATTTTATTGAACTTTTGACCGTCTTTTACCCACCTCCTAGGAGAATTTCCAAATTTACATAAAACTTAATTTTACCACTTTTGTGAATGGAATTTAAAAAACTAAGGGAGACATGGTTGATGTTATTATGTAAAATGTGGTTTAATGAGATGAAAATAATTTTTGGTGAATAGTAACTTTTTACTTTTTTTTACCACGGTTAAAAGTAAATTGGGTAATTAAGGGTAAAAATGATATTATTATTACCCTAACACATGACCTAATTATAATGGATAAGTGTAATTCAACCAAAAACAATATTTCGGATAAAATATTACCCTTTAGGCCCACTTGGATTTGATTAGGACATTTAATAATAATTTATTTAAAGAAGTGTTAAAAAAGTTAAAATCAATGTTTACTAAGTAAATCGTTTTTAATATAGGGTTATACATAAGATAAATTAGACTATTAATATTAATTAGAAATAAAAAAATATTTCCTAAATAATGGTATTTTATTTAAAAATTTTATACATTATATAATTTAATTTATTTATGACACAAAGATGATGCAGTAATTATCTTATTAATGAAATATTAACCTAATTGATGTTATAAATACCCAAATAAATGTATTTTGAGGCTTTTTATGAATTCCACTAATTTTATAGGTTACTATGAAATTTTAGTATTGATTTAATTAAATTTTTTCGAACTAATCAATCTGTTATGATTTTCACAAAAATTTATTACCAAATAGTTTCAAAATTGACATAAAATAGTTTTTAAAACAAATATTATATTATTATTTTTTATTTTATTCCTAAAAAACTAGTTATCAGAAAAATGGCTTAGATAAGGTTATATATATTAATAATAAAGAACTTGGGGTTCTTTTGGATTGTTATAGTATGTTTATTAATCATATAGTGTAAGAAAACAAGAAGACACAGTAAAAGTTAAATTATATAACTTAAAGTTAAATCTAAATGATAAGGTTAAAATAGATACCTAAACTTGTATAAATTCAATTGTATGAGAGGATTTCGACCCATCCCTGCCTTATCTTATAAATAAATAAATTTTGAGCTATTAAAAACCGAATATGTCTTTATAATAAAATAATAGTTTTGGTTTTTCCAAAGGTGCCCCTCTCCTCCCTTATAAAAGGGAACCTCCTCCCTCTCTTCCTCACACCACTTTGAGCCTTCATGCTCGTACAACCCCTGAAAAATTCTCTTCTCCACTTCCCTAGAAACATCCTAGAGGTCCTGGTCTTCTTCAAAGACTAATTTTAGTACCCTAAGAGGAGGTCCCAAAGAGGCACTTCAAAGAAGAGGTAATGTCCGTTACAGATTATTTCAACTTTATTTCGTCTTCACTTCTTCTTCTTTAGTTGTTTCATTATTAATTAATAACATCAGTATCACTCATATACTGATATTTTATTATATGTATGAAACAACCCTATTTCACAATATATCCATCCTACGGAAAACGATATCACCGCGTGTGCGTATGTATGTAATATCGTCTCCACGCCGTGGTGTAATCTGTTTTTTCAACACCACCTTACTTGGATGGGTATAATGGTGTATAGATTAACTATACATAGTTATTATAACATCATACTGATTCTGATATATTGTCTCATCCACTCCACTCCAATTAAATAATTATGGGAAAGATATAATCTCTTGTGCGTACGTACGGACTACCGTCTCCACGACGCGATGAGATTCATTTTCAATGATTAACCATTCATTAATGATTAAAAAGTATATATAATAAGTAATCATGAAATATATAACATAATAATGTTACTGGATTTATGTATGTATATATATATATATATGTGTGTGTGTGTGTGTGTGTGTTTATATGTCATCTACTTAATTCTATTTAATTCAATAAGGAAATGAAAACAGCATTCAGGCGTACGTACGACCTACCGTCTCCATGAACGGTGTATTTATTTCCATTTATCGATCTATTATATATATGTATATTCTGAATATATATTATATATAAAACATGTTTTATATTCTGGAATTATTTAATCATGATCTATGTAATCATATGAATAATTACAAGTCAAAACACGGATGACAAATGAAACTCTTTTACTCAAAACGCTCTTTAACATGGAATTTAGAAAAGAACGGGTAATATAAAGTCATAAGTGAACCATATATGATATTATAACAATGAATATGATTCTATAATAATTCAATGTAATTATTTAAATCATTATACAGGAGGTTCGGATACATACGAAGCATATTGGACCTAATCTTGGGGATAAATTTTCAATCTCATTTTTTATCTGAGATTGCTTATACATAAGTATTTACTGGGGTTACATTTATCATCCATGACCATGTTTTCTACAAATGTTTTCATAATATGATTACTATTCTTCCATGAATTTTTAAAGTCATTTTTACCATTTATTGTCTTTTTACCACATTGTATGGATGGAATCTTTCCTTTGGTAACCATATAAGGTACTTTTTGACTTTTCCGACAAAAGTACGAGGAGAATGTTATTTTTTAACTTATACGGCGTGAACGGATTTTTATGGTTTTATAAATGACTTATTTTTCATGAAGCTTCCCCCAAAATATTTCATGAATATTTTAAAAAAAATCATTTTCATTTAAAATTTCATGACATTTTGTGAAAAGAAAATGATTTTGAAGATAAAAGGATATTTTCCTCAAGAATTCATTTCAAGTGTTTTATCAAAACCATTTTTTAACTAAGATGACGTTATTTAATATGTGTATGATTCAAGTATACTGACTCTATGATTTACCTGGTTTCACTTTTCTTATTCTGAAATGATATCCATTTCTTTAATATGGATTATGTGATGATGGGATGATATTTATGAAACCCATTTTATTCGTTGGGTTATTATGAAGGATGTATGATTAGTTTGTGGAACATGTATGAATGATTTAATTATGAGATGGGTGGGACCTATATATCCCTCCAATTCATTGGGTAATGATTTATATCTCATGAGATAGACATGGCCGGAGTTGTAAGTTAATACGGTTCAGTGTAACAGGACTGAAACGAGGAGTGAACTCGATTCAGAAAGGAAATTTGTCCACTAAGATGGTCTTAGTAGCAATGCCTTGGCTAATATGGAAATCATAACATGTGATTAATGGTTTCCAAAATTACATGTTTTATTCCCATGTTATTTTATCATGATTGATGTTTCCTTATGATATATTCCTTACGTACTTCCAAGATTCATGTCTTTACTCAAGATTTTGATGTTTAGATTTTATGTTCAAGTTTTTTCTTTCAAAATTTTATGGATTGTTTTATGTTCTTTATGTTTACCCTTACTGGGAATTTGAGCTCACCCCTTTTATGTTTTATTTTCCCTAGGATAGAAAGAAAGGTTTTAGGTAAGAAAAAAACGGGAAGATATTTATGGGAGATGTTGAAGATCTTTCACCACAATTAAAAAGATTATATTCTGAGTTTCCAAAGACACTAAACTATTACGATCCTTGTGTGTCTGTTTTTCTTATGTACTAACTATTCTGCAAAATTAATGTAATGTCCATGTACGTCAAGCTTCGGGTCTCTAATGTTGGTATCAGAGGAAATGTTTAGTCAAACTTTGCAAACTAGGATGTGAAAACGTTAGTGAGATCCTTAGAGATATTTCTAAGTTATGTCTAGGGATGTCCCTAAGGATAAGTATACTTATAGGATATAGTCCTAGAACTATGGTAACGATCTTATAATTTAACCTAAGATGTAAGATATTAAGGGTACTACCCCTTTACTACATGGTTTCCCCAGTATGATTTTTTCTTCTCAAACTATTCTTTTTAGGTTTAAGAAAATGGATGGAAATAGGAAGATTCATGATAATAGAGGATATGATGGAAAATGGAATGATATCCTTCATGAGAAACCAAATGAAACAAGATTTGGAAGTCCAAACATCGTTATTATGCCTAATAATCAATCTCATAATATGATCAATAATCTCAACTTTGGTAAGTTTCCTGACTCAGATAATAAGAGAAAGATGGTGTGTCATGATGATCATAGAGGAAAGAAAGTTCAATTTCCATCATGTAAATCATGTGGTAAGAGGCATCAGAGATATTGTTTCAAAGGAACTAGAAGATGCTTTGGGTGTGGAAAAGAAGGACACAAAGCCAGTAAGTGCAATGGAAAAGGTTCAATTAACACCATAGACAAGGATAATGGTATTTATACTACATTGACAATGATTAGATGTTTTAAATGTGGAATGTATGGGCATTATGCAAACCAATGCCCTAAGGGAAAATCTCATGAAGAGAAACTGCATGGTCATATGAATAGTATTTATGTGGATGATGATGAAGAGACTACAAATGAAATATGAGATGAAAGAAATGATGAAGGTCAGATAGTGGTTTAAGAAGTTAGTGGAATGATTGTATGTTTTTAAAGAATAATGTATGGTACTATGGAATAAAGAATCATCTAAGGATTGTTATAATATTGTTTTTACTAAAGTATTTGAATGTATATGTTGAATGGTTTCGGTAAACATGGAAGGTTATTCAGATATTTTTGGAAAGTAGATGATATCCACATGAAGAAGGGATAAGAAGATAATGAGATGTTTGATTGTATTCATGAGCTCATGATTGATATAAGCACTAAGTGATATCATGGTTTGAGTATATATAATTTTGAGGATTTTGGTATGTGGAAAGTGTTAACTTTTAACTGCATTCATGTTTTTACTAAGGTTCAATGGGTATTCATTTTTTTCAATAGAATACATCATTAAGGCCTTCGAATGTTTGGAATGTGACCAAAAAGACATATCTTATGATATATGTGGGATAAATGCTTGTATTCACATTCTTGGTAGATAACCTTTCAAGTAATTGTTTTCTTTATACTATGAGCTTGGACCGAAGTATTTTAGATAATCCTAATGATTAGAATGGATTATGTTGGACATAACTTATTATTTTTTAAGGATATAACTTTTTTCAATTTTATTGATGATATGTTATAGTAATGTAGTTTTAGAAAAAGGAAAACCTGCAGGACGGACGACAACCCATCGCGTCGGACAAGACTATGGGAATCAAACCCACAACTGAATTATGACTGGCCTTTATCGCATACCAATGGCCTACAGGAAGTCCCTGTGTAGAGACCCTAAGCTTGACGTACATAGATATCACATTACTTTTGCGTAATACTTAGTACATAACAAAGACACACACACAAGGACCGTAATAGTTTAGTGTCTTTGGAAACTCGGGACGTAATCTTCTAATCATGGTGAAAGATCTTCAGCATCTCCCATAAATATCTTCCATTTTTTTCTTACCTAAAACCCTTCTTTATATCCTTGGGAAAAGAAAACATAAAAGGGTGAGCTCAAATTCTCAGTAAGGGTAAACATAATAAATATCAATAACATCATATTCATAAGAACATATCTTTTGTAAATCTTAACCTGCAAAAGAGATCATAATTTCATAACATGGGATAAATCATAGTAGTGAAATGTAATCCCAATAATCATTACTTAAAACATGAAACTTTTTTTCATACACACATAATCATAGAGAATAATTTCTTATTAGTCAAGACTCATTTCAAAGACTATCTTAGTGGACAAAGTCCATTTCTGAACCGAGTTCACTCCTCGTTTCAGTCCGGTTTCACTGAACCGGTATAACCTGTCGTTCCATCCATGTCTATCTCATGAGATATAAAATCTTTACCCAATGCATTGGAGGGAGATATCGGTCCCACCCATCTCATAATGATACCATTCTTGTGTGTGCCACAAAATCATAAACCATACATCATAGCATAACCCATGTAATAAAAATGGGATTCTTAAACATCATGAAATCATAAAACAATTCATATAAGATAAAGGAATTCATAAAAATATTTCCATCACAACATAATCAAATTCATGTAATAATAGAGATAAATACAGAACTCTATATTATCTTAGATGGAAAATAATTTTGATAATACACTTGAACTCCATTCTTGAGGAAAATATCCTTTCTACTTCAAAAACACTTTTCCTTTATTAACATGTCATACAATTATAAACTAATAGAAGTTGATTAAAAATAAACTTTAAAACTTGTAATGAAAGCTTCTTGGAAATAATGTTTTAAAAATACATTCATTCCGTATAAGTTAACAATACATTCTTCTCGTACTTTTGTCAGAAAAGTCAAAAAGTACCTCGTACGAAAAACGACATAAGATTCTTTTCATATCTTTTACTAAAAACTCACCTAAGGGAAAAATTGGATTTAAAAAATTGTAGGTGGATGGAACAATATTACATATTGAAGAAACATGGATGTGGATGATAAAATACACCCCAGTAAATTTCAAAGTATAAACAATCTAGGATAAAAATGAGATTGGGATATTTCTCTTACCTTAGGTCAGATTTTCCTCGTAAGTGTCTGAACCTCCTCTTTTTGATGCGCCTCTTCTTAACCTCCTCTTAGGGCACTAGGGTTGGTCTTTGAAGAAGACCAGAACCTCTAGGATGATTCTATGGAAGTGGAGAGGAGATATTGGTAGGGTTTGGCCGAGCATGAAGGCCCAAAGTGGTGTGAGGAAGAGAGAGAGGAGGTGCCCTTTTATATGGGAGGAGAGGGGCACCTTTGGAAATCTTAAAAGTATTAATTTATAATAAATCTAACCCCACTTAAAAACCTCCAAAAATGACTCATATCTGAAGATTAGATGAGATTGGGTAATAATCTCATCAACCAATAAAATTTATACATGTTAGGAATTTATTTTAAACATTATCAACTTGATTTATCCTTATTTATCAATTTAATATTATTTATGGTAATAATATTCTAAATTTTAAATTATTATTAATAATTACATATGTGTTGTGAATTTTCCATAATTTGACACTTTATGACATTGTCGACCACATAAAATTTAATTTATAATTTTTAAATATTTTTGTTATTTTTAAACAATTTTATAATATGTTATTTTTATAAAATAACAATAGTGTCAATTTTGACACTATTCTTTTATTTTCATTTAAATAAAATATATATAGAGGATATGTTCGAACTAAAAGCTTTAATAGATTAATAAAATATCATCTGTATCTAGAAAATTAGTGGAGAACATTAAATAGTGCATATAATAATTATTTTATTATTTTTTAAAACCATTTATTTGATACTTTAATTAATAAAATAATTTCAACATCACTATTGTGTCATAATTAATGATAATTATTTAATCCTTAAAAATTCTAAATAAATTTCTATGATGTAGATAATTGTATTAGCTTTCTTAAGACTATTCATTTTCGAAGTTTCATTAAGTTTATCAACAAATTAAAATTATTATACTTATAAGATTTAAGAAAGTGACATGTTGTCACATTCTTTGGTTTTAACAATAATTAAATTATTTTCATGGAAAAAAGTATATTAAATGAATCTAATCAAACCCTTAGGTGATATGGGTCTACATTTAGTCATCCAATAGGATTTTGGCAGGTGTTAGGGTAATTTTATAATCTTATATTTACCATTAATTACCCGATTTACCTTTAACTAGGGTAAATAAAATTTACCGTGGTTACTATTCATAATGCCCAAAAAATAAAAAGTACCCTATTAACATAATTTGGACCCACTGATTCTGAATATGGAATCCATTTTTCAAAATTCAAAACTTATAAGTTTCAGTAATTAATTTAAAATAAATCCCGTTAAGAAAACGGGTTTTAGAAGTTAAAACATTGCCAAAGATTGAAATGTTTTTACCTATGAATTCAATGTGAAATTAATGATAATGACATACATTATATTAAATGGTAAAAATATATTCTATATATACTTTAAAACCATTCAATATTATAATTTAACCATATAAATTATCTCAATGAAAAAAGATGTTTTTAATTAAAAATTAGCATATTTTTACTATTCATCAAAATATGAAAGTTACCAGAATGATATGAAACTTTATCCAAAGTAAATTTTTATTTCATGATTCCAAAGAAGAATTTTATTTTGTAAAATTAAACTTATAAACATGTTAGAAACTAGATTCAAAGTGGGTCCTCCATCAAAAGGTGGCAAAACTGCATTTTTTGAAAAATACTTATTTTACCCGAAAAATTTATTTTGTTCTTATACCATGTTTTAGAAAATGTGAAAGATGAATAATAATGTTATAACATTCAAAATTTAGTTAATACTATTAATAACGGCTATTTCATAATAATATTATATTAATATATCGTTGTTTAGTAAAACCCGGTATTGCGTACAACACACACTATCGAGGAAGGTCGTGATTGCGTGTAATGAAAGTCAAGTCAGGGTTGCGTGCTGTGCAAGAATCCTTTATTGTTTCGTATAAAATAATCCAACCATATTTATTTTATACATTGAATATATATATATATATATCCTCAATGTTGCGTAGAATAACTATTATCAAAATTGTGGGTAACACGATCCAAGAATAGTGTTGCGTATACTGCAAGCTAATACGGTGTTGCGTATAGCGCAAGGTAATCATGGTGTAGCATAAAACACAAGACAATAATGAAATTAAAAGAATATTTTTCATAAAATATCGGGGTGTTACATTCCACCCCCCTTAAAATGAATTTCGTCCTCGAAATTCGTCGGGGTTATAAATGGTTTACTATTCAAAAATTTCTTTAATAGAAACCCACATAGTAAAAATGAATACCAAAACCAATCTTTAAAAACAAAATTATGAAATGTAATGGTTACCCAAATAAACTAATCACTGGGTTTCTACATAGGTGAAAATATGGATATGGAAGAGAAATCTAACCATCATGTTCTGATGGAGAGTGGTAGAGAACATGGCTATGGAAAAGACAACAATCACAAAGCCATAAATTTGTGACGATATAAGGTACCATCTGATTCATCAGATATAAGAGCACCAGGACAACATTTTTGGTTTTCAAGATAATATCCCTAAAGTTGATGAAATTGGAATTAGAAGAAATATTTTCGTGATTTTTTTATAGTCTCATCGGTTGTCGTTCTTTGGACAATTTCAACTTTATCTCTTAAAGAAATAAAGTTGAATTTGTCATTCGTGATGTGTTAGCAGATCATGTGATAGAATGATGGGTCATTCCATCTGTCTCAAAAGGTTAGAAAAGTTATCAAAAAAAATTACATAAGTCCATCTATAGTGAGATTAATCATATATGGTTCTTAAAATGGACTTATACTTCATATACTGCTTAATATAATAAAACTAGTTTCTACTAAACAAGGACTTCATGTAGACCAGTGGTAGGCGATAAAGGCCAGTCACACTTCGGTTGTGGGTTCGATTTTCACAGCCTTGTCCGACGAGATGGGCTATCTCCCGTCCTGCAAGTTGTCCTTTTTCTAAAGCTATATTACTATAACATCCCATCAACAATATCAAAAAAGTTTTATCCATAAAAAATACTAACTTATGTCCAACATAATCCATTCCATTCTTTAGGATTATCTAAAATACTTCAGTCTAAGATCATAGTATAAAGAAAATGATCACGTGAATGCCATCATTTATCCCCCATATATCATAAGATATATCTTGTTGGTCAAATTACCAACATGTGAATACCTTAATCATGTATTTTCTTGAAGAATTAATATCCATTGAACCTTAGTGAAAACATGAATGCTGTCAAAAGTTAACTATTTTCACATACCAAAACCTCAAACCATGATATAACTATTTCCTTATATCAGTCATGAGCTCATTAATACTATCAAACATTTATTTTTCTCCTTATCCCTTCATTATGCGCATATCATCTACATTCCAAAAATATATGAATAACCTTTCATGGATACTGGTACCATTAATCATACACTTTCAAAACTCAAGGAAAGAAAACAGTGTAACAATCCTTAGATGTCTCTTTATTCTATAGTACCATTAGATTACTTATACAAGATTACACTTGATAAACATGTAATCATTCCACTACCTTCTTACACAATTGACCGAGCTTCAACAATTCTTTAATCTCACATATCATTTGTAGTCTCTTCATCATCATCAACATAAATACTTCCCATAAGACCATACTGATTCTCTTCATGAGACTTTCCCTTAGGGCATTGGTTTGCATAGTGCCCGTTCATTCCACATTTAAAACATTTAACCATTGTTGATGTCGTAGCAATACCATTATCCTCATCCATGGTGTTAACTGAAACTTTTTCTTTGCACTTACTGGCTTTGTGTCCTTATTTTCCACACCCAAAGAATCTTCCAGTTCCTTTGAAGCATTCTCCTTGATGCCTCTTCCCACATGATTTACATAGGGGAAATTGAACTTTCTTTTCTCTATGATCATCATGAAACTCCATCTTTCTCTTATTAGCTGAGTCAGTAAACTTACCAAATTTGAGTTTATTGATCATATTATGAGATTGCTGATTCGGCATAATAATGATTTTTGGACTTCCAAATCCCATTTCATTTTGTTTCTCAAGAAGAATATCATTCCATTGTCCATCATATCCTCCATTATTGTGAATCTTCCTGTTTCTAGCCATTTTCTAAAACCCAAAAATAATAGTGTGAGAGGAAACAATCATGATAGGGAAAACAACATAATAAAGGGGGAGTATCCTCAATATATAACATCTGAGGTTTAATTATATGATCGTTAGAATAATTCTAGGACTATAACCTATACATATACTTAACCTTAGGGACATCCCTAGACATACCTTAGAAATATCTCTAGGGATCTCACTAAAGTTCTTGCATCCTAGTTTCCAAAGGTTGACTAAACCTTTTCTCTGATACCAACTGTAGAGGCCCTAAGCTTGACGTACATAGATATCACATTACTTTTGCGGAATACTTAGTACATAACAAAAACACACACACATGGACCGTAATAGTTTAGTGTCTTTGGAAACTCAGAACGTAATCTTCTAATCATGGTGAAAGATCTTCAACATCTCCCATAAATATCTTCCCTTTTTTCTTACCTAATACCCTTCTTTATATCCTAGGGAAAAGAAAACATAAAAGGGTGAGCTAAAATGGTCAGTAAGGGTAAACAAAAGAAATATCAATCACATCATATTCATAAGAACATATCTTTTGGAAATCTTAACCCGCAAAAGAGATCATAATTTCATAACATGGGATAAATCATAGTAGTGAAATGTAATCCCAATAATCATAACATAAAACATGAAAATTTGTGGAATATACACATAATCATAGAGAATCATTTCTTATTAGTCAAGAATCATTTCCAATACTATCTTAGTGGACAAAGTCCATTTCTGAACCGAGTTCACTCCTCGTTTCAGTCCTGTTTCACTGAACCGGTATAACCTGTCGTTCCTGCCATGTCTATCTCATGAGATATAAAATCATTACCCAATGCATTGGAGGGAGATATAGGTCCCACCCATTACGTAATGATACCATTCTTATGTGTGCCACAAAATCATAAACCATACATCATAGCATAACCCATGTAATAAAAATGGGATTCTTAAACATCATGAGATCATAAAACAATTCATA
The DNA here is from genome assembly GCA_963277665.1 of Viscum album. Taxonomy (NCBI): domain Eukaryota; kingdom Viridiplantae; phylum Streptophyta; class Magnoliopsida; order Santalales; family Viscaceae; genus Viscum; species Viscum album. The sequence continues at coordinate 1,721,412,031 of OY728147.1, read as the reverse complement.
TAAGATAAAGGAATTCATAAAAATATTTCCATCACAACATAATAAAATCCATGTAAGAATAGGGATAAAAATATAACTCTATATTATCTTAGATGGAAGATAATTTTGATAAAACACTTGAACTCCATTCTTGAGGAAAATATCCTTTCTACTTCAAAAACACTTTTCCTTTATTAACATTTCATACAATTATAAACTAAAAGAAGTTGATTAAAAATAAACTTGAATGCTTGTAAGGGAAGATTCTTGGAAATAATGTTTTAAAAATCCATTCATGCCGTATAAGTTAAAAAAACATTCTTCTCGTATTTTTGTCGAAAAATTCAAAAAGTACCTCGTACGAAAAACGATATAAGATTCCTTTCATATCTTTTACTAAAAACTCACCTAAGGGTAAAATTGGATTTAAACAATTGTAGGTGGATGGAACAATATTACATATTTAGGAAACATGGATGTGGATGATAAAATACACCCTAGTAAATTTTGAAGTATAAATAATCTCGGATAAAAATGAGATTGTGATATTTCCCTTACCTTAGGTCAGATTTGCCTCGTAAGTGTCTGAACCTCCTCTTTTTGACGCGCCTCTTCTTAACCTCCACATAGGGCACTAGGGTTGGTATTTTAAAAAGACCATAACCTCTAGGATGATTCTAGGGAAGTGGAGAGGAGATATTGGTAGGGGTTTGCCAAGCATGAAGGCTCAAAGTGGTGTGAGGAAGAGAGGGAGGAGGTTCCCTTTTATAAGGGAGGAGAGGGGCACCTTTGGAAATCTTAAAAATATTAATTTATAATAAATCTAACCGCACTTAAAAACCTTCAAAAATGACTCATATCCAAATATTAGATGGGATAGGGTTGTAATCTCATCAAAAAATAAAATTTAGACATGTTAGGAATTTATTTTAAACATTATCAACTTGATTTATCCTTAATTATCAATTTAATTTTATTTGTGGTAATAATATTCTAAATTTTAAATTATTATTAATAATTATATATGTGTTGTGAATTTTCCATAATTTGACACATTATGACATTGTCGACCATATAAAATTTAATTTATAATTTTTAAATATTTTTGTGATTTTTAAACAATTTTATAATATGTTATTTTTATAAAATAACAATAGTGTCAATTTTGACACTATTCATTTATTTAAATTTAAATAAAATATATACAGAGGATATGTTCAAACTAAAAGCCTTAATAGATTAATAAAATATCATATGTATCCAGAAAATTAGTGGAGAACATTAAATAGTGCATATAATAATTATTTTAAAATTTTTTAAAACCATTTATTTGATACTTTAATTAATAAAATAATTTCAACATCACTATTGTGTCATAATTAATGATAATTATTTAATCCCTAAAAATTCTAAATAACTTCATATGATGTAGACAATTGTATTAGAGTTCTGGAGACTATTCATGTTCGAAGTTTCATTAAGTTTATCACCAAATTAAAATTATTATACTTATAAGATTTAAGAAGGTGACATGTTGTCACATTCTTTGGTTTTAATAATAATTAAATTATTTTCATGGAACAAAGTCTATTAAATGAATATAATATGACCCTTTTGTGATATGGGACGACTTTTACTTATCCAGTAGGATTTTGGCAGGTCTTAGGGTAATTTTATAATCTTATATTTACCCTTAATTACCCGATTTACCTTTAACTATGGTAAATAAAATTTACCGTGGTTACTATTCATAATGCCCAAAAAATAAAAATGTAGCCTATTAACATAATTTTGACCCACTAATTCTGAATATGGAATCCATTTTTCAAAATTCAAAACATATAAGTTGCAATAATTAAATTAAAATAAATCCCATTGTTAAGAAAACGGGTTTTAGAAGTTAAAACATTGCCAAAGATTGAAATGATTTTACCTATGAATTCAATGTGAAATTAATGCTAATGACATAAATTATATTAAATGTTAAAAATATATTCTATATATACTTTAAAACCATTAAATATTATAATTTAACCATATATATTATCTCAATGAAAAAAGTTGTTTTTAATTAGAAATTAACGTATTTTTACTATTCATCAAAATATGAAAGTCACCAGAATGATATGAAAATTTATCCAAAGTAAATTTTTATTTCATGATTCCAAAGAAGAATTTTATTTTGTCAAATTGAACTTATAAATATGTCAGAAACTAGATTCAAAGTGGGTGCGCCCTCAAAAGGTAGAAAAACTGCATTTTTTTTTAAAATACTTATTTTACCCGAAAAATTTATTTTGTTCTTATACCATGTTTTAGAAAATGTGCAAGATGAATAATAATGTTATAAAATTCAAAATTTAGTTAATAATATTCATAGTGTCTAGTTCATAATAATATTATAATAATATATCGTTGTTTAGTAAAACCTGGTATTGCGTACAACACACGCTTTCGAGGAAGGTCACGATTGCGTGTAATGCAAGCCAAGTCAGGGATGCGTGCGGTGCAAGAATCCTTTGTTGTTTCGTATAACATAATCCAACCATATTTCATTTAAACATTTAATATATATATATATACTCAATGTTGCGTAGAATAACTATTATCAAAATTGTGTGTAACACGATCCAAGAATAGTGTTGTGTATACTGCATGCTAATACGTTGTTGCATATAGCGCAAGGTAATCTTGGTGTAGCATACAACAGAAGACATTAATGAAATTAAAAGAATATTTTTCATAAAATCTCGGGGTGTTACACCCTGGTTAGTAGAAACTAGTTTTATTTTATTAAGCGGCATGATTGATGAAGTATAAGTTCATTATTTGGAATTGAATACGATTGACCTCACCATAGATGTACTTATGTATATTTGATAACTTTTGCTAAACTTTTGTTTGAAACAGATGGAATGACCCATCATTCTAACACATGATTTGTTAACACTTCACGAATAACAAATTCAACTTCATTTATTTATGAGATGATGTGGAAATTCATCAAAGCACGAAAAATAGTGAGATTGTACCAAAATCAAGCAATTGATTCTTCTAATTCAAAATGTTCAACATTATGGAAATGATATTGACAACCAAAAATGTTGTCCTGGTGCTCTTATATCCGATGAATCAGATTTTACCTTAGATCATCACAAATTTATGGCTTTGTGATTGATGTATTTTTCATAGCCATGTTCTCTACCACTCTCCATCAGAACTTAAGGGTTAGGTTTTTCTTCCATATCCATATTTTCACCTATGTTCTCCTATATGGAAACCCAGTGACGAGTTACTTTGGGTAACCGTTACGTTTCGTACTTTATTTTTTAAAGTAAAGTTTTGGTATTTCATTTTACGATGTGGGTTTCAATTAATGAAACTCTCAAGTAGAAAACCATGTATAACCCAGACGATTTTTGAGGGAGAAATTCATTTTAAGGGGGGTAGAATGTAACAAATCGATATTTTTTAATAAGTATTATTTTTAATTTATTTGATATCATGTGTTTCATGCTACAAAAAAATTATTTTGTGCTATACGCAACACCGTATTAGCTTTCAGTATACGCAACACTATTCTTATATTGTGTTACACACAATTTCAAGTTCGTTTGATAATAGTCATTATACGCAACATTGAGTGTATATATATATATATTCAATGTATAAATGAAATATGTTTGGATTCTGTTATATGTAACAAAAAATAAGTCTTTCACTACATGCAACCCTAACTTGGCTTACATTACACGCAATCACGACCTTCCTCGATAGCGTGTGTAGTACGCAATATCGAGTTTCACTAAACGAGATATTATTATAATATTATTATAATATTATTATGAACTAGCTGTTATAAATAGTAATAACCACTTTTTGAAATTTTATAAATTATATTTTTTAAAATGGACTTCATTTTTGAATTCGGAATATCAAAATTATCCTAGGGTGAAATTTTGGTACTTTTCTGAAAACTTTCAATTTTTGATGTATAGTGAAAACACTAGGTTAATATTTTAAAACTGAATTTTTATTTAAATAATTATTTATTTTGTTTAAATTTATTTTAGTTAAAAATTGATATATAATACCTATATAAGTTCAATGTAAATCATTGGTGTCATTTAATAATAATTTTAGATATATAAAATTTTTATTGAACTTTTGACCGTCTTTTACCCACCTCCTAGGAGAATTTGCAAATTCACATAAAACTTAATTTTACCAATTTTGGGAATGGAATTTCAAAAAATCCGAGAGAAAAGGTAGATTTCAGTATGTAAAATGTGGTTCAATGAGATGAAAATAATTTTTGGTGAATAATAACATTTTACTTTTTTTACCATGGTTAAAAGTAAATTGGGTAATTAAGGGTAAAAATGATATTATTATTACCCTAACACATGTCCTAATTCTATTGGATAAGTGTAATTCGACCAAAAACAACATTTGGGATAAAATATTACCCTTTAGGCCCACTTGGATTAGATTAGGACATTTAATATTAATTTATTTAAAGAAGGGATAAAATAGTTAAAATCAACGTTTAATAACTAAATAATTTTCAATATAGGGTTATACATAATATAAATTGTACTATAAATATTAATTAGAAAGATAAAATAATTTCCTACATAATGATATTTTATTTATATTTTTTAGACATTAAATATTTTAATTTATTTATGACACAAAGATGATGAAGTAATTATCTTATTAGTGAAATATTGACATAATTGATGTTATAAATACCCAAATAAATGTAATTTGTAACGCCCTGACCCCAGTTACCCAGAGTCGGTGCATTATTACATAACATTGGCATGATCACAAGAAAGATCAAATCTCGAAAGACCGATTGGTTTAGTAGCCTTGGAAACACTAGATATATTCATAAGTTTTACATTACATCATAAAATGAAAAACTACTACAACAACATAGTGTCTCCATAATCCACACTCATATCCCCACATAATATCCCTACAGGTCATTCATAATTTACTTCTTCACTTCCTGGGAAAAATAAAACATAGAAAAGGGGTGAGCTCAAATGCCCAGTAAGGATAACAATATAGCAGAAACTTTCATAAATAAGAATAAACATTTAAGGCAATGTATAACTAAAACAAAATCCTTTCAAACATGAACTTTCAACATGGTATGGCATAAATAAAATGAAATAATTCCATTTACTTATTCACATGGATATTCTACTAATCGAATAATCACATGAAAAAATCAATAACCGCTTTCATAATGTTGGAATGCATAATGCCAGACTATCATAACCACATAGCCAAGGCCTCGTGCCAAGACTATAAATAAGATTTTGCCAAGGCCTTGTTCCAAGACAATAGTTTGTCTCATGAGACCTACTGATGCATCGAGGAGCTATAGCGGGCTCCACCCGTCACATATTAAGTCCAATGCATTCACATATGAAAAGGTTTAAACATAACATAAACATTCATATTAAAACTAGCATACGAAATTTCAATACTTTCACCATAAACTATGAATGGTATAAAAATAGAACATCCACAGTCAAACATATCACAAAACCTTCAATACAATATATAAGTTTTGTATCATAATAAATCAAATTCAAATAATCTTAAAATCCATCAAAGGATGTTGACATAGATGAAATCAAAATTCTTTTTAAAGAAATATCTCCTTTTATTTTGAAATCATTTAAGATCCATATAAAATAAAACATTTTCTTTGAAAATATTCTTATAAGCTTGTAAGGGAAGCTTTGAAGATTTTATAACGGCGGAAAATAACCGCACCCGCCGTATAAGTTAAAAAAACATTCTTACCTTAATTCTGTCGAAAAGGTTAAAAAGGACCTTGTTTTGAAAACGACGGAAAGATTCGTTTATAAACCTCTTATAACAATTCAACCAAGGGTATAAATGACTTTAACCCATATTCTTGTAAATAATAAAAAAAATTGAAATACATTTTTTAAGAAAACATGGATGTGGATGATAAAGAGATCCCAGTAGATTATTACATATAAACAACCTCGGATAATGAAGAGATTGTGAAATAACCCTTACCAATTTGGTAGCTTATGAAACATACAACCCATGAAAGAGGTATCATACAATGAATATGTAAATACACATAAATTAGAGTGTATTACACAAAGAATATAATTATGGGCAGTACATACACCACACAAAAGGTGATGGTGGCAATATGGCACGAATATCACGGGAATGAGGAGTGAGATGAAAACCCCTTACCTTGTACTTTTCCTTGGTTGGGGTAGGTTAACCTCCTGTATAATGGTGAAAAAATTGTTATTAAATTATACAAGAATCATATACATTAATATGATATCATATATGATCTTTTAATATTGATTTGATAATAATATCTTAGTATTATCGTTGTTTCGGGTGTTAACTTACTTGTTTTATTTTATATGTTTTGTTAAATAAGACATGTTTATAAAGGATAGGTTGTATATTATTCATATCCAGAATTATATCAAGTCCTTAAACATCATTTTTAAATCATCAAATGATAATTATACTTTAATGGTTACGATGGAGAATGAATCTCATCGCATTCGTGGAGACGGTAGTCCGTACGTACGCACGAGCGACAATACCATTATTTTTTTTGATATTAAAATAATATATAAATGGATGGTATATCATATATACAGAATCATTAACATGTTATATTTATTATTTACATGAGTTACACATCATTATTATACCCATCCAAATAAAAATATATTGAATAACAATTACACCACGACGTGGAGACGGTAAGCCGTACGTACGCACGTATGGTGACATGTTATTCAAAGGGTGGATAGAATACTGAATATGGTTGTACCATATTTATAATAACATCACAGTATATGTGAGATACTGGAGTTATTATTTTAGAATGGTAAGAAGAAAGAAAGAAGAAGTGGAAGAAGAAAGGAACTTGAAAAGGGGTGGTGAAAACATTACCTCTTCTTCGGGTTCTTCCTTTTGATTTGATCAAAAGGGCTCCATAGGTTTTCTTTATGATCAAACTAAGGCCTCTATGTTGTAGTGAGGGAAGTTGGGAGAATATTTGGGCAGAGTTTAGCCGATCAAAAAGGCTTTGAAGGTGTGAAGAAATGAGAAAGAGGAGTTCCCTTTTATAAGAGGGGTGAGGGGCACCTTTGGAAAAGATAGAAATATTAATTTATAATAAATTCATATTCGGTTTCTAATGGATCCAAAGTTGATTATTCAAAGGTTAAGGTGGGTATGGGTCGAAAACAACTCAACCAATATAATTTAGACAGGTTTGGGTACTTATATTAACCTTATCTTTAAGTATTAACTCTAAGTTAATTAGTTTCACTTTTACAATGTCTCTTTGTATTTTTATATAATATGGCTAATAAACATGCTATATACATTCAAGAGACCCCCAAGTGGTCCATTAATGATGAACCTATCATGATATAAGTCTATTTGCCAAACCTTAGATTTTTAGGAATTTAATATCAATTAAAAATATAATATTTGTTTTAAGAACTCTTTTATGTCAATTTTGACACTATTCAATAGTTGATTTTTGTGAAACTTATAACAGATTGATTACTTCGACAAAAGTCAATTAAATCAATCCTAATATATCATATTATCCTAGAAAATTATTTTAATTCATTAAAAGTTTCATATTATATTTATTTGGGTATTTATAATATCAATTATTTTAATTTTTCACTATTATAGTAATTACTGCATCATCGTTGTGTCATAAATAAAATAAATTATTTAATGTCTAAAAATTATAAATAAAATATAATTATGTAGGAAATCTTTTTATATTTCTAATGAATATTTATAATCTAAAATCCAACATATATAACCCTATGTAACAATTGTTTTGCTAAAGGATATATGCTTGTGTCATTTTTGTATTCATTTTAACTTAATTAAAATAAAGTGTCATTATCACTTAAAAGTGTCACCATGGGGTCCCAAAATCGACCCAAAGATGCCTATGGTCGAACATGTATCAACCAATAAGGCTAGGACACGTTTTAGGGTAATTTAGTATTATTATAATATTATTTTTTAACCCTTATTTACCGGATTTACCCTTAACCATGGTAAATAAAATATTTACCGTAGTAATTATTCAAAATGTCTAAAAATAAAAGTTACCTATTTACACAATTTGGAAATCCTGATTACAAATATGGAATCCATTTTTCTAAATTCAAAACACAGAAGTGGCAGAAATTAATTTAAAATTAATTACCGCTGTTAAAACAAAAAAGCGTGTTTTTAAGAGATAATAACTATCAAAAGATTGACACTTGTTTATGTTCGGTTTAATTGTAAAATTATGTCTAATGACCAACATTATATTAAATGGTAAAAATATATTCTAAATATACTTTAAAACCACTCAAATTCATAATTTATCACTATTAATTATTTTGATTAAAAAAGTTGTTTTTAATTAAAATTTAGTAATTTTCACTATTCATCAAAATATGAAAGTTATCCAAAAAGTACCAAAATTTCACCTTAGGCTATATTCGATACTCGGAATCCAAAAATGAATTCCATTTTGAGAGATAAAATTTCTAAAATTTTAAAAGGTAGGTATTACTATTCATGACGGCTAGTTTGATTGGTTGTGGTGTGTTAGAATCTCGAAGTTGCGTACAATGCACGCCATTGCATTATTCAAAGGAAAGCGTACCGTGGAAGCTTGGGATGTTTCATTTTAAATTTTTGATGTCCCCATTTAGTCAAAAAGTTTAAAATATTGTATTTAAAAAGGGTTCACTATTAAAAGTTTATAAAAGTGCAATACTGAAAATGAATTTGTTCTTGCATTATATCTAAGAAACTCATAATATGGATTCTAAAATTATAAGGATTATATAATGTTTAAAATTTAGATAATACTATTCATAACCTCTTTTGAATGGCTTCTTTTTTTTGTAAGTCATGGTGTGATTGAACTTGGTGTTGCGTGTAGTGCAAGTTATTGAATTATTTTGAAGAAATAACACACTATGAAATCTTGGGGTGTTACATTCTCCCCTCCTTCAATAAATTGCGTCCTCGCAATTTGAAATTGTTCTTCGAAAATAAAAGGTTGAAAATAAAAAATATCTTTGTGGGAAAACCCACATCAGAAATTTGGTTACTAAAATTTAGTCTTTATATGAGGAAAAGAGAAATGAAAGGGTCACCACCAAATTATGATCTCGATTAGGAGAACATTGGTGGAAATTAGAGACATATAATTGGAGGAAAAACGTAAATATTTATAGGTAGTGATTGAGGTCATCAATCACAAACAAGTATAAAATTGAGTTCCTTAAACTCATCAATCTATGATGATTTGAAATACCATCGGTTCAACAAAACATAGGGTATTAGGATAACACATTTTTGACGTTTCAAAATATCTTAGTTGAAATCCCACATCGAAAAATGAATTAATGGGGCCTCTATTTAAAATAAAGAGTGGAAAGTATGAATATTACCGAAAATAACACATACTAGGGTTCCATGTAGGAAAATATGGATATGGAAGAGAAATCTAACCATCAATTATCTGATGGATAGTGGTAGAGAACATGGCTATGAAAAGTCCAACAATCCCAAAGCCATAAATTAGTGATGATTTAAGGTACCATCTAGGACAACATTTTTGTTCTAAGTTTCTTTTTCTTAATGTTGAGGAATTTATTTATGATATTGGCTAAAATCATAAGGAGATATACTTACTTTATAATTAGAGTTTTGTCCATTAATAAATATCTACCACAAACTCATCTTTCACTCGTAAAAAAAATTCTCTTTATACTATTCGTACAGGGTTCCAAAATAAACGAATTTATAATTCATCTACCAGATCTTTTAAAAAAACTACATTATTTAATACAGGACATCTCTTGGGCCAGTGGTAGGTGATACACCCTTGTCGCCCTTCGGTTGCGGGTTCAAGTCTCGTGGCCTTGCCGGACGCGACGGGTTGCCGCCCGACCTCCGGGTTGTCATTTTATGGCAATCCAAAATTAATCTCAAAATAGAATTTACCCAAAATACTTCTGACCAAACTCACAGTCCAACATTTATAAGGAAGTTAAACATAATGTAGATCCTTTTACCACATAATAGCATATGAATACCTTCATCATGTATTCTTTTAAAACACTGAAACATCCTGAATTGCCATAATCCATATTGATTACATTCATGCTCCCTTATTCCATATAGAATGCTGGATATACTTCATCAATCCAAAAAATGTTTTAAACCCCAACAATGATGGAATATACAAATCATTAATTAGTTTCAAGGTAATCAAGAATATCCAATATAATTTATCCAAATCAATCATGTATTATTCTAAAATCACTACCTCGATATCAGAACTATATTATGGTTTATCATTCTCTCAACCATATATTTTCCAAAAAATTTAACCTGCTATTGAGTCACTTTTCTTTTTTCCACACAATCTCAAGTCCTTAATGAAATAGTACTGCAGTACAATCCTTATATACTCCATAATTATTATAACAAGTACATTGTTGATACAACACTCAATTGACATAATCAACATAAGAACTCTAATCATTTTTCTTCATCTGTGGTAGTATCATAACTTGATTATTATCCAATAACATCATTTGCGGCATATTCTGATGACTGGGACATAGGTTCTCATATTGTCCAAACTCCTTGCAAATGAAGCATTGTACATTTGAAACCATTTTCTTACCCTTGCAGTCATGTACTTTGTGCCCTTTTCCACCACACTAATAACAAACTCCCATTCCTTTCAGACAAGTTCCAGGGTGTTTCTTCCCACAGTCATCACATATGGGAAAATTCTTCTTTTCCCTCTTCCCTTTATCCATATTTCTCTCTTCCATCATTTTCTTCTCTTGCTTCCCTTCAAAGCCATAGGACTCAGTAAAATCTTTACTTATCTTATCAAGACATGATATTATTTCTTCGTATGATGATAATAAATGGGAGACAATTTCTCTTATAAATTCTGGCTTAAGGCCATGAAAGATATGATCCCTCTTTCTATTTGGATCATGTGCATTGATGGAGTTCTCATTCCTTCTAATGGGCGCCATTTCTAAACAATGGCATAAACTAGATCAGTTTATGAATCAAAATACATAATCCCATACTTATAAAACACTTAACATAAATTGAACTATTTATGGATATAATCCATAATCATAAGAATGTTTTCTTTGAGGAAGTATATACTCATAATCCCTTCAAAATGATTTTTAAATAAAATGAGAGTTATCCTAAGCATATCCCCCGGGAGTGTCGTAACCAAGAGTGCAGCAAGGCCCGTTGTCGTGCACCAGTTCTCGTTCGAGTCTAGCTCAAAGCGGTGTTTTCGGGTTTTACCCCTAGGTACATCTGTGCCAGAGCCACCTCTACCTGCTCGTATCCAGACAGGGATGTATTGCTCGGAAAACTCACAAAATCTCTACAATAGAAAAATTCTAGGAAGTCCTTCTATACTAATCTTCAAAGTTCATCTTAGATCTACGTGCTCTAATCAGAGTTTATCTAAATCTAGCTTCCAAGGTTTGTACTAAACTTCCTCTGATACCAACTGTAACGCCCTGACCGTAGTTACCCAGAGTCGGTGCATTATTACATAACATTGGCATGATCACAAGAAAGATCAAATCTCGAAAGACCGATCAGTTTAGTAGCCTTGGAAACACTAGATATATTCATAAGTTTTACATTACATCATAAAATGAAAAACTACAACAATAACATAATGTCTCCATAATCCACACTCATATCCCCACATAATATCCCTGCAGGTCATTCATAATTTACTTCTTCACTTCCTGGGAAAAATAAAACATAGAAAAGGGGTGAGCTCAAATGCCTAGTAAGGATAACAATATAGCGGAAACTTTCATAAATAAGAATAAACATTTAAGGTAATGTATAACTAAAACAAAATCCTTTCAAACATGAACTTTTAACATGGTATGGCATAAATAAAATGAAATAATGCCATTTACTTATTCACATGGATATTCTACTAATCGAATAATCACATGCAAAAATCAATAACCGCTTTCATAATGTTGGAATGCATAATGCCAGACTATCATAACCACATAGCCAAGGCCTCGTGCCAAGACTACAAATAAGATTTTGCCAAGGCCTTGTGCCAAGACACTAGTTTGTCTCATGAGACCTACCGATTCATCGAGGATCTATAGCGGGCTCCACCCGTCACATATTAAGTCCAATGAATTCCCATATGAAAAGGTTTAAACATAACATAAACATTCGTATTAAAACTAGCATACGAAATTTCAATACTTTCACCATAAACTATGAATGGTATAAAAATAGCACATCCACAGTCAAACATATCACAAAACCTTCAATACAATATAGAAGTTTTGTATCATAATAAATCAACTTCAAATAATCTTAAAATCCATCAAAGGATGTTGACATAGATGAAATCAAAATTCTTTTTAAAGAAATATCTCCTTTTATTTTGAAATCATTTAATATCCATATAAAATAAAACATTTTCTTTGAAAATATTCTTATAAGCTTGTAAGGGAAGCTTTGAAGATTTTATAACGGCAGAAAATAGCCGCACCCGCCGTATAAGTTAAAAAAAACATTCTTACCTTAATTCTGTCGAAAAGGTTTAAAAGGACCTTGTTTTGAAAATGACGGAAAGATTCCTTTATAAACCTCTTATAACAAGTCAACCAAGGGTATAAATGACTTTAACCCATATTCTTGTAAATAATAAAAAATGTTTTGAAATACATTTTTTATGAAAAATGGATGTGGATGATAAAGAGATCCCAGTAGATTATTACATATAAACAACCTCGGATAATGAAGAGATTGTGAAATAACCCTTACCAATTTGGTAGCTTATGAAACATACAACCCATGAAAGAGGTATCATACAATGAATATGTAAATACACATAAATTAGAGTGTATTACACAAATAATATAATTATGGGCAGTACATACACCACACAAAAGGTGATGGTGGCAATATGGCATGAATCTCACGGGAATGAGGAGTGAGATGAAAACCCCTTACCTTGTACTTTTACTTGGTTGGGGTAGGTTAACCTCCTTTATAATGGTGAGATAATTGTTATTAAATTATACAAGAATCATATACATTAATATGATATCATATATGATCTTTTAATATTGATTTGATAATAATATCTTAGTATTATCGTTGTTTCGGGTGTTAACATACTTGTTTTCTTTTATATGTTTTGTTACGTAAGACATGTTTTTAAAGGATAGGTGGTATATTATTAATATCCAGAATGATATCAAGTCCTTAAACATCATTTTTAAATCATCAAATGATAATTATACTTTAATGGTTACGATGGAGAATGAATCTCATCGCGTTCGTGGAGACGGTAGTCCGTACGTACGCACGAGCGACAATATCATTCCTTTTTTTTTATATTAAAATAATATATAAATGGATGGTATATCATATATACAGAATCATTAACATGTTATATTTATTATTTACATGAGTTACACATCATTATTATACCCATCCAAATAATAATATATTGAATAACAATTACACCACGACGTGGAGACGTTAAGCCGTACGTACGCACGTATGGTGACATGTTATTCAAAGCGTGGATAGAATACTGAATATGGTTGTACAATATTTATAATAACATCACAGTATATGTGAGATACTGTAGTTATTATTTTAGAATGGTAAGAACAAAGAAAGAAGAAGTTGAAGAAGAAAGGAACTTGAAAAGGGGTGGTAAAAACATTACCTCTTCTTCGGGTTCTTCCTTTTGATTTGATCAAAAGGGATCATTAGGTTGGCTTTCTGATCAAACTAAGGCCTCTAGGTTGTAGTGAGGGAAGTTGGGAGAGTATTTGGGCAGAGTTTGGCCGAACAAAAAGGCTTTGAAGGTGTGAAGAAATGATAAAGAGGAGTGCCCTTTTATGAGAGGGGTGTGGGGCACCTTTGGAAAAGATAGAAATATTAATTTGTAATAAATTCATATTCGGTTTCTAATGGATCCAAAGTTGATTATTCAAAGGTTAAGGTGGGGATGGGTCGAAAACAACTCAACCAATATAATTTATACAGGTTTGGGTACTTATATTAACCTTATCTTTAAGTATTAACTCTAAGTTAATTAGTTTCACTTTTACAATGTCTCTTTGTATTTTTATATAATATGGTTAATAAACTTACTATATACATCCAAGAGACCCCCAAGTGGTCCATTAATGATGAAACTATCATGATATAAGTCTCTTGGACGAACCTTAGATTTTTAGGAATTTAATATCAATTAATAATATAATATTTGTTTTCAGAACTCTTTTATGTCAATTTTGACACTATTCAATAGTTGATTTTTGTGAAACTTATAACAGATTGATTACTTCGAAAAAAGTCAATTAAATAAATCCTAATATATCATATTATCCTAGAAAATTATTTTAATTCATTAAAAGTTTCATATTATATTTATTTGGGTATTTATAATATCAATTATTTTAATTTTTCACTATTATAGTAATTATTGCATCATCGTTGTGTCATAAATAAAATAAATTATTTAATGTCTAAAAATTATAAATAAAATATCATTATGTAGGAAATATTTTTATCTTTCTAATTAATATTTATAATCTAAAATCCAACATATATAACTCTATGTGACAATTGTTTTTCTAAAAGATATATGCTTGTGTCATTTTTGTATTCATTTTAACTTAATTAAAATAAAGTGTCATTATCACTTACAAGTGGCACCATGGGGTCCCCAAATCGACCCAAAGATGCCTATGGTCGAACATGTATCAACCAATAAGGCTAGGACACGTTTTAGGGTAATTTATTATTATTATAATATTATTTTTTAACCCTTATTTACCAGATTTACCCTTAACCATGGTAAATAAAATATTTACCGCAGTAATTATTCAAAATGTCTAAAAATAAAAGTTACCTATTTACACAATTTGGAAATCCTGATTCCAAATATGGAATCCATATTTATAAATTCAAAACACAGAAGTGGCAGAAATTAATTTAAAATTAATTCCCGTTGTTAAAACAAAAAGCATGTTTTTAAGAGATAATAACTATCAAAAGATTGACACTTGTTTATGTTCAGTTTAATTGTAAAATTATGTCTAATGACCAACATTATATTAAATGGTAAAAATAAATTCTAAATATACTTTAAAACCACTCAAATTCATAATTTATCACTATTAATTATTTTGATTAAAAAAGTTGTTTTTAATTAAAATTTAGTAATTTTCACTATTCATCAAAATATGAAAGTTATCCAAAAAGTACCAAAATTTCACCTTAGGCTATATTCGATACTCTGAATCCAAAAATGAAGTCCATTTTGAGAGATAAAATTTCTAAAATTTTAAAAGGTAGGTATTACTATTCATGACGGCTAGTTTGATTGGTTGTGGTGTGTTAGAATCTCGAAGTTGCGTACAATGCACATCATTGCATTATTCAAAGGAAATCGTACTTTGGAAGCTTGGGATGATTCATTTTAAATTTTTTATGTCCCCATTTAGTGAAAAAGTTTAAAATATTGTATTTAAAAAGGTTTCACTATTAAAAGTTGATAAAAGTGCAATACTGAAAATGAATTTGTTCTTGCATTATATCTAAGAAACTCATAATATGGATTCTAAAATTATAAGGATTATATAAAGTTTAAAATTTAGATAATAATATTCATAACCTCTTTTGAATGGATTCTTTTTTTTGTAAGTCATGGTGTGATTGAACTCGGTGTTGCGTGTAGTGCAAGTTATTGAATTATTTTGAAGAAATAACACACTATGAAATCTTGGGGTGTTACATAATTTGAGGCTTTTTATGAATTCCAATAATTTTATAGGTTAATATGACATGTTAGTATTGATTTAAGTAACCTTTTTTGAACTAATCAATCTGTTATGATTTTCAAAAAAATCAATTACGAAATATTGTCAAAATCGACATAAAATAGTTTTTAAAAAAAATATTACATTATTAATTGTTATTTTATTCCTAAAAATCTATGGTTCGTCCAAATGACTTAGATAAGATTATATATATTAATAATAAACAACTTGGGGTTCGTTTGTCTTGTTATAGTATGTTTATTTACCTTATAGTGTAAAAAAACAAGAAGACACGGTAAAAGTTAAATTATCTAACTTAAAGTTTAATCAAAATGATAAGGTTAAAATAGATACCTAAACTTGTATAAATTATATTGGATGAGAGTATTTCCACCCATACAGACCTTAGATTCAAAATAAATCAATTTGAAGCTATTAGAAACCGAATATCACTTTATAATAAAATAAAAGTTTTAGTTTTTCCAAAGTTTCCCCTCTCCTCCCTTATAAAATGGAACCTCCTCCCTCTCATCCTCACACCACATTGAGCCTTCAAGCTCGGCCAAAACCTGCCAAATTATCTTCTATACTTCCCTAGAAACATCCTATAGGTCTTGGTCTTCTTCAAATACCAATTTTAGTGCCCTAATAGGAGGTCTCAAAGAGGCGTTTCAAAGAAGAGGTAATGTCCGTTACCGATTATTTCAACTTTATTTCTTCTTACACTTCTTATTCTTTAGTTGTTTCATTATGAAGTAATAACATAAGTATCACTCATATATTGATATTTTATAATAATGATGAAACAATCCTATTTCACTGTCTATCCATCCTACGGAAAACGAAATCACCACGCGTGCGTATGTACGGAATACCGTCTCCACGCCATGGTGTAATCTGTTTTTCCAACACCACCTTACTTGGATGGGTATAATGGTGTAATGAATAACTATACATAGTTATTATAACATCATACTGATTCTAATATATTGTATAATCCAATCCAATCCAATTCAATAATTATGGGAACGATATCATCGCTCGTGCGTAGGTACAGACTACCGTCTCCACGACTCGATGAGATTCATTCTGAATGATTAACCATTCATGAATGATTATAAAGTATATATAATAAGTAATAATGAAATATATGACATAATAATGATACTGTATTTATGTATATATATATATATGTCATCCACTTAATTCCATTCAATTCAATAAGGAAATGAAAATAGTGTTCATGCGTACGTACGACCTACCGTCTCCATGAACGGTGTATTTCTTTCCATTTATCGATCATTTATATATATTTATTTTCTGAATATATATTATATATAAGCCATGTTTTATATTCTGGAATTATGTAATCATGATCTAAGTAATCATTTGAATAATTATAAGTCAAAACACGAACGACAAATGAAACGATTTTACCCAAAACGCAATTTAACATGGAATTTACAAAAGAATGGGTAATATAATGTCATAAGTGAACCATATATGATATCATAAAAATGAATATGATTCTGTAATAAGTCAATGAAATTATTTAAATCATTATACAGGAGGTTCAGATACATATGAAGCATATCAGATCTAAGGTAAGGGATAAATTTTCAATCTCATTTTTTATCCGAGATTGCTTATATGTATGTATTTACTGGGGTTACATTTATCATCCATGACCATGTTTTCTAAAAAAAATTCATAAAAAGTTTACTATTCTTCCATGAATATTTAAATTCATTTTTAACCTTTATTGACTTTTTATCATATTGTATGGAAGGAATATTTCCTTTGGTTTCCATATAAGGTACTTTTTGACTTTTCCGACAAAAGTATGAGGAGAATGTTATTTTTTAACTTATACGGTGTGAACAGATTTTTATGGTTTTATAAAGCCTTATTTTCATGAAGATTCCTCTAATGGATTTCAAGACTATTTTCAAAACGAATCTTTTTCTTTTAAAATTGCACGACATTTTGTGAAAAGAAAATGATTTTGAAGATGAAAGGATATTTTCCTCAAGAATTCATTTCAAATGTATTATCAAAACCATTTTTTAACTAAGATGAAATTATTTCATATGTGTATGTTTCAATTATAATGCCTCTATGATTTACATGGTTTCACTTTTCTTATTATGAAATGATATCCATTTCCTTTATATGGATTATGTGATGATGGGATGATGTTTATGAAACCCATTTTATTCATTGGGTTATTATGAAGGATGTATGTTAATTTTGTGGCACAAGTAAGAATGATTTCATTATGAGATGGGTGGGACCTATATCTCCCTCCAATGCATTGGGTAAAGATTTATATCTCATGAGATAGACATGGCTGGAATGGTAATTTAATCTGGTTCCGTGTTACTAGACTGAAACGAGGAGTGAACTCGATTCAGAAAGGGACTTTGTCCTCTAAGATGGTCTTGGAAGCCATGCCTTGGCTACTATGGAAATCATAAAATGTGATTAATGGTTGCCACAATTACATGTTTTATTCCCATGCTATTTTATAAGGATTGATGGTCCCTTATGATATATTCCTTACGTACTTCCAATATTCATGTCTTCGCTCAAGCTTTTGATGTTTAGATTTTAAGTTCACATTTTTGCATTCAAATGTTTAGGGATTCTTTTAAGTTCTCTATGTTTACCCTTACTGGGCATTTGAGCTCACCCCTTTTATGTTTTCTATTCACAAGATATAAAGAAAGGTTTTAGGTAAGAAAGAAAGAGAAGATCATTATGGGAGATGTTGAAGTTCTTTCACCACAATTAGAAGATTATATTCCGAGTTTCCAAAGACACTAAACTATTACGGTCCTTGTGTGTCTGTTTTTGTTGTGTACTAAGTATTCCGCAAGAGTAATGTAATTTCCATGTACGTCATGTTTAGGGTCTCTACATGATTCATATCTCATGAAATTTATCCTCCTCTAATTATAACATGAGAATACTATTTTCTATTCATTTTCCACTATTTATGTTCTGAAGAGTTTATTTTTTTAACAATGGATTTCTTGTTAAAAACCATTATCTTCCTGAGCCATGATTTCTGAAAAAAGAATTGTATTTTTTAAAAAAATAAAAAATATTTAATAAAACGTTTTTCTATGTTTTTATGTGTATTAATTTTTTTAAGGGTATCTTCATGTCATTTTCTAAAAAATTTCCATTTTGGTTTTACTGAAATTGTGAAAAGAACAATTGTATTTAACTTGTACTTCCATGATAATATTTCTCACCTTCATGATTCCATTAATAATTTTCAATGTAACATTCAGTGAAAAAAATTTCATTAATATTTCAGAATTTTTTGATTTTAAATAATTTTTTAAAAATAAAATAGGTAGGGATTTTTTTATTTTAAAGAGTTTTTTTCAAAGGAGAATTTATATATTCCTCATGAAACATATGAAATTATTTTTAAGGAATTATTTATAAATTTTCCATGTTTTTCCATAAGAAAATTAATATCGAGAAAAATTATAATGTTTAGTTTTGAAACATTATTTTTATAAAATATGTATTTCAAAAAAAATGTTCCATGTTATTATAAATTAAAAATAATTCTCCATATAATGTGAAAATTGTTTATGATAATTAATTTATAATTAGTTTATGCTCTAATGATACCATTCATATTCTTATTATGAATGGTTTATTTTTATAATCTCTTTATTTTTATAAATCTGATCAATATCTCCATGTGTAATACCATGATGTAATTCTTATAAAACCCACTTATTTTCCCATGAGTTATGATATGATGAAATGACTATAAAACGTGTCTTTTTTCTATAGGTTATGTTATAATAAAATATTTATGAATACATGTTTATTATTATGGTTTATGTGATTAATATTTATTATATTTTGTAATATATACAAATTGTTTTTATTATTTTATGGTTGGGACCTATATCTCACTATAATGACTTAGGGAAATAATTTTATATCCTTAGATTGATTGGACCCGAATATGGAGTGAACTAATTTTAATAAGGGACTTTTTCCACAATGATTGTCTTCAGAGTGAACCTTGACTATATTGAGGGATTTGGAAGAGAAATCATTCCACTCTAATAGCCTTGGAAGTGATAATTGGTTAATTTTTAATTTACTTTATATGATAATGTGTTTTCAAGAATTCCATGTCTTATGATAACGTTATGATCTCATGGATCATTAAGATTAATTTAAATATGATTAATATACTATTAACTACAAATATTTAATCCATTACACAATATTATGATATTTTATATGTAGGGTTTGGTTTTCAAATGGTATTCTCAACTTCTCATACCCTCATGATACTGTTATACATATATTTCAACCTTGTTTACCATTAAAGAGAATATTCAGTCAATGTTTTTTTCATTTCTCAATGTTATGAAGAAATTTTTTTAAATAGGGGTACTAAAGGGATATATATTTATTGAAAAAATTTAATAATATTTATAAATTCATAATATATTGTTTAATGTTTCCAATTACACAAAACATTATGGTCCATTATTAATTTTTTTGCACTATGAAAAGAATATTCATCTAAAAATATATAATATCATTGAATGAGAAGCCTAGGTCAATGTAGAGACCCGAAGCTTGATGTACATAGAGATTACATTACTTTTGTGGAATACTTAATGCATAACAAAAACAGACACACAAGGATCGTAATAGTTTAGTGTCTTTGGAAACTCGGAATATAATCTTCTAATCGTGGTTAAAGATCTTCAACATCTCCCATAAAGATATTCCCCTTTTGTTTTCTTACCTAAAACCTTTCTTTTAATACTGGGGGAAATGAAAACATAAAAAGGGTGAGCTCAAATGCTCAGTAAGGGTAAGCATGGATAAAATAAAACATACCATATACATTTGAACTTAAAAAAACATGAATATTAAAAATCTTGAGCGACGACATAAAACATGGAAGTACATAAGGAATAGATCATATTGGAACATAAATCATGATAAAATATAATGAGAATAAAACATGTAATTGTCGCATCCATTAAGCACAAGTAATGATTTCCATAGTAGCCAAGGCATTGCTGCCAAGACCATCTTAGTGGACAAAGTCCCTTTCTGAATCGAGTTCACTCCTCGTTCCAGTCCTGTAATACTAAACCAGATTAACTTACTATTCCAGCCATGTCTATCTCATGAGATATAAATATTTACCCAATGCATTGCAGGGAGATATAGGTCCCACCCATCTCATAATGAAACCATTTTTACTTGTGCCACAAAATAAACATACATAACCCAATAAATAAAATGGGTTTTATAAACATAATCCCATCATCACATAATCCATATAAAAGAAATGGATATCATTTCATAATAATAAAATTGAAACCATGTAAATAATAGAGACATGATACTTCAAACATACACATATGAAATAATGTCATCTTCGATGAAAAATGGTTTTGATAAAACACTTGAAATTAATTCTTGAGGAAAATATCCTTTCTTCTTCAAAATCATTCTATTTTCACTAAATGTCATGAAATTTTAAAAGAAAAGGATTTTTTTAAGATAGTCATAAAATATTTTTAAGGAATTTTTATGCAAATAAGGCTTTATAAAACCGTAGAAATTCGTTTGTGCCGTATAAGTTAAAAAAACATTCTTCTCGTACTTTTGCCGGAAAAGTCAAAAAGTTCCTCGTAATAGTAATATTCCATACATACCATGTAGTAAAAGTAAAAAATGGGTAAAAAGGACATTAAACATACATGAAAACACTATTATAAAACATGGACATGAATGATAGAAATAACCCCAGTAAATACTTACGAATAAGAAATCTCGGATAAAAATGAGATTTGCAAAATTATCCCATACCTTAGGTCCGATATGCTTCGTATGGATCCAAAATTCCTGTATAATGATTTCAATAATGTCATTGACTTATTAAAGAATCATATTCATTGTTATGATATCATATATGGTTCACTTATGACTTTATATTACCCATTCTTTTGTAAATTAATGTTAAAGTAGCGTTTTGGGTAAAATTGTTTCATTTGTCGTTCGTGTTTTAACATGTAATTATTCATATGATTACTTAGATAATGGTTACTTACATCCATAATGTAAAACATGATTTATATATAATATATATTCAGAATATACATTTATATAATAGATCGATAAATGTAAAGAAATACACCATTCAGGGAGACGGTAGTCCGTACGTACGCATGAACGATATTTTCGTTTCCTTATTGAATTGAATGGAATTAAGTAGATGACATACATATATATATATACATAAATCCAATATCATTATTATGTCATATATTTCATGATTACCTAATATATATACTTTATAATCATTCATGAATGGTTAACGTGGAGAATGAATCTCATCGCGTCGTGGAGACGGTATTCCGTACGTACGCACGAGCGATGATATCGTTCCCATGATCGTGGAATTGTATTGGAGTGTATGTATACTATTTCAGAATCAATATCACTTTATAATAATTATATATAGTTATTATTTACACCATTATACCCATCCAAGTAAGGTGGTGGTGGAAAAAATATTACACCACGGCGTGGAGACGGTATTCCGTACGTACGCACGCGTGGTGATTTCATTTTCTGTAGGATGGATAGATGGTAAAATAGGGTTGTTTAATACATATAATAACATATCAGTATATGATTGATACTGATTTTATTACTTCATAATTAAACAATCTAATAAGATGAAGTATATGAAGAAATAAAGTTGAAAAAATCGGTAATGGACATTACCTCTTCTTTGAAGCGCCTCTTTGAGTCCTCCTCTTAGGGCAATAAATTGGTCTTTAAAGAAGACCAGGACCTCTAGGTTGTTTCTAGGGAAGTGGAGAAAATAATTATTCAGGGGTTGGCCGATCTTGAAGGCTCAAATTGGTGTGAGGAAGAGAGGGAGGAGGTGCCCTTTTATAAGGGAGGAGAGGGGCACCTTTGGAATAACTAAAAATATTATTTTATTATAAAGTCATATTCGGTTTTTAATAGCTCCAAATTGAGTTATTTATAAGCTAAGGTGGGGATGGGTCTAAATCCTCTCATCCAATAGAATTTGGACAAGTTTAGTTTACTATTTTAACCTTGTCATTTAGTTTTAACTTTAAGTTAGATAATTTTACTTTTACCGTGTCTTTTTGTGTTTTTACACTATACGGGTAATAAACATACTATAACAAGACAAACGAACCCCAATTTGTTTATTAGTAATATATATATCCTTATATAAGTCATTTTCCCGAGCCTTAGATTTTTAGGAATAAAATAACAATTAATAAAATAATATTTGTTTTAAAAACTATTTTATGTCAATTTTAACACTATTTAGTAATTGATTTTTGTGAAAATCATAACAGAATTATTAGTTCTAAAAAAGTTAATTAAATAAATAATAAAATGTCATGTTAACCTATAAAATTATATTAATTCATAAAAAGTCTCAAATTACATTTATTTGGGTATTTATAACATCAATTATGTCAATATTTCATTAATAAGATAATTACTGCATCATCGTTGTGTCATAAATAAATTAAATAATTTAATGTCTAAAAAATTACAAATAAAATATCATTATGTAGGAAATATTTTTATCTTTATATTGATTATTTATAGTCGAAATTATCTTATGTATAACCCTATATTAAAAATTATCTACTTATTAATCTTTGATTTTAACTATTTTAACCCTTCTTTAAATAAATTAATAATAAATGTCCTAATCTTATCCAAGTGGTCCTAAATGGTCATATTTTATTACTAAGGTTGTTTTTGGTCGACTTACACTTATCCAATAGAATTAAGACATGTTTTAGGGTAATAGTTATATCATTTTTACCCTTAATTAACCTATTTACTTTTAACCGTGGTAGAAAAAGTAAAAAGTTACAAATCAACAAAAATTATTTTCATCTCATTGAACCACATTTTAGTCCTTAATGTTAACCATGTCTCTCGGATTTTTGAAATTACACTCACAGAAGCCGTAAAATTAAGTTTATGAAAAATTCAGTTTTTTAACTATCACTTAGTGGTTTCACTATTCATCAAAAAAATGAAAGTTTCCAAAATAATATAAAAAAATTATGCCTAAGATATATTTGATATTATGAATTAAAAAATGATGTCTATTTTACCAAATTCAAAACATATGATTTAAATTAATTAATTTAAAAATTAATTCTCATCGTCAAAACAAATAGCGTGTTCTTAAGAGATAATAACTATCAAAAGATTGACACTTGTTTATGTCTGATTTAAATGTGAAATTACATCCAATGAACAACATTGTATTAAATTGTAAAAATATATTCCAAATATAATTTAAAACCACTAAAATTAATAATTTATCACTTTTAATTGTTTTGATTAAAAAGGTTGTTTTTAATTAAAATTTAGTAATTTTCACTATTCATCAGAAAATGAAAGTTATCCAAAAAGTACCAAAATTTCACTATAAGATAATTTCGATATTCCGAATCCAAAAATAAATTCCATTCTGAAAAATAAAATTTAAAAAATTTCAAGAAGTTGTTATTACTATTCATAACGGCTAGTTTTAATCATATTTTAATAGCATATCGTTGTTTAGTGAAACTTGGTATTGCGTACTACAAACGCTATCGAGGAAGGTCGCAATTGCGTGTAATGCAAGGCAAGTAAAGGATGAATTTTGTGAAAGATCCTTTTGGTGTAGGGTACCACACAAGACATTAATGAAATTAAAAAGAATATTTTTCATAAAATCTCGGGGTGTTACATTCTACCCCCCTTAAAATGAATTTCGCCCTCAAAATTCGTCGGGGTTGTAAATTGAATACTACTCGAAAGTTTCATTAATAGAAACCCACATCGTAAAAAGGAATACCAAAACCAATCTTTAAAAAACAAAAGTATGAAACGTAACAGTTACGCAAATAAAATAATCACTGGGTTTTCATATAGGTGAAAATATGGATATGGAAGAGAAATCTAACCATCAAGTTATGATGGAGAGTGGTAGAGAACATGGCTATGAAATAGCCAACAATCACAAAGCCATAAATTTTTGGCGATCTAAGGTACCATCTGATTCATCGGATATAGAGCACTAGGAAAACATTTTAGGTTTTCAAGATCATTTCCCTAAAGTTGATGAAATTGGAATTAGAAGAAATACTTTCGTGATTTTGGTATAGTCTCACCGTTGGTCATTATTTGGACAATTTCCACTTCATATCTTAAAGAAATGAAGTTGAATTTTTCATTCGTGATGTGTTAGATCATGTGATAGAATGATGGGTCATTCCATCTGTCTCAAACAAAAAGTAATCAAAAAAATACATAAGTCCATTTATAGTGAGATTAATCATATATGGGCTTATACTTCATATATCATACTGATTAATATAATAAATCTAGTTTCTACTAAACAGGGACTTCCTGTAGGCCAGTGGTGGGCGATAAAGGCCAGTCGCACTTTGGTTGTGGGTTCGATTCCCACAGCCTTGTCCGACGCGATGGGAAGTCACCCATCCTGCAGGTTGTCCTTTTTCTAAAACTACATTACTATAACATCCCACCAATAATATCAAAAAAAGTTCTATCCTTAAACAATACTAACTTATGTCCAACATAATACATTCCAATATTTAGGCTTATCTAAAATACTTCGGTCCAAGCTCATAGTATAAAGAAAATGATTACTTGAAATTTCATCAACCAAGCATGTGAATACCATCATTTATCCCCCATATATCTTGTTGGTGACATTCCAATCATGTGAATACCTTAATCATGTATTCTCTTGAAAAATGAATACCCATTAAACCTTATTGAAAACATGAATGCTGTCAAAAGATAACTCTTTCGACATACCAAAATCCAAAAATTCTATATACTCAAACCATGATATAACCTTCTCCTTATATCAGTCATGAGCTCATGAATACTATCAAACATTTAATTTTCTCCTTATCCCCTTTATTATGCGCATATCATCTACATTCCAAAAATATCTGAATAACCTTTCATGGATACTAGTACCATTAATCATACACTTTCAAAACTCAAGGAAAGACAACAGTGTAACAATCCATAGATGTCTCTTTATTCCATAGTACCAGTAGATTACTTATACAACATTACACTTGATAAACATGTAATCATTCCACTACCTTCTTAAACCATTGACCGAGCTTCAACAATTCTTTCATCCCACATATCATTTGTAGTCTCTTCATCATCATCAACATAAATACTACCCATACAGTCGTACTGATTCTCTTCATGAAACTTTCCCTTAGGGAATTGGTTTGCAAAATGCCCGTACATTCCACATTTAAGACATTTAACCATTTTTGATGTCATAGAAATACCATTATTCTCATCCATGGTGTTAACTGAACCTTTTCCTTAACACTTACTGGCTTTGTGTCCTTCTTTTCCAGACCCAAAGCATCTTCCAGTTCCTTTGAAACAATCTCCCCAATGCCTCTTCCCACATGATTTACATGAGGGAAATTGAACTTTATTTCCTCTAGGATCATCATGAAACTCAATCTTTCTATTATTACTTGAGTCGGGAAACTTAGAAAAGTTGAGATTATTGATCATATTATGAGATTGCTGATTAGGCATAATAACGATGTTTGGACTTCCAAATCCCGTTTCATTTGGTTTCTCATGAAGAATATCATTCCATTGTCCGTTATATCCTCCATTATCATGAATCTTCATGTTTCCAGCCATTTTCTAAAACCCAAAAAGAATAGTGTGAGAGGTAAAAATCATGCTAGGGAAAACAACCTAGTAAAGGGGGATCAACCTCAATATCTAACATCTTAGGTTAAATTCTAAGATTGTTATCGTAGTTTTAGGACTATATCTTATATGTATACTTATCCATAGAGACATCCCTAGACATAACTTAGAAATATCTCTAGGGATCTCACTAACATTTTCGCATCCTAGTTTCCAAAGGATGACTAAACCTTTCCTCTGATACCAACTGTAGAGACCCGAAGCTTGATGTACATGGAAATTACATTACTTTTGCGGAATACTTAATACATAACTAAAACAGACACACAAGGATCATAATAGTTTAGTGTCCTTGGAAACTCGGAATCTAATATTCTAATCGTGGTAAAAGATCTTCTACATCTCCCATAAAGATCTACCGCTTTTGTTTTCTTATCTAAAACCTTTCTTTTAATACTGGGGGAAAAGAAAACATAAAACGGGTTAGCTCAAATGCTCAGTAAAGGTATGCATGGATAAAATAAAACATATCATATACATTTGAACTTAAAAAACATGAATATTAAAAATCATGAGCAATGGCATAAAACATGGAAGTACATAAGGCATAGATCATATTGGAACATAAATCATGATAAAATAGCATGGGAATAAAACATGTAATTGTGGCATCCATTAAGCACATGTAATGATTTCCATAGTAGCCAAGGCATTGCTGCCAAGACCATCTTAGTGGACAAAGTCCCTTTCTGAATCGAGTTCACTCCTCATTCCAGTCCTGTAATACTGAACCGGATTAACTTACCATTCCATCCATGTCTATCTCATGAGATATAAATCTTTACCCAATGCATTTAAGGGAGATATAGGTCCCACATATATCATAATTAAATCATTTTTACTTGTGCCACAAAATAAACATACATAACCTAATAAATAAAAAGGGTTTCATAAACATCATACCATCATCACATAATCCATATAAAAGAAATGGATATCATTTCATAATAAGAAAATTGAAACCATGTAAATAATAGAGACATGATACTTGAAACATACACATAAGAAATAATGTCGTCTTAGATGAAAAATGGTTTTGATAAAACACTTGTAATGAATTCTTGAGGAAAATATCCTTTCTTCTTCAAAATCATTCTCTTTTCACAAAATGTAATGAAATTTTAAAATAAAAGGATTTTTTGAATATAGTGATGAAATCTTTTGAAGTAAGCTTCATGCAAATAAGGATTTATAAAACAGTGAAAATTCGTTCGTGCCGTATAAGTTAAAAAACTTTATTCTTGTACTTTTGCCAGAAAAGTCAAAAAGTACCTCGTAATTGTAAGATTCCATACATACCATGTAGTAAAAGTCAAAAATGGGTAAAAAGGAATCTAAACATACATGAAAACACTTTTATAAAACATGGACATTAATGATAGAAATAACCCCAGTAAATACTTACGAATAAGCAATCTCGGATAAAAATGAGATTTGAAAAATTATCCCTTACCTTAGGTTCGATATGCTTCATATGGATCCGAACATCCTGTATAATGATTTAAATAATGTCATTTAATTATTACAGACTCATATTCATTGTTATGATATCATATATGGTTCACTTATGACTTTATATTACCCATTCTTTTGTAAATTAATGACAATGTAGCGTTTTGGGTAAAATCGTTTCATTTGTCATTCGTGTTTTAACTTGTAATTATTCATATGATTACTTTGATCATGGTTACTTACATCTAGAATGTAAAACATTATTTATATATAATATATATTAAGAATATACATATATATAATAGATCGATAAATGGAAAGAAATACACTGTTCATGGAGACGGTAGGCCGTACGTATGCATGAACGATGTTTTTGTTTCCTTATTGAATTGAATGGAATTAAGTAGATGACATACATATATATATACATAAATACAGTATCATTATTATTTCATATATTTCATGATTACCTATTATATATACTTTATAATAATTCATGAATGGTTAACGTGGAGAATGAATCTCATCACGTCGTGGAGACGGTATTCCGTACGTACGCACGAGCGATGATATAATTCCCATGATCGTGGAATTGTATTGGAGTGTATGTATACTCTTTCAGAATCAATATCACGTTACAATAATAATATATATTTATTATGTACACCATTATACACATCCAAGTAAGGTGGTGTTGGAAAATAGATTACACCACATCGTGGAGACGGTATTCTGTACGTATGCACGCGTGGTGATTTCATTTTCTGTAGGATGGATAGATGGTGAAATAGGGTTGTTTAATAGTTATAATAACATATCAGTATATGAGTGATACTTATGTTATTACTTAATAATGAATCAACCTAAGAATAATAAGTGGAAGAATAAATAAAGTTGAAAGAATCGGTAACGGACATTAACTCTTCTTTGAAGCGCCTCTTTGATTCCTCCTCTTAGGGCACAAAAATTGATCTTTGAAGAAGTCCAGGACCTCTAGGATGTTTCTAGGGAAGTGGAGAAGAGAATTTTACAGGGGTTGGCCTAGATTTAAGGCTCAAAGTGGTGTGAGGAAGAGAGGGAGGAGGTTCCCTTTTATAAGGGAGGAGAGGGGCACCTTTGGAATAACTAAAAATATTTTTTTATTATAAAGTCATATTTGGGTTTTAATAGCTCAAAATTGAGTTATTTCGAAGCTAAGGTGGGGATGGGTCGAAATCCTCTCATCCAATAGAATTTTGACAAGTTTAGTTTACTATTTTAACCTTATCATTTAGTTTTCACTTTAAGTTAGATAATTTTACTTTTACCGTGTCTTTTAGTGTTTTTACACTATAAGGTTAATAAACTTACTATAACATGAAAAACAAACACCAAGTTGTTTATTATTAATATATATAACATTATCTATGTCATTTGGCCGAACCTTATATTTTTAGGAATAAAATAACAATTAATAATATAATATTTGTTTTAAAAACTATTTTATGTCAATTTTGACACTATTTAGTAATTGATTTTTGTGAAAATCATAACAGAATTATTAGTTCAAAAAAGGTTAATTAAATCAATACTAACAATTCATATTAACCTATAATGTTAGTTAAATTCATAAAAATTCTCAAATTACATTTATTTAGGTATTTATAACATCAATTATGTCAATATTTCATTAATAAGATAATTACTGCATCATCGTTGAGTCATAAATAAATTAAATACTTTAATGTCTAAAAAATTAAAAATAAAATACCATTATGCAGTAAATCTTTTTATCTTTATAATGAATATTTATAGTCGAATTTATCTTATGTATAACCCTATATTAAAAATTATCTACTTATTAAAAATTGATTTTAACTATTTTAAACCTTCTTTAAATAAATTAATAATAAATGTCCTAATCTAATTCAAGTGGTCCTAAATGGTCATATTTTATTCCTATGGTTGTTTTTGGATGAATTACACGTATCCAATAGAATTAGGACATGTGTTAGGGTAATAATAATATCATTTTTACACTTAATTACCCTATTTACTTTTAACCGTGGTAAAAAAGCAAAAAGTTACTATTCACCAAAAATTATTTTCATCTCATTGAACCACATTTTAGTCCTTGATATTAACCGTGTCTCTCGGATTTTCAAAATTCCACTCACAGAATCCGTAAAATTATGTTTTATGAAAAATTCATTTTTTTAACTACCACTTAGTGGTTTCACTATTCATCAAAAAATGAATGTTTCCAGAAAAATACCAAAAATTAGACCTCAGCTATATTTGATATTATGAATTCAAAAATTATGTCTATTTTACCAAATTCAAAACATATCAGTTACATTAATTAATTTAAAAATTAATTTCCGTCTTCAAAACAAATAGCGTGTTCTTAAGAGAAATAACTATCAAAAGATTGACACTTGTTTATGTCTGGTTTA
The DNA here is from genome assembly GCA_963277665.1 of Viscum album. Lineage (NCBI taxonomy): Eukaryota > Viridiplantae > Streptophyta > Magnoliopsida > Santalales > Viscaceae > Viscum > Viscum album. The sequence continues at coordinate 1,721,381,355 of OY728147.1, read as the reverse complement.
AATGTGAAATTACATCCAATGAACAAAATTGTATTAAATTGTAAAAATATATTATAAATATAATTTAAAACCACTCAAATTAATAATTTATCACTTTTAATTATTTCGATTAAAAAGGTTATTTTTAATTAATATTTAGTAATTTTCACTATTCATCAAAAAATGAAAGTTATCCGAAAAGTACCAAAATTTCACCCTAAGCTAATTTCGATACTCCGAATCCAAAAATAAAGTCCATTTTGAAAAATAAAATTTACAAAATTTCAAGAAGTTGTTATTACTATTCATAATGGCTAGTTTTAATAATATTTTAATAGCATATCATTGTTTAGTGAAACTCAGTATTGCGTACTACACATGCTATCGAGGAAGGTCACGATTGCGTGTAATGCAAGGCAAGTCAAGGATGCGTTTTGTGCAAGATCCTTTTGGTGTAGGGTACAACAAAAGACATTAATGAAATTAAAAAGAATATTTTTCATAAAATCTCGGGGTGTTACAGTCAATATAGTTAGTGCCATAGGATAAAATTAGCGAATAGTTCGAATATAGGATGAAAAAAAATTAGTGGGAAACATATGGATATTTCCAATGATAAGTATTGGGATTTTATTAAGGATAATCCTATTGATGATCCGAATTTTAGAAAAAAAATTCAGATTATGTTAAATAATCGAGCGAGTGATTTCCTACCAATTACATCATTGTATATATATTAAAAGTGGATGTGGATTTAGAATAAATGTACCCAGGGGTTAATACTAAATAATCCTTCATTGAGATGGAATTTATTTTCAAATGGATCATGAAATCGATCCTAACTACATTCCATGTTGGAAACTCATGGGGCAGACACTTTATAAATTCACAAACACCTAAAAGACCGTCATGATGTATTTTAATAGATGATGAATATGAATAAAATTAGGTAAACCTAGAGTTTAAATAATTAAAAATAAAGATTCATAATTTATACATACTTTAAAAAAAATTCATGATTATGTTGATTCCCATTCACTACTGGGATGTTGGGTTTTCCAAACACTTTTATATAAAGGATTCAGCAGAACCGTTGGTATAGGTTCTTTTACCAAGGGTTTATTCAAACTATTGGTAAAGGATGAATTAGTTAATTATTTACCAATGGTTTGAATAAACCATTGAAAAATACACAAATTACTCTCCTTTTACCAGTGGTTTGTACAAACCATTGGTAAAGTCCTTGACATAGGAAGGCTTTCCCAACATTTTGTCTAAACCATTTTCAAATTTTTCCCCTAAATTTCTAGCGAACCCAATCTCCCATCCATGCAATTAAACTCCAAAATCCAAGACGTAATACCTCTATCACTCAAAAAATATAGAACAGACCCATATTCAATCAAAAAGTTGTTTTTTTATTCACTTCAAATCTATAAGTAGTACCTTATGATTAATTTTTTGCATCTGTTTTTTTGTTTTCTGTTTTGATTTGGCTTAAACCTATGGTTCATGCAGTATGCTTCCCAACAATTTCAATTTTATTTGTTTTTTATTTTTGTTCTCCTGTAATGTGTGAATCTATTTATTTGATATGAGGGGTTGCAGGTGGTGGGAGGTGCAGTGGGTGGGGGTGTCGTTGGTGGGGGAGGGGGTGTGTTGGTGGGTGATTTTAGTTGGGAGGGGGAGGAATGAGTGAATGGGGATGTATAGGTGGGGGTGTGTAGTTAGGGTGAGTATGATGTGGGGGTTGTACAGGTGGGGTGTGGGGTGGGTTGTGCATCTGGGGGTGGGGGGAGGGGGCTGTTCATATGGGGGTGCAGGTGGAGGGGTGGAGTTGTTAAAGTGAGTGGGGGGGGTGGTAGTGTGCATGTTGGGGGGGGTGTCCATGGGTAAATGGTTTGTTTTATGTTTTTTTATTGGGGTAAAGGATTTATATTTTGTTGGTTTTATGATTATTTTATGTCTTTTGTTTATTGGGGTTCTATTTGTTAGGTTTAGTAGGGATTTATGTTTTTTTTTGTTTAGTGAAATGGATAATGCATGATAGTTTGGATTTTGTAATGAATAAAATGATTTTAAATGAAAATACCCAAAGGGGGATGCAACAGTGGTATGAGCTGTCCAGTTGGGGGTGGTTTGTTCAGGGGTAGGGGTTGCACGGGGGGGGCATAGTGGGGGATGGGGTATGGGATGCACCAAGGAGGGGTGTGGGCTATCTAGGGGGGTCAGGGTGGGGGTGTGCAGGTGGGCGAGGTGGTGTTTCATATCCAGGGAGGGGGTGGGCTGTCCAGGGGGTGGCTCTCCAGGTAGGGGGGATGTCCAGGCGGTGGGGGGGAGCTTTCAAGGTGGGGGGTGCAGGGGAGGGTGGTGTGGGATGTCTAGGGAGGGGGTGGAGCTTCCTGTGGGGGCTGTCTAGGGGGGGTGTCGGGGGGGTTGCAGGGGAGGGGGGTTGCAGGGGAGGGGGTGGGCTGTTCAGAGAGGGGTTGGGTTGTCCAGGGTTAGTGGTGGGTTGGTAATCTAGGTGGTGGAGGGGGGTGTGCTCTCAAGGGGGGTGGGCTATCCATGAGGTGTGGGGTGGGCTGTCCAGGTGGGGGAGGGGGGTGTTGGTTGTCTAGGGAGGTGGGGGTGGGGATGTGGGCTACCAAGGGTGGTGTGGGCTATCAAGGGGGGGTGTGCTATCCAAGGGGGAAAGGGTGTGCTGCCCAGGTGGGGGAGGGGATGTTGGTTGTCCAAGATGGTGGGGGTGGGCTATCGAGGTGGGGGTGTGGGCTGTCCAAGGGGGTGGGTGTGTGTTGTCCGGGACAACTCATATACCATGGACAACCCCCACCCCAAGAAAGCCCCATCTCCCACCCACCTGGATCCCCCACCCCACCCTGACCCCCCTGGACAAACCCTCCACCACCGTGGATGGCCCTCCCACCCCCTTGGACTCCCTGTACCCCCTAGACTGTAACACCCCGAGATTTTATGAAAAATATTATTTTAATTTTATTAATGTCTTCTGTTGTATACTACACGAAAAGGATCTTGCACAACACGCATCATTGACTTGCCTTTCATTACACGCAATTGCAACCTTCCTCGATAGCGTGTGTAGTACGCAATACTGAGTTTCACGAAACAACGATATGCTATTAAAATATTATTAAAACTAGCCGTTATGAATAGTAATAACCACTTTTTAAATTTTAGAAATTTTATCTCTCAAAATGGACTTCATTTTTGGATTTGGAGTACCGAATTTAGCCTAAGGTGAAATTTTGGTACTTTTTGGATAACTTTCATATTCTGATGAATAGTGAAAATTACTAAATTATAATTAAAAACAACTTTTTTAATCGAAATAATTAATAGTGATAAATTATTAATTTGAGTGGTTTTAAATTATATTTAGAATATATTTTTACAATTTAATGCAATGTTGGCCATTGGTTGTAATTTAACATTTAAACCAGACATAATCAAGTGTCAATCTTTTGATAGATATTGTTTCTTAAAACACGCTATTTGTTTTAACAACGGGATTTAATTATAAAATTAATTAATGCAACTTCTATGTTAGGAATTTGGTAAAATAGACTTCATTTTTGAATTCGGAATATGAAATATAGCTTAGGATGAAATTTTGGCATTGTTCTGAAAAACATCAATTTTTGATGAATAATGAAACTATTAAGTGGTAGTTAAAAAACTAAATTTTTCATAAAACTTAATTTTAACGCTTCTGTGAATGGAATTTCAAAAATCCGAGAGACACGGTTGATGTCAGTAAGTAAAATGTGGTTCAATGAGATGAAAATAATTATTGGTGAATAGTAACTTTTTACTTTTATTTACCACGGTTAAAAGTAAATTGGGTAATTAAGGGTAAGAATGATATTAATATTACCCTAACACATGTCATAATTCTATTGGAAAAGAGTATCTCGACCAAAAACAACCTTAAGTGTAAAATATTATCATTTAGGCCCACTTGGATTAGATTAGGACATTTATTATTATTTAATTCAAAGAAGAGTTAAAAGAGTTAAAATCAATGTTTATTTACTAAAACATTTTTAATATAGGGTTTTACATAAGATAAATTCGATTGTAAATATTCATTAGAACGATAAAAAGATTTCCTATATAATGGTATTTTATTTGTAATTTTTAGACATCAAATAATTTAATTTATTTATGACACAAAGATGATGCAGTAATTATCTTATTTATGAAATATTGACATAATTGAGGTTATAAACACCAAAATAAATGTAATTTGAGACTTTTTATGAATTACACTAATTTTATAGATTACTATGATATATTAGTGTTGATTTTATCAACTTTTTTCGAACATATAATTCTGTTATGACTTTCACAAAAATCATATATCAAATAGTGTCAAAATTGACACAAAATAGCTTTTAAATCAAATATTATATTATTAATTTTTATTTTATTCCTAAAAATCTAAGCTTCAGCCAAATGACTTAGATAAAGATATATATATTAATAATAAACAATTTGGGGTTCGTTTGGCATGTTATAGTAAGTGTATTAACCATATAGTGTAAGAAAACAAAAAGACACGGTAAAAGTTAAATTATTTAACCTAGAGTTAAATTTAATTGATAAGGTTAAAATAATACCCTAAACTTGTCTAAATCCTATTGGATGATAGGATTTCGACCCATACCCACTTTAGCTTCGAAATAAGACCCTTTGGAACCATTATAAACCGATTTTGACTTTAATATAAAATAATATTTTGAGATATTCCTAAGGTGCCCCTCTCCTCCCTTATAAAAGGGCACCTCCTCCCCCTCCTCCTCACACCAATTTGAGCACTCAAGATCGTCCAACCCCTGCCATTTTCTCCTCTCCACTTCCCTAGAATAATCATAGAGGTCCTGGTCTTCTTCAAAGACCAATCTTAGTTCCCTAAGTGGAGGATTCAAAGAAGCGTTCCAAAGAAGAGGTAATATCCATTACCGATCTTTTCAATTTCTTTCTTCTTCAACTTATTCTTCTTTAGTTGTTTCATGATAAAGTAATAACATCAGTATTACTTACATACTGATATGTTATTATAAATATGAAACAACCCTAATTCACCTTCTATCCATCCTACGGAAAAATGAAATCACCGCGCGTGCGTACGTACGGAATACCGTCTCCACGCCGTGGTGTAATCTATTCTCCACCATCACCTTACAAGGATGGGTATAATGGTGTAATGAGTAACTATTTATGATTATTATAAAGTAATATTGATACTTAAATAATATACATATACTCCAATACAATTCCACGATCATAGGAACGATATCATCACTCGTGCGTATGTACGGAATACCGTCTCCACGATGTGATGCGACTCGTTCTACATGATTATCATTACATAGTAATTATATTAATGAATTGAATGAATAAATATGATATATGTTGCACTAACACCATTCTTGATATAAGGTATCTATAACCATAAAAGAATAATAATAATTTATTCGGCAAAACACGCATAAGAACAAAAGGCAATAAAGACCCGAGTAACAAGTAACAATGAAATATTACTAACAAGAAGCTAAGAATATGACCATATATGATATCATATCAATATGTATGATTCTGGAATAAGTCAATAACATGATTTAAATCATTATACAGGAGGTTCAGACACTTACAAAGCAAGTCGGACCTAAGGTAAGGGAAATATCACAATCTCACTTTTATCCGAGATTGTTTTTACTTTGGTAATTACTGGGGTGTATTTTATCATCCACATCCATGTTCCCTCAATATGTAATATTATTTCCATCCTTCTACAATATTTTATATCCAATTTTACCCTTCGGTGAGTTTTTTGTAAAAGATATGAAAGGAATATTTTGTCGTTTTCGTACGAGGTACTTTTTGACTTTTCCGATAAAAGTAGGAGAAGAATGTTTTTTTAACTTATACGGCATGAACGGATTTTTACGGTTTTATAAAGACTTATTTTCATGAAGCTTCCTCCAAAATATTTCATGACTATTTTCAATAAAATCTCATTCTTTTAAAATTGCATGACGTTTTGTGAAAAGAAATTGATTTTGAAGAAGAAAGGATATTTTCCTCAAGAATTCATTTCAAGTGTTTTATCAAAATTATTTTCCATCTAATATAATAAAGGGTTATATTTTTATCCCTATTATTACATTGATTCGATTATGTTGTGATGGAATTATTTTTATGAATTCCTTTATCTTATATGAATTGTTTTATGATGTCATGATGTATAAGAATCCCATTTTTATTACATGGGTTATGAAATGATTTATGGTTTATGATTTTGTGGCACACATAAGAATGGTATCATTAAGAGATGGGTGGGACCTATATCTCCCTCCAATGCATTGGGTAAAGATTTTATATCTCATGAGATAGACATGGATGGAATGGTAGGTTATACCGGTTCAGTGAAACAGGACAGAAACGAGGGTTACTCGATTCAGAAAGGGACTTTGTCCACTAAGATAGTCTTGGCAATGAGTCCTGACTAACAAGAAATGATTCTCTATGATTATGTGTGAATGCCACAATGTTTCATGTTTTAAGTTATGATTATTGTGATTACATTTCACTGCCATGATTTATCCCATGTTATGAAATTATGATCTCTTTTGCAGGTTAAGATTTCCAAAAGTTATGTGCTTTTGTATATGATGTGATTGATATTTCTTTTGTTTACCCTTACTGAGCATTTGAGCTCACTCTTTTATGTTTTCTTTTCCCTAGGATATAAAAAAAGGGTTTTAGGTAAAAAAAAGGTAAGATCTTTATGGGATATATTGAAGATCTTTCACCACGATTAGAAGATTATGTTCCGAGTTTCCAAAGACACTAAACTATTACGATCCTTGTGTGTGTGTTTTTGTTATGTACCAAGTATTCTGAAAAAGTAATGTAATGTCCATGTACGTCAAGCTTCGGGTCTCTACAGTTGGTATCAGAGGAAAGGTTTAGTCAACCTTTGGAAACTCGGATGCGAAAACGTTAGTGAGATCCATAGAGATATTTCTAAAGTATAGGGATGTCCCTAAGGATAAGTATACGTATAGGATATATTCCTAGAACTACGGTAACGATCATAGAATTTAACCTAAGATGTTAGATATTGAGGGTACTCCCCCTTTACTATGTTGTTTTCTCTAGCATGATTTTTGCCTCTCACAAGATTCTTTTTGTGTTTAAGTTAATGGATGGAACCAGAAGGAATTCGGTTAACATTGAATCCAATGGAAAAATTGGGGACTATGAGCAACAAAATTGTGTAATTCCTAGAGAGAAAGATATTTTGATTATGCCGAATCAGTCATCGCGATATATGATTAAAAAGGTGAAATTTAGTGGTATGCCTAATTCCTCAATGAAGAGGAAGATAAACTATTATTCATGTTCGCATGTTGAGGAGCATAAAGAAATGAAGATTTAGATTTCTAAAGAAGGGAAGAAGAATCTTGAGGAATACCTCAAATGGAGGGACCGATGTTATCTATGTGGAGAAAAGGGTCATAGAGTGACAGACTGTTATAGAGTTCAATGTCTTATTTGTGGAGAACATGGGCATTACCCAACTCAATGCCCTGACCTAAAAAAGTTACTTCTAAATCAAGGAAGGACTTATTCCAGGACAATCATTGAAGTGGATGGACTGAAGTGTTTATGTATTGGTATATAAGAATAATGTTGTTGAGGTACTTTTATGGTGTATTGAAATATTTATGTATTGGTCTATTGTGGTTTTCAATAATTTTAAGGTACCGGTAACCATGAAAAGTGATTCAAATATTTTGTAAAGAAGATGATATGCACATAATGAAGGGATAAAGAGAAAAGTAAATGTTTGACAGTATTCATGAGCTCATGATTGATATAAGGACTAAGTGATATCATGGTTTGAGTATATAGAATTTTGAGGATTTTGGTATGTGGAAAGAGTTAAATTTTAACAGCACTCATGTTTTCAATAAGGTTCAATGGGTATTCAAGAGAGTACAAGATTAAGGCCTTTGAATGTTTGGAATGTGACCAACAAGATATATCTTATGATATATGGGGATCAACGATGGTATTAAATCTATGAGAGTGGACTGCAGTATTATGGATAAGCCTAAATATTGGAATGGATTATGTTGGATATAAGTTAGTATTGTTTGTTTTTCGATATTATTGATGGGATGTTATAGTAATATAGTTTTAGAAAAAGGACAACCTGTAGGACGGGCGACAGCCCATCGTGTCGGACAAGGCTGTAGGAATCGAACCCACAAACGAAGTGCGACTGGCCTTTATCGCCTACCACTGGCCTACAGGAAGTCCCTGTTTAGTAGAAACTAGTTTTATTATATTAAGCAGTATGATATATGAAGTATAAGTCCATTTTAGGAACAATATATGATGAATCTCACTATAGATCGACTTATGTATATAATTTTAGCTAACCTTTTGTTTGAGACAGATGGAATGACCCGTCATTCTATCACATGATCTGCTAACACTTCACGAATAACAAATTCAACTTCATTTATTTAAGAGATGAAGTGGAAATTGTTCAAGGCACGAACAACAGTGAGATTGTACCAAAATAATGTAAGTATTTATTCTAATTCAAATTTTTAACTTTAGGGAAATGATCTTGAAAACAAAAAATGTTGTCCTAGTGCCCTTATATCCGATGAATCAGATGGTACCCTAGATCGTCACAAATTTATTGCTTTGTGATTGCTAGCTTTTCCATAGGCATGTTCTCTACCACTCTCCATTAGAACATGATGGTTAGATTTCTCTTCCATATCCATATTTTCACCTATGTGGAAACCCAGTGATTAGTTTATTTGGGTAACCGTTACGTTTCATACTTTTGTTTTTAAAGATAAGTTTTGGTATTCCTTTTTACGATGTGGGTTTCTATCAAAGAAACTTTCAAATAGTAAACCATTTATAACCCCGACGAATTTCGAGGGTGAAATTCATTTTAAGGGGGGTAGAATGTAACACCCCGAGATTTTATGAAAAATATTATTTTAATTTTATTAATGTCTTTTGTTGTACGCTACACGAAATGGAGCTTGCACAACACGCATCTTTTACTTGCCCTGCATTACACGCAATCGCAACCTTCCTCGATAGCGTGTGTAGTACGCAATACTGAGTTTCACGAAACAACGATATGCTATTAAAATATTATTAAAACTAGCTGTTATGAATAGTAATAACCACTTTTTAAATTTTAGAAATTTTAGCTCTCAAAATGGACTTCATTTTTGGATTCGGAGTACCGAATTTAGCCTAAGGTGAAATTTTGGTACTTTTCGGATAACTTTCATATTCTGATGAATAGTGAAAATTACTAAATTATAATTAAAAACAACTTTTTTAATCAAAATAATTAATAGTGATAAATTATTAATTTGAGTGGTTTTAAATTATATTTAGAATATATTTTTACAATTTAATGCAATCTTGGTCATTGGTTGTAATTTCACATTTAAACCAGACATAATCAAGTGTCAATCTTTTGATAGATATTGTTTCTTAAAACACGCTATTTGTTTTAACAGCGGGATTTAATTATAAAAATAATTAATGAAACTTCTATGTTATGAATTTGGTAAAATAGACTTCATTTTTGAATTCGGAATATGAAATATAGCTTAGGATGAAATTTTGGCATTGTTCTGAAAAACATCAATTTTTGATGAATAGTGAAACTACTAAGTGGTAGTTAAAAAACTGAATTTTTCATAAAACATAATTTTACCACTTCTGTGAATGGAATTTCAAAAATCCGAGAGACACGGTTGATGTCAGTAAGTAAAATGTGGTTCAATGAGATGAAAATAATTTTTGGTGAATAGTAACTTTTTACTTTTATTTACCACGGTTAAAAGTAAATAGGGTAATTAAGGGTAAGAATGATATTAATATTACCCTAACACATGTCATAATTATATTGGAAAAGTGTATCTCGACCAAAAACAACCTTAAGTGTAAAAGATTATCATTTAGGCCCACTTGGATTAGATTAGGACATTTATTATTATTTAATTCAAAGAAGAGTTAAAAGAGTTAAAATCAATGTTTATTTACTAAAACATTTTTAATATAGGGTTTTACATAAGATAAATTCGGTTGTAAATATTCATTAGAAAGATAAAACTATTTCCTAAATAATGGTATTTTATTTGTAATTTTTAGACATCAAATAATTTAATTTACATATGACACAAAGATGATGCAGTAATTATCTTATTTATGAAATATTGACATAATTAATGTTATAAACACCAAAATAAATGTAATTTGAGACTTTTTATGAATTTCACTAATTTTATAGATTACTATGATATATTATTGTTGATTTAATCAACTTGGTTCGAACATATAATTCTGTTATGACTTTCACAAAAATCATATATCAAATAGTGTCAAAATTGACACAAAATAGTTTTTAAATCAAATATTATATTATTAATTGTTATTTTATTCCTAAAAATCTAAGGTTCGGCCAAATGACTTAGATAAGGATATATATATTAATAATAAACAATTTTGGGTTCGTTTGGCATGTTATAGTATGTGTATTAACCATATAGTTTAAGAAAACAAAAAGACACGGTAAAAGTTAAATTATTTAACCTAGAGTTAAATCTAATTGATAAGGTTAAAATAATACCCTAAACATGTCTAAATCCTATTGTATGATAGGATTTCGACCCATCCCCACTTTATCTTCGAAATAAGACCCTTTGGAACCATTATAAACCGATTTTGACTTTAATATAAAATAATATTTTGAGATATTCCTAAGGTGCCCCTCTCCTCCCTTATAAAAGGGCACCTCCTCCCCCTCCTCCTCACACCAATTTGAGCACTCAAGCTCGGCCAAACCCTGACATTTTCTCCTCTCCACTTCCCTAGAATAATCCTAGAGGTCCTGGTCTTCTTCAAAGACCAATCTTAGTTCCCTAAGTGGAGGATTCAAAGAAGCGTTCCAAAGAAGAGGTAATATCTATTACCGATCTTTTCAATTTCTTTCTTCTTCAACTTCTTCTTCTTTAGTTGTTTCATGATAAAGTAATAACATCAGTATTAATTACATACTGATATGTTATTATAAATATGAAACAACCCTAATTCACCTTCTATCCATCCTACGGAAAAATGAAATCACCGTGCGTGCGTACGTACGGAATACCGTCTCCACGCCGTGGTGTAATCTATTCTCCACCATCACCTTACAAGGATGGGTATAATGGTGTAATGAGTAACTATTTATGATTATTATAAATTAATATTGATACTGAAATAATATACATATACTCCAATACAATTCCACGATCATAGGAACGATATCATCACTCGTGCGTACGTACGGAATACCGTCTCCACGATGTGATGCGACTCGTTCTACATGATAATCATTACATAGTAATTATATTAATGAATTGAATGAATAAATATGATATATGTTGAACTAACAACATTCTGGATATAAGGTATCTATAACCCTAAAAGAAGAATAATAATTTATTCGGCAAAACACGCATAAGAACAAAAGGCAATAAAGACCCGAGTAACAAGTAACAATGAAATATTACTAACAAGAAGCTAAGAATATGACCATATATGATATCATATCAATATGTATGATTCTGGAATAAGTCAATAACATGATTTAAATCATTATACAGGAGGTTCGGACACTTACAAAGCAAGTCGGACCTAAGGTAAGGGAAATATCATAATCTCACTTTTATCCGAGATTGTTTTTACTTTGGTAATTACTGGGGTGTATTTTATCATCCACATCCATGTTACCTCAATATGTAATATTATTTCCATACTTCTACAATAGTTTATATCCAATTTTACCCTTCGGTGAGTTTTTTGTAAAAGATATGAAAGGAATCTTTTGTCGTTTTCGTACGAGGTACTTTTTGACTTTTCCGATAAAAGTACGAGAAGAATGTTTTTTTAACTTATACGGCATGAACGGATTTTTAAGGGTTTATAAAGCCTTATTTTCATGAAGCTTCCTCCAAAATATTTCATGACTATTTTCAATAAAATCTCATTCTTTTAAAATTGCATGACGTTTTGTGAAAAGAAATTGATTTTGAAGAAGAAAGGATATTTTCCTCAAGAATTCATTTCAAGTGTTTTATCAAAATTATTTTCCATCTAAGATAATAAAGGGTTCTATTTTTATCCCTATTATTACATTGATTCGATTATGTTGTGATGGAATTATTTTTATGAATTCCTTTATCTTATATGAATTGTTTTATGATGTCATGATGTTTAAGAATCCCATTTTTATTACATGGGTTATGAAATGATTTATGGTTTATGATTTTGCGGCACACATAAGAATGGTATCATTAAGAGATGTGTGGGACCTATATCTCCCTCCAATGCATTCGGTAAAGATTTTATATCTCATGAGATAGACATGGCTGGAATGGTAGGTTATACCGGTTCAGTGAAACAGGACTGAAACGAGGGTTACTCGATTCAGAAAGGGACTTTGTCCACTAAGATAGTCTTGGAAATGAGTCCTGACTAACAAGAAATGATTCTCTATGATTATGTGTGAATGCCACAAAGTTTCATGTTTTAAGTTATGATTATTGTGATCACATTTCACTGCCATGATTTATCCCATGTTATGAAATTATGATCTCTTTTGCAGGTTAAGATTTCCAAAAGTTATGTGCTTTTGTATATGATGCGATTGATATTTCTTTTGTTTACCCTTACTGAGCATTTGATCTCACCCTTTTATGTTTTCTTTTCCCCAGGATATAAAAAAAGGGTTTTAGGTAAAAAAAGGGAAGATCTTTATGGGAGATATTAAAGATCTTTCACCACGATTAGAAGATTATGTTCCGAGTTTCCAAAGACACTAAACTATTACGATCCTTGTGTGTGTGTTTTTGTTATGTACCAAGTATTCTGCAAAAGTAATGTAATGTCCATGTACGTCTAGCTTCGGGTCTCTACATAGACACCCCCACCTCCGTGGACAACCTACCCCCCCAGGAAACCCTGTACCCCCCTGGACAGCCCCACCACCCCCGTGGACAGCCTTCCCACCCACCCTATACCCCCTGGACAACCACTCCCACCCCCTAAACATCCCCCCCCCCCCCCCCCGTGGTCAGTCCCCCACCCCCGTGGACAACCCGCCCACCTCCTGGACAACTCATGCTCCCCTATACACCACCACCACCCCGTCACCCCCTGGACAGCCCGCCCACCCCATGGACACCTCATACCCCCTGGAAACCCCCCCCCCCCCCTCCACCCCCTAAAAATCACACCCACCCCCTGGACACCCCTGACACCCTGGACACCCCTACTACCCCCGTGGATAGCCCGCTCACCCCCTGGACTCCCTATACCCCCCTAGACTGCCCCCCACCCTTGTGAACAATTATCGTTTACAAAAATATATTTTTGATGAAAATTAAATCTTATTAAATTTATTTTGAAAAAATTTCTTATAACAATTATATTTTTACAGAATGAATAGAAGTTGGTTGTATGAAACCAATCAGATCTCAAGAGATTTTCAAAACAATTTGGACTGTTTTTTAGATTTTTCATTTCACAATACTTTTAATAGTGGTCGAATACACAACCCATGTTCCAATTAGGTTGGAAAAACATGGTTGAGCTATAAAGAAGTTATCTACCACATAATAAAATATGGTTTTCAAGAAAACTACAATTTGTGGTATCATAATGAAGAGAAATTGAAATCTCAAATTGCTGGCGATCTAAATAAGAGGATTGGAGGAGAGAATTTGATACAAGGCCAGTTTTTTTTTATTCATCATCATGAAAAAGAAATGATTTATACCCAATAATAATTATATATGAGCACAAATGATGCGTCTAATGAAAATGATGATGTTTTCAGGGTGAAAAAATTCAATGATGATGGCACTATTACAGTATATCGACAATGCGATAAAATGAAAAAGCTGGAATTTTTAATATAATTGGTTTATAGGAAAAGTATGTATGGTATTTATAATATATAAATCTATTAAATTTATAGATTCTTGAAATATTTACTTCTAGATGAATCAAATATTCCCTCAAGCCACAATATGGCATGGAAGTTAGTTGAGGAACTTGGATTTTCAAGAAACAAAATTCTTGTTTACCTGAAAGATTGCAGTTTGTTCTGGAAGGACACCGCTGAACGAAATGATTTTATAAAATGTTTCACATCTCGATGAAATTCAAAATCTGATGGAACACCATCTCACAAGCCATAGAAAGTAATGTGGCACATTCCATTGATCCCCAGACTCTAGAGACTTTTTATTTCTGATAAAATATCAATAAAAATGAGATGTCATGAACTCAAGAGAAAGAAGACTATTGATTAATTGGTTCAAAATGCAGAAGGATTTTCATGGCAGAGATTTGATGCTCCATATCTTGATTTTCCAACTAACGTGCATAATTTGAGGTTGGGTCTTTCATGTCATGGTTTTAATTATTTTGGGTAGATTCTTACTTCTCACAACACATGAAGATTTTTTATATACATTTATAATCTTCCTCTATGGTTATGTATGAAAAAACCTTTTACCTTCATGATTATACACATATTAGACCCTTCTGATCTCAGCATTTATATTGATGTATACATAAAACCTTTAATAAAAGTGTTGAAACTTCTTTGGGATGTGGGTGTGCACACATATGATGCTTAGTCGAATGACATATTTTAGATGTGTGTTGCGCTTATGTGGATGATCAATGATTTTCCAGCTAATGAAAGGATGTCTGGATGGATCCGGAAGGGAAAACTGTCATGTCCAATTTGTATGAAGAATACACAATCCAAAAGACTGAAACATCAATGTAGTTTCAGTTTTATCGGACATCAAAGATTATTTCCAATGGACTATCCAAGGAGAAATAATCGTCAAAGATTTGATAATACCATAGAGACTGATGACCCACCTTAGTGTATGTCTGGAACTGATGTATTTATGGAATTAAAAGATTTTGGTTTTTCATTCGGGAAGGGTCAAATGAATTCTAGAAAAATAAAGAACGTTTCATCTAAAACCTGTTACATTTGTAAGAAGAAAAATACCTTTTTTGGTTTTCCTTATTGATCAACAAATTTGTTACGTCATTGTTTATACATAATGCACATTAAAAAGAATATATCTGAAATTTTTCTTTCGATACGTCTAAATCTTAAGGGAAATACCATAGATGATTTATAGTCTTGCTGTGATTTGGTGGATTGGGGCATCAGACCAGAATTGTATCCTTTGCGTATCAGTGAAAATAAATGGCATGTCCCATGTTCTTATTATGTGATGAGACCTATGAAAAAATCAATTTCTGGAAGTATTAGATATTATTAGAGTTCCTAATGGATATTCAAGCAACATATCTAAACGGGTCAACAGAAGAGAGTAGAAGCTAAGATCTTTGAAGAATCATGATTATCACATTTTTCTGCTTGAGTTGATTCCAATAGCAATCAATCATCTTTTTTCCAATAATGTATGTGTGACTGTTATTCAGTTGTGCCATTTTTTATAGATCATTAAGCTACGAAGTATTCCATGACTGTATTTAAAAATTGTTGACAATGCCCCATTAATTTTGCGTGAGTTGCAGAAAATATTTCCTCCATCATTTTTCACATGCATCTTGCAACTGACTATCCATATTCCCACTTTAATAATTCTCAGAGGACCTATTTCTTTTCTTCGGATGTATCCAACTGAAATAAATATATACACATTAATTTCTTATGTCTGAAATAATAATAAACTAGAAGGTTCTATCATGAATGATTACTAGGCTCAAGAATGTATGGATTTCTTCTCAATGTATTTGTATGATCGTACTACAAGATTGAACAAAACAATGAGAAATAAAGAAGGACAGTATGAGGAAATTGAAACCAGTTTTACATCACTTCCTCAAAAAGGAGGAATTCTTGGATCATATACATTAAAGACATTAATCCTTGAAGAGTGGGAGATGGCACATCACACAAATTTGTTCAACTATGATTTGTTCGATTACTACATCATGTAACTCAATGTAATATTTATATCATACATATATATCTGTTAATCTATTCATATTTTTTATCTACAAGGAACATAAAACTATGATAAACAGAAAGCATCGTTTGTTATCTTTGAGAAGGAGATAGTCTTTGCATAGGAAACTATTTTCTTCTTGGATAAAATTGAAGTTAAATATATTACTTTTTAAAATAATTTAATCAATATTTAATTATGTATAATATTCATTTATATTGCAGGTACTGAGTTTTCCTACTGACTCTGTCTATAAGGAAATAAGAGCTTTGTATTTTCGTCCTAATATCGTTGTTCATTACTGTAAATCAATTTTTATCAGTGGGTAAAAAATCATTGTCATAGAACGAGGAAAGAACATGAGAACACAACATGATACTGTTATGGTTACTGCCACAATAGATTTTTATGCCAGTGTATCAGTTATTAGACCACGATTTGAAAATGTGGGTTATTATGGAGTCATTGAAAAATAGTAATATCAGATTATTACTCGCATGGACGATTCATGATGATGAAATGCCTTTGGTTTGATTCGATGATGAGATAGAGAACATTTTTTTGATGATTTTTGATTTCTAGTAATTAATATGAATCACACTCTTACTACAGAAGAACCATATGTATTGACATCTATGGCTAAACAAGTTTTTTATGTCAAATACCGACTTCAACCTAAATTTTGTGTCATAGTTGATGTAATTCCAATACATATTTTTGATGATGATGATGATGGAATTTATATTTTTCCTACTGCCATTGGAACCAATCCATTTATTTCTTTTTATGAATCTAATATCTCAATTTTCAGAGTTGAGTGTGATCCTGAAGTTGTGGTGGAATATATATAGAATCATCCATACGTCATCTTAATTTATTTGGTTTACCTTGAGATGGGTTGTTATGGTTGGTTCAATTAAAATTTATTATATATTGATTACAAAAAGGTTGTATTCTATTTGACTATTATGTCAATTTTAAATGTTTATAGGTTGGAATTTTTATTTTAATTGCATTTTGTAATTTGGAATTGAACTGTATTAAAACCTACAAAAACAACATTTCTAACTGGGTGAAAATTTCATTGTATCAACTATGATTTGTATAAAATTTTTATGACTCTAAGACCTCTCTCTAACAATTTATATGGTAATGAACATGATGGTTTTTATTTTTCTGAAAAACATGTATTGAAACCTTCTTCATCTACCTGAACTAAAGAAGTTAAATTTTTCCTTAATTTTGACAACTACATCAACACTTATAAATCAGGTAGAATCAATGTTCCATGATTTTAATAGACTTATGACACATAGTAAATAATTATCCAAATAAAAATAAAATTTCTTTATTACACATTATATGATTTATTGACTTCATTATATCTTTGTAAAATCTCACAAAAAAACAATGGTTACTTATATTATCCATGAATCCCCTTATTCCCTTTCATTTATTTTGTTTTTTAGGTTACAGATGAGTTATACATTTCTATTTACTTTCATATTTGTTTAAAATGAAGGAAAATGAAACCAATTGGAGATAGGCAACAAAAAAAAGATTATGGACAATTGTCGTCGCATGTCAGAGATGGGAATTCTACCACTAGTTCTTGCAGGGAGTATTTTATTTCAAATATATTTATTTAAATAATATATAATGTCTTGTGATTAATTTTTTTAAACATTTTTTCAGGATCTATCAATTAGGCAACATATATTTTATGAGAAGCATAGTAGTGGTCCAAGTACATGGGGTGTCTATACATGGGGGTGGTACAGGTGCTAGACGATCTGGTCGGCATACCCGATTAGACCTTACCCATCCCACTGACGTACCATCCATCCCACATTATGATCCCGGTGTGCAGTTAGGGACACATGGGATATTTATCCCTCCCATGTTTTCACCTCCCTTTACATCTCAGCCTCCTAACCCGACATTACCATAGCTGATGATGATTCACACTCCCCATACATCATTTGGCCATCCATCCCTATCATATTCTTTTACTTCTTCTTCCTTATCTCTAAGAATTTATATTCCATATTCTACGACTATTAATCTTCTAGAGTCTATCCTTGCAGAGCATACATTGGGACCCACTCCATCTAAATAGGGTTTTCCTTCAGTTTCTGTGGATCTAGTAGCTCCCATTGATCATACTACCACATGTATACATTTACAACCCCAAAAAATTGTTACACCATTATTTATTTTCCGTATAACATGTATTGATACAATATTTTTTTATTTCATAAAAAATACATCTACTGATAGGACGCGAGGGTGGGGGTGTACACACATGAGTTTGATGTGGAACTTCCACACACAGTTGATTGTGGACTACAATGAAGATAGTCAGATGATTGAAAATTCTATGCAGCAATGTCAGAGTTTTTTGGTGACACTTGCCAAATACTCCGACATCATTCAGTCAGCCCGCAACCATAGAGACTACTTCCAAATGATGTCCAGGAGAAAGCCTGGGTAGAGATATGGGTAAAATCATCTGTTGTACTTAATTCAATATATTAATTTTAGTATGTATATGAATTAATATTTTGGTTTCAATTGCAGTTTAATTTACCCGATGGTGAGGGTGCACAACCAACACATCTAAAGGATTTAGGGGAGCTTTAGAGAGCATATAATCATGCTTTGTACATTACCTGGTGTGATAGAGTGGGCACAGAGTTAGAGGTGGTTCATATCCTGGATGATTTTCCCTTAGAACAGTACCGACATATGATTACTCATTGGGGGACTAGACAATTTACAGTATTAGTCAAATTAGATATATTTAAATGAAATATTTCATGTTTTTCATTTATACTATTTATTTATATTTATTTAAGATTCATCTAGAGGAAGAAAAATATTGATTCTAAGAAATAAGTCCACACATTTGGATGTACTATGATTCCAGGTCAATATAGATTTCAGGTATGTCCGTTTATAATCTTTCAATATGACTTGCACTTTCTATTGCATCCTCCATAATTTATTCGATTGTTAAAGTATTTATAAAATTTTAGTTATGAAATTACTATGTTTTTTTTGGTATCGATTTTTAAATTATGGTTTTATATATTCAATTTCATTATAGATGCATTAATTGAATATAAAAGGACGTGTGACTCGAGAAAAACTGTTTTTCTCGAGTAAAAAGATGAATGATTAAAGTACGGTTAATGAAGCGACTCATCAACAAATTGTAATTTATACATTATAGATTTAAAATTTTAATCTCACTTTTTACCTTGATATTCAATTTATATATGTAATAGGCTTCTTTGGAGGCCCAATTTTCCATGGAACATGACAATTTGGGGCCACACGATCACTTACATCAGCTGTTGGGAGATGAGCACCCTGGTAGAGTACACTGCCAACCTGGGAAGAGTATAGTTCCGATGAGGTATTCTCCTTCCTCAAGTATGATTTTTAGTTCCACCTAGTTGTTGCAGGTTAAGGCATAGGAAAAATAGGGTGAATAAAGGGAAACAGAGACGACAGAACAGTCTACTAGGGTAAACATTGTATTTATGAAACTGATTGAAGTTTTACGTCGAAAACTTCCACCGGAGGCCAGAACTTCTTGTAATGAATATATGTTTTTGAAGAATTCTATATATGGTGCACCAGGTAGCAGTTCTATTGGTGGTTGGGACGATGGCTAGGATGAGGCCATGGTGGAGGAGGCGGGTGAGGAAGAGGCCGAGGCGAAGGAGGAGGCTGAGGCGGAGGAGGGTGATGAGGAGGTCGAGGATCAATACTAGTGTAAGGAGGAGGGCATGGAAGATGATGGGGACGATGATGAGGACGATGTTGGGGGTTATGATTATGGTGATGAGGGACATATTGATCCTTTATGTTATAACTCATATTAATTACCTTTGAGGTTTATGGATTTGTTGTGCCTAAATATATGTGTGATTGAGTAGTTCACAATATCATTATTTTTTATCTATTTTAATGAAATTTTAATTTTTAGTGGAATTTAAAAAATTTATGTTTTGATTAGATGTTTATATATTGAAATTAATTTTTTCCATTGAAATAATTTTCTTAGAAAATATGTTAATACCATTCCATGTGTCTGGGACAACACCCTCCCCCCTCCTCCCTGGACACCGGACATCCCCCAACCCTCCTCCATGGACCCTGGATAGCCCATCCTCCATCCAATGCCCTAGAAGCCCTCCCCCACCCTCTTACTAGGACCCTGGACATCCCCCACCCATTTCCCTAGACCTTAGACACCCCCTTCCTCCCTGAACCCTGGACCGCCCCCACCCTCCTACCCGAACCCAGGAAATCCCCACAGAAAACCCCTATCCTCCTCCCTAGACCTCGGACAGCCCCCCTCACCCCTGGACCCTATACATCCCACCACCCTCCTCCTAGAACCCCGAACAACCCCTGGACAGCCCCCCGTCCTCCTCCCTAGACCCCAGATAGCCCCCCCACCCTCCTCGCTGGACCCCTGAAATCCCCCAGATATCCTCCCACCCCACCCTCCTCCCTAAACCGTGTACATCCCCCTCCTCCCTGGAACCTGGACAGCCACCCCCCCCCCCCCCCCACCTTCCTCCGTAGACCTCAGACAGCCCTCAGACAGCCCCCCAGACAGCCCCTCGGATAGTCCCCCCACCCTGATCCCTATACCCCAGACAACCCCATCCCCCTGGACCCTATACAACCCCCTTACCCCCCTCCCATAACCCCGTACATCCCTCCGGATAGCCCCCACCGTCCTCCCTGGACCCTGGAGAGCTCCCCACACTCCTCCCTGGACCCCGGACATCCCCTCCTCTCTGGACCCTAGATAGCCCCCACTCTCCGCCTTCGACCCCGGATATCCCCCATAAATCCCCTAGATAGCCCTCTATACATCCTCCCTGACATGCCCCCTCCCTCCTCCCTAGACCCTGGACTTCCCCCACCCTCCTCCATGGACCCCAGACAGCCCCCACCCTTCTCCCTAGACCACAAACAGTCCCTGACTTAACATCCCAACAATGGGAAAGCACAGATATGGTATATATAAAACATAACGACAATTAATTAAAGGATAAGGACCACATACCATGATTCTAGAGACAATCACACTCAATGTGTCTCTCTTTTGTTTATAGTGGACCCTATTTTAAGTAAACAATAATAGACATACAAAGAACATACAAAACATATTCTGATTGTGTTGATACTTTTGCACAAGGATCCATGGGTAATTTTTGACGTGTATGAGTCATCCTTGACTCAATCCGAGGCACACTGTGGCAGGTACCACTCAATTAGTCTCACCTTTATTTGAAATGGACAATATTTTAAGTGAAACCGACAACTGTCATATGGAAAACTGACCAAACACTTTCAGATTGTGTTGTTACTTTAGTAAAACAATCCATGGGTCATATGTGATATGTACGAATCAACCCTGCCTCAATCCGTGTCATGTTGTGGCTAGTATCACTTGAAGTGTCTTTCATTTGTTTAAAATGGACACCATTTTAAGTAAAAACAACCAGCATACAAAAAACCGACCAATCATATTCAGATTGTGTTGATACTTTAGCACAAAGATCCATTGTTAATTTTTGACGTGTACGATTTAACCCCGCCTCAATATGAGGTACGGTGTGCCCGGTACCACTCAAAGTGTCTCACTTTTATTTAAAATGGACAAAAATTTAAGTGAAATCAACCACTGTCATATGGAAAACTGACCAAACGCATTCAGATTCTATTGATACATTAGGAAAATGATCCATGGGTCATTGGTGACGTGTAAGAATAAACACTGCCTCAATTCGAGGCACGGTATGTCCATTAACACTACAATTGTCTAACTTTTATCTGAAATGGATAGGATTTTATGTGAAAACAACAACTTGCATACAAAAAACTGACCAAACACATTTAGATTCTATTGATACATTTGAAAAATTATCCTTGGGTCATTTGTGACATGTACGTGTCAACCCTGACTCAAGTAGAGGCATGGTGTGTTGGGCACCACTCAAACTGTCTCACTTTTTATTTGAAATTGAAAAGATTTTATGTGAAAACCAAAACATGAAAATGGAAAATCGAAGAAACACTTTCTTATTGTATTGATACATCCAGAAAATGATCGATTGGTCATTTGTGACGTGTATGAGTCAACCCCACCTCTATCTGAGTCATGGTGTGCCTGTTATCTCTCGAAGTGTCTTTATTTTGTTTAAAATGGACACCCTTTAGGGTAAAAACAACTGGCTTATAGAAAATCATCCAAATGTATTCTGACTATGTCGATACATTAGCACATGGATCCATGTGTCATTTTTGATGTGCACGTGTCACCCCCAACTCAATTTGAGGCATGCCGTGGCCGATAACACTCAAAGTGTCTCACCTTTATTTGCAATGGTCGATATTTTAAGTGAAAACAAGAACTGGAATATGGAAAACAGACCAAACGTATTCGGATTGTGTTGATAAATTAGAACAACTATCCATTGGTCATATATGACATATGATTCAACCCCGCCTCAATCTGAGGCAAGGTGTGGCCGGTAACACTTGAAGTGTCATTATTTGGTTTAAAATGGACAACCTTTTATGTAAAAATAACGGTCATACGGAAAACTGACCCATCATATTTGGATTGTGTTGATATATTAGAACAAGGATACATGGTTCATTTTTGACGTGTACCAGTCAACGTTGCCTCAATTTGAGGCATGGTGTGGTCGGTACCACTCAAAGTGCCTCACTTTTATATGAATCAGACAACATTTTATGTGAAAACTACAACTGGCATATAGAAAACTGACCAAATGCATTCAGATTCTATTGATACATTAGGAAAATGATCAATGGGTCATTTGTGAAGTGTAAGAATCAACCCTGCCACAATCTAAGGAATGGTGTGGCTGGTACCACTCAAATTGTGTCACTTTTATTTGAAATGGACATGATTTTAAGTGAATACAACAACTTGCTTAGGGAAAATAGAACAAACTCATTTGGATTCTATTGATAAATTGTGATAACTATCCATGGGTCCTTTTTGACGTTTCAGAGTCAACCTCGCCTCAATTTGAGGCACAGTGTGGCTGGTACCACTCAAACTGTCTAACTTTTGTTTGAAATGGACATGATTTTAAGTGAAAACATCAACATGTATATGGAAAACATACCAAATACTTTATAATTATACTGATACTTCAAGACAATGATCCATGGGTCATTTTTTACGTGTACGAGTCTGCCCCATCTCAATCTAAGGCACGGTGTGGCCGACATCACTAAAAGTGCCATTATTTTGTTTAAAATGGGCACTGTTTTATGTAAAAAAAAAATACATTCTGAAGACATACCAAACATATTCTGATTGTTTTGATACTTAATAGAAATAATCCATGGATCATTTGTGACATGTAAAAGTCAACTCAATCTCAATTTGAGGCACGGTGTGGCCGGTACCACTGAAACTGTCTCACTTATATTTGAAATGGACAACATTTTAAGTAAAAACGAGAACTGCCTTACCGAAAACATACCAAACGCATTCAGATTCTATTGATACTTTAATAAAACTATAAATGGATCATTTATTACGTTTACGGGTCAACCCTGCATCAATCCAAGGAATGGTGTGGCCGGTAGTACTCAAACAGTCTCACTTTTATTTGAAATGGACAATATTTTTAGGGAAAACAACAACATTCAAATGAAAAAATGACCAAACATATTCGGGTTGTGTTAGATGCATTATCACATGGATCCATGGTCTATCCTCACACAATCCACTTCTCATGTGAGGAACTCCTACCCCAATTTTGAATCACATGACATTTAATATGCCAATCCAATTATCAAATAAGGGGTTTTAGACCAAACCAAAGTCCCTTTGGGAACCAAATACCAAAGACATAATTGAATATCCATACCCACTACCCAAAATAGAGATTCATCTCACATCACACCCATGATACAATATTACAATTATCCACATACCCCCTTATTCCAATTGAAAAGTCAGTGAAAAACATGTAGGCTATTTGAGTAACCCATCACATATGTCGAGATTGGCCAATGCTTCCCACTAACACATCAGGAACCATTTATATTTGGATACATAGTCATTAGAGGAATATAAACATCCCATGTTCTTCTTATAACTCATCCTAGGTCTATGTAAATGACCACTACCATTTTTGGTCTTAGGGGCATCATGATCCTTGTCCACTCTACCCATGTTTTTTATCTATTCAGACCATGATTAAGCATCCCATGTTATTCATATAACATGTAGGCATTTTCCCTTTTGTGTATTTGTGTTGTGGTTTGAGTGAGGAGTGAATTATAAATTTTGAATACTGTTATGGGTGTGATTGCTTTTCAATTCTAAATTTCTGAATTCTGGATGTATTGGATTCTGGATGTATTGGTAATGAATTCTAAATTTTGAATACTATTATGTGTATTGGATTCTAGATGTATTGGTTTTTAAATTTTTATTGGTGTTATGGGTGTTATTGCATTTCAATTATGGATTTATGGGATTGTGGATGTATTGGATTATTAGATTTTTCTCTTGTGTTGTGGTTTGAGTGAGGAATGAATTTTAAATTTCTAAATTTCTAAATTCTGGATGAATTTAAAACCTCCCATGTATGCTTTTGGATTCTGGATGTATGTGTTCTTGCAGAGAGATTTGCAGGTTAGAGGTGGAGAGTTGCAGGTTGGAGGTGGATGTTGGCTGCTGTGGAGCTACAGCATATATATACCATTATTTTTCAAAACCACTTGTATAGCCTTCTGGTGTATATTATAACAATGGTTTTGTATAACCAACGGTATACACTTCTAACCACAGTTTTCAAAACCATTTTTAAATCCTTTGGTTGTATATTGTAAACAATATACCAATGGTTCAAAACCATTGGTATAAGGGTAAAATATACCAACGGTTTGTGAAACCGTTGGTATTTCTCTTACTTTAAGAGATATAACAAAGGTTTTCATACAACCGTCGAAATAACACTATAACCATGACTTGCATGGCCATAGTTTGGGAAACCGTTGGTATATAATATACCAACGGTTTTTAACCATTAGTAAAGTGTAAAATTACAGTAGTGATTATGAATGTTGTTACTCACACTATGATCTTTATTTTTATTCAGAGGAGGGAAGCAGAAAGGACTAGGGTAACAATAAATGTTATTAAAAATTTACTAATGTCAAGCCAAAATTTATTATGAATCTAGTGAAGGATGTTATGATTATTTCTAATCAGCTTTCATAGAACATGATTAATAACATGAACCTTAACTAACTCTCAGACTCACCGTAGAATATAAGGATAGATTTCGCTAAGATTTTTGGTATTGGAGACATAGGGGTTAGAAGATTCAGTTTAGCATATACCTAAAATGTGGGTAGAAACACCAATGTTTATTTCATGGAGTAAGGGGAAGATATTTATGGTGTAGAAAAGAAATAAAATAAAAAATTAATTGTATATGAAAATGAAAAGTTCAATTAACCAAATATATGATAATAATGGTATACCAAAGGTACGATCGACTATTGAATGTTTTAAATGTGGAATGTAAGAGTATTATAAAAATTTATTTTCTTGAGGGTAAATATTTTGAAGAGAGTCAGAATGGTTTTATGATTAATGGTTATTTTGTTGATGATGAAAATACCACGAATGAAATATGAATGGTAAGTGATTTTCTAATGGTATTATTTTTTTGAACATAATAAGAACGGTTAAATTGAATTTGATTTATATTAATATGTTATTCATATTTCACGTTGTGGGAAATATGTATTAATAAATAATATTATCTGGAATAGTCAATGAATTGAGAAGTTATTTGGTTGAATTATGTTTTTAGGTACTGGAATTAAAGGATTATTTTATATGAATCATAAATTATATAAGGATTTTCCTTATAAGTGATTCATTAAGGAATTTCAAAAATATATTAAATGGTTCTAATTGACTAGAAAAATGATTTAATGGAAATGTGATATTTTAATTAATGGATGAAAACACTTAATATGTTTTATGGTTGACAAAAAAATGTATAGGATGGATAATGTTATGATTATTATAGATAAATAAAATAATTTAATATTAATGACCTTGGAACTGAAAATGAATTCATTAGAAATTTTT
Organism: Viscum album; assembly: GCA_963277665.1. NCBI lineage: Eukaryota > Viridiplantae > Streptophyta > Magnoliopsida > Santalales > Viscaceae > Viscum > Viscum album. The sequence continues at coordinate 1,721,355,057 of OY728147.1, read as the reverse complement.
TTTATACTATCATTGATGGATTTTACAACATTTTGGGTTTTATAAAATACAAAAATAATCAATTTTTTATATATTGATTAATGAAAAATTGGTGTTTTAAAAAAAATTATTGTAATCCATGTTATTAATATGTTTCAAGAGAATACATGGAGATTTTTTTTCAAATGTTATGTTCCTGAAAATTGCGATCAATTTCATCCTATTTTGTGGATTAATGATATGCTTATTTTGAAAATTTTAGAGAAATTCTTTATATGAATTTAATTTTGGAATTTTTATAAGGTGAAAAGTTTTTGGAATGGTTTATTTTAAACATAGGGTGAGGTTATAGAGAATAATTAATTACATCTAAATAAAATGATTTTTGAATATCATATTTTAATGCCTCAGAAATTAACATTAATTTTTTTATTATATGGGATTATTCTGAGACTACACGCTTTAACGACATGTAATTCTGAGGCCTGGTGAGTGTAGAATGGAATTTTGAACTTTTTTTTGTTCATTTATGTAAATATACACATGGGTTATCTATAAATCTGAACCGGTGCATGGATTGAAAATCTCAGAGCATTGTTGATTTCAAAACATCTAGACTCACCAATAATGGACTAAACTTCACCCCGCAATGGTAGGACGAAAAATTTAATTTTTGGGTCTTTTCAGATAACAATAATATAACTTTAAAATTTTATTTTATTTTTTATTCGATCCATCGAGTGGAAGATGGTGACACTACGGTGCGGGGATGAGGTGATGACAAGGTGAAATTAAGGAATCCCCTTAAAGTCTTGTTGTGAAAGCATAACTGCTATGCTGTTTCATAAATGAAACAGCATAGCGACATAAAGTCGCACCATAACAGACTTGTTGCAGCATGTATCTTTTTATTAAAATACTTCTGTTGGAGTTTGGGGGAAATAATCTACTAGGATCATTTTATGAACCTCTAACGAACATCCTCGCCATAAAAGAATGACAAATGTTGATGAATGTAAGACATATTTGTTGCACCTCGATAAATAGAGTTGTAAGTGACGAACGACGTCGTTGTCTTAAAATCTTGGGGATGTAATGTTGTGGTATGAAATATCAAAGATGTAGTTGTCTAATTTGTGCATGCTCTTCATTGTTCTTATTTTAGAAATGAAAAATGCAGTTAAACCCATGACCATGTTGATCTTTGAATCATGTGCCCGTATGGGAGGGAATTTTTTTTGGGATTTTGTTTAACTAGGGATAAAATTATCAATTTTTTATTGGACTAAAATCCCCATACCATCCATGATTAAAAAATTATAATGTGGAAGGAGCGGGCCAACCCAAAAAAGGATTGAGCCCCTTTTCTTCGCTTGTTCATTGTGTCCAAACATTGGAATCAACAACTAGCTGGGATTGAGACCTCCATGGTAAAAATAATGTTCCCTAGAGATTGTATGTGATGATAGAAAAAAAAGACCATAGGAGAAAATATCATGGTTCACTGAAGGAACCACAAGTGTGTCTGCAGTAGCTGACGGTGTCCCACAGTCGTGGTCGTGAGTGGAGGATGGTGGTGTGCCTATCGACACGCCTTACAGGTAGGATGCCGTGAGGGGATGGCTACAGTATCGGTGGGGTGATGCAGTACTAGCAGGACACTGCATGGTGTGGTGTCCCATATATGGGAAACATAGATGAGAAGGAATCCATTTTACTTTGACCACAGTAGGAAGGCCAAACGTCCATGTGGATAGTAAGGAGGGGATGCGGTGGGCTACTGCACCCCAGGTTTGCACCACTAACACCCCGTGCAGCCAGTCTTCATGCTGGTGGGCCACACCCCCAGCCTGGAGGCAGAACCTGTGCTGGTGGGATAGAGCCAAACTGGTGTGTCCAACATTTTCCTAGGGTGCTAAGCCTGCAATGGAAGGCTATACCCATTCCCTTCGAGATAGTTCATATGAGACCGGGTCGTCAGGTGACTTGGCAGGCTGGACCATTGGCTAAACTGGGCATGGCCTAGCGAAGCCCTTTGGGCATGACCCACTAGCCATGCCATAACATCCCAACCCAAATTCTAATACAGGTTAGGCTGAGTAATTTGGGACTATGTTGCGGTATGTGGGACCCCTGGGCTGAGTCGGTCGAGTCCGTTCGACCATGTCAGACCAGACCGAGACAAAGCCGGCCCATGCTAACTAAAATACTAATAACCTACAAACTGTGGGTCTGATTGACGAGACGTTCACAGAATTGGGACCCTCTTAACGAGTTGAATCTTTTAGAATTCCCTTAATAAAATTTCATGTATGTTGAGATGAGATTAATAGTTTGAGGATATGTTCTCAAAGGCGCGGTAAATTGGGAACCATGCGGTAGGATGAGTCATGAAGACTGCTGACATTTGACTTTGTGTGACTCGACAATAACCTTTTTGGAAGAAATTTTTTGGAACTTTCAGGACCATGGTGGGAATAAATTTTGTGTAAATATTCAAGCCCATAGTATGCGATGACATGGAGTACCTCAGTAGACCATGATTAGTTTCAAGTACTTTTGTGTGACTTTGCAGGATCATGGTACAATATGGAAAGAAGTACCTAAGTAGTCCATGGTTAGTTGGATGCACTTCTAAGTGACTTGGCAGGCCCACATTACTTTATAGAGGATGATTTTTCTAGCAGTCAAGGTGTTCAATGATGTGACTGATGATTCTTCAATCACTACCATAAATGTTTAACTAGTGTTTTCTTTCTCATGCTTTGTTCATTACATTGAGGATTTTTTGTGGTCTTTGATTTTAGTTTTTGGAACCCTATTGAGTATTTTGTTACTCATCACTCCATGGGATTCTCCTGCATGTGTTTTTTTACTAAAGATGATCGATGTTTCAGTAGAGACGTTAGTGGATCAGGACACAGATGTGCTCATGGAGATGGGGCCAACGAACGCTATAATGATGGACATGGGGGCCTAGGAATAGGAGGGCCCCAATTGGATTATGTGGATTGGATGTTCTGATTTGTCTTCCAAAAACTACAATACGGTCACAATTATGTGTGTTTTTTCACCGATGGACATCAGATATTCCTTTTTATAAAATGTGGTTTTCAGTTCATTTATTGGTTTTGTATCCTAGCACACTTATATTAGTTTTAGATTTACGCAGTTTTATTTTTGCAATACTTGATTCCTTTTTAGTATTTGGGCCATGATTGTTCATGTTTGTGTTTATATGTACTTCGTAAAATGCCTACCATTTTATGGTTGACTGCTTCAGTGCTAGTATCCTACCCCCGACCATTGGGAGGCGGGCTTGGGGTAGTCGCAACACGAGCCTTGGGGGATGAGTCATGAAAAAGTGTTATCAGTGGGAGTTCGGTCCTACCATAATGACCGAGATTCTGTTGTTTTGTTTTGGGGAAATAGTGTAATGTGTTTTGAGTATGACATTAAGATTTGGGGAGTCCAGTGTTGGTGCGACGGCTGACGTATCCATACGCCAAGGCCTTAAATTATGCTTTTCGGGTCAATACATGAATTTTTTTTGTGATTTGATAATGGTTCCTTATAACAATTCAATTCATTTATTTATGGAAAATCCCAAACACTTTATCCCATGGAAAATTTTATTTCACTGAATATTTATCTTAATATGTAAATTCTCTTTCCCCATTGAAATTTTCTCCTTACATTTTTTTCATTATTCATGTTATAGTTTCTCTAAATCTAACCCATTTTATTTCTAAAGTGTAAAATTTGGTTTCAGATATAAAAATATTGAAATTGTGTAAATACATAGTCATAGATTATTAAATTTTCAAGTTCTGAATTCAGGTTTTGAATTTTCGGAAATTCGGACTCTAAATTCTCTGAAATTCAAACTTTTAAATCGTTGAAATTCAGACTCTGGATTTTTTGAAATTTAGACTCTGAATTCTCTAAAAATTAAACTCTGAATTCCTCTGAAAATCAGACCCTGAATTATATGAAATTCAGACTGAGAATTCTCTAAAATTCAGACTCTGAATTTCTCAGAATTGAGAGTCTAAATTCTTCTGAATTCAGACTATTAATTCCTTTAAAATTCGATATCATATGTCTATAGAATTTTGATTCTGAATTACTTGAAAAAAAATATATAAATATCCATGTAATATAGACTCCAACTTTTTACTTTCTTAGACTCCAAACATTATTTTTCCTTAGACTCTGAAAAATGGATTTGGTTAGGAACCATATTTTACATGCCCCTGTTTTAGTTACTAAACAATGTCATAAAATCAATTCCTAACTTAACTTTGTTTGAGTGACACATTTACAAGTCACTCCGAGATTCAAGGAAAAATATAAACATTGGAGAAGGGAGTCAACCATTGGTGAAAAGCCTATAAATTGGATCTCATTCGAATGAGCTCAAAACATTTGATGAATCATTTGATCACTCTTGAGATTTGATGCAGTTGAGGAGATTTTTAGTGGAAGAAACTCGCATGCCTTGTGTGTACTAAACATCATGTTCATCTTTTCTTCATTCCACTCTAATTGTGGTTGTGTACAATCATGGACATCTGGGGATAGGAATAAAGAGCCTTCAACTACCTTAATGTTTGAGGACTTCCTCGATAAGTAAAACGGATGTGCTAACTACCTTGAAGTTCGAGGGCTTGCATGGATTGCAAGACACACTCCGATATTCTTATCGAGGGTTTACCCTGGTGTGGGTATGCCATTATTTCAGGAAATTATATATCAAGCGACCTTTTTCCAAGGTATTTGTATAACCTACTATCTAGGTTAAAAGATTCCATACTTGTTACTTGTATTTTTTCACGTTTTGTTTTCGCAACATTTTGATTAATATGTAAAGTATAACAATCTTATAATTTCTTGTACTAGAATATTTTGATTAATAATATTCTATACACTCTATGGTAGAATCATTTTCGTTAAAATAATTTCATTAGTTTCATTTTCAGAACCATATATCTGAAACCTAACTATTTTTTAGAATTAAGTGTTCTTGTGAATTTACTTTATTTAACATTGTTAAACATCGTCAATCTTAAGGTTGAGAATTAAATTTTTATATCAACATTAAAGGTTATAAAAGAATTTTTAAAGGATACAATTCACCCACCCCCTTTTGTAATTGAGAATCTACATTCATTATTTAATCCTACAATTGGTGTTATATCATATCTCTGAAATACTTATTTTCACATGTATGTTTTCTTGATCATGTTTTAATTTTTCTGAATATATTTTAGTTGCATAGGATTTTTTTTCCTTGTTTACAAACTATTACTATTACCATGTTTCCATTGAAATAAAATTTCTATCAGATGGAAGGAATGAATTTTGGTTTTATTGAAAAATCATAATCCTACTAGACCACCTTTATTTAATGGGAATTATTATGAATATTGGAGAGATCGTATGAAGTCATTTATTATTAATACTGGAGTGAGCAACTTTTTTATGCTTACTAGAGTTTACAGGATTATTAATAAGGAATTCATAACTTTTACTAACCAAGAAAAGTCATAATATCAAATAAACTACAAGGTATGAAACATATTATTGTGTTCCATGACTAGGAATATATATAGTCAGATTTTTTTCTTGAGAAGAAGAAAATTTTATGTAGAAGAAATTGGAGGTTACTCATTTTGGTACAACCAATGTTATAGAAACATAAAGAGTTATGCTTAGTGCATAATATCATGGTTTTTTATTTTTTATGGATAACCTATGTGAAAGGTACAACAATGGTTTATGACTCTTTTTAAGAGTTTAAAATCAATGGGTGAGAAAGGATTAGATGATGAGGCACCTGTGGACAAGATTATAGATATCATTCAAAATTGGTGGGAGTCTTAGGGATCAACTATTGATGGGAATTGTAAAGTATCTATGATTACTCTTGATAAGGTTTTTGGAACTCTTCTTCAACATGATACATGAATGAAAGGAGATGCTGATTTGAATAAAAAGATGAATTGAAATGGAAGTGTATCCTTTACTACTACTAAAGCAAAGACTCTGGAAAGGGTTACAAAATCCAAGTCGAATAAAGTCATTGTTTTTTCTGAATCAAGTGAAAGTGAACATTCTAAGAATGAATAAGCTAATATTTCTCAAAGGATGAAAAATATATTTGGGAAGAATGAATTTCAGTATTGATATAAGAAGAAAGGATGAAAATAAAAGAAATACTTTGAATTCACTTGTTATGAATTAAAAAGAGAAGTGCATATAAGGCCAGATTGTCCTATGCTTAAGAGAAGGATGAAAAGGAAAAGAATTATAAGAAGAATATAAATAAGTACAACAAAGTTAAAGCTAAGAATGTTTTGAAAGCTAATGTTAACTATAGAGCCAGTGGTGGAGACTCTCCTAATGAATCCTCGGCTTATTAATCTTCTAGTAAGAAGAATCATTGTTAAATTTCAAAGTTACCAATTGAAAATCATTATCTAATGGTCAAGGTACACAATATTGAATCAATAACCAATGTATTCATGAATTATAATAATAGTGATAATAAATATTATGAATATTTAGATAAATTATCTTCTTCTGTTGAATATAACACTTTACTTACTTATGATGATGTTCCTAGGTTTTCAAAGCTTCATGAGAATGAAAATTCAAAAGTCAGGAAAAGTAATGATAATAAAAATTTTATAATTTCTATTCAATTAAAAAAGTATAAGATATTTCTAAATATCTTGATAAGAAAATTTATGAATTTGAAATTATTTCAAAAACCCTTGAGGAATTTAATTCTAAGAAGAATAAACTTTCTAAGGATCTAGAAAAATAAATTTCTAAGAAAAAATATTTTAGAGACTAACTCTATTGCTAAAAATAATGTTCTTTAGGATGAAAACATAGTTTGTAAAATAAATTCAGAAATATTTTCCTTAAGGAAGTGTTTTTCAAACATTAGCTTTTGTAAGGAAAACATTAATATGATGTATTACAAACATTGACCTCTAAAAGAATAATTCTGGATATTAGTATACTCATTCAAAACCAGTTTTTAGTAATAATTATTTTGTTACTCAATGTGCTCCATTATTCACTCTGTGGAAGCGTGGTGAGCGTTGTGGTAAAATTGGTCCTTAAACAAAACCCAGTCTTTAGGCTTTCATAAAGCTTATTTATCTAAGAGAATGTGGATTCCAAAAATATTTCTTTCTAAAATTTCTGGATCCAATATTGTTTGGGTTCTGAAAGTCTAACACTCTTATTTTCAATAATGAAAAGATAGTACCAACAACAACACATGGTACATTGATAGTGGATATTCCCGACACATGAATGGTAACAAAAAAATCTTTGATAAGATTATCAAGATGAAATGAATAAAAGTAACATTCAGAGATAATGCTCTAGGAGACATTATTGTTATAGTTAACATTGTTCTAATTTGAAAAACATTGATTTAGAATGTTTTATATATTAAGGGTATTTAGAACAACCATATCATCATAAGTCAGTTATGTTATGAAGGTTACCTTTTCGATTTTAGGAATGATAAATGTATAGTAAAAAATTCCATTGAAGAGTTTATTCCTTCATCAAATAGGAAAGAGAATGTATACACACTAAACATAGAAGACATTAGGAGCCAAGACCTACCTTGTCATAGTTCAATGGAATATCTTTCTTGGTTATGGCATAGAATGTGAAGACATTATAACCTTATGAACCTAAGAAAACTCTCTATGAAAAGACAAGTTATGGATCTACCAGAGCTTAGATTTTATTTTTCAAAAGTTTGTGCTCCTTGTCAATATGGAAAGAAACATAAATCACATTTTAAAATAGTTAGTGAAGTCTCAACTACAGATGTATTACAGTTGGTGCAGATGTATATTTTTGGTCCAACAAAAACTAGAAGCATTGGAGGGAAATATTATGTTATTTTTTTAGTTGATGATTACACTAGATTTATATGGGTCTATTTTCTAGAAATGAAATTTGAAGATTCTTCTTATTTCAAACTTTTTAGAGCCCATGTTAAAAATGAGAAAAACCTTCCTTCGATAACCATTCGTAGTTATCATAAATGATAATTTCAATGTTCTAATTTTGAAACTTTTTTGTAGTAGAAATGATATTACCCATAACTTATTAGCACCAAGAACTCGTCAACAGAATTGTGTTTTCGAAAGAAGAAATCATGTTCTTCAAGATATAACTATAACCATGTTGAGTGAATATTCGATAGCCAAACATTTTTGGGATGAAGCTCCATATACTTCTTGTTATACTATAAATTGAGTTTTTATTAGACCTTTTCTTAACAAAACCCCTTATGAGTATCAGAATTGTATAAAACCTAAACATTCCTACTTCGAGGAATTTTGTTGCAAAGAATTAATTATGAAAACTAAAGATAATTTTCATAAATCCACACCCAAATCTATTGAAGGAATTTTAATTGGCTACTCCACAAATTCTAAGGCTTATATAGTTTCAATAAAAATATTTGTATAGTTATAGAAATAGGACATGTTAAAGTTGATGAAACTGATCCATTTATTTTTAAACAACCTCAACCAAAATCATCAGATATGTTTTCAGAAACTGATTATCAACCATTGTGTAAAGATTATTCTGTTAAGGAAAATGTACAAGAATTTTTTTTTGAATCAGTTACTCCAGAATCCTTTTTACCATATGTTGATGAATAAGTTTAAAAAAATACATATCAGTTGTTCCTCAATAATCATCCTAGTGATAATATCATTGGTGATATAAATCAACCTATATGTAATTGAAGTTCCTTAAAAAATGATGTAGAAAATCTAGCATTCCATTCTCAATTAGAACCTAAAAGCATTGATGAAACATTAGGTGATGAAGATGGTATAAAAGATATGCAAGATCAGATAAATGAATTCGAAAGGAATAATGTCTGGACCTTGATTGAAAGACCTAAGGAAACTTCTGTTATTAGACAAAAATGGGTCTTTATAAATAAGTGTGATGAAAATGGAATCATAGTAAGATAAAAACCTAGATTATTTTCTAAAGGGTATAATCAAAAAGTTGTAATGTACTATGATGAAAACTATAAATCGATAGCTATACTTGAATCTATTTGTTGTTTAATTTTCTTTACTACATTCTTTAATATCAAGCTATATCAAATGAATGTTAAATGTGCTTTCATTAATGTTTATGTTCTAGAGGATGTTTTTGTTGAAATACCTCATTGTTTTGAAGACACAAAACATCCTAAACAAGTTTTCCAACTTCCTAATGTATTATATGGACATAAACATGCCCTTAGAGCTTGGTATGATAGAATTATAAGGTTTTTTATTCAAAAAAATTATGTTAATGGAAATGATGATCCAAACCTATCTATAAATAAAGATAAGAAAAATATTTTAATTGTTCAAATCTATGAGGATGACATTATATTTTGTTCAACTCATCAATTTTTAACTATTTCCTTTGTGGATCAAATGAATTATGAGTTTTAAATTATTATGATGGTTGAGATAACATTTATCCTGGGTTTTCAAATTTCTCAAAAACCAGAAAGTATTTATATATACCCACATAAGTATATTAATGATCATGATAAAAAGTATTTATATGAAATCAGTAAGAGAATAAGTACTTCTATCAGTACCTAAAATTATCTTGATTTTGATGAAGCTAGGAAACTAGTGGGTCAAAAATCCTTTAGAAGTATGATAGGAAGTATAATTTACGTGACAAATAGTGGTCCAGACATAATTTTTTCATTATACTTATGTGCCAAATTTCAATCCAATCATAGAGAATCTCATTTAACAGAAGTGAAAATCATTTTTCACTACATAAAGGGAACCATTGATTTATGACACTTTTATACTTTTAAAAATTATATTTTAAAATTTTTTTTGGATGTTGACTTTGGTGGATATAGAATGGATAAGAAAAGTACATCTGGAACTTATCATTTCATAAGAGATTCATAAGTTTCTTGGTCATGCAAAAAAGCAACTCTATGTTGCACTTTCCTTTGATAAAGCTAAATATGTAGTAGATTGAAGTTGTTGTGCTTCTGTTTTGTGGATGCAACACATACTCATAGACTATGTTAAGAGTTTTACCAAAACAAAAATAATGTGTGATAATACTAGTGCCATTACATTAAGTAAAAACCATCCATATCACTCTTGTGAAAAGCACATATAAATTAGTCATCACTTTCTTAAGTATCACACACAAAAGGTGATATTATTCTTCAATTTATTGGAAAGCAGGATCAACGTGATGATATTTTCACAAAATCATTACCCACTGATAGATTTGAATACATTAAATAGAAGTTAAGAATGATATGAATAAGGTAATCTTCCATATTAACTTTTTGTTGAAACCTATCACCTTGAATTAAAAAATTTCTTTTCATATAGAGAGTACATTTTCATGTTCGTCAAAAAAAAATTTAGTCAAAATTTTTCGTAGCCAAATTTTTCGTAGTCAAAATTTTTGTAGTCAAGCCTTTTTATAGTCAAGAAGATATTTCCTTATTGTAAAAATTTTCCTAGAAATATGTAAGGAATTATTTCTTTCTCAAATTTCCATATTCATCTACTAGTATGTTGGTATTTTTTATCTTGTTTAAGAATAGTTTTTTTCGATTCACTTTTTCTTAAATTCGATTGTTTATATTAAAAAGATCAAAAGACCAGAGCCTATCAAAATTCTTTCTTCATCTATCATCTCAATGGTTAGATTTGATAAGATGTTTTTCAACCATTAGATCAAACATGGAAGTTGAACCATCACCTTAATCTCCAATATAAATCCACCCCCCTTCTAGTGGTTGTCCCATATCAGTTTTTCATGCATTCACGTGCTGAATTTCTGCCTTTATACTTAATGTCATTCGGAATTCTTAAAAGATTCCTCAGTTATGAATTTCTGTTGAAGCCTCTCCAATGAATTATATGTCGACTATTATAAAAACCTTTGAATGTAATATATAATAACAAAGGATAGTTTATACAAAAATTTTCAAAAAATATGATACTATAATTTCTATGAATTTTCAGTTGAATATATGGGAGAACCATTATATTTCAAAACTAAAGGCACTGCTTCCGGTGTATCCGTAGTTTATGGTAGAGTTCTATGAAAGAGTTATATTTTTAACTAATAAGGTAGAGATGAATTTTCTTACAAGAGTTATGGGAAGACTTATTCTCTTTATTACATAACGACAACTAGTTTGATCAGAATTCCTTATGAAGGTGAAGCATAATTTTTGCTCACAAATTACCAGATTCTTTAAGAACTTTTGATAAGGAGAAGGATCTAGCTTATCATGGTTTGATGGAAGTGAAGAAATTGTAAATTATTTATCTCTCCAAAAACATTCGGATTATTGAGTTATGGGTCTATGGATTTGTCATTACGAGAAAATGGGATAAGGATACTCTAAGGAAAAGTGATATCTATATTCAGAACATCATGGTGAACCTTAGGATGATTAACCTAGTCAAGAAAATCTGGGATACCATTCAGAATATAAATAATGAAAATCTAAACTCTCAAATAATCATATATCCAGTTATTATTTCAAAGATTATAGTTATTTTACTTAAGTCATTAAAAATGCATTTCACTTCTATGACGAGTAATTTTAATGCGATGTTGCTGAGTAGTGATAATATAAAGAGATTGAATGTTCATTTTTCAAGTGATTTAGGTGAATTTTAAGATTGGGCTAAAGTTGAAATCCAACCTCTTTAAAAGAAACAAGAAGTGGCCTAGTCATCCAAAAAGGGTGGAAGGAAGAGAAAGGAAAAGGAGCTGGAAAAGAAATAAAAAAATACGTGGATAAGGAAACTTAGTCTGCACCACTGAATCCAAAAGAAGAAAAAAATCTTATCCTGATGATATAGGGGCTAAGTGGAGAGAATATAAGACTAATTGGAAGGAATGGGAACCTATGTTTGGATTTGACCCTACAGAGGAAAAATCCATAATAATAATCACTACTGAAGAGCATGAGAAGCAATAGAAAGTGAATAAGAAAGATAAGAAGATGTCTGAGGCTGAGATTGTACAATATCTTCTCTAAGATTCTGAGAAAGACTATGAACATATCCTCATGATAGAATCATTTTTGCTAGAATCCCATCATGTGACTCCAAGAAATAAAGTTGTGATTCTGGAATCACATCCTGAAGAAGAAATAGTTGAAGAAGAGGATATGGAATAAGAAAGAGTAGAAGAAGGCAGTGGTGATACTAAGGACATGATAAGGAATGTAGATGATTATCATGAGATGGAATGTTTTTATGATAAATTATCAATCTGAACATATGAACCCAATACTTCAAGCCTTGCTACTCCTATAATAGGATAAAAGGCTGATGAAGAAGTGAATAAATAGTTGGAAGTGGAAATTACCAATCTTGATTTTAACCAGCCAGAGGAAGTTAAGGCAAAATCTGAGAAAGAAGAATTAGACGAAGATAAGATTATTCACCTATCAGATAGTGAACACAGATCTCCCAAAGCACAAGAAATTATTTTGATGTCTAATAAGGGAAACCAAGTGGCAGTAGATAAACCTAGTAAATCTATGGTGAAAAAGAATGATGTTGGTGCTTCATCAATGTGGAAAACTAATGAAATAGAAAAATAATCATCACCAACCAAACACTCAGCTTCAGTATCATCTTCCCTTGGACATGATTTTGTTGTTCAATAATTGAAAAAGTTGGTTGATATTATTCCCTTATTTTCAATCATAGACTCAAGATTTAAGATTTTTTAGCATATGACAAATCAAATATCAGATTTAGTGTCCTTGGTTATGGATAAATGTGTCTATGTACAAGTAGATTTAGAATAATTTAAAATTTTCTATGAGGCACATAAAAGATCTTACATGTTGATTACAAGCTTGTCAAAGAATAAAATCGAAGAAATGTTAATCATGATGAATTTCCTGACAATTTAAAAGATTCTTTTGACATTGATGATTGAAAGGTGAAGGATGTTACAAATTGTCTTGAGGAAAAGTTAATCCAAGAACAGTCTACTCAGAAGTAGGATGTTAGGGATATGAATGGAAATATTAATTCTGTTACCATGAATTGGAAGAGGGAAAGTGGTATCCAAATTGATATTGAAGAGAAGCTTGTTAAGTAAGAAAAAGTGTTGAATGGCCAAGAAAAATGTCTTAAGGCCCAAGAAGAAAAAATTAAAGCATGGGATAAGAAAAATTAATATTAGGATCAGCTACTCAAGCGTATGGAAGAAGATCACAAGTAGCACAATAAGATAAAAACTATTATGAAGAATCTAACGTTGATGGAGAAAGAAGGATAATTCTTTTCCATTTTGATATTTTTTTGTACATTTCCTAGAAAAAAATTATTTAACATTTGTAAAATTGTGGTTGTTGTTTATATATTTTATTTGTGGTTGTTTAGTATAAATATTTTAGGCACCAATTTTTTTTCCATACCCTTTCATCATTTTTGAAAATCTCCAAGTGGGAGAAAGGTGTAACGCACCGACCCCAGCTACCCAAAGTCTGTGCATTATTACATAACATTGGCATGATCATGAGAAAGATCAAGTCTCGAAAGACCGATTAGTTTAGTAGCCTTGGAATAACTAGATACATCCATAAATTTTTACATTACATCATAAAAAACATCTTGTCTTCATATCCCCTCATACTATCTCTGCAGGTCATTCATAAATTACTTCTTCATAATCCTGAAAAAAAAATAAAACTGGAAAAAAAAAACATTGAAAGGGGTGAGCTCGGATGCTCAGTAAGGATAACATTATAGCAGAAGCTTTCATAAATAAGCATAAACACTTAAGTTAATTTATAACTAAAACAAAAGCCATTGAAACTTGAACTTCAGCATAAAATGGCAAAGGTAAAATGAAATAATGCCATTTACTTACTCACATGGATATTCTACTAGTCGAATGATCACATGAAATATCAATAACCACTTTCATAATGATGGAATGCATAATGCCAGACTATCATAACCACATAGCCAAGGCCTCGTGCCAAGACTACAAATAAGATTTTGCCAAGGCCTTGTGCCAAGACACTAGTTTGTCTCATGAGACCTACCGATGCATCGAGGAGCTATAGCGGGCTCCACCCGTCACTTATTAAGTCCAATGCATTCCTCATATGAATAGGTTTAAGCATAAAATAAACATTCGTATTAAAACTAGCATACGAAATGTCAATACTTTAACCACAAACCATGAATGGTATAAAAATAGAACATCCACAGTCAAATATAACTCATTTGATACAATATGGAAGATTATATTGTATCACATTAACCTCAATCATGAATAATGAAGGATGTTGACATAGATGAAAATAATCATCAAAACTATTTGAGAGAAATATCCCCCTTTTCTTGAAAACATTTAAAAGTCACACTATTTGTCAAGAAGCAATTTAAAAATAGATTTTTGAATCAAAGTGTCCCATACCACTTTGAAACCTTTTAAAAGGATTTTTAATTTCTAAACTTTAATTTCCATATAAATAAATCCTTAAAACCATTTTTAAAACATGGACATTAATGAGAAAGATTTAGATGAATAAGTCTTTAAAACATTTAAAAATGGTATTTTAGTTAGAGATTCTAACCAAAAGAGAGACACTTGAATGAAAATAATTGAGGTAATCGAAACTTTGTAATATCATGAGAATAAAGGTAATTCATGATATACTATTTCAAAGTACATTATATACACCACATAAAAGTGATTTGGTGTATATCAACAAAGAAGTCTCAATGGAATGTAAGTTGAGATGAAATCTCTCATAAAGGCCATATCCTTAGGTTAAGGATGAATCAACAACATAATTATGTGTGAAAAATATAAATACACTAAATATGATTGGATATTCAGTGTAAAACAATCAAAGTATATTCACACATATTCCTGTAAAAACAACACCAACGAATTGGATGTTTAACTCAACAAATGGTGAAAGAGTTAAAATTACTCTTATCAAATTCATATCAATGACTTGAGAATTTTCAATGGAGTGATTATGTGTATCAAAAGTATATCCACAGGAAGGGGAGTGTAAATTATGACATAATCAAATGAATAGTGATTCCACACATAATCTTGGGGTAATATAATCAATGAAATATGCGTAAAGCCAAATGAGTGGAAATTGAAATCTCAAATTCCCTTATTGATTAGGTAACATAAGAAACAAACACCCATGAAAGAAAGATCATACCATGATGATGTAAATACCCATAAAATAAATTATATTACACAATGAATACAATCATGGGTAGTACACATACACCACATGCAATAATTAAGTGGTGATCAATGGAATTCTCACGGAATTAAAAGTGAGACAAGAAACCCCTTACCACGTTAATCAACTGAGTCGCATGGCCAAAAGTTAATAACCACCAGATTATTTATAGAATAACATGAATATAAAGTGAATCATGATAATATATATCAAATGGAAGTACACAATACACCACTTTCAATAATTTAGTAGCGAACAATGGAAATCTCACGGAATTGAAAGTGAGATAAGAGAATCCCTTACTTTGTACTTTTTCCTTGGTCGATGGTAGGTTTACCTCCTGTATAATGGTGAAATAATTGTTATTGAATAATACAAGAATCAGTTACTTTAATATGATATCATATATGATCTTTTAACATTGATTTGTTAATAATATCTTAGAATTATCGTCATTTCAGGTGTTAACGGGTTCATTTTACTTTATATTCTTTGTTATGTGAGCCATATTCGTTATTAATGGGATGTATATTATTCATATCCAGAATGGTATCAAGTCCTTAAACATCATTTTTAAATCATCAAATGATAATTATACTTGAATGGATACGATGGAGAATGAATCTCATCGCGTTCGTGGAGACGGTAGTCCGTACGTACGCACGAATGCTACTTCCATTTAATTTTTATTTTAAAAGAATCGAATCCAAATGATACATAGGTATATTACTATTCCAGTAAAATATAATATTTTATATATGTTACTTAAGTTCATTAACACCATCCTTTATACGTTCCATGTGTGGTATGAACGAGTCATATCATTTTAAGGGGGCGGTAGTCCGCACTTCCTCAAATGAAATTATCGTATGTATATACAACATGAAACGAATAATTGTATGAAATAAAATGGAATTACAGAAGCTTATATATAAAATATATATCATTGATATCATATTTAATTACAGTGCCATCCTAATGGCCTCTATGAGAGGCGGTAAGATGTATTTGAACAATCATCGTTTCGTGAGGCGTTAGTTTGCCATCCACAGAAACATTATGTTCATCATCCATTAGATGGAGTTGTGTGAATGTGTAGTTTGAATCCTTCTTATAACAACATCCTAGTATATTTTGGATACTGGTGTTGTTACAAAAGAAAGGAAATAAAAAGAGTTTGGGGGTTGGAGAAGCAAAATAATTGAAAATAATTTAAGAGAAAATGTTACCTTTAATTTAGGTAACTCACTTTGGTTGGAACCAAAGGACTTCTTGAAATGCTTTCTGCCTAAGGGGAAGCTTCAAGGAGGAGTAGAGGGATGTGGGGAGCTTAGTTGGGCAGAGTTTGGACGAGCCAAGTGGCTTGAGAGGTGTGAGGAATGAGTAGAAGTGGTCTTCTTTTATAAGGGAGAGGAGGGGCTCTTTAGGAAAGAGTGAAAGTATTACTTTATAATATAATTATATTCGGTTTATAATGGTCCAAAAATCATTGAGGTCGAAGATAAGATGACTCATATTCTAAATAACATCAACCAATAAGAATTGGACAGGTTTTAGATAATATTTTAATCATTATAATATTATTTATTTAAATGATTTATTAATGAGGTAAACATTGCATCATTATTGTGTCATTAATAATTTAAATTATTTGATGTCTAAAAATTATAAATAAAGTATCATTATGTAGGAAATCGTTTTATCTTTCTAATGAATATTTATAATCGAAAATCCAACACGTATAACCCTATGTAAAAATTGTTCTTTTAAAAGATGTAAGCTTATGCCATTTTTGTATTCATTTTAACTTAATTAAAATAAAGTGTCATTATCACTTACAAGTGGATCAATGGGGTCCCAAAATTGACCCAAAGATGCCCATGGTCGACCATGTATCAACCAATAGGGTTAAGACACGTTTTAGGGTAATTTAGTATTATTATAATATTATTTTTTAACCCTTATTTACCGGATTTACCCTTAACCATGGTAAATAAAATATTTACCGCAGTAATTATTCAAAATGTCTAAAAATAAAAGTTACCTATTTACACAATTTGAACATCCTGATTCCAAATATGGAATCCATTTTTTTAAATTCAAAACACATAAGTGGCAGAAATTAATTTAAAATTAATTCCCGCTGTCAAAACAAAAAGCGTGTTTTTAAGAGATAATAACTATCAAAAGATTGACATTTTTTTATGTTCGGTTTAATTGTAAAATTATGTCCAATGACCAAAATTATATTAAATGGTAAAAATATATTCTAAATATACTTTAAAACCACTCAAATTCATAATTTATCACTATTAATTATTTTGATTAAAAAAGTTGTTTTTAATTAAAATTTAGTAATTTTTACTATTCATCAAAATATGAAAGTTATCCGAAAAGTACCAAAATTTCACCTTAGGCTAAATTTGATATTACGAATCCAAAAATGAAGTCAATTTTGAAATATAAAATATATATAATTTCAAAAAATTAAGTATTACTATTCATAACGGCTAGTTTGATCGGTTGTGGTGTGTGTTAAAACTCGAAGTTGCGTACAACACACGCTACTGTTTTATTCAAAGGAAAGCGTACCGTGGAAGCTTGGGATTTTTTTGATGTCCCCATTTAGTCAAAAAGTTTAAAATATTTTATTTAAAAAGGGTTCACTATTAAAAGTTGGTAAAACTACAATACTGAAGATGAATTTGTTCTTACATTATGTCTAAGAAACTCATAATATGGATTCTAAAATTATAAGGATTATATAAAGTTTAAAATTTAGTTAATACTATTCATAACCTTTTTTGAACGGCTTTTTTGGTAAGTCATGGTGCGCTTGAACTCGGTGTTGCGTGTAGTGCAAGTTATTGAATTATTTTGAAGAAATAACACACTATGAAATCTTGGGGTGTTACATTCTCCCCTCCTTCAATAAATTGCGTCCTCGCAATTTGAAATTGTTCTTCGAAAATAAAAGGTTGAAAATAGAAAATATATTTGTGGGAAAACCCACATCGGAAATTGGTTTACTAAAATTTAGTCTTAATATGAGGAAAAGAGAAATGAAAGGGTCACCACCAAATTATGATCTCGATTAGGAGAACATTGGTGGAAATTAGAGACATATAATTGGAGGAAAAACGTAAATATTTATAGGTAGTGGTTGAAGTCATCAATCACAAACAAGTATAAAATTGAGGTCCTTAAACTCATCAAACTATGATGATTTGAAGTACCATCGGTTCAACAAAATATAGGGTATTGGGATCACATATTTTTGACATTTCAAAATATCTTAGTTGAAATCCCACATCGAAAAATGAATTAATGAGGCCTCTATTTAAAATAAAGAGTTGAAAGTATGAAGATTACCGAAAATAACACATACTAGGGTTCCATGTAGGAAAATATGGATATGGAGGAGAAATCTAACCATCAATTATCTGATGGAGAGTGGTAGAGAACATGGCTATGAAAAGGCCAACAATCCCAAAGCCATAAATTAGTGATGATTTAAGGTACCATCTAGGACAACATTATTTTTTTTTTAAAGTAACATTACATAAGGAAGAGGAATTAATTTATGATATTGACTAAGAACATTATGAGATATACTTAAATTTTAAGTAGATTTTCATTCTTTAATAAATTTCCACCACTAACTCAATTTTTTTTAAACGATGAGTATTCAAGAAGACTTGGTCACACTGGAAGAGTTAGAATAAACTTCTATAGAATCACATGATCCATGCAGGATAAACCATATATTTACATTGTCTTTGAAGATTAATCAAAACCAAAATGGTTAGTGAATGATCTAATGATCCCCCAAAAGGATATTCATTGAGATAAATATGCACTAATCTTAATTTCTAAAATTAAACCAACAATACCCCAAAGTTAAATAGATACCATTCAATAACCAATTGTCCTTAAAATCCTTTAATATAATCCAAACTAATATTGAAACCCAAAACATAGAAGAATTTGATTATGTAGTCTCCCATGTTACATTGTATCTCCAAATGACATCAAATACTCTTAAAGTCGCATACTTAAAAGTAATTAACATCATCACATATTCTCTGTTATAGGTTAATCATTTCCATAAATAACCCAAATCACTATAAATTAACAATAAAAATGTAGATAAAAATCCACCATTACTCTACAAATGAAACCTCATTGTATTCTATTTTCCTTGGGCATATAGTGTTCCTAACAAAACGAACATCTTCCAAAATAACATTTATCACTTAATCACCAAATCATTTTCCTATACCAAGGGTATTCATTTGATAAGACATAAGAACCCAAATCATCTTATTATTGATCAATAAAATCATTTAACAAAAAAAATAGTCATACTAACCAGGGACTTCACGTAGTCCAGTGGTAGGCGATAAATCCCAATCGCACTTTGGTTGTGGGTTCGATTCCCACAGCTTTGTCCGACGCGACGGGTTGTCACACGGTCTACGTGTTGTCCTTTTTCAAAAACTATATTCTATAATATTACCAAAATGAGATAAATTTTTCAAAATAACATAATTTAACCACAAATGTTATATCATACTTTGCATTTTCATCCCAAATTATAATAACTTATCATTTTCTCAAACCCCAATGATCATATAAAACCAAATGGTTATTTATACCTATATCCACAAGAGAAGAGACAATTATTCCTCAAATATCATTCTCACATGGCAAACTGAGGGGTTACAAATACAAGAGAAAATTATTCCAAAGTAAACCCATCAACAAGGAGTGCTAATACTTTTTAAATTTTTCTCCAACCATTTATTTCCACATAGCTTCTTCTTTGAGCAAGAAAATATCCTATAAAATAGTACATTCACTCGGGTAATGGTCAGGTCCCCTACATTTACGGCAAATGACTGTAAATGGACTCTTGGGACCATTTTTATCTTCTTCCATAGTACTCTTCATTTTTATTCGGCAATTCTTCACTTTATGTCCTTCCTTCCCGCACGTAAAACATTTCGTTGTCCCATTGAGACACTTTCCTGGGTGTCTCTTTCCACAATTCCTGCATGATGAAAATTGAGGTTACTTTTCTCCATGGTCTCCATTGCTGGAGATCTTATCATTTATCACCTTTCTCTTCCTTGTTGAGTCTGGGAGTTGGTTAATATATATGTTGTTGATCATATTTTTGGAAAACTGATTTGGCATAAAGACGATATCTTTTACGCCTATCAACATTCCATTTTGTTGCTCATTTCCACCACCGTTTCCACCTTGTACATCATTCTCAAAGTCACTATGACTTCCTTGGAATCCATCCATTGACTAAAACCAGAAAGCATTGTGTGAGTAATAGTAGTCGTAAAATCATTTAGAGATTAAAATGTCACCATATTCTCAATTTGAAACATATTAGGATTAACCAAGGTCATTTACTCTCATCTTATGTATATATTACTTAAATCGGTTTGTAAAGAAAATGTAAATTATCCTAAGAATATCCCCCGGGAGTGTCGTAACCAAGAGTGCAGCAAGGCCCGTTGTCGTGCACCAGTTCCCGTTCGAGTCTAGCTCAAAGTGGTGTTTTCGGGTTTTACCCCTAGGTACATATGTGCCAGAGCCGCCTCTACCTGCTCGTATCTAGACAGGGATGTATTGCTCGTAAAACTCACAAAATCTTTACAATACCAAAATTCTAGGAAGTTCTTTTATACTAATCTTCAAAGTTCATCTTAGGTCTACGTGCTCTAATCAGAGTTTATCTAAATCTAGCTACCAAGGTTTGTACTAAACTTCCTCTGATACCAACTGTAATGCCCCGACCCCAGCTACCTAGAGTCGGTGCATTATTACATAACATTGGCATGATCATGAGAAAGATCAAGTCTCGAAAGACCGATTAGTTTAGTAGCCTTGGAATAACTAGATACATCCATAAATTTTTACATTACATTATAAAAAAACATCTTGTCTTCATATCCCCTCATACTATCCCTACAGGTCATTCATAAATTACTTCTTCATAATCCTGAAAAAAAAAAAAAACTGGAAAAAAAATAAAACATTGAAAGGGGTGAGCTCGGATGCTCAGTAAGGATAACATTATAGCTGAAGCTTTCATAAATAAGCATAAACACTTAAGGCAATTTATAACTAAAACAAAAGCCTTTGAAACTTGAACTTCAGCATAAAATGGAAAAGGTAAAATGAAATAATGCCATTTACTTACTCACATGGATATTCTACTAGTCGAATGATCACATGAAATATCAATAACCACTTTCATAATGATGGAATGCATAATGCCAGACTATCATAACCACATAGCCAAGGCCTCGTGCCAAGACTACAAATAAGATTTTGCCAAGGCCTTGTGCCAAGACACTAGTTTGTCTCATGAGACCTACCGATGCATCGAGGAGCTATAGCGGGCTCCACCCGTCACTTATTAAGTCCAATGCATTCCTCATATGAATAGGTTTAAGCATAAAATAAACATTCGTATTAAAACTAGCATACGAAATGTCAATACTTTAACCACAAACCATGAATGGTATAAAAATAGAACATCCACAGTCAAATATAACTCATTTGATACAATATGGAAGATTGTATTGTATCACATTAACCTCAAACATGAATAATGAAGGATGTTGACATAGATGAAAATAATCATCAAAACAATTTGAGAGAAATATCCCCCTTTTCTTGAAAACATTTAAAAGTCACACTATTTGTCAAGAAGCCATTTAAAAATAGATTTTTGAATCAAAGTGTCCCATACCACTTTGAAACCTTTTAAAAGGATTTTTAATTTCTAAACTTTAATGTCCATATAAATAAATCCTTAAAACCATTTTTAAAACATGGACATTAATGAGAAAGATTTAGATGAATAAGTCTTTAAAACATTTAAAAATGGTATTTTAGTTAGAGATTCTAACCAAAAGAGAGACACTTTAATGAAAATAATTGAGGTAATCGAAACTTTGTAATATCATGAGAATAAAGGGAATTCATGATATACTATGTCAAAGTACATTATATACACCACATAAAAGTGATTTGGTGTATATCAACAAAGAAGTCTCAATGGAATGTAAGTTGAGATGAAATCTCTCATAAAGGCCATATCCTTAGGATAAGGATAAATCAACAACATAATTATGTGTGAAAAATATAAATACACTAAATATGATTGGATATTCAGTGTAAAACAATCAAAGTATATTCACACATATTCCTGTAAAAACAACACCAACGAATTGGATGTTTAACTCAACAAATGGTGAAAGAGTTAAAATTACTCTTATCAAATTCATATCAATGACTTGAGAATTTTAAATGGAGTGATTATGTGTATCAAAAGTATATCCACAGGAAGGGGAGTGGAAATTATGACATAATCAAATGAATAGTGATTCCACACATAATCTTGGGCTAATATAATCAATGAAATATGCGTAAAGCCAAATGAGTGGAAATTGAAATCTCAAATTCCCTTATTGATTAGGTAACTTAAGAAACAAACACCCATGAAAGAAAGATCATACCATGATGATGTAAATACCCATAAAATAAAGTATATTACACAATGAATACAATCATGGTTAGTACACATACACCACATGCAATAATTAAGTGGTGATCAATGGAATTCTCACGGAATTAAAAGTGAGACAAGAAACCCCAAACCACGTTAATCAACTGAGTCGCATGGCCAAAAGTTAATAACCACCAAATGATTTACAGAATAACATGAATATAAAGTGAATCATGATAATATATATCAAATGGAAGTACACAATACACCACTTTCAATAATTTAGTAGCGAACAATGGAAATCTCACGGAATTGAAAGTGAGATAAGAGAATCCCTTACTTTGTACTTTATCCTTGGTCGATGGTAGGTTTACCTCCTGTATAATGGTGAAATAATTGTTATTGAATAATACAAGAATCAGTTACTTTAATATGATATCATATATGATCTTTTAACATTGATTTGTTAATAATATCTTAGAATTATCGTCATTTCAGGTGTTAACGGGTTCATTTTACTTTATATTCTTTGTTATGTGAGCCATATTCGTTATTAATGGGATGTATATTATTCATATCCAGAATGGTATCAAGTCCTTAAACATCATTTTTAAATCATCAAATGATAATTATACTTTAATGGATACGATGGAGAATGAATCTCATCGCGTTCGTGGAGACGGTAGTCCGTACGTACGCACGAATGCTACTTCCATTTAATTTTTATTTTAAAAGAATCGAATCCAAATGATACGTAGGTATATTACTATTACAGTAAAATATAATATTTTATATATGTTACTTAAGTTCATTAACACCATCCTTTATACGTTCCATGTGTGGTATGAACGAGTCATATCATTTTAAGGGGGCGGTAGTCCGCACTTCCTCAAATGAAATTATCGTATGTATATACAACATGAAACGAATAATTGTATGAAATAAAATGGAATTACAGAAGCTTATATATAAAATATATATCATTGATATCATATTTAATTACAGTGCCATCCTAATGGCCACCATGAGAGGCGGTAAGATGTATTTGAACAATCATCGTTTCGTGAGGCGTTAGTTTTCCATCCACAGAAACATTATGTTCATCATCCATTAGATGGAGTTGTGTGAATGTGTAGTTTGAATCCTTCTTATAACAACATCCTAGTATATTCTGGATACTGGTGTTGTTACAAAAGAAAGGAAATAAAAAGATTTTGGGGGTTGGAGAAGCAAAATAATTGAAAATAATTTAAGAGAAAATGTTACCTTTAATTTAGGTAACTCACTTTGGTTGGAACCAAAGGACTTCTTGAAATGCTTTCTGCCTAAGGGGAAGCTTCAAGGGGGAGGAGAGGGATGTGGGGAGCTTAGTTGGGCAGAGTTTGGACGAGCCAAGTGGCTTGAGAGGTGTGAGGAATGAGTAGAAGTGGTCTCCTTTTATAAGGGAGAGGAGGGGCTCTTTAGGAAAGAGTGAAAGTATTACTTTGTAATATAATTATATTAGCTTTATAATGGTCCAAAAATCATTGAGGTAGAAGATAAGATGACTCCTATTCTAAATAACATCAACCAATAAGAATTGGACAGGTTTTAGATAATATTTTAATCATTATAATCTTATTTATTTAAATGATTTATTAATGAGGTTAACATTGCATCATTATTGTGTCATTAATCATTTAAATTATTTGATGTCTAAAAATTATAAATAAAATATCATTATGTAGTAAATCCTTTTAGCTTTCTAATGAATATTTATAATCGATATTCCAACATGTATAACCCTATGTAAAAATTGTTCTTTTAAAAGATGTAAGCTTATGCCATTTTTGTATTCGTTTTAACTTAATTAAAATAAAGTGTCATTATCACTTAAAAGTGGATCAATGGGGTCCCAAAATTGACCCAAAGATTCCCATGGTCGACCATGTATCAACCAATAGGGTTAAGACACGTTTTAGGGTAATTTAATATTATTATAATATTATTTTTTAACCCTTATTTACCGGATTTACCCTTAACCATGGTAAATAAAATATTTACCGCAGTAATTATTCAAAATGTCTAAAAATAAAAGTTACCTATTTACACAATTTGAACATCCTGATTCCAAATATGGAATCCATTTTTCTAAATTCAAAACACAGAAGTGGCAGAAATTAATTTAAAA
Organism: Viscum album; assembly: GCA_963277665.1. Classification (NCBI taxonomy): domain Eukaryota; kingdom Viridiplantae; phylum Streptophyta; class Magnoliopsida; order Santalales; family Viscaceae; genus Viscum; species Viscum album. The sequence goes on along the minus strand of OY728147.1, from coordinate 1,721,330,064 downwards.
TTAATTCCCGCTGTCAAAACAAAAAGCGTGTTTTTAAGAGATAATAACTATCAAAAGATTGACATTTGTTTATGTTCGGTTTAATTGTAAAATTATGTCCAATGACCAAAATTATATTAAATGGTAAAAATATATTCTAAATATACTTTAAAACCACTCAAATTCATAATTTATCACTATTAATTATTTTGATTAAAAAAGTTGTTTTTAATTAAAATTTAGTAATTTTTACTATTCATCAAAATATGAAAGTTATCCAAAAAGTACCAAAATTTCACCTTAGGCTAAATTTGATATTCCGAATCCAAAAATGAAGTCCATTTTGAAATATAAAATATATATAATTTCAAAAAATTAAGTATTACTATTCATAACGGCTAGTTTGATCGGTTGTGGTGTGTGTTAAAACTCGAAGTTGCGTACAACACACGCTACTGTTTTATTCAAAGGAAAGCGTACCGTGGAAGCTTGGGATTTTTTTTGATGTCCCCATTTAGTCAAAAAGTTTAAAATATTTTATTTAAAAAGGGTTCACTATTAAAAGTTGGTAAAACTACAATACTGAAGATTAATTTGTTCTTACATTATGTCTAAGAAACTCATAATATGGATTCTAAAATTATAAGGATTATATAAAGTTTAAAATTTAGTTAATACTATTCATAACCTTTTTTGAACGGCTTGTTTGGTAAGTCATGGTGCGCTTGAACTCGGTGTTGCGTGTAGTGCAAGTTATTGAATTATTTTGAAGAAATAACACACTATGAAATCTTGGGGTGTTACAAAAGGAATGGTAAAATGAATACAATGTGTTGAAAAGATTTCAATAAGTAATGTGGAGTTTATCTAGAGGATTGTTCCTATAAATAAATTTTTTTCGAGTGCATGAAAATGAAAAATCATATTCTGGAAATCCAGATTATGATACTTTGTGATTTCAAAGAATATGGTGGAGTTAGTCATATTTTATATGATCCATAAGTAAAGGGATATATATGTTTTTATTTTAATTTCCATAAAATCTCTATGCCCTTAGATTTTTTTTCGTAATGATATTTGTGCTTTCTAAAAGGGGGGATATTGTGGAGTCAATAAATGTTAATGAATTTTCCATTCCATTATGTTTTTAAAATCACAAACACTCTATCTCAAGGTAAATTTTATTTCCCAGAATATTTATCTTACTAAGTTAATTTTCCTCTCCCAAGGAAATTTTCTCTTTACCTTTGTTTTCATATTTCATCTAATTGTTTCTCTAAATCTTACACATTTTATTTCTAAAGTTTAAAATTTTGTTTCATATCTAAAAACGTCATAATACTATTAATACATTGTTGTAGATTATTTTTTTAGTTACTGAATTCAGGATCTGAATTCTCATAATTTTTGACTTCGATTTCTCTGAAATTATGACTCTGAATTCAGACTCTGAATTCAAGGAAATTTCGACTGACAATTCCACTGAATTTAGAATCCAAATTATTTGAAAATCAATCTATGAATTCCTCTAAATTTCAGACTCTGAATTCACTGAAATTCAGGCTCAGAATTCTCTAAAATTTAGCCTCTGAATTACTCTAAATTCAGACTCCGAATTCTTCAGAATTTAGACTCCAAATTCCACTGAAATTCAGACTCCAATGTCTATAGAATTATAATTCTGAATTCCTTGAAAAACAGAATCCAAATATCCTTGTAATATATACTACGAATGTTTATTTTCTTAGAATCTGAATATTATTATTTCTTAGACAACGAAAAATGGATTTGGTTAAGCAACCATATTTTACTTACCCTTGTTTTAGATATTAAATGATGTCATAGTAATTTTTATAACTAATATTTGTTTGTGTGACACATGTAAAGGTCCCTCTGATATTCAAGGAAAAATATGAGCGTTGGAGGAGGGAGCCGACCATTAGAGAAGTTCCTATAAATAGGATCTCAATTGAATGAGCTCATAACTTTTGATGAATCAGTTGATCACGATAGAGATTGCATGCTGCTGAAGTGATTTTTAGAGAGAGATATGGTCATGCCTTCTGTGTACTGAACAAAATTTTCAGCCTACTTCATGTGAATATGGTTTTTTTTGTTTAAAATCAAGGATTTCCGTGGATAGAATGATAGAGGTGCCGAATTATTTAATGTTCAAGTACTTCCTTGATAAGGAAGACAAAGGTGATGACTAACTTGAATATAGAGGGATTAGAGGGATAACAAGACAGACTCTGATAATCATATCGAGGGATTACCCAAGTGTGGGAAAGATATAAATTCTAAAATGTATAAATCAAAGGACCATTATCCATAGTTTATGATACCCTACTCTTTGGGTTAAAATATTTCTTACTTGTTACTTGTATTTTTTAAATTCATTTTCCCCTTCAGTTTTGTTAATAAGGGAAGTATAAATATATTATAAATTTTTTTACTTATATAATTTGATTAATAAGATTCTATATTCTTTAATTTAGAATCTTTTTCCTTGTAAACATTTCTTATGTTTCATTTCTGGAACAACATATCTAGAACATTTCATGTTTGTAGAACAAAGAGGTCTTGTGAATTTACCTTGTTTTAGCTTTTCTAAAAATAGATTTTATTAATGTTGAAAACAAACGTTTTATATAGACTTTAATGGTTCCAATTGAATTTTTAAAGGATAAAATTAACCACTCATCTTGTAATTGAGCATCTTATTTCATTATTTTGATCCTATATTTTTGGCATAAGTTCTCCTTATGTTATTTTTATTAAGAGTTATCTCACCAGGAATAATGTATTTATCGTGATCCATCTTGATCTATTTTAGGATTCCACCACATAGACAACCATCCATGATCCCAATATGAGGTCATGAGGAATGCCTGCTTATCAATGTGGCATCTGTTCAGAGACCAATTCTGGAGATGACCAAACCGGGTGGTGCACCAGTGCTACCACCACCCGATGGTTAGAATCTACTACCAGCGGTTTTTGTAGATGATGTGTACAGACTAAGTGCCAAAAAAATATTTAGAGATAGAGAACCCAAAGGTTTAGGTGAGACACATAACCTTAGGTCATTGAGGACTGGTTGGAGGTAGTGACAAGGGTATTTCCTATTATTGAGGACATGGCCTGACCAAATGGAGATATTTACAGGAAGCCTTCTACAGGGCTCAGTAGAAAGATGGTATAGCATGACCACCCTGACACACAATTAGGTGACCCTCACCTGGGAATAGATTGAGAGACTTTTCTAGGAATATTTTCTCCACTACCTTGAGCTCTATGCGTATTTAGGAGCTTCTTCACATACATCAAGTTAAAATAATGGTGTATGAGTACCTAGTTTGGTTCACCAAGAGTTCTTGATGCTCGAAATTATGGTGTGATCCCCTTTCATCAAGGATAAATAATTTGAGTTGGGACTCAGGTGGGAGATCAGGGTGATAATATTGTCTATCAGAATCTACACCCAGTCTGGGGTGTTGTACAAATCCCTTATGGTAGAGAGCATATTTGTGGAGCTGGCACCCACAACTATAGATTCATGAAAACCATAGGTGAAGGAGTCTCCAATAGGTAGTGGATATCAGACACAAGGGAAAATGTGGGATAATTCATTTAGAGCATAACCCTAGGACACATGGTCGAGAGTGCAGGGTTCCTAAACAAGAGGGATTCAGCTAGGAACCATGATTTTCTTCTCATACAGTGGTAAGGGATACAAGTCATTTGACTACTGAACCACAATATAGATGAACAGTAGACGGTGGAGTGACTACCGAAGTAGAGGAAGCAGTTCCTGTGAGGAGGTCTATATGGCGGCAGACGTGGCAGGGGAGTATGCCAAGAATTAGGTGGTGGGAGACTGTTAGAGGTGTTACAATCAACACCCCAATGTGGTCCACCTCTACTATAGAGAGCAAGTGAACATGGGCGAGCACAAAATTATGCAGTGGAGTTTTATGACCACAACACTCTAGAGATGATCTGAGGTATTATATTTGTCTTCTCCTAGATAGATATTGTTCTTATAGACATGGGTTCTTGTTAATCCTTTATTTCCACGGCTCTCGTTCGCATATCAGATATTCAAACTGGATCTGTAGGATCGATCCTTACGGATAGAGAATCCTATGCAAGGTAATATGATTATTACACACTGGCACCGATAGTGTGAGATTAATTAAAGAGATGAGAGCTTCTGCTGGGATCTCTCAATAGCGGCATCGAGTCCTCACAATGTCACGATAGGTATGGATTTCTTATCCATTGTCCATGCTCATATCAAATATTTTAGGCGTAAAGTGTGGTGTGTCCATGGATATGGGACCAGGTTTTCATTCATTGGTGATAAGCAAACCCTTGCATCACAGGAGATACATTCTTTGAGGAGTGTGTAGCCGATCACCCAAATGTTGGCTAGACTCACCCTTGATACAATTCATGAGGGGAGTCCAAGAATTCTTAGGTTCGTGGAAGGGTATGAGGATGTTTTTCCTGAGAATGTGGTAGAAATGACTCCTCATAGAGAGGTAGACTTCTATATAGACTAGTTCTCCAAGATAGCATTGATATCCACATTGGCGTAGCATATGGTTTCCGTAGAGCTTCAAGAGTTGTGGATACAGCTGGATAACTTACAAGAGAATGGGTTTGTAAGGACCAAAGTTTCCCCATGGGCAGCCCCAGTTCTTTTTTCCAAGAAGGAATATGGGAGTTTGAGGTTGTTTGTGGACTTCCATCACCAAAACCAAGTGACTGTCAAGAACATAAATTGACAACCAAGAATATATGATATCATCAAATAGCTGATGGGGGAAAAGTGGTTCTCAATGACAGAACTCATATCATGCTATCACTAGTTTTAGTTATAGAATGAGGATGTACCAAATATAGACATCATGTTCTGGAAAAACTACTACGAGTTCCTAGAAATGAATTTTAGCGTGACTAATTCCCCAAAAGTATTCATGGTAATCATGAAAAGGATATCCCAGCCATACATTGACCTATTTTTTGGGGTATTCATTGATGAAATCTTGGTGTATTCATTTTAATAATAGGATCACACTAAATACCTATGGATAGTCCTCATTACACTCTGAGAGCAGCAGTTTTATTTTATGAACTGGATGGTTCTGTTTTGGATACGGGAGGTCCACTTTTTGGGACACGTCATCCTGGAGGCTGGGGTAGTAGTTGATCTGTAAAAGATAGAGGCAGTGCTTTCTTGGGAGCCTCCCATGAGTGTGACTGAGGTGTGGAGATTCTTGGGTTAGGCTACTTACAATTTGTGGTTCATGCCCGACTTTTCAAAAGTAGTAGCACCCATATCAACTTGGAAATGGAATGTGAATTCCTTCATGTGGACGCAGACATGTGTGTAGAGATTCCAGGAGCTGAGGTGGAGAATTACTGGTGCCCCCAACGTGAGAATACCAGAGGAGGGTGTTGGGTATATAGTTTACTGAAACAAAGCAGGGACCAGACTAGGTTGTGTCCTGATGCAAGATAGAGTAGTGATCACTTATGACTCATTCTAGTTAAGGTAGCATAAGTATAACTCTATGACCCATGACATGGAGTTAGAAAAAGTATTATTTTCCTTGACTATGTAGAGGAACTACTTGATGGGTGAATGGTTTATTATTTACTCCAACCACAAGAGTCTCAGTTTTATCTACTCTGAGAAAGACTAGAACCTAATATTGTGGTGATTGCTAGAGTTCCTCAAGGATTACGACTTTGATATAGTCTATACACTTTGAAATGGGAAGGTGGTGGTAGAAGGACCCAACAGGTTGACCAGTTTCTAGCTGCTGAGTGAGGCGATGGAGTAGTTTGCTAAGATGCAGTTATCCTTCATTGATAATGGTGTTTTTGCTTACATTCAGTCGATTCCTATGACTCCAACACTCTTATAGTGAGTCAGGGAGGCAATTTAAGTGGATGTTTTCTGTGATGATAGACGTGCTCAGTTATCCCCAGGACAAGATCCTAATAGAATTTTGATTTTTGGGTAGCATGTCATTTTTTTAGAGAGCGCATCATAGTGCCACTGAAGATGCGGGAGGAGATGATGAGGGAGTTTTATACATCCCTCTTGGTGGTACATCTTAGAGTAGAGATGATGTACCAGGACCTCAGACATTAGTACCAGTTTCCAAGGATGAAGAAAGTGGTAGAATACTTTTTTTTGTGATGCCTCACTTATCAGCAAGTGAAGACCGAAAATATGGTTTGACCAGGCTTGTCCTAGCCACTCATGGTACAGGAGTGGAAATGGGATAATATCTCATTGGAATTTCTGAGAGAGTTACCACTTTCAACCAGGGGCCACGACTCTATCATGGTGATATTTGACCAACAGACCATGTCAGATTACGGGGTTCCTTTAACAATAGTCTCAGATTGTGACACTGGCTTTAAATCAAAGTGATGGAGGAGATTATATGTGGCATTCAGGATGCAGCTGCGATTGAGCATAGATTTTCATCCCCTGATGGATGGTTAGAAAATTCGGACCATACAGAAAATGGAGGACATGATATGTGCTTGCGCCCTAGATTTTGGTCATAGTTGAGAGGACCACATGCCATTGGTGGAGTTTTCATATAACAATAGTTATTATTCCCCCATTAGCATGGAACCGTTTTAGGCCTTGTACGAGTGTCCTTGAAGATAACCCTTATGATGGACAACCCCCAGGGAGTCGGCACTCAGGGGCCCAGAGATGGTATGGGCCTCCACGGAGAAGGTGAAAATCATCCAGGAGCAGAAGAGGACTAGACAGAGCATGTTGAAGTATTATTCCTATAGGAGATAAATACCCCTAGATTTTGAGGAGAGCGATCAATTATTCTTTTGAGTCTCACCCCTAGGAAGATTACTGGGAATTTTAAAGGGTCGCAAGCAATCTATGAGGTTCATAAGACCTTTTCAGATCCTAAAAAGAGTTAGCCAAGTGGCGTACCTTCTAGGGATTCCCCAACAGATGCACCAGGTGCCTGATTTTTTCGACGTGTCATAGATGAGGAGATACGTGGATGATCCATCATACATCATCGATTTGTGGGAGTAATACATTGATGATGGGGAGATATTTGTAAAGTTCTTAGTGGAGAGAGAATATCAACAGTAGAATTTTCTACATGGACGATTGATTCATCTTGTGAAATTTTGGTGACAACAAGAGATTCTCTAGGAGAGAACATTGGAGCGGGTCACTCAGATTCGTGCTCAGTACCCCCGTTTGTTTGATTAGTGTTTGTTTCGGCTTTTAAGGATGTAAATACAAAAGGTTGGGATAATGTAATGTCTTGGAAATTCAATGATTTTTTTAATTATATGGATTTATTCTAAGACCACACACTTTTATGAATCATGATTCTGAGGCACAGTGAGCCGAAAATGTAATTTTGAACATTTTTTTTGTTCACTTATGTAAATGTGCGAGCAGGTTTTTTAAAAATTTAACCAGTGCTCAGATAGAATATCCAAGATCATCGTGTAAATCAAAACATTAGGCTTCATCTATAAAGGACATAACTTCGACCGACATGGGTCAGATGTATAAGATAATTTTTTAGAGTTTTCTGAAAAATAATAATATTTTTTTAAAAATTATTTTATTTTTATTTTTCATAATTGACTTACGGACGATGACATAGTGGTGCGGCAAGGAGGTAATGATGATGCATAATTAAGTAATCCCCTTAATAGATCATTGTGAATTCATAACCACAATGTTGTTTCATAAATGAAACAACGTAACTGAAATGTTGTGGCATGTTTCTTTTTATTAAATGAATTCCTCAAATTTTGGGGAAAATAAACTTATGGTATTATCTGACAAACCTCTTACGAACATCATCTTCAAGGAAGAACAAAAAACACTGACAAATGTCAATCATTTTTGACTCACCTCAGAGAACAAATTTGGAACTGACAAATGAGATCGACATCTTGAAACCTCAAGAAAGTAATTCTTAGGCAACAGACATCATAGAGGTTGATGTTTAATTTCTGCATGTTCTTACCTATTCATATTATACAAACGAAGAACCCAGATTAACCAGAAAACAACATGACCTTCGAATCATGCATTTATGTTGGAGGGTAAAGTCATTTATATTTTCATTAATCGGGGATGAAATTATCATTTTTATTGGAAATAAATCCCTGGACCTCCCATGATTATAAACATCTAACTTGGGGGGGAATGGTCTAAATTCAACAAGGATCGAGCCCCTCCAACGCATGTGTTCTCATGGCAAAACATCTGAATTGATGGAAAGTAGGGTTTCAGACCTTCATAGTAAATAGAACGTTCCCTAGAGACTATAGGAGTAAAAAGATTAGAAAACAGACTACCCAAGCTACTCTAGTGGACCACTAAAGGAACCCTCATTGATGGCCATGGGAGTAGGAGAACTTCGTGTTTGTTGGAATGCTTTAGCGACATGTCTGTCGGCGCACATCGGCGGCAGGAGACTGGTCATGGCAGCAGCGTGGTGAAGAGGCACTAGGAGGGTGCTGTGTGGAGGGTTGGCCTAATGTTAGGGCCACCAAAACAAGTAGGAATCCAGAGTCGTTTAATCAAGGTAAGAGGAAGGCCCCATGTCCACGAAACCTGCATATAAGGGGATGCGGTCAGCTTTCGCATCTCAGGAGCGTACCACTGGCATCACGACCAATAGGTTTTTCAATCGGTGGGTCATGCCCCCAACCTATATGCCACACCCCCATCTACCGTGTTTGGATGGTCCGACAAAAAAGTGGCTAGACACATGCCTAATAGGTAGAACCTGGGACAGAAGACTATACCAACACCATTTGGGTCATGATAGATGATATAGGGTCACCGAGAAACCTGGCTGGCTAGACCCTCAGCCAAACTGAGTTAGGCCAGGAATGCCCTTTGGGCCTGGCCCACTAGCCTGCTCAGACCAAACAAACCCAAACATGTACTAGTTCAAGGAGAGTCAGTCAGAACTAAACCATGGTTTTTGGGACCCCCAGTCCAGGTTGGTCGGGATGGTCTGACAGGGTAGGACTAGACCTAGATGCAGCCAAGCCCTGATTTCTAACACACTAATAACGTGAAAACCAGGCATCCAATTGAAAATCCATTTGTATCATTGAGAACCTCTTGATGATGCATCTCTTTTTTAATTCCTTATGGTGGATTTCATTGATGTTGAGATTTGACAAATGTTTTGAGTAGTGGTTCTCCCAGGCATTCTAAGTACGGAACCATGCAGTTTTTTGAGTCCCAAAGATAGATAACATTCGACCTTTTGTGACATCACTATGAATTCGTGGGAATCAATTCTGTGTAACTTTATAGGCCCATGGTGGGAATAACATATGTGTGAATTTGCAGACCCACAATACGTGATGAGTAGGAGTACCTCAGTTGGCCAATATTAGTGGGAATAACTTCTATGTGACTTTTTAAGCCCATGGTACTCATTGAGGATGTGTACCTATGCAGTCCATGTTCAGTGGGAAACACATCTGTGTGACTCGGAAGGCCCACTGTACTTGATAAGGAGTATTTATCCAAAAAATTAGGCATTTTATGATGTGATTTATGATTCTTCTATAACTAACATAAACATGTTTCTGGTGTGAGCTGTCTCATATTTAGTTCTTCTCTATGAGGATTCTTTTTTGGTCATTCCTTTTAGTTTTAGGGTCCCTACTGAGTTTTTTATTAATCAACCATTCACTGTCTTTTCCATCATGCGTTATGATTGGTGCAGATAATCAATGTTTCGACGGATACTTTGGTGGACTAGGACACAGATGTTCTCTCGGAGACAAGATCAAAAGACACTACATTGGTGACTTAGTGGCCTAGGACCATGAGGGGCCCAGTAGTATCATGTGGATATGATTTTCAACTTTGGCTTCCAGTAGCTACACTAATCTCACGATTAAGTGGGATTTTCCACAGAGGTCCATCAGGGTTTCCTTTTTTACATTTCAATATTAGTTTATTTTGATGGGATTGTTTTCTATCCCACATATATTAGTTTTAATTGTACACATATTTTTTACAATGATAATTGATTCAATTATAGTGATTGGGACTCTTTTTTTCTATATTTGTGAATACAGGTACTTAGGAAAATACAACCAACATGCCAGTTGACGCTTGCGGTGCTAGTCACCAGTCCCTTGCAATCGAGGGGCAGGCTGTGGTTTTCACGACATGGGCCGCGGGGGAAGGGTCATGACATGGATGACATGGGATTACTATTTTTCTATGATGATAACTAAAGATAGATGAAATTTATTATCACTCTATTTTTGGATCATTTCATTTGTTAGTTTTTTTTGAGTAACATATTTACCTTCATTTATTGAAGTAAAATATGAAGTGTAAATTGATCAAGGAAAAACCAAATGTTGATAACATTCTTGGAAATGGAATGAAACCAAGCATGTATATCTTATCACGAAAATTGTTTAAATTTTTGTAAATGTACTTGAAATAATACCAAAATTAATATTGTCTATATCCATGGTCGAAAACAATGACTATAGGGGAACATCTATTATTATAAGATATATACACTATTTTATCTGAACATTGATCTTATTGGATAAAATATACAGAAAATCTATTTCCTTCATTTTAATTGGATATAAATAGTTCTTCCACATATAAATTGAAACTATAGCCAAGGATTTTTTTATAGTGGAAATATCCCTCTCAATTTTACACCATAGAAATAGCTCTATATAAATGGTTTAAACCCTGGATATATGTTATATATCCTTGGTACAAAACTGTGCCTATGACCCCAATATTTCGTGGCTATAGGGTTAAATTAAATTGACACTGGCTAGATTTGATCTCTATATAACCATTATATGTTACAGGCTACGTTACCACTACACCAAAGAAAATTTATGTTATAAGTACATGTTGTTATATGTATCTTCAAAAATTGTGGAAATTGGATATAAACTATGGAAATAGGTTATCCAATCACCATCTCACTTATATTTTTATTCTTGCACATACACGAGAGTCTTATATCCATAGTTTTAAAAAATAGTGGTTATAGGTACACTCTTTATCCACCACATCAAAGAATCAAAGATATAGACATTGAACAGACACTCAATATCAATGACTTAAGAAATTTGTGTCTATACACAACCACAATATTATATTAATTGTGTTTATATCATTTCCATAAAAATATTTTGCCACTGTAACATCACAGGTAATGATAGACTTAGTCTTATTCATATATATGAATTCATATATTTATGATTGTATTATTAACATAAATGATACACAACATAAAATAACATACCCAACAAAAAATAATTAGTTTCTATAAAATTGTGTGTTTCACGAAAGATTGGATTATAATAAATAATAATATAGTGTTAATATTATTATTTAATATGTAATTTATTCACCATTGAATGGAATACTAAAATTAATTTTAATTTTATAAAAAATTAATACTTTTAAATGAAACAGAAATTATTTCATAGAAATATAAATATCAAACTATTATTTGGGTGAATTTTTTTGGTATTTTCCTATAAAATTTCAAATTTTGGCACATTGTGAATATTAATGAATTTTATTTCAAAACTATATATTCAACAATTTATATATATATATATAAAGAAAAGTTATATTATTAATTTGGTTTTAAAGTATAATTAGGTCAATTTTTTATATGTTAAACAAAATTATGTCATTTTAATCAATTTAACATTTAATTTAGATATAAAACATAACAATCATTTGAACATTTTTTCTTTAAACTCCATATTTATCATCCCTAATATTGGATTAATTTTAAATTAATTTCACCCATTTACATTTTTGTAATTTGGATAAATGGATTTAATATTTGGAAAAATAATAATTTTTAATTTCTAAGAGTGTCAAACTTTTTTTGGACCTAAAATATTAGAAAATGTAATTAGAATTAATTATAGCGATCATAGTAAAATATGGGTAATTAGTGGTTAAACATTAATATCAAGAGTCTAAATGTATTATAAGCCTAACCCTAACCAATTTTATGGTAATTAATCGACAAAATTAACTCTTTGTTAGAATTGGGAATATCATTAAGGGAACAATATATAAGAAATACCTCTCAATAAGTTTTTCCTTTTTATATTTACAAGAATATTATTCCCCCTCCACTATAAAATTTAATATATCATCCCCACTTAATGAAACCCATGAATACCTATGGATCATAAAAAACCTGACCAAATAAGTTTCTAAAATTATTCCATTCAATATAGAGTCTTCAAATTTTTCATAATTCCAACCATAGAAGCTCTTTTTTGAAAACCAAAATGAGTTACAAAAAAAGAGGTAACATTATTAAATATGAATTTATGATTTATCTCTACATAAACCCATTTAATTATTATTATTCCATTATTATATAATAACATAATTACAGTAAACATACTTATATATTTTGGTTTTTTGGTTTTTATCAACATATATAAAAACTTCCATCAAATGGAAAATTAATTTTTCGTTAATGTACGGTGAACTACAACATCTTGATTTGATATCGTTCGTTGTTCCTTTACCACTTCTCATGGTTGAGAATTATGATGGACACAATTTTTTTATATGATATTAATATGTTTGATATTTTTGTTTTCTTTAGAATTTTGTAACACTTATATAACAAATTCCTTTATTCTTTCCATATTTTGGACATAGGATAACATCGTTTGTGGATGTGTTGACTATCGCCTCTTCAAAGCCATGTTATAAATTCACACATTACATGGAATTTATTAAAGAATGGATTAATTAAAAATATGAAACATAAAAAAAATATGTATGATATTAGTGACATAATTTCATTTATTGAAATATAATATAACATTTTCTTTAAATTCAAATAAAACACTAAAAATGTGATAACGTCGCTCGTGGGTGTGTGGGATCCCAAGTCCTCGACACGATGTGATTCCTTTTACATCAATTGAATTATATAAATAAGTATATATGATTATATAAATTGATATTTATGACATAATTATTATTCCGGAATGTCAAATGTTACTTACATTGTTTCTGTAATGATCATTTGAAAATGGAAACGCTTGTCATGCGTAAGAACGACATACCCTCTCATTGATTGTATCCTTAGTTCATTTTTCATAAACTACACTAATTATTATTTGGAAAAGGGTAATTTTTTTACAAATATTATTTTTAGATCATTATTATTAATTTTTATACGTTTATATAAATATTCCTTTGACTGGAGTGGACCTACTAATATCATTTTTGACACATAAGGCCTAAACATGATTTTTATATAGTTGTATAAAAAATTTAAAAAGTTAAATAAAAGTGATAGTAAACATGAAAAATGTTTGGATTCTCATAAATAATTAAAAAATATTTATTATTTAAGAATATTACTACATAAGTAGAATTTCATATTCAATGTAAGTTATTCCATTTAAATCTCTTTTTGTTGAGACTTTTCATAATGATACAAACCATGATTATTTTATAAAGTGTATATAAAGACCATTTTAGATTAAATATCCATATATTTTCTATTAAAATGTAATTTCATGTTTATTACATGTAATTCATTCATATGGATTATGTTATAAATGTTCATGGTGGTATGGGATCCTTTTAATGATTAATGATTTAATCCTTCTTACAATTCAATATTATTGATATTTTTATGCATTATTATTCAAATGTATGTAAAAGTATTATAAATAAGATTTTGATATCTATTTTTAGTATTTGTATTACAAATAAAATCCATCATGTTTTAAAAGGAAAATAGATACACTTTTCGATAATTAAATAAATTTTGGAAATCCAATTTGTAGTTGAACACTATAAATTCATAAAACACATAAACATTATTTATATCATGATAATATGATTTGAGTAATAGAACACCTACCTCAGTTCATTGGTGAAAGATCACCCAATTTAAGTGCCCAAAAAATAAATTTAGTAACAACAGAAGACTATATTTGAATCTATATCATAAATATCAACTAAAAAATAAGGATCTCTTAGATCTCGAACTAGATTCTGAAGCCTAGATCTATATTCATCAAATCTGGATATATATTCATTGAAAAATATGATAAAATCCCACCAAAATAATGGTATAACATCTAAAATTATTAGAAACGAAAAAAATAGAATTTAGTTACCGTGTGGGATGTAGATATATGATTAGCGCTTTTCATCGTAAAGAATAGAGTTCAGGAAGGCCTAGAATCTATCCAGAGGGCTATAATATTGTAGAATTGTGGCTCATATAGAACAATTGTATAATATGGATTAAAAAAAGGGACCATGTAATAAAAAATATATTTTTCTGGTTAATTATGTTCTTTTTCATCATTTACTGTGTAGGGGTACATGGGTTCCCCTAACGGTGCACCTAAATTGTGCACCTCAAATGTAGGGGTGCATGGTTACTCCTAATAGGGTGCACAGTTTGACAAAAAATACACCAACCATGAACTGCCCACATTTCATCCATCTTTCTCAATTTTTAACAAAACTTACCCAAAGATAAATCTGAAATGAAAATTGCTGAACACAAGGAAATATTTTACCATAACTCAACACAAAGTCATCTCCAGAAAAAGTTATGATCTTACAATGTTCTTGACTTATAAAAGATCATGGTCATGATTTACTATCTTGAATCCCTACGATTTTGAGTAAAATTATTTTTCCATTGAAAACTCATATATACATTTATTTCCCATGATTCATCCTATAAAAACATTTGATTCCATAATAGATGAACTATAGCCATGGACAATCCCCACAACATGCTCTCACTGTAATCCAATATAGGTTTCAGATTCCCCTCAAAAGGAAACATCTATTTGAAGGTCAACCTCATCCACCACGATTAAATGAGAAAATAATGGGTGATACATCCTTTGTCATGAAATAATGAGAACATCATGCATAAAACTGTATTTCTATAGATGATCTCACTAGTACGCCACAAACCCAATTCTCTCCACCACCTAAAATGGTCCAACATACCTGGTTATTAAATTTTCCTGTCTATGTATCCTAATTTGACAACAAGGGAAACTCTCAAAGAAATAAATTATCTTATTCTCTAAATTCTAAGCATCATAAAAATATATTTGAATATGACTTCAGTCTACTTTGATCCAAACCCATTCATTTCAGATTAAGCTGAAACTACTCTGAAATCTCCTGCATGAGAATCAGTCCCAAAAATTCTAACCCAACTGCCTCCATCTTGAATAGATGATATTTTAATGGTATTCCCTAAAAATAATTATATGGTTCCATATTTTTGATTTCCTAATAACTGTTTTATAAGAAAACTCTTCCAATGAAATGTGCTTCAATGAAGACCCACCGAAGTCAGAAACACTTGCTCATGATATATCTTCATGAATATGTATTGTATAATCTGACTTCTCATATGTCTTCAAGTAGAAATACATACTCAACAAAACCTATGTATCATGTTCATTTTAGTATCCCTCTAAGAAGTGTAATGTATTGAATTAGTCACAGTTAGAAACTATAGTCCTTGGGATGCTGTGTATATTGAATATATCCCAAATATATTACAGCTCCATGGTTTCAAGTAAGTAAACATTTCATTATTTATTTTATGTATGTATATTATATAGGTCATGTTTGGGTGATTTAGGAAAACTTTTGGAGTGTTTTTGGGTCTATTTTAATCAAACATTATTTCAACATAGTTTGGGAAAACATTATAACAACTATCGGAAATCATGCGAAATTAGACTAGGGAAAAAGGGAAGCCACACATGATTTGAATGGTTTTTCCAAACAATGAGGCAGCCAAGGAAAAACTATGAAACTTTAGATAGTGTTATTAGGCACACCTGGTGCACAATTTTCAAACCGCATAAACCAACTGTGTGTGGTTCATCAATGAGACAGTGGCTGGAACATGGTTAGCACATAGATTACCTAACTGTGCGACCAACCATGCATGATTAGAAAACTATACCCCAAATAGTGTATCTAGGTCGGTTTGGTGTTTTAAAATATCGTTTTTTATAATAACTATTCTAGCATTGTATGTTTTCATCTCAATGGTTAGATAAACTCACCCCATCGATTTGGTAGTGATATAAAGGAATCAGTTAGTGCATGGAAGCTCGATTCTTAGGTTAAGTCATCATTCTTGGGTTTTCACTGTGGGATTCCATGGATATACATCACCCTATCTCTCTCAGTTTCCTAGATCTACATATATTTTTTTGGAAATATCTATGTTCGGTGAATCAAAATATGATCATATTTGGAATTTTTTTTGCTAAAGGATGTTATCTAAGGACAGTTTTTTGAGATTCATCCTAGTTTCATGGATATTTCAGATGATAATTATCATTTTCACAAAATTATAATGGTAGGTGGATTCACTATATAATCCTCCAATTAAAACATGATTCATTAGTTTCATATATATTTTAAATTGGTTTAAATTTATTGTAAAATTTGTGAGAAAGTAATTGTAGAAATCATCTTTTTTGATGGTTGGTGAATTTGTGTGAAGATGGTGAATTGTTTTGAAATTTAAATTGATATGTGATTTTAAAATTATTAATTTGAAATACTATCATGGATAATTTTATTGAATTTTTTTTCAAGAAATATATTATTATATTAAAATGGTTTTGGGATAGAAAGGGTTTTTGGCATTGAAATGTTATTGGAATCAAAATGGAATTGGCATGACTGTATTTGAATGTTTGTTGGGAATACATGGTTGTGTGATTTCATGTTTTGTTACAAGGCCTCTTAGAAAGATGGACCTATGATAAGTTCCAAAATTTTAACGAAACATGTGATTTAATTACCATGTGATGACTTTTTATATTGATGAGAAACCGCTCATGTGTTTGGAATTGACATAACGAAACATGACTTTCAAGAACCAGCCTGAGTTGACCCTGAACTGGTCACCCAGTCCAGCCCACGACAAGTCCCGAGAGGCGTTCCCGATCCTCCCGGGATGGTGACAAGAACCAAGGGCATCAATAGAGTACAGAAGGGAACTATTTCTCCCATATATAAACAATCAAACAAAAAACGAAAATAAACGGACATCCCAAAATGAATTTATATAAAAATTGAACTAAATATTATTTGTACAAGAAACTAAAATTTAGAACAAAACCAACAACTCAACTAAAAAAACACGATGAACAACTAACTCCATGTGACACTTCTGGTCACTCTCCAACACAATGATAAAATGTCGCCCGAGGTGATCAAACTAAAGATGAAACCTGCACAAGGGATAAAAAAAGAAGAAGACTATAGGCATGAGTATTAAAACTCAGTAGGTTAGCCCAGTATTCTATTCCCAATGCACATTACTTTAAAATAAAAGAAACATCAATTTATAGTTTTAAATTCAAGATTTGAAAGTATGGTTTTCAAATGAGGTTCCATGCTATAATAATTATCAGACAAAAACATGCATGTTTAATAAACAAAAATGCAAGTAACAATTATTTTCAAAGAGGTGAAACATCAAAATGAAAATAGTTTTCCAGAGGGCGGCTTTAAAGAATTTTAAAATTCAAATAAATAACACATTCTACTGAATTTACCAACCAAACACACCGTATGCCGACGGTGAGTACAAAATAGCCAATGAGCACTCGTCACAGGAATACCCCTAGGCACTAGTTAGTTGTGAGCCCCAGGTACCTCGTATCTCGGTGAAAGTAACCATAATAAATATCCATTCTCATGCATGAGCCACTAGTTGCGAACATACCCATAACCTAGTGGTCCCCAATCATCATCATCATCATAGTTTAGTTAGTATTTTCATCATCAAACTGGCTACTTGAAACATGGGTCAACCCCCACATAATCACTAGCATACTAGTACACGTCCGCTCACCAAGATACCCGAGATTCCCTTTAGTTCTCAATCATGTTACACATATTATCAAATACACATTTCACATACACATTCCAATCCAAAACCATAAAAACACAAACATCCCATAATCTTTCTTCACGTTTCTTACACTAATCAACAAACCGCTAAATATTTTGGTAAAACAATTTCATGAAGTGTATTGAGGCTTTGCACATAAAACTCTTTCAAAAACACTCTTTAAATTATAAACACACATCATAACCAAACCAAATCATATTTGGAAGCCCAATAAACATTTAATAAAATCATTTAATGGACCATAAACCAATCCCAATTGCACAACTTCTTATATACAAGTAAAACACTCCTTCATTTCTAGGAAATGCCAAACGGGCCTTTAAACATTTTCTCAAAACTAACCTTTGATGAAGGTATGCATTTTAATTTTATTAAGATTATTTATAAACATAATTTACTGCAGCAAACCTCATTCATAAATCTCTTATAATACTCAGGTTACATATTCAAAACACAACCATTTTCATAAAGATGTGAAATGGTCCATTTTTGGGCAACTCGGGCCAAAATATGTAATAAATCAAAACCCACTTGTTTGTAAAAACAAATCCAAATTGGAAATCAATATAAGTACTCAAAAATAACATTTATAATTCTTCCAATTCTTTTATAAATCCTATCAAATAACTTTTAAATCACACATCACACATAAAAGCCAACCGGGCAATTTACCGAACACATGTCATGCCCTTTTTAAACAAAACAATTTATTTTATGTACATGAAAAGGAATAAAACACCAATTGAATGTCATACTTTCATTCAAGATACTGTAACATGTTAAAAATACCATAAACCAGATTATAAACCTCACAAAATATTTTCAAAAGATAATAGAACATTTAAACAAACACTTGTTGAGCACTTTCATGACAAAACAACACTACCTTTCACATAACAGTGATTAAACAACGACTTTGCACACCAAGAAAATTATAAAAAGGATTAAAAACAATAATAAACATTTAAATCAGTATAGGATAATATTAAAATGATGAAACTTCTATGATAAAGGCATGTTCAAGGGATATCCTACCTCAAATATTTGGCGTAATTGAAACGCACACCTGAAATCACCCGCCGCGGGTTTATAAACCCTAAAACTATAAATACCAGACCTAAAAAAACATAAAAACCATAAAATAAACATTTTATAACAAAACCCTAGGTCGATAAAGACTAGGGTACAATATAAAACCAAGAAATAATGAATGGAGAAGGAAGAGGAAGAAGAAAGGAGAAGGAATTTCACCTTTCATCCTAGAAAATGCTTCGTCTACCATTAGATCTGAAGCCCTAGAGGGATTGAAAATTCTTTGAGATACTCCTAAGGTATATACGAACCAGGGTAAGAAGATTGGTGGCTAAAAGAGTAATAATTGATTGATTTATGAAAAATAAAATTTACCTTGGCAATTCTGGGCGATTTGAGTTTTCCTGAGAATTTTCGCCCTAATCCGCGACCCACATGAGCTCCAAAGAGGTAAAATAGATTATTAAGGTTAGGATAGGGTTATTGGATTCTAGGGGGAGGTGGAATCACCAAAAAATAGTAAAACAATGAATAATATATAAATGAAACAAGTTATTTTTTTTAAAATAGGAAATGGGCCCATGGGCTGGCCCAATACCTAAATAAGTAACCCAAATTCACCCGGCTTATGAATTTATAATGGGTCCAAAAGTATAAATAAATTTTAATATATCAGTATAGGATAAGTGGTAAGTTTAATGGGTGAAAAATGATGAAAAAATAGATTTATAAAAGAAACAAATTCAGTTTTTAAAACTGGGAATGAGCTCACGGTTGGCCCAAATCATGAAGTAACCACCCTTTATTCAAAAACTCATAAACAAGCAATTGGGATTCCAAATTATGGAGGTTAGACATATATGAAACTTCAAAACTCAATATTCATCTCATCAAATACCCATGAAAATGATCGATATTTCTAATGGGCCGGATCAATACAAAGACTGAAAAAAAACTGTGTGTGACAATTCTCCCCACCATTAAAGCTTTCCGCCCCCGGAAAGCCATAACACTTTCCGGCTGAAACAAAAACAACACCTAAGGATTCCATAATGTACTCCCCACCATTAAGAATCAACTATCACTAGAAATTTTCTTAGGGTGAAAATCCAGGAGACCCATGGTGGGTCTCCCCACCATTAGAAACCAACTAGCAATGAATAGACAAGAATTGAACATGAGCTAGAGTTGGGACTCACTCACACAAGCCCAAAAACCCCTCCTACAAAAACCTACTATACCAAGTTAATAGGGTTACAACATGAACATATAAACCACCCACTCCCGAATAGAGGGGACAATAACTTGGTCGACACATTCAGCACAATTCTGGACCCCCGTCACTTGGGGATGGGAGGGAAGGGGACCCAATAATTTGGCCACTGAAACAACAAAAGAAACAAAGAAACTACCCAAAACTCTCCCCCTATGAATAGGTAACACCCAGACTACACCTGATTTTTATAGGCGGTCCACACAGGGACATTGATTAAAAACCCACATCCATGAAGGAATAACCATAGACACTGTGTGAGGGGTTAAGTCCACCACGCTTGTTGCGACAAAGGGAAATTCATAGAAATGAGGAACCAAAACATTGACATAGTAACTAACTTACTAAAACAGAGGAGTAAGGATCTTAATCTAGAACTCCACACCTCTGTTGATTTCCTGACTGCGTGAAAAGCTTCACTCCGAGGCCTATGGTTGGAGCCATGATTCTTGAATCATTTGCTGCACCGCAGTCAGGTGATAAGGATCACACCACTCAAAAAAAACCACACTTGATCACCAAAAAAAACCTGTATCTAAATAGGAACTCATAGTTACATATCAAAATTCAAACTCACTCCAAACGAGGGGCAGAATGGAAAAGGAATATGACGAAACACATCAACATCACTGAACACAACTTCTCTGTCCAAAAGAAATATCCTGACCTAGAAGCACTTTTAATAGATCCCAAATAGCTCTCTATTCCAACAAACATGTTGAGGCATCATCAAAAGAGGTGGATTTAAAATTTTAAAGGATTCATTTGTATGAACAACATGAATGATTTCCAATTCAGAACTATCTATGGCCACATCACAATATCAAACACATTTTTAGAAACCCAATGAAAATTACTCCAAAATCGAGCCACAACCAAGATCCCATCACTAGATAGAACAAGAGTATGAATTATAGATCACATGGAAGCTAACCAAATAAACAACTCTTCTAATACATAGAAAAATCAAGCCACATAATCATTGGTTATAAAAAAAGGCCTCAATTTTCAGCTCAAAACAATTTTGAAAAATTAAACTGACTTGGTGGGTTTCCACATTCACCAATGGTGTTTCCTCAAGTCTCACCCACATGCACATTTCCATGCCACCCCTGGCACCCAACCACCATACCATATAGGCCATACTTCCAGATATAAATAAAACCATGCATGTGAGCACCCATGAAAACACCAAAGGCTAAAATTAAACATCATAATTCAAAAAAAACAATTTACCTTCAAAAGGCACACCAACCAACAAGTCAAAAAACATTTTCATATTTCACAAAAAAAACCACAATTAATTAAGAACCATTTTATTCCCCCTTTCATTTTTAAAAACTTTTTAAATAACCAAGACACTCCAAACCACCCCTTCCCAATTTTTTAAAAAAAAATTCAGCAAGGGATATTGTCATAATCCGAGGTCCATTGAGACCAATACCGTTTGTAGTAAAACACCAACTGATCAAAAACAATTGCCAAAACTAATTTATCCAATTCAAAAACTTTTTAACATCCTAAACTACCCCATTTAAAAAAAGTTCCAGAATCACTTTAAAATGATTCACAATTTCAAAACATTTTATTTCAACAAACCACATGTTTAGATTATGGATAATCCAATCCCTTTAAATCATTTCGGCTTCCCTCCATTTCTTTCACAAAAACACAACCTTCCAAAAACATTCTTATATTTAATTATTGAAAACCCCATTTTTTACTTTTCAAAATCTAATCCTTACATTAAAACCCATTTCCACAATTCTCACACAGGGATTTTAAAAACAAAAATTCAGAATTCAAGAAAGGTTCAAGAGACCCAAAAAAAGGGAACTAGTGTTGGTGGGTGACTTGACCATATGGTTGGCGGCCATATGCCAAACACAACACCATCACAGAGAGACTTTTTAGGACCATTCCCCAGATCCACATGGCTTTCCAGGCCCTGTGAGCTCACGAAGGTCATTGGTCAGACTCCCCTTGTCATATCCCAATACCAAACAATCAACTAGAACAATGGAAACTAATAAAACCAGACTTCCATGGAAACATGAGGATTAGAACAAGAAAGAGTTCGCGACGCTCTTCTTTCACTTACCCATCAAGTCCCAATAATACTACTCCATATACCTTGACATCCCCAAAATAACAGGGGCGCTCTAAAAAGAAATGTCTATTAAGAGCCGACCTCCTCTGATACCATTTTGTCACGAACCAGCTTGAGTCGACCCTGAACCGGTCACCCAGGCCAGCCCGCGACAAGTCCCGAGAGGCGTTCCCAATCCTCCCGGGATGGTGACAAGCACCAAGGGCATCAATAGAGTACACAAGGGAATGATTTCTCCCATATATAAACAATCAAACAAACAGAGGAAATAAACGGACATCCCAAAATGTATTTATATAAAAATTGAACTAAATATTATTTGTACAAGAAACTAAAATTTAGAACAAAACCAACAACTCAACTAAACAAACCCGATGAACAACTAACTCCATGTGACACTTCCGGTCACTCTCCAACACAATGATAAAATGTTGCCCGAGGTGATCGAACTAAAGATGAAACCTGCACAAGGGCTAAAAAAAGAAGAAGACTATAGGCGTGAGTATTAAAAATCAGTAGGTTATCCCGGTATTCTATTCCCAATGCACATTACTTTAAAATAAAATAAACATCAATTTATAGTTTTAAATTCAAGATTTGAAAGTATGGTTTTAAATTGAGGATCCATGCTATAATAATTATCAGACAAAAACATTCATGTTTAATAAACAAAAATGCAAGTAACAATTATTTTCAAAGAGGTGAAACTTCAAAATGAAAATAGTTTTCAAGAGGGTTGCATTGGAGAATTTTAAAATTCAAATTAATAACACATACTACATAATTTACCAACCAAACACACCGTATGCCTACGGTGAGTACAAAATAGCCAATGAGAACTAGTCACAGGAATACCCCTAGGCACTAGTTAGTTGTAAGCCCCAGGTACCTCGTATCTCGGTGAAAGTAACCATAATAAATATCTATTCTCATGCACGAGCCACTAGTAGGTAACATACCCATAACCTAGTGGTCCCCAATCATCATCATCATCATAGTTTAGTTGGTGTTGTCATCGTCAAACTTGATACGTGAAACACGGGCCAACCCCCACATAATCACTAGCATACTAGTACACGTCCGCCCACCTAGATACCTGGGATTCCCTTTAGTGCTCAATCAAGTTACACATATTATCAAATACACATTTCAAATCCACATTCTATTCCAAAACCATAAAAACACAAACATCCCATAATCTTTCTTCACGTTTCTTACACTAATCAACAAACCGCTAAATATTTTGGTAAAACAATTTCATGAAGTGTATTGAGGCTTTGTACATAAAACTCTTTCAAAAACACTCTTTAAATTATAAAAACACATAATAACCAAACCAAATCATATTTGGAAGCCCAATAAACATTTAATAAAATCATTTAATAGACCATAAAACAATCCCAATTGCACAACTTGTTATATACAAGTAAAACACTCCTTCATTTCTAGAAAATTCCAAACGGGCCTCTAAATATTTTCTCAAAACTAACCTTTGATGAAGGTATGAATTTTAATTTTTAAGAATATTTATAAACATAATTTACAGCTACAAAACTCATTCATAAATCTCTTATAATACTCAGGTTACATATTCAAAACACAACCATTTTCATAAAGATGTGAAACGGTCCATTTTTGGGAAACTCAGGCCAAAATATGTAATAAATCAAAACCCACTTGTTTGTAAAAACAAATACAAATTGGAAATCAATATAAGTACTCAAAAATACCATTTATAAATCTTCCAATTCCTTTATAAATCCAATCAAATAAATTTTAAATCACACATCACACATAAAATCCAACCGGGCAATTTACCGAACACATGTCATGCCCTTTTTAAACAAAACAATTTATTTTATGTACATGAAAAGGAATAAAACACCAATTTAATGTCATATTTTCATTCAAGATACTGTAACATGTTAAAAATACCATAAACCAGATTATAAACCTCACAAAATATTTTCAATGGATAATGGAACATTTAAACAAACACTTGTTGAGCACTTTAATGACAAAACAACACTACCTTTCACATAACAGTGATTAAACAACGACTTTTCACACCAAGAAAATTATAAAAAGGATTAAAAACAATAATAAAAATTTATATCAGTATAGGATAATATTAAAATTATGAAACTTCTATGATAAAGGCATGTTCAAGGGATATCCAACCTCAAATCTTTGGCGTAATTGAAATGCACACCCGAAATCACCCACCGCGGGTTTATAAACCCTAAAACAATAAATACCAGACCTAAAAAAACATAAAAACCATCAAAAAACATTTTATAACAAAACCCTAGGTCGATAAATACTAGGATACAATATAAAACCAAGAAATAATGAAAGGATGGGAAAGAGGAAGAAGAAAGTAGAAGGAATCTCACCTTTCATCCTAGAAAACTCTTCGTATTCCATTAGATCTGAAGCACTAGAGAAACGGGAATGGCTTGAAAATTCTTTGAGAGACTCCTAAGGTCTGGAAGAACCAGGGTAAGAATATTGGTGGCTAAAAGAGTATTAATTGATTGATTTATGAATGATAAAAGTTACATTGGCAATTCTGGACGATTTGAGGTTTCCTGAGAATATTCTCCCTAATCCGCGACACACATGATCTCCAAAGAGGTAAAATCGATTATGAGGGTTAGGATAGGGTTATTGGCTTCGAGGGGGAGGTGGAATCACCGAAAAATAGTAAAAAATTAAAAATATATAAATGAAACAAATTATTTTTTTAAAACAGGAAATGTGCCCATGGGCTGGCCCAATACCTAAATAAGTAACCCAAATTCACCCGGCTTATGAATTTCTAATGGGTCCAAAAGGATAATTAAATTTTAATATATCATTATAGGACAAGTGTTAAGTTGAATGGGTGAAAAAGGATGAAAAAAAAGAGTTATAAAAGAAACAAATTCAGTTTTTAAAACTGGGAATGGGCTCACAGTTGGCCCAAATCATGAAGTAACCACCCTTTCTTCAAAAACTCCTAAACAAGCAATGGGGATTCCAAATTATGGTGTTTAGACATATATAAAACTTCAAAAATCAATATTCATCTCATAAAATACCCATGAAAAGGATCGGGATTTCTAATGGGCCGGATCAATACAAAGACAGAAAAAAACCGTGTGTGACAATTCTCCCCACCATTAAAGCTTTCCGCCCCCAGAAAGCCATAACACTTTCCGGCTGAAACAAAAACAACACCTAAGGATTCTAGAATGTACTCCCCACCATTAAGAATCAAATATAACTAGAAATGTTAATAGGATGAAAATCCAAGAGACCCATGGTGGGTCTCCCCACCATTAGAAACCAACTAGCAATGAATAGATAAGAATTGAACGTGAGGTAGAGTTGGGACTCACTCACAGAAGCCCAAAAAAACCTCCTACAAAAACCTACTATACCAAGGTAATAGGGTTAAAACATGAACATATAAACTACCCACTCCCGAATGGAGGGGACAATAACTTGGTCGACACATTCAGCACAATTCTGGACCCCCGTCACTTGGGGATGGGAGGGAAGGGGACCCAATAATTTGGCCACTGAAACAACAAATGAAACAAAGAAACTACCCAAAACTCTCCACCTATGAATAGGTAACACCAATACTGCACCTGATTTTTACAGGCGGTCCACACAGGGAAAATGATTGAAAACCCACATCCATGAAAGAATAACCATAGACACTGTGTGAGGGGTTAAGTCCACTACGCTTGTTGCGACAAAGGGAAATTCATAGAAATAAGGATCCAAAACATTGACATAGTAACTAACTTACCGAAACAGAGGAGTAAGGATCTTAATCTAGCACTCCACACCTCTGTTGATTTTCTGACTGCGTGAAAAGCTTCACTCCGAGGCTTATGGCTGGAGCCCTGATTCTTGAAGCATTTGCTGCACCGTAGTCAGGTGATAAGGATCACACCACTAAAAAAACCACACTTGATCACCAAACAAAAACATTCATCTAAATAAGAACTCATAGATTCATATCAAAATTCAAACTCACTCTAAACGAGGGGCAGAATGGACAAGGAATACGACGAAACACATCAACATCACCAAACACAACTGCTCTGTCCAAAAGAATTATCATGACCTAGAAGCACTTTTAATAGATCCCAAACAGCTCTCTATTCCAACAAACAAGTTGAGGAATCATCAAAAGATGTGGATTTAAAATTTGAAAGGATTCCATAGGTTGAACAGCAGGAAAGATCTCCAAAGTAGAACTATCCATCGCCACATCACAACATCAAACACATTTTTAGAAACCCAATGAAAATTACTCCAAAACCGAGCCACCAACAAGATCTCATCACTAGATAGAACAAGAGTATGAAATCTAGATCACATGGAAGCTAACCAAATAAAAAACTCTTCTATGACATAGAAAAATCAAGCCACATAACCATTGGTTTTAAAAAAAGGCCACAATTTTCAGCTCAAAACAATTTTGAAAAATCAAACTAACTTGGTGGGTTTCCACATTCACCAATGGTGTTTCCTCAAGTCTCACCCACATTCACATTTCCATGCCACCCCTGGAACCCAACCACCATACCATATAGGCCATACTTCCAGATATAAATAAAACCATGCATGTGAGCACCCATGAAAACACCAAAGGCTAAAATTAGACATCATAAATCAAAAAAACAATTTACCTTCAAAAGGAACACCAAACACCAAGTCAAAAAACATTTTGATATTTCACAAAAAAAACCACAATTAATTAAGAACCATTTTCTTCAAAACCTACCCCCTTTCATTTTTAAAAACTTTATAAATAACCAAGCCACTCCAAACAACCCCTTCACATTTTTTTTAAAAAAAATCAGCAAGGTATATTTTCATAATCCGAGGTCCATTGAGACCAATACCGTTTGTAGTAAAACACCAACCGATCGAAACCAATTTCCAAAACTAATTTATCCAATTCAAAAACTTCTTAACATCCTAAAATACCCCATTTAAAAAAAGTTCCAGAATCACTTTAAAATGATTCACAATTTCAAAACATTTTACTTAAACGAACCACATGTTTAGATTATGGATAATCCAATCCCTTTAAATCATTTCTGCTTCCCTCCATTTTTTTTCACAAAAACACAACCTTACAAAACCATTCTTATATTTAATTATTGAAAACCCCATTTTTTCAATTTTCAAAATCTAATCCTTACATTAAAACCCATTTCCAAAATTCTCACACAAGGATTTTAAAAACAAAAATTCAGAATTCAAGAAAGGTTCAAGAGACCCCCAAAAAAAGGGAACTAGTGTTGGTGGGTGACTTGACCATATGGTTGGCGGCCATATGCCAAACACAACACCAACATAGAGAGACTTTTTAAGACCATTCCCCAGCTCCACATGGCTTGCCAGGCCCTGTGAGCTCACGAAGGCCATTGGTCAGACTCCCCTTGTCATATCCCAATACCAAACAATCAACTAGAACAATGGACACTAATAAAACCGGACTTCCATGGAAACATGAGGATTAGAACAAGAAAGAGTTTGCGATGCTCTTCTTGCATATAACCCTCAAGTCCCAACAATCATACTCCATCTACCTTGACATCCCCAAAATAACAAGGGCGCTCTAAAAATAAAGGTTGTTAAGAGCCGACCTCCTCTGATGCGATTTTGTCATGAACCAGCCTGAGTCGACCCTGAACCGG
Organism: Viscum album; assembly: GCA_963277665.1. NCBI lineage: Eukaryota > Viridiplantae > Streptophyta > Magnoliopsida > Santalales > Viscaceae > Viscum > Viscum album. The sequence goes on along the minus strand of OY728147.1, from coordinate 1,721,301,927 downwards.
TCACCCAGGCCAGCCCGCGACAAGTCCCGAGAGGCATTCCCGATCTTCCCGGGTTGGTGACAAGTACCAAGGGAATCAATAGAGTACACAAGGGAATGATTTCGTCCATATATAATCAATAAAACAAACAGCAGAAATAAAAATACATCCCAAAATGAATTTATATAAAAATTGAACTAAATATTATTTGTATAAGAAACTAAAATTTAGAACAAAACCAACAACTCAACTAAACAAACCCTATGAACAACTAACTCCATGTGAAACTTCTGGTCACTCTCTAACACAATGATAAAATGTCGCCCATGGTGATCGAACTAATGATGAAACCTACACAAGGGCTAAAAAAAGATGAAGACTACAGGTGTGAGTATTAAAACTCAGTAGGTTAGACCGGTATTCTATTCCCAATGCACATTACTTTAAAATAAAATAAACATCAATTTATATTTTTAAATTCAATATTTGAAAGTATGTTTTTCAAATGAGGTTCCATGCTATAATAATTATCAGACAAAAACATGCATGTTTAATAAACAAAAATGCAAGTAACAATTATTTTCAAAGAGGTGAAAATTCAAAATGAAAATATTTTTCAAGAGGGCTGAATTAAAGAATTTTAAAATTCAACTAAATAACACATACTACTGAATTTACCAACCAAACACACCGTATCCCGACGGTGAGTACAAAATAGCCAATGAGCACTAGTCACAGGAATACCCCTAGGCACTAGTTAGTTGTGAGCCCCAGGTACCTCGTATCTCGGTGAAAGTAACCATAATAAATATCTGTTCTCGTGCACGAGCCACTAGTAGGGAACATACCCATAACCTAGTGGTCCCCAATCATCATCATCATCATATTTTAGTTAGTGTCGTCATCGTCAAACTTGCTACGTGAAATAGGGGCCAACCCCCACATAATCACTAGCATACTAGTACACGTCCGCCCACCTAGATACCCGGGATTCCCTTTAGTTCTAAATCAAGTTACACATATTATAAAATACACATTTCACATCCACATTACATTCCAAAACCATAAAAACACAAACAACCCATAATCTTTCTTCACGTTTCTTACACTAATCAACAAACTGCTAAATATTTTGGTAAAACAATTTCATGAAGTGTATTGAGGCTTTGCACATAAAACTCTTTCAAAAACACTCTTTAAATTATAAACACACATCATAACAAAACCAAATAATATTTGGAAGCCCAATAAACATTTAATAAAATCATTTAATGGACCATAAAACAATCCCAATTGCACAACTTGTTATATACAAGTAAAACACTCCTTTATTTCTAGGAAATGCCAAACGAGCCTTTAAACATTTTCTCAAAACTAACCTTTGATGAAAGTATGCATTTTAATTTTATTAAGGATCTTTATAAACATCATTTACAGAATCAATCATCATTCATAAATCTCTTATAATACTCAGGTTACATATTCAAAACACAACCATTTTCATAAAGATGTGAAACGGTCCATTTTGGGGCAACTCGGGCCAAAATATGTAATAAATCAAAACCCACTTGTTTGTAAAAACAAATCCAAATTGGAAATAAATATAAGTACTCAAAAATACCATTTATAATTCTTCCAATTCCTTTATAAATCCAATGAAATAACTTTTAAATCACACATCACACATAAAAGCCAACCGGGCAATTTACCGAACAGATGTCATGCCCTTTTTAAACAAAACAATTTATTTTATGTACATGAAAAGGAATAAAACACCAATTGAATGTCATATTTTCATTCAAGATACTGTAACATGTTAAAAATACCATAAAACAGATTATAAACCTCACAAAATATTTTCAAAAGATAATGGAACATTTAAACAAACACTTGTTGAGCACTTTCATGAAAAAACAACACTACCTTTCACATAACAGTGATTAAACAACGACTTTGCACACAAATCAAATTATAAAAAGGATTAAAAACAATAATAAACATTTATATCAGTATAGGATAATATTAAAATGATGAAAATTCTATGATAAAGGCATGTGTAAGGGATATCCTACCTCAAATCTTTGGCGTAATTGAAACGCACACCCGAAATCACCTGCCGCGGGTTTATAAACCCTAAAACTATAAATACCAGACCTAAACAAACATAAAAACCATCAAAAAACATTTTATAACAAAACCCTAGGTCAATAAAGACTAGGGTACAATATAAAACCAAGAAATAATGAAAGGAGGGGGAAGAGGAAGAAGAAAGGAGAAGGAATCTCACCTTTAATCCTAGAAAACTCTTCGTCTACCATTAGATCTGAAGCCCTAGAGAAAATGGAATGGCTTGAAAATTCGTTGAGAGACTCCTAAGGTCTGGACGAACCAGGTTAAGACGATTGGTGGCTAAAAGAGTACTAATTGATTAATTTATGAATGAGAAAAGTTACCTTGGCAATTCTGGGAAATTTGAGGTTTCCTAAGAATTTTCGCCCTAATCCGCGACCCACATGAGCTCCAAAGATGTAAAATTGATTATGAGTGTTAGGATAAGGTTATGGACTTCTTGGGGGAGGTGGAATCACCGAAAAATAGTAAAAAATGAAAACGATATAAATCAAACAAATTATTTTTTAAAAAACAGGAAATGGGCCCATGGGCTGGCCCAATACCTAAATAAGTAACCCAAATTCACCCGGCTTATTAATTTCTAATGGGTCCAAAAGGATAAATAAATTTTAATATTTCAGTATATGACAAGTGGTAAGTTGAATGGGTGAAAAAAGGATGAAAAACAAAATAGTTATAAAAGAAACAAATTCAGTTTTTAAAACTGTGAATGGGCTCACAGTTGGCCCAAATCATGAATTAACCACCCTTTCTTCAAAAACTCCTAAACAAGCAATGAAGATTCCAAATTATGGTGGTTAGACATATATGAAACTTCAAAACTCAAGATTCAACTCATCAAATACCTATGAAAATGATCTGGATTTCTAATGGGACAGATCAATACAAAGACAGAAAAAAACCATGTGTGACAATGACTGTGTGGATGTATAAGATTTTTGATTGGAAAGGGATATGAAAAATGGTTTGTCAAATTGTTTTTATTAACATTATTGGTTTATCTTCCTGGAAAAAGTGTTTTATTGGAAAAATATTTTTCATTGAAATAACTTTGGATATGATATAAATTTTTTTAAATGTTTATACAAACTATTTCATGTAATATATTTTATATAAATTTGATAGCCTGTCATATCATAGTATAATTCGCAGTGAAGTCATTGGGGAAAATATATTGAGTTCTATTACTTACCCTGATTTGGAACATTGGTGATTTTGCAGATTTACTTTTTAAAATATTGGAAAACAAAAAGTATCACAAATAATTAGTAGTACATTCTGATACATGGTCTATTTTGTGCTGTTGGAGCATTTAGCATGTTTAGAGAATGGAGTTATTGTTGGGGTATTTGGTTTTTGTATTCTACCACAATGTACATTGTTATTATGGCCTTTTTATTTTGTACTTGGTTTTATTTTTATATTTATTAAATTATATGGTGAGTTTCATTTCATTTTTATCATTCATCATATATTGGATTATTTGGTTATGGCTTGTTGTGTTCATCTTTTTTTTCTGTCAGAAAATCATCCCAATGTTTTTTAAAAACCTTCAACGATCATTACTAGCCTTTGGTATCTTGGGAATATATTTTATGGCCAAATAATACCCTCATTTATTACCATGACAATGAGGAAAAATATGGATATCATATGTTTTATTTTTTTTGTTTGGTCTTAATATAATTCTGAGAGAACTGGTATTAGCTTCATCCTTAATTTATGGAATACATGTTCATTAGTTATATCTATCTTGGAGTTTATTTCATTCACGTATATTCCATGATTTGTGATCAAAGAAAGGTATAGAATTATCTATATATGTAATTCATATCGTAACAAGATTTAGGTAACATTTTTATGCTAAAAATTATGTTAACAATGAGTTTGGTACATAAGTTTTTTGGAAAAAAATATAATATTTGGAATCTCATTGTCATGGGTTTATCCAATGAAACATGCATAACATTAATTAGAGAAAATAATTATCATTAATATTCCATAATTCATTATGTGTAATGACTAATGATTTTATGAAATAGTGATTATTATTTGTAAAATGAGGATTTTTTTTCAAATTTAATTTTTGAAAAGAGAAGTGTTGTTGTATTTTGAAAAAGGATTGAGTTTTAAAATAAATATTAAATTATAAAATAATGGTTGAACCTGGAAAAGGATTAATTTTTCAATTAAATGTTGTGGAATTATGGTGTGTTATAATTTTAATTTTTTATGAAATTATATAATAGTGATTAAGACTTAAGGATTTTGTTGTGGTAATAGAAAATGGCACTCAGTCGGAATTGTAGAAAACAACATGATGAAGATATTAAGATTGTGGCTACATGAACCATAGGTGAACCCAAATCTATTTTATATAATCTCCCAATAATTTCATTTTTTTTTAAATTGGGAATAGGAGGGATGAACTAAAGAATTTTGTTGATTTCGACTAATTCTAGACGAAGAATTCACCCATCATTCAGTGTGATTCTAATTCCAAAAGGCAAATTTGTGGATGAATAGGATAAATGGTATCACTGATTTCATTAGATTAGAAGAAGAGATAAATGTTAAGAATCAAATGTATGTGCTGATATATTTTTCACAACGGTGGTGGAATTTATGAGTTTTTGGATAAATTATACCACAACATATAATGAGAGGATTTTTAGGAATTGGTTAATAAATTATTCTATCATCATACATTCAGAAATCAATGAACAGTAGTTTTCTTCAACTTGAATATGAAAATATATCTATCACCGAGTATGCATATAGATTCATAAACTTACTACACTTTTCACATGAGGTTTCTAATAGCGCATCCTTTAAGGCATACTTATTTGAAACAAGGTTGAGGTGGGATATCTTCTCGACATTTTTTGTTCTATTTCTTTCTAATTATACTGAGATATTCAATAGGTAAATAATAGCTGAAATAGAAATATTAGGAGATATGAGAGGGGGAAGTATGTGGATACCAACGGGAAGTGGTGGAACTCAACTACATGGATAGAGAGCAATAGGGACACCTATTTCGGAGGGGATCATAATTGAAAATTAGGAGAACAATTTTCCAAAAGTGGTGGATTAGATTCCAAATGTGATTCTTGAAAATTTCATAGGGTTACCACACATAAGATAAGTGGTGTTTATGATTGGTCTCATTCTAGAGACCCATCCTATTTCCCATCCACATTATTGGATGGATCCAATATATTTAAGGGTAAGGAATGTGAATTTGGAAAAGATGGAGTGAAATGGTTTCATTCGGCGACGAACATCTCTAAAGGTAGAAACGATCTTGTTTTAAAAAGGCAAATGTAAATCATCATTTATGTGTGGATTATCAAAAGTTTAACCAAGTTATAATATTGAATATGAATCCACTTCCATGCATTAATGAACTATTCAATATATTTAATAGTGATCAATGGTTCTATAAAATTGAATTGTGATCAGAAGATCACTAACTGTGGTTTCATAAGGAGGGTATGCTAAAAACAACTTTCAGAATTTTATATGGCCATTATGAATATATGGTAATTCCTTTCAGTGTTATGAATTATCCAATGTTATTTATAGAATTTTTGTATCATATTTTAATAGTTATATTGATTCTTTTGAGGTGGATTTTATTGATGACATACTGGTATATTCATGTACAAGGGAAGAGCATGAACTACACTTGGAAAAAATTTTGGGAATCATGATGGATCATCAGTTGAATGAGCAATTATCAATGCTTCATTTTTTGGATATAAAATGTGTGATTTCTTGGATGTGAAATATTAGAAAAATGTGTTTCATTGGATACAAAAATACCAGGGACTTGATCTCTTGGAAACAACTAACTAATGCCTTTTAGATATAGAGTTTAAATTGTCTTTCTTGTAGTTATAAATTCATTATTATTGTTTTTTCATGACTAGATTCACCAATTATATCATTGAAAAATAAGAATATTCAACTCCATTGCGATCAATAATTCCAAAAGACTTTTTATGAGTATAAATTCTATTTTAAAGTAGCACCAATATTTATTTTTGTAGAATCAAGGCTAGGGTACTGGTGTATTGTAATGATTCAGGATATAGATTGGAGCATTTACTCATTAAAGGAGATCATTTTGATTCAGATGGACCATGTAAGTTAAGATTTAATGAGAATAATTAAACAGAAAATGTTTTTTATATACCTTCTATAGTCTATTCTTTGCAGATTTTGCATCATTGCCTATTTTTTTAGAAATTTATATTTTTATGGATGATAAGAGATTAAAACATATTTTATCACAAAGGTATTTCAACTTGAGACAAAGAAGATGGATGCAGTATCTCAATATACTTTACTTTGAAATAATGTATACACCAAGAAAAACAATTTGTCTTAAAATGAATTAAGTAGAAAGTCATATGGTCAATTAAAAAACAATCATATGATGAGTTGCAATTGATGACTGTGTTAGCTGATTTGTGCTTGAAATGTGATGTTCGAGCTGATGTTGTGGTTATCTTTGAAGTTTTGTTTTTTTATGATATAATAATATTGGTTAAATAGTCCCAAACATTCAATTAATAATGAGTGGTTATGAGGTCAAAACTAAATGATGTGGAGACCATTGACCAATGGATGTAGGATGGGGGTTCATTTTTTTATCCCAAAATAGGATGGTCACACATATGGCTTTTCAGGGACAACTTCTTCATTCCTAAAACCATTCGATATGGATTGTTTGTCCTGGAATATATTAGTTGTATAAGGTATTCGAATCCTATTTTTTATGGGTTGATTTTAAAAGAAAATTTTTTGAGTATTTTTCATGATTCTCAACCTATCTACATGTAAAGGCTGAGCATCAATGACCATTATGTATGTTGTAGTCTTTACATCACCCTACTTTGAGATGGGACCATATAGCTATAGATATTGTAATGGGTCTCCCAATTATTGGTTGGAAACCAAATTTTTTATGTGTCATAGTGTATAAGAATATAAAGTCAAATAATTTCATCTTAACTGATGAATCTTGAAAATAGGAGGACTTGCCAAAATTCAATATCCTTTAATAGTTAAAAAGTAATGTAATTCCATTTTTGATCATGTTAAAATTATATCTGATGTTTTCGCCACATTTTTGTAAATAATTTTATAAAACCCTTTTTAATTTTTTGACTATTATCATGACATATCTCCCTCAAAAGGTTGGTAAATCTGAAAAGATGATACAGATGTGGTAATACATGATTGGGGCTTCTGTAACAAATTTTTCTGGCTCTTGATAATATCACATTCCATTAGTGGAGTTCTTGTATAACAAATGATATATGGCCTTGATTCGAATGGATTCATTTAAAGAATTATATGGGAGACCTATTTGTTCTTAACATTATTGGATGGAAACAAGTGGGACATCAGTAGTTGGGCCAAGCCTTCTCAAAAAAACAATAATGAAGATTCATTTGATTAGGAAACAGATGAAGATGGAACATAGTCATATGAAATCATATCCAGATCATCCAAAAAGGTTATTTTCATTCATGGTTAACAATCATGTGTCCTGGAGGATCCCTCTAAGATATAGACATCATCGTGTTTAGAATTTAATAAAATTATATTTTTGATATATAGACACTATATGGATACTTGAATGATTTGGAGAGGTATCATATCTCTTAGAATTTGGAACATGGTTAATTGTTGTGTATAATTGGTTCTATGTATCTCTGTTGAAAAAAATTTCAGCCTAATCCTAACCAGGTGATTCAATTGATTCATTTTGAACTATAGTCGAATGCCTCATTGGTACAGATATTGGTGATGATTGTGGATAGGAAAGATAAAGTCTTACATGGATAACACATCAGTGTTATTAATGTTTTTTGGAAACTTGGTCAGATTATGGAAGATACATGGGAATGGGAGTAGGAAATAAAGAAGCATTGGCCCTAACTCTTTGACCACAATGATATTTTTCAACTTTCTGAGGATGGAAATAACAATGGTGGGGATAATGTATAACCCCATGATTTAATTATTGAACCCTTTACTATTAATTTTATGTATTAAAAGTATATAAACGAATTTTTTGAGTGTTTGGAGAACATTTATGTGTTTTTTGGGCTTTTAAAATGTTTCATTGTTTGTTCACGGTTTGGGAAAACCATGAATCACTATTAGAACCTATAAACAGTGATATAAATGTTAAAAGGAAGGAACACACGTTGTCCACAATTGGTCTAGACTGAGTGATAGCCTAGGAGGTTCCATTAAACTTGAGATAGTCATCATTGGAATGCCTGGTGCATGGTTTTGAAATAGTGTGTTTTACCATTTGAGGCTCATACTTTAGACACTGGATGACATATAGTTATCACAAAGTTTATCTAACAATGCGACTAGCCATCCACGATTAGAAAACATGATCCCAAAAAGTGCACATAGGTCAGTTTTGTGTTTTCTGGGACCATCCCCCCAATGCATATTAGCATGAGTATTTTCCCACTCAATGGTTGGAGAACCTCAACCCATCAGTTTGGAGGTGATTCAGAGGCATTTCTTGGGGAATTGGATTTTGATTCTCCAGGAAAGTCGTTGTTATTAATTATTTTTAGTGGTTTTTCTTAGGTCTAATTATCCCTGTATCATATTTTCCTAGATATCAATCATCTATGGATATATCTATGATGGTTTATCCCATATATTAATATATTTATTTCTTTAATGCTAGGAGAATATATATATTGTGGGTTTTTTGAGATTCAATCCATTTACATGGACGGTTTTAATGTCATTTATCATTTTTACCAAATTATCAAGGAAGGTCGCATCACAATTGATACATCTATTTAAAATTTGGAGTAATAGTTTCAAAATAATTTTGTTGATTGAAATTGATGGATAAATATGTGTATAATTCATGGTAGGAACATTCTTTACTAATGGTTTTAAAATTTGTTTGATATTTTGGAATGGTTGGGAAAAGTGATTTGATAAACAATTTGGAAATATTGACTTTAAAATAGTTTGGTTCATTGATTAATAGAAAAACAATTTCAATAAAAAAAATTCATACTGAAATGGTTTTTGCACATAATATTTTTCAGAATTGAAATTGTTTTGGAATTGAATAGGGTTTGGCGTGATTAAATTGGCATGGTTGGTGGGAATAAATTTTGTTGTGCGTTCATATTACATTACAAGGTCTAGAAGAAATATTACCTTTTTCCTAATTCAAATGGTGTCATGGAACATAGAATATATTAAACTTATAGAGAATTTTTAGATTGATAATTGACTAGTCCTGATTATATAATTTTTAAAATGAAGCATGTATGTGATGTTGTGTGGGTTTGCGGGTTGGAATGGGATATTCCAAATAGTTTTTTCAATATCCTTGATCATCTTTCTTATTTCTTTTCATAGAAATTATTTTTATATGATAAACTATTTTTTATAGAGATAATTATGAAATATTGGTAAATTTTCTAAATTGTTTTTTTATAAAATGTTTCATATAAATGTTTTATAATATTATCTCCTAGTGAAATGTGTTTTGAGAACTTGGGGAAAATCTACATAGTTTAATTACTCACCCATTCCATGGAAAATTAGTGCTTTTATAGTAGTTATTTATCATGATAAGGAATATGGTACAATATCACACATATTTAGTAGTACTTCATGATACTTGGGACATTATCACTAGTTGGAGCATGAAGAATGATTGGAGCATGGAGTTTTCTTTAGATTAATAGTGTTTTGTATTCTTCTATTATGCACATTAATATAGTGGTCTTCCACTTTAGGACATGGTTTTATTAGGACATTGATAAATGAAATGTTGAGTTATCTTTTATTTTATCAATGAATGTGTCTAGTCATTATATTTGTATCACTGAGAGGGGGAGGGAAAAAATCAAGGATAATATTCTCTTTTATGTCTCCTTGAAACAATTTTTGCCTCATATTTAAATTTTATTCCCTAATGAAAAATTTTCAATCACACATCTATAGGAACACCAATATTTTGAAGGTTCACCGTTCAATTATAATAGTTACGTACTTGGTACGATATGTAAATGATCCAACACCTAATAATCAACTAGAAAAAAATCCAGGGATTACACTAAGTAGAATATACCCTTTCACTCATGTAACACATTAAAGACAGTCCAAGAGTGTGTGTTTACCTTCCTCGCAAAAATAGTTTAAAAAATTGTTTGTGTAACAACACATGTTACCTATGGTTATTTTTAATTCCAAAAATGAATTCTTTTGAAAATAGTTCTTCAATTTCTATCCTGAAGATGATACGAATAGTAGTAATTTGATAGAGAATTAAAATCTAATTTCCCATCTTATTTCTTTTTTACTTTGGTTATCTCTATATGATTTCCCAATCTGATATGGCTACATCGATCCTCAAATATTATTTCCCAATACGATAGATTTATCTTTTTTAGAATATGATTAAGATAATTCAGAACAAATCCTTCCTCCATCTAGAAATTGTAATATAGAAATCCTCGATTCGATAATTCATTCATGATATGATGATCACCAAAATATGATGACCTGCAGAATATGAAAAACAATAGAATATGATGATCATCTAAATAAATCATCATGATTTTTTCTCCTCTGATTTAACTTCTATCCATTTAAACACCTTTAACAAAATACAATAATGAAATATTATTTATCTCCATAGGATGTAAGATCTTCTATCTCTTCAGTTAAAACGACATATGTTAGAAAAAGTTCAACGTAGTTTTCTCCATTTACAGGGGACCCATGATAGGTTTTGGCTGGAATCCCAAAATCATTCCCACTCAAAAAAATTCCACAATATTTTGAATTAACTTGAATTTCAGGTGAATCATTACTTATTCAAATCTTCTCAATACATCTAGAAACATCCTTAAACATAATATCTTTTTAGACTATCTTTTTAAATTTTCAATCAAGATCCAATTTTTGAATCCAATTTTCTCAATCTAATTCAGTCTCATCATTTCAATTGATGAATACGATCAGCAGGATAAAATATTATTTTCTAGAATAGCATGGATCATGATGTATTGGGAAAGGAAACACATATTATTTTATTTTCATGATCCCCTTAAACAAAACATTTCGAAATCTACTTCATCTCTCTTCTACTTCTTTACATTTTATAATGAGTCACCAGCTTGATAAATAAATAAATTCAGATTTTTCAAATGGTGGAATAAATTTTTGATTGCATAAATTTCTATTCATTTTATCAATGGTTTCAAAAAATTGATGTTCTGAATAAGATATCATCTTGAGTTTGATCAACAACTTGGTTTTCTAATGAATATGATACAAATATTTAACATATTTTTCTTTTGTCATCATTTTACGCATTCATAATATTTAGCTTGTATAATGACTTCATTCAATAAATTTATCATATTGAGGATCAAATTTATTAACATAATATTTTCCTTGAAATGTAATATAACATCCCATTATTTCAAAAACACATATATTACATTATTCTTTTTAATACGATTATCTGAAATATAATTCACATGAATTCAATTAGGCTAAATTACATCTCGAACACCCTTATTTCTTCCAATGAATCCTTATAAAATCAATAATATCTCTTTTACTCCTCCTTTACATCTTCAACATTCTTAGATTAAAAAATCAATTCATTTCCAATAACCCCTTCACCAAATAGTTTTAGTAGTTCACACTCAATATAATTTTTAATTCACATTTTTCACAAAACTCTCCATTTTTACATACCTTTAATGGATAGATTTATGAAACAATTCAATTATCCCACCTGTATACTCTATCAAAAGTTATGATGAGATTGGGGACATAAAAATATACCAACAAATATATGTGAATGATGTTGGAATCCCATGGATAATGGAGTTTAAAAAAATCATTCGCTAATGATTTTCTAAAAAATTCAGTGACTTGTTCTATTATTGTATAATACTCCAACTTCAATTCATTATTAACCCCATGATCATTGTTGAAATGATATATGATATCAAAATGTTTTTAATGATAATGTTGGGCCGAATATCTGGTGATCTTGATTGCACATTGACTATGACAATCCATGAGAAAAGGTATCTTCATTTCGACAAGCAAGACTTATCAATGAGTAATCATCCACATTTATTGGGTAGCAGCTTTATTAGAAGAAACATACTCAACCTAAATTATAATGTCAGTTTCTGAATTTTTTTTCTTCATATGCCAACTAACACAATTATTTATCATAAATAATAATCCAATAGCTGTGGATATTTCATCATCATCTTTTCTTACCAAATATCAATCCAAATAACAAAACATATGAATACTGTCTAAGATATCATATTTAATTCTGAATTATGGTGTTCCATTAATGTATCTAAGATTTATTTTTCTAGAAATTAAATGTGATTCTTTGTAGATTACTCTGAAAACTGGTACATAAGGTAACATCATAACCAATTTCGGGTCTTTAGGTAGTCAAATGAAAAAAAACATTAATGTGGCTTCTAAAATGTTCTCTGCACAAATTATATTCCATCTCCTTGTTTAGATAACTTTTTTCCCAAATAAATTGTTGAGGAAATAGTTTTTGGTTTATCCATGATGAACCTCTTGAGATGTTATTTAGCATATGTTTCTTGAGAAAGAAAAATGTTTTTATCCATTTTCAAGATGAGTATCCTTTGAATTAATTATTTTCCCTAGAATAAAATATTTAAAAATCTTCTTATAATATTTAGAAAATGTTTCCAAAATTCATTCACCATTACCAAAAAATATAATTTCATCAACATAAACAGTTACAATGAGAAAATACTCTTGACTTTTTCTGGGGTAAGTATTTCTATCAATTATTCATTTTATGAAATTAATTTACATTATGATAGAATTTAATTTGGAATACCATTATCCTGGATCATGTTTTATCCCATATAATTCCTTCCTAAATATATACATGTTACTTTAATCATTCCCCACTATAGATCTACAATGTTTTTCTATATAAACTTCTTCATCAATATCCAAATTCAAAAATATAGATTTAACATCCATTTGAAAGATCAGTTATCCTCATTGTGCAACAATATCATGAAATATTATGATTGTTTCAAATTATGCCTCCATATAAAATGGTATCATAAAAATCAATACCTTCAATTTGTGAATAACCTTTGTAACCCAATCATTCATTGTTTCTTATCACTTCTCCTTATTTATTCAACTTGTTCTGAATTTTTTTTACCAATGATGTTTTTGTTTTTTGGATTTGGTATGAGTTGACATGTATTATTCTAATCAAATCTGTTGGAATTAATCATTCATGTATTGATCCCATTCCAAATACTCAAAATCCTTTTTCACACCATTTGGATCCACTTTTCAATACAAACAAGCATGTTCAAAAAAAATCTTATTTCTCAAACCTTCTGTTTTTAATCACCAATAATATTTTGTGATTCCACTTGTTTCCTTATCCTAGGATGAGATTTTAATATATCATCCTCATCACTATAAATAATAGTGTTCATGTTTTCTTCTTGAGTTAGAATAAAATTAAATGGATCCTTATTAGAATTATTTCAAAACAATACTTATCCTGCTCCAATTCCTTGTCTCTCCGAGTTTGTTTATCATCCTCTAAAATTTAAATCCCTTCCACATTAATTGATTCAAAAATTATTTTTGTTTCATTGTCGAAGCATATATATCATCTTTATTCTATAGAATATACATCAATGATTTTATATTCACCTTTTTTCTCAAACATTTCAGAGTTTCCACCTTTTTTCTTATAATTCATGCACATCTGAATACTCTAATGTTTTAAATCATGGAGTTTTTCCATAAAAAACTCAAATAGGGTCATATATGAACATGGAAAATTGGAACAATGGTTCTAAAAATAAAAAATTAGTACACATTGATTGCCCCCAAAAGTAACGAGAGAGGTCATATTCAAGTTACATTATTCATCCCATTTACACCAATATTCTATTAATTAATTATGTAACTCTATTTTCTGAGGAGTTTATTAGAAACTATACTCATGACTAAATAAATATTATCCAAAAAACTTTAAAATTATTCACTTTTATATTCACCTGTATTATCAGTTCTCAACTTCATCATAGAATACTTACATTCCATTCCAGTATTCTTTTTGAATCATTTAATTTTTTATCAAATCTATATTATGTTTAATATACATACACAATTAAATGTGAGAAAATCATCAATGAAAGTGATAAAGTACTTATCTCTATATTTTTATTGTTTTCTCATTGGCCCACATATATCATAACAAATCATCTCTAATGGTTTTTTGGAAAAAATCCAAAATATCTTTTGCACAACATTTGTAATCTATCCTTTTCAAAAAATTGTACAAAACCAATATCTTCTTCTTATAAAATTAGGAATCTCTCAAAACACTATCATTCATTGTCAATTTTCTAATGTTGTTTTTGACACATGTGTCCCCGCATTCAGTGCCACAATTTATTCTCATCCACCATACTCATGTAAAAATATTTTAGTATTCCCCCAATGTAAAACGAGTAACCTTTTTTAAATTGGAATCTTGTAAAAATATATACATATTACTCACATTTAAAAAAAGCCATATTTTTTAAATATAACTCTATTACCATTTTGACACATTTCTGAGACCCATAGAAAATGTGTTTCAGTTAATCAACGTTTAATGTTTTCATGAATTTCATCTTTTCTTTATCAAAGATGAATGATCCAACATTACTAATTTTCAATGATTCATCATTTCCATGTTTCGAAATTCATTCATCAAAATCATTAAGATTGTTTAAAAATTTCCAATATCTTATCATATGAGAAGAACACCCATTATCAGGTATCTAGGGCCATTCTCCTTTTGTATATTTTATTATGGTTTCAAAAATAAAGGTTTTTTCTACCACTTGTACATTCTTAGACATGATATTTTTGTGAATTGTTAAGAGTCTTTTACTGTTTGATTAATAAAACAAGAAATCCTTTTGAAATGTGTCTATGTTTTTCACTTCTATCACAATATAGTTTCCAATGTTTGGAACCTATATTCCATTATTTATCCACCTTTCCCAGGTTTCTAAAAAACAACCTTCTCAGAAGACTAATTTTGAGGGAATTGACTCCCTATAAACCATTTTTATTTATATTTTATGGAATAATAGTAATGATATTGTTTTAACTAAGAATATTATCCATATTTATTAATCCACTAAAATAAATGAAGTATCCATAGAATAAGTATATTTCTTTGAAACATCCATACTGACCGAAATTGTAAATATGTGTCTTAAAACCCTTTTTAAATTTCATTTCTGATCCACTAACCATTCTATTTTCAATTTAAATCTTCTTAATTTTCTCACCATTATCATATTATGGAATATTTTATAGTTTTCTAGATCTATATAAATCATTTTATAACATAAGTTACCTTGAAACTTATGAAGTATTCACTATCTCAATCATGGACATATATATAACATTCTGAATATTCTTCTTCGTAGAAAAAATTCCATTATAATTCTCATCCTTTAAAGATATTTTTTATTGAACCTACTTAGTTTTCTCATTTTTAGAAATTTTTCCATCATCTGTAATAGAGTTCTCTATTATTTTATTTCTTAAATTAGCTTGATATATATTTTGTTGTACGTGTTCCAACTCGTCTTTATTTCCTTTCAACTTCACTTCCAGATGCTAGTTAAAATTTTATTCAACATCAATATAATCCATTATTTCATCAACTTATTTTACCAAATTCACCATTTCATCGAAAAAAATTCTCAATTTTTGGATGAAGAACGTTTATCTTCCAAATATTTTATTTTCTTTTCAATCCTTCTGATCTTTTAAAAACAATATTTCAATTATTATTTATAATGAAATTCAGGTTGAGTTTATTCTTCCTTCGAACTAATGCTTCCTATTTTTACATCATTAACTATTTATATAATAGTATTATCAATACCGTGATGAATTTATTTTTTAGATTTGAAGTCACTATCTCTTTATTTATCAAATTTTGATGTAAAATGTTTTCTTTTGGATTTCAATAATTATCTTTCATTACCTATAAAATAAAATTTCTCATTAACACATTATTTCGTCAATGATATTTTTGAATTTCAATTCTTCTTTATCACTTTAATATTCTTTATTTCTTTGAATAAAATTAACCGCAGAGTGTCTAATGGATTCAAATTCAAAAAAAATCAAGGGAATATTCCCTTTGATTTCTGTATTCCTCATTTCACATTTTTCAGAAACAAGTATGAAATATGATCAATATTTTACATACTTCATTCAATTAATCAGAATCACTTGCTTTATATATAATAAAAATCTTCTTTGAAATCTTAATTATTTAATACATGAAAATAAATTCTCTATCATCATTTTTTTTCATAACATTATATCTCATAATTTAACAATTGATGATAGTGCTACAGAAGTCATCAATAGATAATGTATTCAGATATTATTCTTCCAATGAAGAAACATTGGGATAAAAGTTGTCTAGAAGGATTATAATGATCTAGTCAATAATAATAGGATCATCTAACTTTTCACCAAGGTATATGATTGTGATGAAAATTTAATTTACTAAGGTAATGAAGTCCTCATAAGATTCATATTATCCCAATTACCAATCTTTATACTTCAATCTATAGATTTGTATCTTCTACTTCATTGTGTTTGTATTTCTTTTGAATACTATGTTATAATTTATCCCACACACCATTGGTTGTAGAAACACCTTTCACCCTTATTAATTCAATTTCAGATACTGAAAATAGTATAACATTCTTGGGTTTTTTATCATTCTAAATATTCTTCTTATCAATATAGGTTTGAGAAAATTTATCATCAATTTTCTGAATACTAACTATTTTAGCTTCATGAACATCATATCTAATAGACATAATATAAGGCAACATTATTTCTTTCTAGATATGATAATTCCTTATATCAAAAACTGTAATACCTATACTATTCACACAATTCAAATTCTCCATCAGAAAAGAATATGTGAAGGGAACACGTGCTATGATACTAGTTAAAAGTGCTCAGTATTTGAATTTATATAAATAAGAGGGGGAGGGGAAAATCATTGGATCTATTTTATATTATGTTTCCATGAAACAAACTTCGCATCATGTTATGGTTATTATTACCTATGTAAGAACTATTCAAACTCACATCCACAGGAACAAAAGTATTCCCAAGGTTCACTATTCAATGAGAATAGATACATCTTTAGTACTGTATGGAAATGATCCAATAAATCAAAATAAACTAGAAAAAAAATCCTTATATTACAATGATTAGTATATTTCCTTTCACCCATGCATAATTTTGAAGACAATACATAAGTGTGTGTGTGTTCCCTCCTATCAGAAATTGGGTAAAACAATATTTTTGTAACAACACATTTTACCAATGCTTCATTTTAATTCCACTAATATATTCTTTTGAAAATATTAATTCAATTTCTTACCTAGAATATCATAATAAGATTATTACTTTGTTATATAATTCAAATAAGTTTTCTATGTCTAAATATTTTTACTTTGATTCTCCAGATTTGATTTTTTTATCCAATAATCCCACTCCAATTTACAAGTATTATTGGCCAATATGAATGGTGTAGCTCTATCTAAATATGATCATGAAAATTTATAAAATTTCACTCCCTTGTCCAGAAACACCAATAAAATAATTAATTGATCTGATTAATTCATCCTAATAAAATGATTATCTGAAAATGATGACTAGTAGAATTTTATAGGCAAATGAAAATGGTAATCATCCAAATACAACATTGCAATATTTTATCTTCATTGTTCACTTCTGTTATCCGAAAAATATTCAATAAAATAAAATACAAAAACTTAATTATCTCCCTATAATTTCAGAACTTATATATATTCAGTAAACAATAATTTACTTAGATAACATAGAAATTCATTTTTCCCTATTATAGGAGTCCCATGATAGATTTTAGAATAAATCCTAACATCTTTCCTACTAAAAAAAATTCTAAAAAATTTCAATTTCCCTTGAATTTTTGGTGAATCGTGACTTACTCATCACCTCTCAAAACATATCAAATATTATCCATACATTATTTCTTTTTATCCTATATTTTTCTATTCTCAGTTTAGATCAAATTTCTAAATATGATTTTCATAAAATGATTTTTTTTCATTCTGATTGATAAATATGATTAGCAGGATAAATCTGTATCATCTAAGATATGATGGATCTTAACCCACGTGGAGAGTGAAAATATATTCTTTGAATTTCATGCTACCCATTGAAATCACATTCAATAATATCATTCACCACTCTTCCACTTATTCACTTATTATCTTGACCCTCTTGATTCAGAATAAAACCATTTCAATCATTTTCAAATTTTTGACTACATTATTGATGAAATTATTTTCTATTAATTTAAATAATAAACCTCAAAAAACTCATCTTCAGAATACTATTGTATCATGAATCCAGTAAAATGTTTCTTTTCACCTTAATAATATACCACTTTTCAGCTTCTTTCCATTTTCTCATCAACTGAAATATTTCACATTCATCATAATTCATAATGATTTCATTAATGAATTTTATCATATTGAGGATCAACTTTATCATCAAAATAATTTCATTAGAATGTGTTATAAAATCTATTTCCTTCAATAACACATATATTTCCATATCATCCTGATTCAGATTTTCCAAAAAACAATTCCCATGATAACACTCGGGAAGAATACGATCTCCTGCACCATTATTTCTTTTGAGTAATCTGAATACAATTACAATATTACCTTTCACTCACCCTTTCATTCATCAATTAAGTGACATATGTTTAACAATTTACATATCATTTATGATATGTCCAATATAATAAATGATTCAAAATATTTTATTTATCATATTCATACTGACACCAATGCATCATCAATACAATCACATCTTCCATGCTGGATCTAGAGTGAATTTGATGGCCACATACATCTAGAAACGTTCTTCATTAATTTGATTGATATATTTATTATGGATTCAATGGGAATCAGATGAGACTTTTTATTCCATCTAGATTTACTCAAATATGATGTACTTATTCAAACATTGTGATTTTAATTCAAAAAATACGATGGACTGCCCAAATTTCATAAAATACAATGTGATTTGATTTTCATTTCTTTTCGTTCTTCAATGAAATCAAAATAAAACACTATAATAATATCCCCTTAATAATTATCCTTTAATAACAATCATGCATTATATTATGGTTTATTTGATTATGTCATGTTTGGTTGGATGTTTTATTTTCAAAAGGAAAATTGTTCCCACATGTATTGAATCCTTTCAGTATATATTTTTATTCCTTTAGTGCCTTGGAGATTCCACATAAGGCCAAGTACGATCCTCCCATATTTTCAAGTAATTGAGGATGAAAAGGGATATTAAATAAATATTTCTCCATGCTTCTCTACTATGAAATTCTACCTTATTGGTAAGAAAATTAAAATTGTCATCATTCATCTAAAATCAACAATATAGAATCATTCTTCTGAGGTTTCCTTTGGGAACCCACCAAAAATATCATCCATTACCTTTTCAGTAATGGGAAATAGTTGTATGAAATCACCAATTTGATGATGCTCTATCTTCTATTCTAGAAAGTTGAAGCATCGTGTCACAAACCATGATATTTCCTTTTTTACCCCACAACCATAAAATTCATTATATATTGTTGTACATTTTAGTCCCACCAAGACACACTACAGACATAGAGACATGAAATTCATACATCAACTCCTCTCAAAAGCTCATAGGAACAAACACCCAAATCTAGACATCGATGATCTAACCATCATTTTTATTCCACTGTAAAAGTGACTACCCACCATAATGAATTTCCATCATGGTTATCCACTGTAGGTCCTCATATTGTCCATCCCTAATCTAACTCAAAAGTGTTAACTCTATTGAAATTGACACATGAGTAATCATTTATTGACTTCCTAGATCCTCTACAGGCATCTCTTCAATTAGAGTCATCATTATCCCCATGGAAATTTACTCTAGAACTACCTGAGTTTGAGTTTTTTTTATCAAAGGGTATGCCACACTATTTCATTTCCTAGGTGTATATTCAAGATTTATATCAATACAATTCATATAAATTAACCATCTACACTACGAATTATTGATATGATAGTGAAAAAATGTATAATACAAAATCTTATTATCTGTATTCAAAATCAATGTTTCATGCAATAGATAGTGCTCCCAACACTTCAGACCATAATCCACTACAGCCAACATGAGGTCATTCATAGGGTTGTTATGTTCATGAGGACTCAACTGTAGTGACCTGTACAATATAACACAGTATAAATGCATTACAAAACACTAAGTCAGATCCTAGAAACATTACATTACACTATATACACCTCATATAGATCAGGTAGGATCTACTTCAATTTTTATTTCAAACACTCCTTCAGCACTCAAAAGGCCTTCACTCATGCTTTTGAACATTAAAACATTATTCCATTTTGGTTAAGACCATAATAGGATATGATAATTGAGAAATTTCCTAGATGAATCTCTAATAATATCCATCCATCCAGATATATCATAAGTTATAAAAACATTATTAGTTATATCCCATGTGGAAACTAAATTTACTTTATATGGGTCAACAGACACCCCTTACTCCAAGATGATGTGACCCAAAAATTTTACATGATCAATCAATAAAAATATATTTTTTTAAAATATTATATGATCTATTGTTATTCTCAGGACGATTTCCTGACATTGGGAATGATCATCAAGAGTCTTAGTGTACACGAAGATTTCATGTAGAATCGCTACCACAAATTGATCTACGTATGGATATATGTTCTATGTCATGAAGTCCATAAACATTGTAAGAGAATAATAAAATTGAAATAGAATTATGGGGAACTCATATAGGACATAAATACTGTTGAACATATTCTATGGTATATCAAAATGTTAAACTCTTAGCAGATTATTGCAAAATCACTATTCTATTATGGAAAACATATAAGATCCTATCGGGTAGTAAAATATGTCATCGATACGAAGAAGAGGATAATAGATATTAATTTTAATCCATATTGACATTTGGAAATCACCCCATAAGCACAAACACCCACAAACCATGTTTTCAAATAACACTAATGAAAACCAAGGTAATGTACTTGGTTGAAAAAATCTGTTATCCTCCAAATCTTCCAGTAGAGTCTTGAGGACTTGATGTTCTTATGGTGATATTATATATAGTCGAATAAATAATGGATTCACCCCATGTATGAGGTCAATAGTGGATTACAAATCTCTCTTATGTGTAATCCCTATGAATTCATCATGAAACACATCCTGAACCCTTCCCACTACCAGTAGAAAAAAATCATGTTCAATATCTCCCTCACCTAGAAATAAACATGAAACATGGGTTGTGGGAAATCCGAGTTGATGTGTAATTGGCCTTTAATATCCATCCCAGATATCCCACTCTCTATGGTGAAAATAATTTTCACCCTTAGGAGACATAAATAACACTCTCCTATGGTGATAGTCAATATGGGATCAATTTGAAACTAAACAGTGCATAAACAAAAATATCTCAAATCCCAACCTATAAAAAATTTAGATATTTCAATGTAAATGGTACTCCCTAATATTGATAAAATACACCTTGAAAAAAATTAGTATACATACCATAATCCACATGATGTATATATTTTCAAAACCCCGCTTACGAAATCATATACCAGGATCCAACCACTTACAATTTTTCCATATATATTGAAATTAGAGGTACCATTAACAAGTAAGGCATCAACTAATATAGAATATACAAGAATATTACCTCCCACAATTGATGTCCGAACACTACAATTCAGAAGAGTGGGCTGAATGGCTTGTAATGTTTCATCCTCTATTCCATGTGATGCAGTTTGAATCCCCTCAGTTGTGTCAATCTTCAGATACAAGCATTACATTCCCAAAGCTCCACATCCACTTCCTCTTCAACCATATCCCGTAGAATTATAGCAGCTATAATGATATCGTGAAAATGATCCACATACCATAACCTAAGACTATTTAACTCCTCTATCACATAACACTTACCGACGGATATGGAAGAAACTATATAGATGTGCCATATGTTAACACCTTCATCACTCTTCTGGATGGCATGAAATATTTTTTTGGAAGTTCCATGACCAATCGCACTAGTGTAAATCCAGTCGAGTATGATCCTAAGTAATTGATCCCTATGAAGGGCCACACTTCGTCTCAATAATATATATAATGATCACAAAAATGATTTTTCATACTCTAAAAAGTGGTAACACATGATCATCTAGAAGAACATACTTGTCCACCACTCGAATATACCTTTAAGTTTCCCCATGAAATTTCAGCCTAGATCACCACTCCTAAAAACTTATTCATCCAAACGATTTTTACATTTGACATAAATTTACATTTATTCCAATAATGAAACATATTTTCAAAAATATCCTCATTCACTGCCAATGCTGGAGCATAGCCTTGTAGATCTACAAAATTTCATGCATCAATCTTCACATACATATTCCTCTATGTCAATATCGTGAAATCAGCTAATCTATATTTTATTAGTGTGTGTGGACAAACATTCTATATGAGCATCACTGGAATGTCCTTCCATTCAAAAGCATCTTACTATCCATCCTGAGTCTCAACGTCCCACCCTAACTTATCATGGCCATGTAACATATAGGCATCAAATTTTTCAATCTTCTTAGCAAGTGTCTAGATGTGGTATAGTATAGTATGGATAGACTCATCCCAGAACACAAATCCCTCAAGTCTACCCTCTCTAATAAATGTTTGAGGGTGTTGAAACATAAACTCTCTTGTCACATTAGACATGATTTTCCCAACCAATCCTAGGTCTATATACATGAACTACATAAACAATGAAATGATCTCTCAGAACTTCACTCTATCTTCCCCACACACTACTATTGCTGTATATGGTTCTACCACTAGAGGTTCATCCATAACCAGGTCCTCATGTCATCCCCATAGCAAGAATCACTGTGGAGGCATCTCTGTAAAATTAAAAACTCATTTCTAGGGACCCATAACACCACTTTAGAATATTTACATAACAGTAAAATCATAATAAGTCACAACATGTATTTTCCCCACACCTCTAAATTTTGTTATAACTAAGATACTATCACTATGATAAACCATCTGATACATAGGTTCTCATTAACATAGGTAAATAGATTCTCATTATTCACATTCTAGTATACACACATTTATTTACATTTAAGATCATCTTACTATTTTGTTTCATTTAATTCACAATTTTTAATTAAATTTCCCAATCAAGGAATGTTGTTCTAGTTCAAAAAATTTCCCAAAAACTATTTTCCCATGAATTCCTAGAATGATTCATGTCAAAATAATCTTTGGTTCGTAGAATGTTGCATACAACTCAAATGTCATGCAATTTGAGGCCCCGAGTCAATTATGACATTTTTTTAGAAACATCAATCACATCACACAACAAGTGCATAACCCAAGGTGAAATAATGTTCAAATTTAACAACATAAAAAATAACTACAATCATATATTATGTTCTTGGGTCATCCCCCATTCAGGGTTTTGAAACTCTCATGCAAGAAATCATTTCCAAAGCATGAATCCTCATTGTATTATGTCCACATTTCTCTAACAGTAATAAAATATAAAAATAAAAGGAAACTCCCTTTGATACCACATTATAAAATCTCATCCTATGTACAATGACCTACTGTCTTGAGCCCATTCTCTAGATGAACTAAGGTGCACCTACCTATATGATAGGTAAATTCTACATGCATCGAGGAAATAATATCGATTATGTGGACACTATACCCTATTTTATAATAGTGATATACCAAAAGGAAATAAGATAAAATAATTGAATAATATATTACTAGAAACAAAACAATACAAATATTCCATGAAAACAAAAATAGGAGATACAATATCCAAAAAGTGTAAATATTTCACTTTATAGTATGTGAATGGTGTCAAATGAAACCAAAATGTTAAGAAACCAAGTATACCGTGAGGGTGCCAAAATATTTCTAGTTCCCTCATCCATGATCCATCACGGAACAACCATTAATCATAAGGTATTTTCACATATCATGTCTTGGAAACATGAAATCGTTTTAGGTATCGATAAGGAATATCTAATAAGGTTTGAGTACAACTGAGTATGACACCACCAAAGATGTCTAAAATTATATCCAGTTAATAAAATTGTGTATAGTTGTGAAAATAAATATTTATTATTCATATTTAGCCATCTATTACATAATCAATTATTCCATATATAACAACATAATCCCACATTCCCCTGATTACACTTGAACCTCAACAACTACTTCAACTCATGCCTGAGTATGAACTATCCCTAGGGAATATCAAATATACAAATTCCATTTTCACCATTCCTTAATACAATTCATATCTAATAAAATAAAATATATCAATATGGAATTAGGAATGTGTTCATATATATCTAACCTCAAGGGTCTAATTTGAGAGAGATTAAACAAAACCTGATAAATTTCTAGGAAAAGGGGGAAACTCTCATGTTATTTTCCCAGGCTCAAATCTGAGAGCTCTCATGGTATATTGTAAATAAAAATGGTGGCTCTCATAGTCTTCCTCCCCGAATGCTCTCATGGTCAATTGGAAATAAATATGTAATCTATCGGTTTCTTCATTGGGAAATCCCTCACTTACACCCTAGATATCACATGTGCTACACCATTCCAAAATAACAAAAAACCATCTAATATACCAAAAATTTCCATATCAAAAATTATTCTATTAATTAATTAAAAAATTCATTAATCATACCCATCTCACTAATTAGTTCTCATAATTTTGTAGTCACATAAATTATATTAAATAATTCCTAAAAGAATTAATCACATCGCATTCCATAATTAATTATACAATTAATTAATAAAATTCAAAATCCCAATATCCCTTAATTAACTCAACCATTATTTATTCATGTCACGACCCAAATATCTCGAAATTAATTCATTAATTAAATATTCAATTATAAACCTCAATATCCCTCAATTAATTCATATATTAAATATTAAATTCACATTCTTAAAATCCCCTAATTAATTCTTAAATTTTTTATTCAAATTACAATTTCAATTTACCAATATAAATTCAACAATTAATTACTCAATTTATAATATTAATATCCCATAATTAATTAAATAATTAATTATTCTATTCCCTATCTAAGTATCAACTAATTGATTAATAAATTAATTAGTTAATATATAATCTAAATATCTGATAATTAATTCATCAATTAAATATTTAATTAACAATATCAATATTCGATAATTAATTCAATAATAAATTATTTCCCCAAATCCCATGAATTCAATACTACGATAATTAATTCAATTTAATAACTCTAATTCCTAGAAGATCCCTAGAAATTCAATAATGAAATGCTGTAATTGATATCATGACTATGGTATTGGAATAGTCGACCACATTTCTCAATTCATTAATAAATCATCACATAATGTAAATCCCCAAAAATTCGTTAGAGTAACGATTTATAACGAGATCTAGAACTATATCCTAAATAAGGATTGAAAAATCATGATCTATTAGATATAGTTCTACATCAAAAATATTTTATATAGAATAATTAAATATAGATATATATTTAATTAATCAAATGTTAACATCCCACTAATAGTACAAGATATGAATAGGAAAGTAATAAGAAAACAATGGGATGTAGTCCACATTCAAAGAGTGGTGAACATCTACGATCCAGGCTTTAAATCATGAATAATGTAGATCGCGAATCCCTAAAATGGATTCAATGATCCCTGAAATAATTAATGAGTGGATCTAGTTGAATGTGGGTAAAATTGGGATTAAAATGTTTTTTGGGTAATTAAAAAAACAATTTTCATGTTAATCAAATTCATGTACATGGTTTACTGGGAAGAGGGATAAAGAATCCCCTAACCAATCCCTTAAAATAAGTGCCCAATTTTTAGGGGTGCATAGTTACTCCTAAAAGGTAACATAGTTTGATAAACTATGTTTCAACTAAGAAAATAGTCACTATCCAAGGATGAATGATTTAACAGGAAGGGGTGAACAATTTTCCCTGACCATGCTCCAACAATGCATTGTAACCTTTAATTACAGTGTTCGCAATTTCTATCAAAATAAACCCAAAGGTAAAACCCAAATGATATTCAATAAACACATGGAAAAATATTAATTGAAATTAATATAGATTTTTCTCCATAAAAATTAGGGTTGCTACATTTTTTTATGAATGATTTGTGTTATTTCTATAGAAATAGAAAAATCAGTGCATAAATATGATAATGATCAGTCAATTATTGAGTATTGATTGGCAAGAATCATAAGACTAAAATATTAAGTGTGGAGTTTGGTTCCTCAAGAAAAATATATTTATTATTACTGGGATATATATATTTACACTATAAATTATTATCACCAATTTAATTTACTTATACATTTTTATGTGATAAATCACATAAATTTTTTTGTTGTAAAATAAATGTTATAGTTGCAACCCCCTTTAATGAAAACAATGAGATAAATAGACAATATAATTTAATAAATAATATATGGTTTTGAGGATCGAATATTAATGGATATAGTATGTGATTGACTATTAGGTGTTAAAGATATATAAGAATTTATTCATTTTTCCAATGATGATGATACATAGTGAAACCATAGAAGGACGGTTCTGAAGATATAAATAGTAATTGAAATATAATAATTTTATTGTTATTGTAAGTCATTTTATATATTAACATGTGTAGTAGTATTGAAACTGGTGATCATATTAATGTGTATCATAATTAATTTATTTTTCTTCCCATTAAAATAAATAATGAATAGAATAACTATGTAATTAAAAAAAATTGGGTTTCCATGAATATTATGAAGTAAATCAAATGGTAAAGATAGATTTTTTTTTCATTAGAGACTTAGAAAAAATACCCTTAGAACACTAATGGAATTAAATTTTAAAATTATGTTACATGTCAATGGGGTCAAAAGAAAAAGTATATCAAAAATTCATGGAATAAAATTTCCAATTAAAATGAGGATGGAATATAAATAGATATTTCTTATTAAAAATGGGATTATATGACATAATACAACTCATGGGGGATGTCATTATCGAAAATTATCCATTTTATATAGGGATGTTATTTGTCTCTATATATGAATCATGATGCATTGGATAGATCTATTACCATTTTTAAAATAATATAGGTTATAAAAAATTATGGGTATCAACAATGTATTTATTTCCTTAAAATAACCAGAATGAGAATCCATGTAGAGTACTATAAGTCCTCCACTAGAATCCCCCTTCTCATATTACATAGTCATACAACCAATGACTAGATTCTATCATGATTTTAATGGAGAAAGAAATTTCTATATGATATTAATCTTTAAAAAATTAATATCCAAAAAACATCCATAAAACACATTTTAGATTATCAATATGATTAATTAAATACAAAGGAAACAATTAAATTATAAAAATGCACACATTGTACATTAATAAATTTACATATTTATAGATTCATACATATCAAAATATTATATATAAATCATATAACTTATAATAAATTAATATTTTAAAAAATATACATAGTGTATCCACTATAAACATCAAGTCTCACCTCGACCACTTCTTAAATCACTGTTGAGCTTCTCTTTACTAATCCATTATTGAACATCTGATGAGACCCATGTAATAAATAAGGGGTCTATATATGCATATCAGTTTCTATGTAAGGATTATGAAATAAATCTCTGGAGGGTATTAACATTATCGAGTAGTATACCAAAGCATATACATGTAGATTAATGTCCAAAATATGTAATAGAAAAATATAGCATAAAATAATGAGTATTAAGTCATTTTGTGGAAAACAAACATCGATTTGGTGTCCTAGACCTCTACCATAGTAGTAATGTGCTTTTAATGCTATACGGATTTATAGGAACATAAACAATATAACTCTAAGAACTAAATTACATATACTATGTTGATATTTTGGATAAACATAGCCTATATTTTACATATTATATTACTTCCAATAACCTCTTTGGATCTGAAAAGTGATTCTAAATTACACTTTCCCCTAACTCTCCATAAGTATTACCATTGGTATCAAATAACCTATATAGTTCTGTAATCTAATTAAAAATGATAATATATGAGAAATAACAACTGAAATCCATAATTGCTTAACTATTTGACAATAAATAATAAATTTTATATATTGTATGATATTTTAGATGGAAATGATATAAAAATATATTTCCATAATTAATCACAAATCATTTATACGTATCACAATTAAATCCATATTTAAAATAGCATATGAGTCCCTCTATTTTTATAATCATAAATTCTAAATGGAATCTTATATAGAGAAAAGTACATGTGTTGTGAAGCTCAACACCATGTATACTAGGGAACAAAGATTAATTACCTCATTTTATTTTTCAGTGTATTCCTAATGTATGTAAAAACATGGTAGTCATATAAAAAAATGTAGTTCATTTATAGTATTCAAAATAACTGGATAATTCATCATCATACCTCATAACCTGAGAAATACACATATGTGACATTTCCCATTTTTCCATGCTACAAGTTATCATCCATATAGCCTTATAGGATAGTCTCCCCAATCCAAACAGTATCAAAATGATACACATTTTCAAACCCATAAACAATCTAATGAATATCATGAAGGCATCCACTATGACTCACAAACCCATCTAAATGTTTACAAGAGAATAATTACATACATTGTTCACCCAATAATTACATCCCAAATCATGGTCTCTTCCAGATATATAAATATATCATATTTTTAAATTAACCTTAAAATTCCCAAATAATAATCCATATCATGATAACTACGTGCAGTAAAAAAACATTAATAAAGTTTTCCCCATTTAATATTGGAACTCAAACCCCATGAACCATTCTTCAGTCACATAATATATCACTAATTAGAGTGATCAAAACCTTGTATATAGTGGAATCCCAACTCATCACACAATTATAAGATTAGGGGGACATTTCATGTTCACTAAATACACTAATACAAAATTCTTCTATTAATGTGGGTGTTTTGAATAATATTTTTTACGTACAATCTTTTAACCATTCACCCATTAGGTTAACTTTATCATACCAACATAATAAGATGATAAAAAAGAAACTCTATGGAAAATAACCCTCCACCCCTGACCAATGACCAATTTTTAGACCAAATTTAAAAAAATATTAATTCAAGTGACCTAAAAATCTCCAATAAATTCATTATGACATGTTACTTGACCAATTAGTCGGTAATGAAAAATTTACTAAGAAGACTAATACTCAATTTAAGATTCCTCACATTCCCCATACAGTTAACCAAAGGCTAAAAAACATGAATAATCATAATAATATGTATTTAATCACATTTATTTAATTTTTATAGGGGCCACCTACCTCTTTGTATGTATCTCTAATCTATTCATTCCAAACCAAATCTTGTTCGATCCAAGAACGGTGAAGCTTATGATCCCATATATTTTAATAACAACAATACGAATTTAATTAATACAATTGTAACCAAAAACATAAATTATAAAGTCATATGGCTGAATAAATTAGATATAGTTATACCCCATTAATTTAGTTATAAATTACAATAATCCTGATAGTAGGTTTACCACTAAACACTATGAATTAATCCAATTTAAATATACTATATTATTATTATTATTTACATCGGTCCATTATAACCCAGGTATTGGATAAATTAATATTAATATGAGTATCCTCAATAATTAATAAATTTAAAATTCCTCTTCTTAATATAAAACAATTGACTAATTCTTAGTAAATAAATGTTCATTTAATATTGAAAGAATTTTCTGATTTAGAAATTAATTTTATTTAGAAATTATTTTTATAGGAATTGGTTTGAGGAAATTCAAATAAATTTCAAAAAATATAGTAATTTT
The DNA here is from genome assembly GCA_963277665.1 of Viscum album. Lineage (NCBI taxonomy): Eukaryota > Viridiplantae > Streptophyta > Magnoliopsida > Santalales > Viscaceae > Viscum > Viscum album. The sequence goes on along the minus strand of OY728147.1, from coordinate 1,721,271,554 downwards.
ATTATATAAAATAAAAATAATTTTTGAAATTATAATATCAATATTAACTAATAATGAATCATTAGTATTTGTTAAAAATTTTAGGTATTTAAAAATAATGGAAAATATAGATTTTTCAAATACACTCAATTCCATACAATAAAGACAATTATTTAAAATTTAAATTATATTTTGTATATATTATTAAATATAATCTTTATAAAAATTATTCATAATAATATAATTAACTCAAATTGATTTAAAAATATTCATTATTTTGATATAGGTTAATTTTCATATATAGAAATACATTTTCCAAGAAAAATGTATTTGGATAAATTTAATAACATTATATAAAAATTGAATTTATTATCTTATATAGATATAATAATAGAAATTAGATACCATATATGGAATTCTGATTTTCAAATTTTATAAATAAGTATTATTTATTTATTATCATTTTAAATAGTATTTAGGTTAAATATTTGTCACCATTATAAGAGTTGCATGAGTAAAACATGGCTAAAATTAAGAGAAATGATCTCAAAATCAACCAAAAATAAAATATTATTTAATTTGATGATATAAATAAACAATATAATTACTAAATTTTAATATATTTAATTTTTCTCATTTTCCCATGATATTAACATTTATATTATTTTATGTAAAGAGAATTCCAAAAAGGTGACTATCATTCCTTTAATTGATTTTATATGTTTATATAGGGATAAAAATAGGTAATAAATGAATATAAAAGTTATTTTCAACACTATTAATTTATTTTAATTATGAAATTTTTCAGATATTCAATTGTGGTATAATAAAAAAATTCATGCACAATGTTGACATAGTGTCTTTACGAACAATATAATAAATCGAAGTAAATTATTTTTGAAACCCAAAAAGTAAAATTTCATAGATTAATTATAGAGTAACAAATATTTAATGGCCAATAATAATTTATATTTTATTACTAAAAAATATATATTATAATTACTTGGGTATCTTCATGTCAATGTTGTATTATTTATTTAATATTTCTAAATAAGAAAAAATGATGTTTTATGAAAACTAATTTTTTATTAAATATTTAAAATCATTAACATATTGTAACAATATAATTTAGATTTTAAATGGTCGAAAATATCATCAATTTTCAATTTATGAGGAAATTTTTAGGTTATAAGTAAAATTAATACCCTATGAGGTTATAAAATTTGTTAATATGATTAATGTTAAAATAGAATAACTAAGGTGTCGAACCAAGAGATAAGGAATAAAATACTGGATAAACATGTCCATGATTTAATTTGATGAAGGGATTTAAACTATATTATATGTTATCATTAATATTATATCCATATGGAATGTAATTAATATGAAAATTAATTCACTATAATTAAATCTTTTTATTAATTTCATATTCGTTAGTTATAACCCTTATAAAAGGATACCCCTAGTTTCATCACATTAAAATAACTTGAGCCATATTTCACTACAAAAACTACATAATTACTTGTAAAACTCAATTTACATAAATTAGTTGTTCATATTTATATATTAAAATATCATTTTAAGGGCCCCTAAGAAGGAATATAATAGGGGCCTAACAATGATTATGTATTCATCATACCCGGCATAATTCAATTTATGTATTATTATACCCAAAGTAATTCTATGTTATAGGTAATAATATAATAAAATCAGTATACTAAATGAAATATAATTTCATTTTTATCAAGGAACTACCATTACTCCCTTACTTTTCAGTCAATTCAGAATATGATATATCACTAGTGTGTATATGTTGACTAGTATATCTAAATAGAGATACATATAATTTTAAATAACTAAATTTTATGGATTGTTTTTATGATTGGGTAAATTTTAATATATTATTTTTATGATATATTTACGATTAAGAAATTATAATATCATATTTACATTCTTACATTCAAATCCATTAGAAATAACAATGTTTCTTTTGTGTAGGATTGGAATACCACCGCCATAGAGTTATGTGATTTGCTTCTTTATTTCTATTTTATATGTATAGAAATAAGGATATATTTATTTAATTTACATATATAAAAGTTATGATATAATTATGATTATATAATGAAAATATTATTTTTATTTATCTTTTTGTTATTTTCATAAGAAAATGTAAATAGTGTCCATGTACACATACAACCTATTTTCTTCACAAACAATGTAAATTGAATTTTTATTTATACATTTTATGGGTGATTTTAACTATGTATATAATGGATATATTTGATATATATTTCATTATAATAATTAGAACAATGGTAAATCATAAAGGACATGAATAGAATGTCTATAAATTCTATGAAAAAATTCCAAAAAAACCCAAAAAATTCTGATTTTAATGATGATTTATGAATTAATGTATTTAAAAATAGTAGAAGTGTAAAATATAAGATTAAAAAATTATGTATATAATTTTTTTATAAAATTATATAAAATTTAATTTTATTTAATAGGATGATATTTTTCTTTATAAAAAATCCAAATTTGATGTATGGCTTTGTCATCTGACATTTAATTCTATAATTAATATTCTATATTCACCAGTAGTTCTTATTTTTTGGCGTATATATTTTACATGAATGAATTTTATGACTAATTTATTTAAAATTATGTAGATTTCACAATCAATATTATGTTCTGTCAATAATTAAGTTTTTATTTATAGATTAATATAATTTTATGTGTAACTTATATTAGTATTTACATGTTGTGATATGATTATTTTTATGAAACTATTTATGTATAGGAGGTTTATATACTACGTTTTTCGTATTATATAATTATTATACTTATTTTTCTGATCATTAATATTTCATTTTATGATATTATTTCAAGGTTCTTATGAACCAAAATATACCAATGTTGTAAGGGATTTTTGTTATAATCTATTTATTTACTTGGAGTTGTTATTACTAATAATATGATTGTGAAATTTTTAGATATTTCATTATAGCCTACTGATTTACTTTATTTATGATCTTTATAGACTGAAATAATTTTTTTTAACGTAATCTAACTTTATTTATAACTTCTATGGAAAATAATTTTTCTTCAATATCCATGTTTTAAGAAAATATCTCCATGAATGTTTTAACTAATCTCCAATAATTTTTAATGTCATAGTTACCGATTTTTTTTGAAAATTTTATTTAAAGGAATTATTCATGTAATTTTTCTAATGAGAAATTTTTTATGTTTTTCCAAAATATAAATGAAAACATTATTTTATCATATAAAAAATGAAAATAATTTAATGCCATCATAAAAAATAAATTTTTAAAGAAATCAATTAAATTTTTATAGTTTATTTCAAAGATTGTTTTTCTTTAATATTTGGGAAATGAATAGATTCTAAATAATATGTGATCTTGTAAATGAATTTTCATTGATAATAACATCCTTTGATAATACATATAATTTAATAGGCATAATATTTAAGTATACAATTCATATTACTTCTCTATATGAATTATGATTATGATATTGATATTTTATTGAAACCAATTTATTTTCCATGGGTAATGTTGTGAGGAAGTTTTTAAATATTTATATAACCCATTTCCTATACATGGTTTTAGATATATGATTAATATTTAATTCTACTATGGAACATATGATAATGAATAATGATCAAGTGATGGGTGGGCCTGAAATTATATATAGATCTTATATATTTGTTAAAAATAGATGTCTCATGAGGCAATAAGGACTAGAATGGGAATTGAACCTGGTTCAGTGATGTACTAAATCCACTATGATAACCTTAAGAATGAACGTGACAAATGATAAGATATAATATTGTGTGAAAATAATCCACAATTGTACATTGTGTGTGATCCTTAATAAAAGAAGTTATGTTATTTTATTTTCGTTATGATGTAATCATTTAATAAAAATTTTATAATGTAATGGATCAAAATAATTTATTCTATTAATATGATTTTTCTTATAAACATCGATGTGTTATTACATGACTCTTTATTATGATATATGATATACTTGTTATGGTACTCTAATGTTTATTTCATGCCTTCATTCCTATTTTCTCTTCATATGATTATGGGATCATTGATATCTCCCATGTTTACCCTAATAGTGCATCGGATCTCATCGTTTATTATGCTTCATTTAATCCATGATATGATGAATGGTTTTATGAATTATTTCTCTGTTAAGGGTGATAGTTGTGATGATATAAGTGGGAGATGTTGATGGAAATTTATGTTCCTGTTATTTATGCAGTAGAGATTACAATGAAACTAAAATGTGAAGGCCCTATCATTTATCATAATTATATTCAAAAAATATTATTATAATAAAATTTAATATTTATTTGAAAAAATAATGGGTCACAATACTTGATATCATAAAAGAGTGTAATTAATATTTATAGATTGTGATAATGTTAATATATGGAAAATTATTATGATATGTTTACAAATATGGTAATATCTTACTATTTTGGTTAGATAGAGATTGTGTGGTTTTCCTAGAAATAGATACATTTTTAGATAAGATATGTTGATGTGGTTTTAGGAAAAAAATAATATAGTCGTAATATAATATAGAAGATTTTATTGAGTATATAAGAACCATCATTTAGTTTCTTTCGGATGCTTTCTTTAAGGTTAAACTAGGTCAACATTGTGGGGGGATGTGCATGGGTTAATTCACAATTTTTTTAACAATTGTTTTCAATGATTTCAATATAGTATATTCATGGATGACACAGGTTAAACCTAATAATTATTAGATTTAATATATGTTGTAATAATTTTTAAATACTATAATAATTTTCATGAATTCATGAATTCCCATTCTAAGTATTATTTCTCATACTATTATTTTTGGTTTTATTAAATCAATTTAACTTGAATGATATATGATAATAATGAATGTGAATGAAATTTTAGTGGTTACCCTCTTTAGGAACCAAATTTAACAGGAATTTCAAGGGAAAACCTCGGGATTATTCCAAATTATATATCATGGTATATGATTGAAAACTTAAACATTAGTTAGTTCCCTAACACATCATATAATATTAAAATGAACATTTAGGGGGATTAATTTGTCAAAGATTATATGGGTATGAAATTAAAATTTCATACATGTCATGAATATCAAAATAAATTCCAATTATATTATATAAAATCAAGTGGATTTCGTTTTTGTGTTGAAAAAAGGGAGTAGTGAAATGAAATATCATGTAATTTTATGATTTTTTGTGGAACATGTGAATTATCTATGTAAATTCCCAAATCCAAAAAATTATTCCATGGCCCAGGAAGTTCCACTATTAAGTTGATAATTTATATTGAATGATTTATGTTTAAATGTATCAGGTTTTGGGAATTATTTTCCAAAATTTTAAAATCAATGATATTATAGTAATATGGGTCATGAAACATCAAATTATTATTAAATAGTAGTTATGATTTATGAATTGGAATGCATATTTTGAATTGTACTAGTAACTATAAATACAATATAGTGGTAAAGTGTTTTTTTGAAAATACATGATTGAGGGATAGATAACCCATTACAAGTGCCTATTATCTAGGTAATAATAATTATTTGATATAAATATATGGTTGACATTGATAAAGTAAATGGGATAATATTCATGAAATTTAAAAAAATTAGTGATTTGGTGAAAATTTTCTTTATGTTATAATTGAAAGAGTTTACTATATTTTTGGATTTATGTAATATATTGGTTATAGATAATTTATGGAAAAATATAGTTTTCACTAATTATATATAGTGATTCATGTTTTTAAAATGCATTATGAGATTATATGATGAAGGTTTTCAAATATTTTTTATGACATTATAATATATCATTAGTGGATTGAGGATAAATGTTAAATTTAATATTAGAAAAAAATTGAACAGTAATTTTATACATTTGGGGTTTTTAACTTTGATATAAATATTTTAGAGGATCCTTAAAGATTACTATTTAATAAATGGATTAATTTTATCTATATGTATTATGTATCAATATTGGAAATGTTATGCTATCTAGTTTGAATTTAGAATATTTATTGAGAAAAAAGTAGTGAATTTATTTTATTTTATGGATGTTATTATTCATTAATAGTTATATTCAGTTATTTAGGAAAGAAAAATTAGTCTTGGATATTAATTTATTTGAGTAATAGATGTTGTGGGAATTAATCAAATATTATCTAATGAATAACATTATTCTTATTAAATCAAAATAATTAAAGTATTTATATTTTATCATGTTATATATTTTTATCGTTAAATAATACATTAAGTTTTTATGAAATAATAATATTTTTTTATTATTTTTCATACATTTCAAATGAGTTTTTGGTCTTTTCGACACTCACTGATTTATGGTTTGGTTGTCATTATCGTTATAATGTCCTAGTTCACTTCAACTACTTCTTAATTCGTTGATGGTATATTCTGTCACTATGGACATATTATATATTCCATAAATTGTATAATAATCTAGGAATATGGTTCTTATTTTATTTTATTTATACATTATGTTTCACACTTCACCTTTTCAAACAATGTTTTATTATTCATATATATGATCTGGGTTTTCAATTACACTATTATCAAATATTGAACATTCGATGAAAAAGGTAAAATTTCATGGGATAATTTTATTTAGGGGGGAAACAATATGACACCTTGGGATGTTATTTTAAAATAATTATATTATTATTTTCTTGTTTAACTTGTATCATTGAGCTTTATTTGAATAAGGTTATATTATATACATATTATTATTTATATGTTATTGTTATATCATATATATTGATTTAGAAGGTATGAATATGAATAATCAAAATATTTAATTAATTTAGAATTCCCCATACAATAAAAAATTTAGGACAACTTCTGATGAAATTTGAACAATTTTTTTAGTGAAGACATTTTTTTCTTCAGAAATGCATTTTCATCATAAGTGATTTTTATTGCATTCTGTGTGTTGAAATTATAATTAATGTCTACCACTTCATGAAATTTATTTTCATTAAATATTTTATAATTTTAAAATCATTATACCAAAATTAAATTAGAATGGTATATTGGGAAAGGTATAAAATGATTGGATTTTATTCAATATTTAATAATACAGATTTTTAAATTAATATAAATTTCATCAATTAAGAATAGATATTTAAATATCCAATTATATTTAAAATTTTTCCTTAATGTGGAAAATTATCCATTTTAAAAAATAATGTAATAAATTACTTTATAATTTAATTATTCTTCATTTTGATATAAGTAAATTTTTATGCTTAATGAAGCATTTTCCCCTATAAAATAATTCAATTATACAGAGATATTCTAGTATGGATTTATCTCACTAATAAAGACTGAATCAAAAAAAAATTATATGATATTTGGAATCATGTTTCCTAATTTTTTTGAATAATTCCTTCTTGTTGTCGATATTTATGAATAGTAACAATGGTTTATATTTGTCACCTTTGTAAAAGAAAAATGGGAAAATAGGCTTAAAATATTTATGTATGGTCTCATAATCACCCTGAAACATTCAACCAAATAAAATTTATATTTTAATATTTGAATTTTTGTTCCATTTTCCATTGATAATGAAATTTATATTATTTATTTATTAAATAATTCAAAAAGTCCTCTCTAATGATATTAATTTCTTTTACATGTTCATAAGGGGAAAATAATATGTTGTAAATGAATAAATAATTACATTGGGAACAAGATAAATAATTTTTATGTTAATTTAATTATAAATTATAATAATTTAATAATTATCTTAAATTCTAAGAAAATCCAAACACAATGGTTTTCAATGTAGTGGAAAAAATATGATTCTAAAAACATAAAAAGTAATATTTTTATGATGAAAAAAGGCTTCAAAATAATTTTATAATTTCCATTTATGTATAATTAATAGTAAATGATTTAAGATTCAAATTACAATTATATATAGTTGTCTTCGGGGAAAAATTAAATAAATAATGTCAAAAAAGTTATTAATGATATTTAATGAAAAATTATATTTTTTAGGATTATAAAAAATGTAAAAATATAGAAACATGATATAAAGGTTGATAAATAATATAAAAAACATATGTTTTACATTTCTATTAAAAAATTTCACTATTTATTAAATTAGAACTCTTCATTTTTGAGAAAGTTATCACAGTGGTTATGAATAAAATTCTTTAATTATGGGGTTAAAACAAAAGGTATTTTTTATAATATAATATAAAAATATAATAAAATTTCTTGTTTTATGGTTTTATACCACATAAAAAATTATATATAAAATTATATCAACATGGTTTCCCTTCATATGAATATTAATTGATAATATTTAAATATTGTTATTAATTATATACATGACTTTCCCTCATAATAAAAGATTATGAAAATTTCTATTCTTTAGAATAAATTGAGAAATTTAGCTCACCAAAACCCTATAAGTTTTTATTTAATATATTTTCATTCATGATTTATTGGTGTTGGAATCATAAAAAATCCAAGGGTTCAAATGAAGTGATCCATAATAGGACAAACAAAGAAAAGATAATCATCCAACCCGACCTCTTTCAATTTATATCATATTTTTTCACCTATAATTATTTGGTATTAACAATTAAATAATACATTAATGAATATAAATTTATTTTAATGTTATTATGATCATTTAACCACTGTTTTTAACCTTCATTTCAGTCTAACAGAGGTAAAAATGTTCCCTCATGTGTATGGGTTGACGAACACCACTAGAGAGCAATACAATTCGGTTTATATCACCATAATTCATGGTAGGTAATTATTATGTGTTTTATTTTTTTATATTATATTTAAAACATATTTATTCATCTATAACTATAATATCATATATACCATCTTATATTCCAATTCTATGGGAATAAAATAACTTCACAAATGTGTATGTGTGTACTACCATCTATATTAATCGATGGGGTTTATTTCATTTTAGTTTGAATAAGATTGTAATGAGTATATATTTAGTGATTATATATGTTATTTATGAAATAATTATTTTTCTTTAATTATTAAATAACATTTATCTATCTTCATTTCTTTTTGTTATAAAATTAAAACTCTGATCATCTATCTATACATCCTACCATATCTGGGAATGATGTGTTTCGATTTTCTATATCTACATTTATTGGATGAAAGTACTAATATTTATAATTTATATATATTATATTTACCTCAGTATTAATATTGTATAGATTATGGAACCTTTATCATATTACGAGGACTAGAACTACCCCATCAAAACATCCATTGAAAAAAAAGAAAAAGTAATCATTGATAAACAAATATTTTAATATTGAATTTTTAATTAATGGTTTTTAAAATGTTATAAGTGGAATATATATGATAAAATATCTCATTAAATGATTATTTTTAATAATTAATTTAAATTAAATATTTTACACATGTGCTAATACCACTTCTGAAGCATGTTGAATTTGAGGTATGAGATTCTCTTCACAATTTTTATTGCTCATAATTATATGACTTTTTAATAACTTAATTAACTTATGAGGGTTATATATAGGCCATTTATTCATTGTATTAATATTTTGAAATATATTATGAGTATTTGAAAATACATATAAGGTTTTATTTTCATGATGTTTTGAATAATATATGACAAAAGGGGTAAAGATTGTGCATCATAATATTTTTTGGTTGATATATGTTTGATGCTACCAAACAGTTTTTGTATATGAGGTGTATAATTTACCCCTTTAAATAGTTATATCATGATTTTATATATTAAATTTATATTTCTAATATCATTGAATGTAATTATTTCATGGGAATATGGTTGAAATTTTGCCAATGTTTTAAGGTATTTATGTTTTAAAATTATTATTTTCCATGATTGGTTATGATTAAATTTATTATGATACAATTATAGGAAATATATCAAAATAATTTCATTAGTTTTATTTATCTCCATAGATTATTTTTCAAGATTAATTTTTCCAATTTCAATTTCTTTTCATTAAGCACTCTTGATGCTTAAAAAATGTTATTATTCAAAAATATCTTTATATATATTTTCTATAAATATTTCACTTTATAAAATTTTATTGTTTTTTAAAATGATTTTTAATATATTTTTATTATTATAAATTTATATTTTGAAGTTATTTTTAAAAACATTTCTCTTTATAAATTAAAATTTAATGGGAATCTTATTTTCTTTTTCTATATGAGTTAATTCTTTATTTTTACCAATAATGTTGAAGGAATCATATTATTAACACACCCAACATGCACACAATTTCCCACCATCATGAATGATAAAAAATGTGAGGCTTCTATTAAAAGTTTAAATGATTATTTTCAATTATAATTTATATTTATTATTTATTATGTTTTTAAATTTTAAATAAGGGAAATAGAATTGAAAATTTAATGTTCATCCTGATATATTCCAAGTGATCTTTTTTATGGATATTAATTTATAATAACATCATTTCATGATACTTATACTTTACTAAATATTTGAAAATATAATACTATACTTATTATTTCATTTTATGTTTTATAATTATGATATTTAGATATAAATTAAAACCACTGATTTGTTAGGGGATATGTTATTATAAAATTTTTAAATGATTATAAAAATCACTTCTTTACTCTTTGTTTTGATATAAGATAAATACGTCATGCTCATTTGGAATAAAGCTAATTAGATGATGATTATGTGAACGATGGGTGTAACATCCAAGGTTAATAAAGAATATAACATTTTCATATGTATTAATATTATTGAATTAAAAATTAATTTTATTATCAATGGGATTCTATGTATGATAGAGTACTCAACATTCATCAAAGGGTTTGTTTGAATGCTTACTTTGCTCACAACATTGAGTTATACCAAATAATAATATAATAATTTTTTAATTCTAACTGGTAGATTAGGCCTCGCCATTGTATAGGAGGGAATGAAGAAATCAAAATAAAATATGATTAAACAAGTTTGTTAAATGTTTCTACTTTTATCCAATATATTTTATAGGATTTAAATAGTAATGAATTTAATTTTAAGCATTAAATACATTAACATTCATTAAAAGGTTGACTAACCACCTTTTGTTGGTGAACCCTTTTTAAATCTATTTTTTTTGCTTTTGTATGTTCTATTTGAAAAAATAGACTTTTTATTTAGAAACAGGTCCTCAAAATACACTTTGGTTAAATGCTTGGTATTTTTCTTGACAATGTTCATTTTTGGATAAATAGTGAAATATATTGCATTTTAATTGAAAACTACCTTTTAATCTAATTTATATATATTTATTGAATTAAAGTTTTATTTGTTTTAAAGGGTAATTGAATTATATTTTAATTCTTTTAATACATTTTTTTTCATTAGATGTTTTTTAGTTTGAAATTAGGCATAAATGCATGTCAATCTTTCGGTAGTTTTTACTTCTTAAAAACATGCTTTTTGGTTTTGACAACATGAATTAATTTTTAATTAATTTCTACTACTTATTTGTTTTGAATTTGGAAAAATGTAGTTCAAATTTAGAATCATAATTTCCAAATTGTGTAAATATTTAACTTTTATTATTAGTCATTATTTACAATAACATTAGAAAATATTTTTGTTTTCATGGTTAAATGTTAAATCCGGTAAATAAGGGAAAAAATAATACTTTAATAATATAAAATTATACAAAACTTTTTTTAATTCTATGTTATGATACATTTACGACCTAGGCATACTTGGGTTGATTTTGGGACCCCCACTGAGCAACATGTATGTGAAAATAACATTTTATAAAAAATAGATTTTAATCTCCGAAAAATGTAACATAAACATATATCATTTATTAAAAAAATATTATATAGGGTTATATAAGTGACATTTTTTACTATAAATATTAATTAGAAAGATAAAGAACTTTATTACAACATGCTATATTGTTTATCAATTTTAGACATCAAAAAAGTAAATTTATTTATGACACAATGATTAGGATGTGAATTATCTTTTTAATCAATGTTTTAAATAAATGAGATTATAAATATTTAAATAAATTTATTACAAAAATTTTTATTCAATAAATGATATTCATCGAAAATAATGGCATTTTATCTTTGAAATAATTATGGGTTTTATAGATAATCATGATTTCATAGATTTTTATAAAAGTCTTGATTTGAATAGTTTATAAATTGAAATAAATGTGTTTTTAATACATTTAATTTTTTATTAGATGATAAAAAAATCCTACAAATTTATTATTCCTCCAAATGATATATATGGTGTTAAAAATGTCATAAATTATCCATTTTGGGTCTCTTGTAATTTTATAATAAATATATTAACCATATAGTTTGAGTATACATGAGGAAATGGTAAAAGATAAATTAGTTAACTAAGGGTTAAAGTTAAAAGATAAGCTTAATTTTATGCGATAGACCTGAATAAAACCCATGGTATGAGAGTATTTAGATAAATATTAAACTTATATTTGAATTAAATAATTTTTGGAGATTTTTAAATAGAAATTAAGTTTATAATAAAATAATACTTTCAAACATTCCTTAATAACCCCTCTTCCCTCTTATAAAAGTTCACCAACTCTAACACATTCCTCACAATTCTCAAGACCCCTTGGATCATTAAAAATATTAAGAAATAATCTAATAAGAACTCTATTCTTATTAAAATCATTACCCTATAATGAATGAAATTAAATAAAGACGATTCGTTCAAACCAAAGAGTGTAACCTGAGTTAAAGGTAAGGTCTTCTCTCAAGTTCATTTTTTTTATTTTCCTTCTCCAAACCCCAAAACTCTATTTATTCCATTATTTTATAAAAAAACTAGAATATGAAATATACTATGATGTTTTTATGAGATTTATTTTAACTACACATACACACACCTCTGTATAATGGATAAGAACATATTGTTTATGTGTATGGTAAAAAACTGCCTCGCGAAACAATGACTGTTTGATTTTCCCACACCACCTCTCATGGGTACCATTATGGTTGAAATATAATTATATAAGATATTTATGATATTTTTTATCTATATTCATCATTAATTCTCATGTATAATATACCTTTATTCTATTCATGTTGTATAAATATGATAATTTTATTTGAGAAAGTGCGGACTTCTGCCCCATCAAAGTGATATGACTCATTAATACCATACATGGAACATATATAAGATGGTGTTAATGAAATTATGTAATATATATAAAATATGATATTATAATGTAATAATAATATACCATCATATCATTTTGTTTTTATTCCTTTAGAAATGATAAAATTATATGAAAGTAGCGTTCATACATACGTACGACTTATCGTCTCCATGAACATTGCATTTCATTTTCTTAAATCCAATAGATATGGACTCATATAAATACATATATACCATATTTATATGATATATATTTTATCTAATTCATTAATATCATTATGATGATAATGAAATTTTTATTACATGGATAATTTGTAATTATTAATTGTTCATTTTTCACTCATGTTCCAAACATCGACGAAATGTCCGATATGAATGCAAATAATTTATAATTGTTATAGAAAGGTAATTAGTGATATAGAAGATATAAAAAACTTAAAAAAGTTACTAATCTTGTAAAAATAATATTATGATTATTATTCAGGAAGAACAAGGAACGTACAAGATAAGTCAGACTTGAGGTAAGGGAACCATTTACACTTTTCATTTAGTAAAAGACTTGTTTTATGTTATGTCTATAAATTTAAATTTAAAAATTTTGGTACATGTTATTATATATCCTTATTTCTGTAAATTATATTTCAAGGTGAGGAGACACCATTTTCTCTCTCAACTACTAATTTTCTGACTTTTTAAGTGACTCCATTAGGCTGCTGATGTTTTTAAGGTAACTTCTTAACCTAATTTCATTTCATTGGGATAAAAATCTAATTCATGATTATTTAATCATATGAATTATTTTCAATGACCCGTTATTGTTTTACACATAATATTCACCTTTATTGGGTGTATTTATATTTGTAACACATAATTATTTCATTGATTTATCCATAATCTAATGGTATAATCATTGTATGGGACATCGTCTCTGTCTCCTTTCATTCAGGCATACATTGATTCATACATGAATTTATTTTATATGTTGTATAATAATACCCTTTGAATTTTAGATTCATTCAAAAGGAATATTTTTTTATAAATCGTTTTACTAAATGACCGAAAGAATGTTTCTTTTTAAGGTACACTGTGACAAAGACCTTTACACATCCGGGTGCAATAATTGATATTTGGATTTCTTTTCAAGTCATAATTTTTATAAAAGGAAAATAAATAACATATATCCTTTTACATATTTTGTTATGGAAAATTGTTTTTTGAATCGATTGATTATGTCAAAATAATTAAATGTTATATTGTGATTGCAATGTGGAAATGTTATATTTATTTTATTCTTGTTCTTCTGTTATGATTATGTTATGGTTATTAGGAATTGTTTACACATACAGGTGCTTCTAGTATAATCTTAGAAAAGGTGATCCCAAGATAGATCTCTAATTCCTTGAGTAACTTGGTGGTGTAAAATGTTAATGTTTATTCTAAGAGATTTAGGGAATATACTGTGATGGGTATTTAAAATGTAACTCCCTACGTAGTTGTGAAAGAAACAATGTAAGTGTGTTATAGAGGAAACATGTTACCTTTATTATTTATTATTCCTATGTGATATTCATAAATCATATGATTTCATGAGGGGTGTAAAAGAGCATATGTTTTGTATGTATTGATGGAGTAATGATTTATTTATTTATTTTATTACTATTACTGGGCTTTTTTATACTCATCACATCTTTTTGAAATGTGTTTCTTAGGGTATAAGGAAGGGAAAGAGAAAAAAATAATTCAAGAAGAGTTATATCTGGAAAAGAATTCTTGTTTTCTTTTAATAGTTTTTATTTAATGAAAAAAAATTAATACTGAGTAGAAGTGTCTACTTTGTAATATTTGTGATGTAATGTAATAGTTATGGAAAAATTCATAAAAAATATAAAACTAAAAAGATCCTCAATGTGAATTATTTACATAATTAATTATTAATTAATGTTTTAGGCTAGGGCCTTACTATTGGTATTAGAGGTGAATTTAGATAACATTAGTTGTCAGGGTGTTTTTTAAGCATACGTTAAATAATCATAATTGTTAGCTTATTTGAAAGATTCACAGTTATTTTAGGTAAATTTAATGAGTTTAATATAATGTGAATAATTATATCTTGGTTTTTACCCTCCACATTAGATATTATATTATAATATTACAGATAGACTCACACTAATATTTTTTGTTTGAATAAATGTCTAGATCTAGGAGGAACCATAGTAACAATTTATATGAGGAAAACTGTGATGGTTTTCTAAATAAGTAATCAAATGATATGGGATTGGTAATGATAACTCATGTGTTCATTCTCAACCATCTATCTGGAGTCGTGATTGACTACCTTATCCTTGGTGATATTTGTAAGGCATTGTATATATGATAAATGAATCCTAATGGGAGTTTGGGTAAAATCAATAATGGTAAGTATATTAAAAAACATATTTGTCAAGTATGTGGAAAGAAATACATTGGAAAATTCATCAAAGGGATGGGAATATTTTTCATATGTGGTACTGAAGGTCATAAATCAATAACCAACAATGGAAAAAAATCATCTAGCTGACTCTATTAAATGGAAAGAAGTTCTTTCTAAAGGTTCAATTGAATGTTTTAACTGTTGTATGCATGGTAGTTATACATATAGATGTTCAACGAAGAATTTTTGGGAATGGGATCAGAAGGATTGTACAAATCTATTTTTACCAATTCAT
Organism: Viscum album; assembly: GCA_963277665.1. Lineage (NCBI taxonomy): Eukaryota > Viridiplantae > Streptophyta > Magnoliopsida > Santalales > Viscaceae > Viscum > Viscum album. The sequence goes on along the minus strand of OY728147.1, from coordinate 1,721,255,591 downwards.
AATGTCATTCCAATTGATGATAAAAAAAGTACAATTTACAATTGAAAGGTATGGATTATTTGTTAGTTCATGTTTTGGAATTACAGAAATCTTAGGACACTGGGGATGATTTATTATAGGAATTAGTTATAATAGAATATGATGGAATATTAGGGATAAATGATTAGGCAGAATGTTCGATGACTAATATATATACATTTTAGAAAAAAAAGAGTTATTTTGGATCTACAGATAATGATATTTTTGAATGTATTAATTATATGATTACATTGGAAGAATTTTTATAGAATGGGTAATACTGAGGTTTTATATGTGAAAATTTTAATCAAGGAAAAATTACCCTTTTTTTATATAGTTATAACGAACCATTTGGGTTTATATAATACTTGAATTTATGTAAATTACTAGTTATTACTTTTGGGGATGAAAATGTGAGGTACGAGATAACATCGGTGGTTAAAATTTGTTATGGTTATTTTTGAAGTATTTATCTCATTACAGGGAATGCTATAAAATTATATAATTTCTGAAAAAGGAAAACACATAGACTGTGTGACAACCCGTCATTTCAGAAGAATATGCTGGAATCGAACCCACAAACAAAGTGTGATTTGGATTATTGCCTACAACTTGACTACGTGAAGTCCCTTCTCAGTATAACTAATTCTTTTTCATTAAAGGATTTTATAGATCACGAATAAGTCGATTTTGGGAACTTATATTTTATAAATTGTATATACTTAGTATTTGAATTTGATCTAATGATAATGTGAAAAAGGTTATTTTAGAAGAGGTTTTCTCTTTTGGGAACACTATATGCATAAGGAATATAGAATACTAAAGGATATCATTTCTGGAGAAATGGTTGAGATTTTTATTTTGGAAAAATATATGTTTTTGTTGTGGACATATGGTGATTTGGTTTATTTATGGAAATGATTATCCTATCATAGAGAATATGTGATTACGTTAATTAGTTTTCAGTATGATAATTAAATATTATTTGATGTTATTCGGAGATAAATGTTATGATTTACTATACAATACTATGTGATTAATTTTTGTCTAGTTTTGGGTATCAATGTTAGTTTGGATTATATTAAAATATTTTAAGGTCAATTTTTTTGAATGGATTTTCATGAACTTTGGGTATGTTTTGATAAATTTTTTAGATTAAGGCTAGTATTTTATTTTTATAAAAGATTATTCTTTTAGGGGATTATCTTATCATGTACCAACCATTTTTGATCTGGTTAATGTCTAAAGACATGAGAAATATATATTCCATCATTTATTTATTTTGTTATTCTTTAAGAGTTGACTCTAGAACTTCATGTGTGACCAATTCATCTTTAATACTCATCATATGGAGAATAAAAATGTTTTTGGAAGAAACTTGTTAAAGGATAATACTATTTTGGATAACAGTTATATATCCTTATGTTCTTAGTCTATCTAATTAAAAAATATCCAACTTTATGAAAGGGATCCTAATTTTTTTTTTTTTTTACTTATTTTACTGGTGAATAAAAAACTATTTAACCAATCTCATATTTGAGTTTTTCTATTGGATAACATTCACTTTATCATGTTTTCTATCACTCTTAATCAGAACATAAAATATAGCATCTCCTTTATATCCATGTTTTCCAACATGGAATCTTGGTATGGGTTATATCAGGTGACCTTTGTACTTCTCATTCATTCATTTTATGTGATAGTTTTATTGACTCTTTTTCTTATGTTGGACTTTTAAAGATGTTTCCAAAGAAAACATTAAAATTGTGAGGACGCAATTCCCAATAGGGGGAATGATGTAACAACCCAGGTAAATAAAGAATTTGATATTTTCATATTTATTAATATTTTTGAATTAAATACTAAATTTAATATCAACCGGATGATATGTTATATAGCATACTAAACATGCAACAATGATTTTAATTGAAATCTTTTGTTGCACACAAATTTTTCCTATACCGAAAAATTATAAAATAATATTATTATTTTAAATAGTTGTTAACACCTAGCCATTCTATTGGAGGGAACATATATAACTAAATATAAAATTATTAAACATGTTTTTTATATATTTTCAATTTTATACAATAAATTGTAGAGGAATAAAATAAGAATTAATATGATTATAAGCTTGAAATACTATAATATTATTTAAAATGACGATTTACCACCTTTTGATGGTGAACCCATTTTAAATTTATATTTTGTCACATATATATGATTTATTTGAAAAAATAATGTTCTTATTTAGAATAGTACATCAAAATTTAATTAGGGTAAAATTTTGTTATGTTTCTGATAAGGTTCATTTTTTTGAAGAATAGTGAAAAAAATTACATTTTATTTCAAAAATGTCGTTTAATATAATTTTTTTTGTTATATTGTAGTTTTAATTGGTTTGAAAGTGTTGTTGGATTATAATTTTATCATATAATCCAATTTTGGTCATTGGAAGTAATTTTAATTAGAAATTGGACTGAAATGCAGGTCAATCGTTTGGTAAGTTTTACTTCTTAAAAATACGCTTTTTTGTTTTGATAGTTGGAATTAATTTTAAATTAATTTATGATTCTTCTATGTATTGAATTTTTAAAAATATATTCCATATTTGTAATCATGTTTCCAAATTTTTTAAATAGGAATCTTTTTTTAGAGATTATTAATTATAAAATCAGTAAATATTTTATTCACCAAGGTTAAAGTGTAAATATGGTAAAAATGGTAATAAATATTATTATAATAGTATTTATTACCATAACACATGTCTTAAACCTATTTTCTAATATATGTTCGTCTAAGGGAATACTGGGGTAGATTTTCAGACACCTTGAAGCCACGTGTAACTGAAAATGACATTTTATAAAAATTAATTTAAAGTTAATGAAAATGTTATATAAACATATATCATTTAGTAAATAAATTTTATATGGGGTTGTATAATTTATATTTTTGACTATAAATTGTCAGGTTATAAATATATTTTACATCATGGTATTTATTTATAATATTTTTACATTAAAAAAATTATTTATGACACAATGATGATGTAGTGATTACCTTATTAAAAAAATGTCTAAAATAATTATGATTATAAATATTAAAATAAATTTATTTTAATCCTTTTTACGTAATCCATGAATTTTGGGGATAATTGTGACTTTTTATTTTCTATTTAATGGTGATTTTTTTTGAAATAGTCATTTTTATTGATTTTTTTGTATTTATATAAAAAGTTCATAAATTGACATATATAAGTTTTTCAAACAATTAATATTTCTATAACTGATAAAATAATCCTAAAAATCTAGTATTCATTAAAATGACATATATTATGTTAGAAATAACATTAATTATCTATTTTAGGTCTCTTTTAATATTATAGTAAATATATTATCTATATAGATTTAATATACAATAGGACATAGTTAAAGATAAATTATTTAACAAAGAGTTAAAGCTAAAAGATAAAGTTAATATTATACCCTAAAATTTTATAAAACCCATTGGAAGACTGATTTTCAAACAATAATCAACTTATATTCTAATTAAATTAGTTGGGGACATTTTCTAAATCTAAATTCAGTTCATAATAAAATAATATTTTCAAACATTCTTAAACAGCCCCTCCTCCCTCTTATAAAAGGCCAACAATTGTAACCCTTTTCTCACTAAACTAAAGACCCCTTGGCTCCTCCAAAAAAACGTCCCAAATAATATCCCAAAATACCTATCTTTCTCTTATATGACTTTCCTAGGAAGAAATCAATTCAAGAAAACATTTTGGTTCAAAGCAAAGGGAGTTATCTGATTTAAAGGTAGTGTCTTCTCTCAATTTCTTTTCCTTTATTTTCCTTCTCTAATAACCTAAACTAGATTTATTCCATTATTTTGTAACAACAATATTATTTTCAATATACTAGTATGTTTTTATGATAATTATTAGCACTAAAATTATACGTACATCCATCTAATGGAAACGAACATTCTGTTTCTGTGTATGGCGAACGACTGCCTCATGAAATGATGATTGCCTGATTTTCTCCAACCACCTCTCATGGTGGCCATTATGGTGGAAATATAATTATATATGATATTAAAGATATTTATTTTATCTAAATTCTTCTTTAATTTTCATTTAGAACCTACCATTATTCTTTTCTTATTGTATAAATATGATAATTTAATTTTAGGAAGTGCGGACTACCGCCCCCACAATGTGATATGACACATTAATAGCATACATGGAACGTATAAATGGTTGTGTTAATGAAATTATGTAACTTATATAAAATAATATATTATAATGGAATAATAATTTACCAATCTATCATTTTGTTTTCATTCCATTAAAAATTTTAAAAAATGAAATGAATGTAGAGTTCATGCCCATGTATGGCTTACCGTATCCATGAACAGTGCATTTCATTTTCATATATACAAATGATATGAACTATTATAAACACATATTTACTGAATTTATATTATATATATGATATCTATATATATAATATCATTCTGGAGATAATGTAATTTTGACCACATGAACACTTTGTAATTTTAACAAGTTCATTTTTGACGCAAGTTCTAAACATCGACAAATTGACCGATATGAACTCAAATAATTAATATTATATTATATCAAGGCAATAATGGATATAAAATAAATAATAAACATGAAAAATTTTCTTAATAAAATATAAATAGTCTTATGCTTATTATTCAGTAATAACAAGAAATGTACAAGACAAGTTGGACTTGAGGTAAGGTAACCTTTCCCCCCTATATTTTATTTGAGGAATTATTTTATGTTATGTCAGTAATTTAAAATTTCCAAATTTTGGTATATCTTATTATAAATCATTATTTTTTTAAAATTTATTTCCCTCTGATGAGAGACCCTTTTCTCTCTCATTAACTCATTTTTAGAATTTTAATGTGAAGTCGTTGGGCTTTTAAATTTCTGCAAGGGAACTTCTTAACCCAATTTCAATTTTTTGTGTTAAAATTATTCTTCATTATTATGTCATTATATGAATATGTTTCAATGAACTATGATTTTTTTACACATAATATCCACTTATATTTTGTGTATTTATATTTTTCAAATGTAATTATTTCATTGATTAATGATTAATCTAATGGTGAAATATTTGTAAGGGACATCGTCTGAATATTCTTTTAATGGGGAATACTTCAATTTATACATGAAATTAATTTATATGTCGTATAATAAACTTATTTTACATTTAATTTTATTCAAAATGAATCTTTTTTATGAATCATTTTATTAAAATAAATAAATAATGTTTTAATTTTAACATGTGTGGTGACGACGACCTTTCCGCCACCGAGAGCATTATTTGATATTTGGATTCCTTATCAAGATTTAATGTTTTAAAAAGGAAAATAAATAACAAATAATATTTTTACGTATTTTGGTAAGGAAAATGGTTTTTGGAATGGATTAATTATTTCAATATATTTAAAATTTATAATTTGATTGCAATGTTGAAATGTTATCTTTCCTTATGCTTGATAATGAGTTATGATTTTGTTATGGTTCTTTGTCATTGTTTATGCATACAGGTTGTTCCATGATAAATCGTGGGTGGGTGGGCTTGAGATAGCTCTCCATTTAATTAGGTAACTTGATTAAGGTGAACATTAATTCTTCTTCTATGAGATTTAGGGAATATACTATGATATGTATTCCAAACATAACTCTTTACGTAGCTGTGAGAACTACAACATATGTATGTTATGGATTCCACAATTTTCCTTTATGATTTATTATTTATATGTTTTATTTATAATTATTATAATTTCATGAGGTGTGTTAAAGAGATTATGTTTTGTATGTATTGATGGACTAATGACTTCTTTATTTATTTTATAACCCTTAATGTTCTTTTTATCCTCATCCCAAGATATTTAAATGTTGTTCACATGGTATAAGGAAAGGTAAGAGAAAGGAATAATTCAAGAATATTATTATCAATAAATTAAATATTGTTTTCATTTAATTGTTTTTATTTCATGAAAATGGATACTAAGTAGAAGTTTATACTTCATAATACTTGTGATGTAATATATTATATATGTCCCAATTATCTAAAAATCTAGACCTAAAAAGTTCCCCAATGTTAATTATTAACATAATTCAAAATTATATAATGTTTAAGGCTAGGTCATTACAATGGGCTTGTAATTATATATCCCTGCAATGTGTTGGGTTAAAGTATTTTACCCTTAAGATGTTAGGTATTGGAATGGTGAATAAACCATGTTATGTAAGGGTATATATATACTACGATAGCCTTGAAAGTGAACCTTGAATAAATATATAATGTAATTAAAAAATAACCAACTCCCCTATAATCACCATAGTTGAGATCATTGACTAAGGAAATGGTTTCATATAATTAATTGTATGAAACAAAAATACTTCTTATGACCCAATTATTTATTCATGACCCATGATATTTTATTCATTTTATGATTCATGTCTTATAATACTCCATGAATTATACCATGACCCATGATAATTATCTATGATATGTTAGGTATCATATTTAAAATTTATGTTAATGCTCTCATACCCTTGTGATCATATTATGATTAAGTGATTATTGAGATCAACCTTTTTACCCTTGTTTCTATTTTAATCTCACAATTTATTATGTTTTTTGTCCCCTTGATATGAAGAATGTTTTTATGCAAGTTTTTTCAATGTTGGTTTCTAGTTTTGATAAAATATATGGTATATGATATAGATAATTTATGTCTCAATTGTTTATTAATCCATGTTTCCAAACACACTAAACCTTTATTATTCTAGTGTAGAACAAAATTTAATAAAATGATGATTTATCTAATAATATTTAATAAATTTTTTTATATGTATGGGTCTATATATTGATGAAATAATAAACAATCATAGATGTTTTGTCAAAATCGGATAAAATAATTCCATATTATTCAGTACTCATTATCCTGATAATTAAAAAACATTTAATTACATATCATGCTAAATTCATTGAGTGAAATCACACTTATAATGATAATGAAACTACATGAATTATTCAGTAAATGGTATTCTTTATCAACTACCCAAATATCTCATGTACCATGATGAACCACCAGTCAATGGTGAAATAATCAAAAAACTATTAACCCAAAATAACAATGGAGGGGCTGTAATTTGACAAACATTCCAGATTTCTATAGAATGATATTGGGGACACTAAAAAATTAACCACATCCTAGGTTTCATTATAGCATGTCCCACTAGTTCATGTTTTAATGGAAACCCCTAGAATGAAGACCCAAAAAAACTTAAATAAACCATTATATAATTTCCAATGGATTTATGGGGATAAACCTATATAAATTTAAGAACCTAATTATTTTTTCATTTTTAAATTACTTAATCACTATTGTATTACATTATGATATTCTTTCCCCTTAAACTACCCTCATTGTTAATTTCGTTGGCTTTATCATGTCCATATCATGTATCCCCCATTGTGATGCAACCATTTGTGTGTATCGTGATATTTAGCATGAATTGAAAAAATAAACCCATCTATAAACCATAAATATGTTAAAAAATCAAAAATATTCTACATAACTCTTCAAATCCATTGATTCTCAAAAATACCCCTACTTCATAACACAAAATTCTTAATTTCCCTATATTTAACCAATCTCTAACAAAAACATTCCTAAAAATACCCACCATAATTCTTATCATCCATGAGAACCATCTATGGTTGTCTATTGAAATCAACTTCATATATATAATCTTGATAAAACTACACATTTCCTATTAATAATTGAAATGGTAATTACCAAACAACACATGAACTGAATCTAGGCACTTTGAAATTCTATGGGAATCCCATATCAATCCTTATATAAACATATTAACATCATATTAAATTAATTTTCATCAATTTCAATATAACAATAACCAATTATAAACATAAATCCAGGTCATTCATCCACTAATCTACTATTTCAAAAAGCATCTGGACACACACAAGCGTTCACTATCATTTTAAATAAATCACATTTCATCATAAAAAGGATTAAAATAATCAAACTATATTATAATTAGAACCAGGGATTAAATCTCATAATATAATTTTCCTTCCATCAATTCCACCATTATTTACACACCACTAGTACTAACATAACCTCAATTTGAATAACTCTTTGAATGAAAAATATATTTAAGTATTATTTAGAATTCATAACCAAAACATTATTATTAAATCACATGATTATTTACATTTCTAATATTTACTAATGAACCATATAGAATTTCAAAACATACCCTTCGGTACTATACACATCCATATATTTTACCTAAAACAATAACATAATACCATTAGGGCCCAAAACCAATGATTGAATAGAATCTCCTTAATATATGTGTTTCATTTTAATTATTTATTAAAACAGTATACTCAACATACCAATACTGTACCATAAAAATATCATGAAAAATGACTAGAAAAATTATTTCTTGCCAAAATAATGTACTAATAAGATGAAAACCACACTACAATATAATACTTCTTAAAACACCCTATAGGTTACCTAAAACTCATGAAAATATTTGTTACATAAACCAATATCAAATGGTACAATCCCCACCATATGATATTTCTTACATTAATTAAAGAAGAAATCATTATATGGTCTCAACATTTCACAGATTCTACATCAACTGATATACGATTATATTTTATCACTAATCATATAATAGTATATTAATTAATTATATATCCATATGTTTTATTGAGCCATGGTTTTTAAAATCACTGATGATATATTAATTATCATTAAAAACTCATAAAGAACACCCTAAGTAAATAAATGTTAAAAATATAAAAACAAATAATATGAATCACTCCCAACTAGATTATATTTAGTACCGTGATATTATAAATCCAAATAGATTTTCTGTCATACCGTATATTAAAAACATCCAATAATTTCATCTAAAATAGTACACACCCATCCTATCAGTGTCTCCTTAATCTAATACACTATCTACCACACTCAAATAAATATATGAAATATCATTCCAAGATCAACTTTTTGTAATCCTATAATAAAACATTATATAGTCTCATAAATCATGGTTGATATGTTGGGAATGAGAGTTATCAAAACTATAATGGAATTAAATTTACCCTATAGAACCATGAATGATCTCATGGGATCCATGAATGTTTTTTATATAATTCCAACATAAAATTGGAACCCAATAGAATCCACACACACCCTCCACAACACATAATTTTTTTTATAAACCCATATGAACACTACCTCTTATAGTTTAATGGTATGATATAAATCCATAACAAAACCTTCTTATAGGTTATTTTATATAATAAAACTTAATCACATTAGAAACAAAAAATTAATATTCTCTTATACCGTCCAATCAAAAAAATATACTAATGATCAAATAATATTATTCTCATTAAAAATAGGACCACATTAACAATCATCTATAACTAACCCCCTTTTATGTTTGTTAACCTATATAGAAGTACTCTTGGCTTATTCTTTATAATGGGACCAATGAATTTTAGGATTGTGATGGGTAAGAAATGTTCACCATCGACCCATGTCCCACTGTAAATACAAAATGTTTCTACCCATATAACACATATCCTAAGCCTTACCATAAAATTAAATATATCCTCCATGATATAAATAAGAACAGTTTAAGGATATATAGATATGAATCTAACTAATATATCTTATGAAACACATTCTAAATTAGAAAACTACATTATATTTTCAATATCAATAAATATCATGAAATTAAAAATACCTTTTTATACCCTAGTTAGAGTATTAACATCCAGAGAAAAACCTATAACCATTTGATACAAAGACACAAACATACCCTACCCATTATATTCTAGTACCAAGGAATAAAATACCAATATCGAACAACTACGATATTTTATTTAGTAATTTCATATAGAAATTAAAAATTAATAATAAAATGGATTTCGATAAAAAGAACCTCATAACCCTTAATAATAAAAGGATTCTAGTTTTAAATAGATTCTCTACAATATTATATTGGGATACACTATATAAGTTGTTTTTGACACTTTAAGAGGCGACAACTCTCTGTAATAAAAAAATCAACCATGAAAAATGGAATGAATATATTCTAAATTATATCGACCATATATGATCCCATATGGGGAGAAATTACCCTCTTTATCACATCCATTAATAATAAAAATTACCGAACATCGTCCAAAAAACCCATATCTGAGTACCCATATATATAATTATATGAAAAGGAAAAATTTTATTATATATACATGAATGATATGAAAAATAAATAACGCAATGTTATTATCATTTATCCCAAAAAACACCCTTAAGAATGATCAAATAAAAAATTTAAAAATATAATAATATATAAATTGATTCATCAAATAAAAACCCAGAGACTCACCTCAACTCTGATTTTAGTCGATATTTAGCAAATATAGACTTATCTAAAGTGAAATCTCTATTCGGAACAATGTAATTGAATATTTATCTACATGCCCACTAGGGTACCCTTAAATGGTGTAAGAAATAAATTTTTTTACAGTCTCACAATGTTAATCTAATATATAATATCATATTTATATAATTCATGGGGAAAATAACTAATAGGAAAAAATGAGATATAATCATTCATATTGGTTCATAATGTGAAAATCATCCTACCGTGAAACTCAACAATAAAGTTTTTGAACAAATATGGTAAATCAATTCAATCATAGTCTCAGGTAATAGTGATCTCATATGAAATATCATAATATTACAATACTATCTATACAACCCAAATATTTCTTGATTGAATCCATTCCCTCAACCTGAGAAACCACGGGGATCAAATTTCACATTTTACCAAAACAATTAATGATTTGTGATTGTCTTATAATAAATGAAAAAATTAATATATGTTCTCCTAAAGTATTTACATGTCTATCCATTAGTGGTAAAAAAAATTGATTCATATGCTCTAATACTACCTTATAATATGAATTAAGTGTTATAAGGAATTCAAAATTACATGTTTGAATAAAAATGGAAGTAAAATATCATATGGAGACCCAAAAACATTAATGGTATGACCAAAAATCATATATTATAAATGTTATATTTATTTATTAGTATTTGTATTGATAAGTTTCATATTTCTTTGTTCATCATAAAATCCATTCCTATTTAAAAATGGATGTTAAATTATAATATCCTATACCCTAGGATAGCGTATCATAATACCTATAATATGTACATAAACCTAAAATATATTAACATTTTAAACATATGAATCAAATCCTCATTCATAGATCATTTCAAGTATACCACATGTATATATTATTTTCCATAACGACTCAACAATTTAAATTGGCTATACAAGATTCAACCCCATTATCCATATACCATCTAATCATAAATGCAACATTATTGGATAATAAACCCATTCCAAACCACATATATTATGGAATAGAACACCACACACTTCAATATACTTCTCATTCTCATGAAGCCATAAAATAAGATTGTAACATCGAACCATGCATGTATTATGTAACACAATCCTATATTAGTCACCCCATAGGGTAATTCAATATCATAGACTCAAAAATACATATCACTTAGTAGGTCGATCAAATAAGAATTTTACATTATAAATGTCTATAATAGTAATGATTCCCATGTACAGTACCAATAGAATCCATTCCCCTAGGGTAATCCAAAAAAAAATATTGACACAAATAGGTGATAAAAAATTTTAAGTAACATACAACATATCTTATTAAAGAAATCATATCCCCTTTAGAGAAGTAACACTAATTTTTAAAACAAAAAACTACATATAGGGCATATCACACCCTCTGTATAAAACCATTCCACTACAATAACTCAATGTGGGTGTTCAAAACTAATCATGAGATGAGTAGTTGTCTGACACAACACCTATATATTTATTCCTACCATTTAATCTACAATAGAAATTAAAAATCCATCTTACACTAACTTTTGATATTCCCAATAACAATGACCTATTATATCCCCATAATAATAACTACATGAATCATCGTCACTATGAGAAAACATCATGTTGATTTTCTTGATCACTTGATTATTAATCAATTTCCTTAAATAAAATGTTTAAGAAATATATTTTTCCAATTTAGGGTTCTCAGTATCCATATCAAATTTTACTTATCCTAAAACCCCATGACCGAAAGAAAAATATTGTAATAAAACACATGTGTATAATTATTATAGGGACTTAATATATCAATATATATATTTTAATCGAAAAAATTGAGTCACCAAACCTATTCAAAATAGTTCAAGAATCACCATTATTTTGATCCCATATATCTGAACACTAATAATAAAAAACATAATTATTGATATAATATAATAAAGGGATATTTAATCATATAAAAATCAATAAGTGTCACTTGAAATAAAACCTGGGAAATTTCATCATAACCCCTTATGGAATGGCTTGAAGAATCCTATCAACAAATTACTAGTCATTTTAAACAAAATCATCTAATAATAGAAAACATTTTCAGAAAAAATCTTATAGATAAATCACCTATTAGAATACCTCCAACTAAATAATAACTGATAACATGTTCTCACCACTCTATGACCTTCATAATCCATGTCCCATTAAATTCCCATTGTTCATTCTTATTCCTCTATACTATAGTGAAATCATCACCACTACACAAACCTGAATCATAAACAATCCAAGGGGATACCAAAATGAGTAGATTATAGGTGGAAGAATAAATATGCCCCATATAAATCTATTTAAAAACAAAAAGATAGATTCTATAATGATATCCATGTTAGTAAAGACTCAGTATAGGATCCAGATAAAACACACATCCATACAAGAACAATATGACTAAAACTATTGATGTTGAATCAAAAATGTTGGGCCATCACTTACATAAAAAAACTATGAAAGAGAAACATTGATGTTTAATTGAATGGTTCATGATAATATGAAACCCTTTTCTTATCACATTATTATGCGATATTTTAATGGCTCAGACCACTCAGGTCCATCCCATGGCATAAATCTAGTGTTTGAGGTGTTCTGGTGGTCATGGTGACTTATCCCCAACACTTTGTAAAATTTATAGAATGGTGAGTTCCAACAGTAGCCCCTATTTCCATTTCTAAATTTTTAGTTCATGAATAGTGTTTCCAGAATGGTGAGGTCCAGTGGTATCTCTTATTTTCCTTTTCTAAATTTTGTGTTCATGAAAAGTGATTCTAGAATGATGATGTCCAGGGGTAGCATCTATTTCCATTGAGAAATTTTGAGTTCTAGAACGGCGTTTCTAGAAATATGAGGTCCAACGGCAACATCAATTTCCTTTTACAAATTTGGAGTTAATAAACATTGTTTCTAGAATGGTGATGTTTCAAAGGTAGCCTCTATTTCCATTGGCAAATACCGTGTTCATGAACATTGTTTATGACATCCTACATTTTCGACACTTTGACGTTTCAATTGACATAAACTGAGTATAATGACTTTTTAAAGGACTCTATTGATGATTCAAAGGCCATAACACCTATATTACGTTTTTAAGTCCCATGATGCTTATACATTGTCAAACTATGTGGTTTAATGCGATCCTCTTTTAATATAAATACTATCATTTCATAAACCGATGCTCCATTAAGAATTATAAAGGGTTGAGAAATCTTCCTCCCTAGCACTTCCTCCTTTATCTTGGGCGTGAGACACTCAAACCTTTCTTTCCATCCCGTAAGAGTTCCGTGATCAAAATTTTCTCCTTGGTTAGGTTCCCCTCTTTTTTTATGCAACCATGCAGTATCAATTGATCTTCGATATAAGGGATGATATATGGTCATTCTTTTGGGTTCATATCATTCCAATTCTCCATTAACTTTTATGGAATTTTAGTTCAATGTTCCTAATGGAATTTTCTTAGGTTTTGTTCAGTGTGGGGGTGCCCTTACATCCTTGGGTGGATATAGTTGTCACGAGGGAGGATATCGTAACCCGTTGGGTGGATCATTCTCATATTAAGAATGTCAAAATCCGTTTGAGTTAGGGGATTCATTGTTCTCTATTCTATTATTTGAAACTGTATAGTAAGCATTTTTATCCCACTGGATCACTATGTAATTAACATATTAAATATTTGAACTAGATAAATAAATTGATATCGATCATATGTTATTACAACTTTTTTTCTTGATATTGTGATATCTATGATTTATTTGATTATCTTTTTTTTCTTGATGGAAATTTGTACTGAAAAGAAAGTTGGAATTAATTGGTAATTTTTTGGATAAATATAATGTTGCATGTAAATTAATTCGGTGGTCGAGGATGTAATTTTTTATTACACAAATATATGCAGTAAAAATGTTTAATCTATTTGTGATAGCTTACAATTTAGGTTTCCCAATGTTGGAACCTATGAATAATAAATTGTTTAATTCAGGATGGATTAATGAATTGATTATTTGATAAAATATTATTCATTGTAGGGTTCTTAGTTACCCTCTTGCTTTCTTAAGGGACAATAGTCCACTTTATATGACATTTGTTTTCCTTAGGCTTGTGTTGTTATTTTATCCAAGAAGAAAGTTGTGATATGTGATTTCACGGAGGCCTATTAATTATGGTAGCAGTTGATTTCTAGAGTGGTGAGATGCATTAGTTTATGCATGTGGGTGTCTAGGAGGACACCAGAGATGATGGAATGGGTTGTATATGAATGTTTTGATGCTTTCTGTTTCTTGTTTTTTTTCTATTCTCTACTTTCCCAACTTCTCAAGGCAGCTGGTTTGCTTACCCTCTTTCCAAAAGTAGAAAATACATGCAGGGTATGCCACATGGTTTCAATGTTTAGATTAGTGATGGAGGATGGGTATACGCTCTTACTATAGGAGGAAAAGGCTCGATGGGTAGTTTATCTACTCACTGTATAGAGATCCCTTCTATTTAGTAGCATAGAATTATTTTCATGAATTCCTTTGAATGTGGGAAAGTAATAATGTTTCTAATAAATTATTGAATAAATCATGCTAACCCATGGGCTTTGAGCTTGTTGGGATGCAATGCTGAAGTTTCATTATAAAGGAATAGTGATATTTTGGTGTGTTTCTAATGAAAGATAATGTAGAAATGATCAATGGCTATTTAATTTTTAATGAATTAATTAATGTACAGTGCCATGGATTAAATGGGAATGACGTAATGTATTAAAGATCTTTAAAAGTTTGTGTGTTTAGGGGATACATAGTCTTAGAAGTGGAAGCCAGGAGTCCAAGAGACGTTAGTTGTATTTGAGTCTAAGATGAGGTTATACCCTTATTTTGGTTGTGAACTATATTGTATTTTGTACTTTTTTTTGTTTCTATGAACTACTCCACCCTACCAGTTTGGTAAACTGATGACCCGGGGATTCCGATACCTAGGGAGTGTTTTCCATAACATTGCAGGGGAAGGATGGAAGACTAACTACCCCCATGGGCCCCACTCTATTCCCTTGGTAGTTACTTGTGCGGGTAGGCACAACTATTATTTTTCCTCATATATGTGTGTAGAGGGCCGTAATGTTTGTGGTTATTCACAAAAATATATTTTGGATATAGTTTACTTTGGACTACTATAGTATAACGTGTATAGGTTGTCATGACTTCAGGATACTTCCTCGATGAATGGGTTGTAATGGCTCTAGGTATAATGCATGACGTATGATACACCTTATGCATGTTGTGGAGGCACCCAAAAACTACATGGTTACTTTCTGGTATGGACATGGTTGTTTTTTTCTGAAGTTCATGTCATGGTGCTTCGCCCTTGTGTCGGTGGGAAAGCATTTTGGAGAGAGATGCTTAGGACATTCGACGTTGGAGAAAAGCATCAAACCAGTAGGGATTTAATATAGTAGTTCCCTTGATTATCATTATTATATCATATAATCTTGTATGTGATACTTGGTGAGAGTAGGAGTGGTTAGGCTGGGAACTTAGTATACCTATTTAGGAGAATTTTAGTTTCACGTGTTGTTCAATGTTCTTTAACATGATTTCTTTACTTTTTCATGAGAGGCTCTGGGGAGTATCTTACTGAGAAAACTGTTATACTTACCCTATGTATATATAAATTATTTTCTATGTATCTTAGAGAAGGTTTGAGATAATTATAGTTTCTATAATCATGAGTTTGTAGGATCAGTTCTGGCATTTGGTTGCTGCTGTTTTTTCATTCTTTTGGGTACTTGTGGTTGTTTTCCATTTCTGTTGAAGTTTTTTTGCATGAAATTACATATTTTTACATGGGGTTTATTTTTTTTGATGTAGTCTAAGTTGTATTTGGTCGGTTTCTGTATTATCTCTCTCTTTTTCATGTGTTATCCTAGAGGGTAATGCCTCCCATTTTGTGTTTATCATACCGTCGGTGATAGTCTCCAACCCGGGGCCTTCTAGAGGTGGTACTCGGGGGGTCAATATCTCTCTTCATGCATTTATGTCCTAGGTGGGGTACTCCTTTTGGAGATAGGGTCATGATAAAGTGGTATCAGATATAGGTTTAGGAATAGGATGGAGTTTGGTGTTAGGCACATGTGAGGTTGCATGGGTTGGTAGGGAAACAATGTCAGTAATGTTTAGAAATTGATGTAAACACTGGAGACCAGCTGAGTCATAGGCGTTTAGGGCCCCCAGTGATCTGATGCACGAACCATTAAGTTTATAATATCTAATAAATGAGATGATACTAGTTGTAAGGTAGACACCTAGGAAAGGGTCATGCATCATTCTTTATTGTTCATGTGTTTGAATGAAATGACCTTTGGGTAAGTTAAGCTAAAATTAACAAAAGAAAAATAATTAATTAATTAATGTCGATTATTCCATTTCATAGTTTTAGGAGCTTTAACTATTTTTTATTTTATAGTTTTGGATCCAGGTCGACGTCTTCATCAGGATCACATAGAAGATGTCCATCAGGGTGTTCTATCATATCATCTTATGGTAGAGGTCAATGACGACGACACATAGAAAAAGAACAGTCTGAGAGTTTCAACTCTAGAGTCTTCAGAAGTAAGAGGGATCTATTTTAGATGCAGTCATAGAATACTGGTTAGAGGATGTCGAGATAGGCTACAGTTCGATCTGGTCTCAGAAGGATCACTAGGTATCCATGGTTGTGAAAATTATGCATGGAGAAGCGTGGATGTTTTGGTTATTGTTCCTCGGAGACCTCAAGGAGTCGGCAATCTCATGGGCGGAGTTGTGACAAAATTTTAGATTTCAGTTTCATTCATCTACCACAAAGTCATGCAGTCACAAGGTGCTTTTTACCCCTCTATATTGGATCTCCAGTGTGTGCGAGTTTGGAATCCGTTTCAGGAACCTTTTTAGTTATGTTGTGGACCTATTACCAAACGGAGAGGCCATGGCGAGGAATTTCGAGAAGTCTTTTCATCTAGAGATCCCACGCCAGGTCACCCCTTTTAGGATGATGATGTATCTTGAGGTGCGGGTGAGGGTAGAGGTCATTGAGATTACATTGTCTAGAAACAGATCATCATGAGAGGGGAGTCATGAAGATTCCTGATGAAGTAGAGTTGTGGTCCGTGGATCCTGGTTTTCTGGGCATAAGAACTTCCGTTTATCTAGGGGTAGGACCCAGCCATCAACATCTCGTTTCTTAGGGGGCAGAGGCTCTCAGGATTATGCCAAGGGAACATGAGCTTGTTTTTATTGTGGGGGTCTAGGTCCTCAACAGTGAGAGTTCCCAACTATTTATAGAATTCATTATACACTTATTATTCCACTCCATGTTCTTTTGTTGAGGTAGTTCCATCTGAGGTAGCACCAATAGGTTTCACTTACTTTGGATCACCATAGGGTAGATGGGGATGGTAGAGGACCTCCCTATGATGCTCCCCATCCTTAGAGAGTAAATCGCGGTTGTGATGGTGGTCATCATGAGGGTTAAAGAGGTTGTGGAGGAGGTCGCGGTCAGCTATATGCTTTAGCATAGCTAGCTCTAGGAGATCCAGACATCAATCGAGGTACCCTTTTCTAGTTTTCTTCATTGTTGTATGACATGTTTTATTATGGAGAAACACTCTCCTTCATATCACCTACACTTGTCCATGCTTCGGGACATAAGGTTAAGAGGCTTATAGTTCCATTGGTGTTGACTAGACAAGTTGGAGGTCGATCTGACTTGTTTGAAGTTAGTAGATACTATGTGCTAGTGCTGGGGTGACACCACTCTTGGGGTGACTTCCTATGTTTACGGAAAAAACCATATGATGTTATCCTCATCATGGATTGGTTGTATTCATTGCAGGCTATCATTTATTTCTTTAAGATACATGGTGTGTTTTTCAAGACGGATGGATAGCTGGTGGTGTTTGATGGTGGCAGGGAAAATCAGATACGTCCAAGGAATGTTCCATTTTTATCATCCATGACAGATGAGATGATGAAAAGTTCTTCAAAGTTTCATCAGTTAGAGATTCCTAGGGTCGTACAAGAGTACCCTGATGTCTTTCCAAAAGAGGTTGTAGCATTACCCCCTCGACAAGAGATTGAGTTTGTGATCAAGATAAAACCAAGAGCCTCTTCTATCTCTCTGTATCCATATAGGTATTCCCCTTATGAGTAACGATAGAAAAATATATAGCTTGATGATTTGTTATAGAGTGGTTTTGTTCGGCTGAGTGTGTCACTATGGGGTGCACCGCTTTTTTTCGTAAAAAAAGACGATGGTTGTTGGTAGTTTTGTATCGATTATCATTACTAAAAAAGTGACAATAAAGAATCACCATCCTATTCCAAGGATTGATGATTTATTCAATCAAATGAAGGATTCATGTTGGTACTCAATGATTTATTTTTGGTCAAGATATCATTTGATGTGTGTTGAGGATGAGGATATCATAAAGACTTCTTTTTGTTGTCATCATAAGCATTATGAGTTCGTTGAAATGTAGTTCGATGTTACGAATGATCCAACAGTATTCATGGGATTGATGAACCCTAAGTTCCATGAGTCCCTAGACATGTTCATGGTGGTTTTCGTCAATGATATCCTCGTTTACACCACAGCTGGGGAGGAGCATGCAGGGCATCTACACACCATTTTTGCAGTTTTTCCTCAACATCAGCTGTTTGGGATGGTTTGAAGTGTGAGTTTGGGGATTGAGAATTCTGTTTCATGGGGCATGTTGGGTCCCAACAGGGAGTAGTTGTGGATCAATCGACGATATAAGCAATTGTGATTAGGGAAGAACCCAAGATAGTGTCCGAGTTGTGATGCTTTATTAGTCTCACAGGCTAATATAAGAGGATCATAGCTATTTTTTCTCGAGTTTTGACACCTTTTACAGCTTTGAACAGGAAGGATATTGAGTTCATATGTATTCACCAGTGTCAGGTAGCATTCGAGTGTCTAGTGGATAAGTCAGTAAGTGTTGTAATTCTTTGTCTTCCAGCAAATGGATTTTATTTTGATGTTTTTTTCTATGCTTTGCATCTGGGGTTAGGATCTATTCTGATGCAGCAAATATCAGTTGTCTCTTATGGGTCTCAGAAGTCGTGTGTCCATGAAAGTAACTATTCCATCAATGATCTTGAGTTGGAAGACATGGTGTATTCTCTAAATTTTTGGGGAAATTACCTCATTCATGAGGGCATGGGGTTTTTCACAGATTATAATATTTTGAGGTATGTTTTCTCTCAGCATGACTTGATCGTATGACAGCGTCAGTGGATAGAGTTTTTACAGGAATAGGACTTGGAAATATTGTATACACATAAAAATTGGAATTTTGTAGCTGATGCACTGATTCAGAAGTCATGTAGTGATGCATTGCATGAATCTAGTGATTCTTGGAGAGAAATGGAATAATTGTCCGCACTACATATGGATACAAGAGATGTTGGGGGTAGAGGCTATCTTTTTCAGATGATTGTTTAGTAATCTCTATTATAGTAGGTGGATGATTCATAGTTCGGGGATCTTGAGGTGGAGGACTAGGGAGACCGAGTTGTTTGTGGGGAGGCCCCTAAGGGTTGTTTTGAGGATGAACAACACTGAGTGTTGTATCACATAATGCCATTTGTTCATTTGCCCATGCATGTGACAGTTCTTATAGATTTATATAATTCTCTTTCAGCGGTGAATCCTAGTGTGAAATAGATGTACTAATCCTTGAGGAGTCAGTTTTGGTGACCTGTGTTGATTCGTGCGGTTGAGGAGTTTGTGTCTCGATGTTTCGTCTTCCAGAAGTTGAAGGCTAAACACAGTGTTCCTGATTGTCTACTCTTGGAGATAGATCTTCCCTAATGAATTTTGGAGGTTATCTCAATGGACTTTTTTACTCATTTACCACGAGCTCTAAGAGGACATGATGATATTTGGGGGGTAGTGGACTGTTTAATGAATTCCACCCACATCATAGAAATCAAGGAGTCAAGCTTAGTGGGGGTTTTTTGGAGGCAGTATCTAGAAGAGGTGGTCATGGAGGCCCAAGAATGATCATTTCTGATCGAGATTATCGTTTTACCTCTAAGGTGAGGAGAAGTCTCCAACATGCTTTTGGATCTCAAATATGTCTTAGCATTGCACTCCATCCTCGGATGGACGGTCAGACCGAGTGGACATTCCAGACTCTTGAAGACACGTTATGCTCTTGTGTCTTGGAATTTGGAGGTTCATTGATAAGGAACTTACACTTGGTGGAGTTCGCCTTAAAAAATATTTTTCACTCCACCATCAGTATAACACCATTTGAAGCATTGTATGGTCGACTTTTCCATTCTCTTTAGTGATGGACTAGGGTATGAGAGTCTGCAATTCTCAAACCAGAACTAGTGAAGAATACTAGAGAGATGGATCAGGTAATTCGTGAGAGGATGAAGATAAAACAAGATCATCAGAAATATTGTTCCTATCAAAGGGGTAGAAACATATATTATGATGTTGGGGATAACGTGTTTCTTAAGGTCACTTACATTCATGAGTGTTGATGGATTGATCATGGGAGTGTGCTTTGTCCTTGGTTTGTTGGGTCTTTCAAGGTTTTAGCTCAAGTTGATGTTGTGGCATATTGAGTAGCACTTTCCCAACAGATGAGATGAATACACGATGTTTCTCATGTGGCACAAATCCATATTTATCTTCATGATGACTCTCACATCATAGATTGGGTAGATATTGATGTTTATGATTATGAGACCATTGCGGAGTGACTGGTGGAGGTCCAATACAACAAGGAGAAGGTGTTGTGTGGGAGTTTTATCCCCTTGGTTTGTGTCTTGTGGAGACATGGAGGCATGGAGGAGAGTACTTTGGAAAGTGGGTCATAGATACATGCTCATAATCTAGAGTTGATTGAGTTTTAACTCTTTTCATGTAACAATGTTTCCACTGTGGTTATAAAACATTCTTGTTTATAAGATGGATTTCATTTGGTTACTTCTTTTGGATTGCTCTCTTTTGAGAGGTATCTCAATGAGATGTTGTTTTGAACCCGTTTTCGTTTCCCTATAGGCAGGTTTTGAATTCTCAAGGATGAGAAAGTTTTGAGAGGTATTTTATGTAATGGCCCAGACTTGTCTGGTCCCTTCCTCAGCTTAAATCTAGTGTTTGAGGTGTTCTGGGGCTTAGGTGACTTATCCCCAACACATTTTAGAATTTCCAGAATAGTGATGTACAATGGTAGACTCTATTTCCTTTTATAAATTGCAAGTTCATGAATAGTGTTTGTAGAATAGTGAGGTCCAATGGTAGCCTCTATTTTCCAGGGAAAAATTTTGAGTTCATGAATAGTGTTTCTGGATTGGTGTGGTCCAACTGTAGCCTCCAGTTTCATTGCCAAATTTTGAGTTCCTGAACAGTTTTACCATAAAGGATTAGTTACAACTTTAACATCAATATCATTTTCCAAATATTCATTTCATGAACAGTGCTTCCAGAATGGTGAGGTCCAAGAGTAACCTCTTTTTCCTTATCTAAATTTTGTGTTCATGAACAGTGTTTCCAGAATAGTGAGGTTCCAACTGTAGCCTCCATTTCCTTTTCCAAATTTTCTATTCATGAATAATGTTTCTAACTTTCTACAATTTCACCCCTTTGACATTTCCTTTGACATAAAATACATTTAATGTTGTGTATTATGGACTCTATGGGTGATCCAAAGTCTATAACTTCTATATTAATTTTTCGCAAGGTTTGGGATGCTTTTAATTGGTCAAACCACGTGTTTTAATGAGATCTACTTTTAATAGAGAATCCAACTTATCATAAATTGTTGACCCATTAATTATTCTAAAGTGATTATATATCTTCCTCCATAGATCATCCTCCTTGTTCATGGGTGTGAGACATTCAAACCTACCATTCCATCCCACAGGAGTTGTGCAATCAAAATTTCATACTTGATTTGGTTCCCCTCTGTTTTTGATGCAACCAAGCAGTATCGATCGATATTTGATATAAGGTATGATCTATTGTTATTATTTTAGAATAATAAATTTAAAAATCCTTTAACTTTTAGGAAATTCTATTTCCATGTTCCTAATAAAATTTTCATGGGTGTTGACTAGTGTGGTGGTGTCTCTACATCCTCGGGTGGGTATAGTTGTCACGGGGGTAGGAGATCGTAACCCGTTGTGGGTCTCATTCTCATATAATGAAAGTCAAGAACCATTTGATGTAGGGGATTAATTGAATCATTATTATTTTACGTGCAACTTTATAGTTATCCTATTTTACCCTACTGGATCACAAAAAAATTAACATATTAAATATTTTAATCTGATAAATAAATTGATATCGATTGAATTTTATTACCTCTTGTTTTTCTTGATAGTATGATATATATGATTTCATTGTTTATAATTTTGTTTTTAGGGAAGATGGTAATGAACATAAAGGTGGAATTAATTTATAATTGATTGGAAAATGATAAAGAGGCTTGTAAAAGTATCTGGTTGTTGTTTTTGTAATTTGATGTAAATTAAACCGAGGCAGTAAGAATGTTTAATCAATTTTTGATAGCTTAATATTTATGTTTCCCAAATTTGGAACCAATGAATAATAAATTGGTTAATTCATGATGGATTAAAGAACAGATTGTTTGATTAAAGATAATTCCTTATAGGGTTCTAAGTTTCCCTCTTTCTTGTATAATGGCCAAGACAGCCAGTTATATAAATGTTTTCCTGCTACATGTGTTGTGATATGAGATTGGATGGTTGTTGTGATATTTGGGGACAAGGAGGCCTATTGTTTACGGTAAAATTTGACACATTTAGTGGAAAGATTCATCAGTTTCTTCAGGTGGGTGTCAGGGAGGACACCAATGTTGATGGAATGGGTTGGGAGTGAATGTTTGGATTCTTGTTGTTTCTTATTGGTTGTTTATCTTCTCTACATTCCCCACTACTCAAGGTTGCTGGTTTTTTTACCCTCCTTCCAAAAATGGAAAATATGGGAATGGTAATCCACGTGCATCATGTGTTTAGATTACTAAGGGAGGATGGTTCTATGCTCTGGATATAGGTGGTAATGACTCGGCGGCTAGTTCATTTACTCACTATATTGGTCCCCCCTTGCATTATGTTGCACATAATGTTTTTATATATTTATTGGGAATATTGGAAAGTAATATTGTTTTTAATAAATTATTTAACAATTAATGTTATCCCATTGGGTTGGATCTTGTTGAGATGCAATACTATGGTTGAAATTTAATGGAACAATGATCTTTGGGTATGATGGTAAGGAAATATAATGTGTAAATTATTAATGGTTATTAAATGTTTAAAAAAATTAACTATTTTAATGTGGAACTAATAAAAAGGGAATGACGTAATGTATTAATGATATTTAAATGGTTGGGTGCTTATAGGATACCTAGTCTTAGAAGTTGCAGTTTGGAGTCCAAGAGAAGTTATATACAAATGATTCAATTACTTGGTTATGCCCATAGTGCGGTTCTGAGCTATAGTATGTTCTGTAAATTTAGTGTTTCTATATGCTACTCCACCCCTTCAGTTAGTGAAACAAACGCCCCAGGTATTCCAATCCCTATGGGTTTTTTCCCCAACATTCCATTGGGAGGATGGATGGATGACTACCCCCTTTGGCCCCACTATCCACTTTTAGTAGTTACATGTGCTGGTAAGCACAATAGTTATTTTTCCCCATATATGTGTGTAGAGTGTTGAAATGGATTGGGGATATTCACACACATATATTCCAGATATAGTTTCCTATGGACTACTATAGGTATAACATGTATAGGTTGTGATGGTTTGTGGATCCTAACTCGGTTTATGGGCTATAATGGCTTGTGGTATAATGACAGACATACGATACTTGTTATGAAAGATATGGTGGGTCCTATAAACTACCAATTTACTTTCATGAGTGGACGTGGTGGTTTTGCTGTACGAGGTGAATGTTGTGTTGTTTTGCCAACGTGTCTGTTGGAATGCCTATTTTGAGAGAGATTCTTAGGACGTGCAACGTTGGGGAAAAGCAACAAACTAGTGGGGAAGTAGTAGCGGGGTGATATTGATATTATTTATTATATTATATACTATAGTATGTGATAATTGGTGTCTGTTTCCATGGTCAGGCTAGGAACTTAGTATACCTATTTAGGTGACAAGTTAGTTTCACTTCTTGTACTTTGTGCTCTAGAAAGCTTTCATTACTTTTGTATGGGAGGCTCCAAAGGGGATACTATTGAGTATACTATTATACTCACCCTATTTGTATATAAATTGTTTTTATGTCACTTGAAGAAGGTTGAATATCAAGATGGTATCAACTATTTTGGGGTTGTCGGAGCTATTCGGGCTTATGGTTGCTGCTGTTTTTACTTTCTTTTGCGTAATTGCAGTTTTTTCTCTTTCAGTTGTAGTTTTTTAGCATGAAATTACATATTTTTTACTTGGGATTTAATTTTTTATTGTTGTATGAGTTATAGATGGTTGGTTTCTGTCTTAACTATCTCTTTTTCATGTGTTCTCTTAGAGGGTAATGCCTCCCATTTGTGTGTTTACTATACCCTCAGTGGTAGTCACCATACTGGTGCTAACTGGAGGCAGGACTCAGGGGTCATTATCTCTCTTCTGACATTACAGTCCAAGGAGGGGTACTCCTTCTGGGGATGATTTCAAGATAGAGTTAGTGCATTGTTGATCAATGCATACTCCCTATATTATCTCCCAAAAAATATGGCCATCTACTTTGGCATGGCTCTTTATTCCATGGAAAAATGCATCCCCCATGAAAAAAACCAAATTACCCTTTAGGGTCGATCATGATGGACATCCCCTTGTTTTGGAATTATAGTCTACCCCCTCAAACAACCAATTGATGGAATTACATTTCTATTAAGTAATCATTTATAAAATTAATACATCAATGTGGAATTGTTAGGTTAATGTGTGACCCCATTCATATAGCCAAAAATTATTGCTCAACATAATGAATAAATCCTCAATTTCATTCATAGAACACTCAAAATCCGTCTAAAAACTATAAACATGAGAAACCCCTTATTAGGGTGTCTGAAATCTAGGAATCTCATTTTTAACAGTTATTATCAAAAGAAAACCAACCTTGAGATCCAAACATCACATTTATTATGATTTACCTAACCTATAATGATGCGATGGATTGTTAATTATCCACTGTAAATATTATCAATAATAATAAGAACATAGAGACATAACTCAGCCTTGAATTTTTTTATCCAAAAATCATTATAAACTTCAATCATGATCAAAAATTTAATGGGTGTCTCCCTACTATCCACAAACTAAATAAAACAATATTGGTTTTCCAAAGAAATACCCTAACCAATACCAAAAGATAAGGAAAATAAAAAATAATCTAATCAATGTGATTTATACATCGTGGACTCCAATTATATAAAATATACAAGTTAATACACTAACAAATCCTTCTTAAAAAATCATCCTCACACACTAAGGGATCATCATATCAATAAAAAACAATGCCTAAACAACCAATGGCATCAGTTAAACTATAATTAACTCTAAATAAATTTCATTCTGATGCATAGTGTGAATTGAATGTACATATTATCAATTATTACATCCCACCTTCATAATCATCACATTATTACTTATATAGTGTTTAACTAAATCAATTTTAAAAAGAAATAAAATTTATATATGATTTATCTTTCCTAAAAATTTACTACACATATAAACCATATCAAAATTTAAATTTGATTATTTTCTAGAAATAAATATGTGATGTTCTTACATATTCATCAATTATAGAGGGAATATCACAACCACCAATCTATATGGTTCACTATATAAACAACCCTTCCATTATGATGGTCATACTGTCATGAAATACCATATTCAATGTAATACTTATGTACTTTATCATTATCCATTTGATTATGGATACACTTCCAAAAAATTATACATCCAATGAAATACCAAGACATTGAATAGATAAAACATAGCTTGTAACATTAATGAAATAACTATAGTGAAAACCACTACCATTATCTATCTTACTTGGTATGTAACCCTTTACGTACAATGAAAATATCAATAAACGAGTATCACACACACCAATTGATAATTGTGTGCTACCAATTATATTGATTATCATATATCACAAGAACATTCTTTTATAGTTCCAAAGCCAACTCCTTTGAATCATCCCCCAAAAATCACTCATAACATCCTAGGAAACCATATAATACATCACTAATGAATATATAACCACATTTTCCACTATTAAAAAACTTCCAAGAAACAACCATCAGGCATTACTCATCAATGAATCCTCAAAATATGCACCATGAAAAGATCAATTCCATCACCATCAAAAAACTCAATGTTTAAATTCAAATTATATTTTTTAAATCAATCAAAAATTAAAAATCTCAATTGATGTTCCATAATAAAAAATATTGAATATCTCCAATATTATTATTTATACCTCAATATAACAGGAATAAATATGTCTCATTGATCACATCAATATTCTACTACACATCAATATGAATAAAAAACATCTTGCCTGGACCACACCAGATGTTGGTAATCCCCTAATATTCACTATTTAATTAATACTTATATTGATTATATGTTAACCTAAATAATATTAAACTATCATTACATCACTCTGGATCCCTTCGGACCCTAATAATTCTCATGGTACCCAGGAATGGCCAATTATAATAGGAAAAATCAAATTTGAACCTTGCATAACAAACATGATATTGCATTATAAAATGATTTTTTATGAAAATAAAAAAAATCCATCTTCTACTTTAAAAGAATGGGTGGTCACCTTAAATTATTCTATTATATGATTATTATCACCACCAATAATATTTTATCTGAACCAAGATGTTTATACAAGCGTATGTCATCTTGTGATACACCCCCACTAATGAAACTATGAGTTTCATCTCATAAAACCATGTTTCATGCACCTAACAATCGGTAATTTTCATCTTTTAATGTAACCTACAAATCAAGGAGATAATCCAAGTGTTTACATAGAAATATCACATTTTATATCAATTAAAAAAGGTCTAAGAAGATGTTTTAATCCATGAATCACCATGATAATTCAATTATCAATGTTATCCTTGTCCTAAAACCAACCATATAGTATGAATATACATGATCTAATGAATAATCACACATGAAACAAAAAATTCATGGAGTCAGACTAATTTTGGATACCAAACATGATTATGAGACAATATTACTAAAATATATTTATATAATATTAATAGATGGATTCATGTGTGGTTTCATTTTCATTTTTAAGAGAATGAATAATGTCTAGAGAACTAACTCCCATTTCAAACAAAATTTATTGAATAAACTTCCTATACCAATAATTCACCAAGGCATCATATACATGAAAAAACCATCAATGGTATTACATGTATCACTATTATATAGAATATTCATTGTCATAATTTGATGTTCTCCCATGAAAATATTCATGTAATATGCATATTTTTTGTCCAAAAATGTATAATTACATCAAATATTAATATTTAAATACATTATTTATTCGTTATTTAAGAAAGATAACAACTATATAATCATAAAAATAAACAATAAACAAGCATTATAATTTTATACGAGTCATTTATTCCATGTATGAAGAATATATACATGCATATTTTAACTGAATATAATGTCCAAATAAATATAATAAAAAACAAAAATCATTGAATATTACTTGAATAGGCATCTTATATATAAAAAATTAATCCAATAACCCCAATTCTATCATCCATGAATTTTGGACATCCCACCTGAAAAGTGTCTAAGACTCACTATACCATCGTCCATCAGTATCTCTAACACATTCTTTTATCTAATTAACAGGTACCATATTATAAAAATAATAATACTCTAATACTATTTTATAATAGTTACCCAAAAATTACATAAATGACAATGTACCAAATGATACTCAGTACTCCAACACCCCCATATCAATGTGGTGTCAAATTAGCAGTTAGAGTTTATTATCAGCACTAGATAGACTATACTCTATATATTTCAACTAAAAATCAAAAATAAATATTAAAAAATCATCCATAATTCATATGTTACTTTATTAATTTTTGTAAATTTTTTTGGGGATTTATTTGGTGTATCCTGATAATGTTGCACATAGAGTATTGTTTGGGGATTATGTTTAGAAGGTTTTGATGAACATGATTTGTGAGTTTAAATCCTAGTGAAATATTAATTATTTGGTTGGATTGAATTATTGGGGTGACTATATGGTATCTCCCTAGGTGGGGAGAAATTTATTTGTCACTATAGAAATGAATTTGGTCTGGAATTTATAGAAACTATTTTATAGTTTATGGATAAATTTGGTTATTTGAAAATCTCTTATAAAGATGGTGTGTATGAAATTGAATTCAATTCATCACCATTGTACATTCATTCAGAAAACGTGATATACGGATGATGGTTAATTTCATGGTACCTATTGGTGAATGGGATATATAATTTGATGAATAGGTTCAGTATAGCTTTGAGGGTGGTATATAATGGTACACTGGTGTTGGAGTATTAAGACACCATTCTCAAATGAGGAATCATTAGACAAGGTGTATCCAAACTTACTATTGATTTATTTTTAAACTAAATGGGTTCTTTTATTATGTCTCCTAAGTATATAATTATATGGAATATTAGGTATAGACAATAATAATGATAATTCAATGAATATCTCAGATAATTTTGGTGGGATTGATGATGTGCTCAATAAATAGACATGATAGTCAATTGAAGAAGGTGGGTTAAAAATAGAATATATATAATTATAGGAATATTAGATGAACTATTAATTTATAAATAAAACTTATTGAGAATTTATAAGGTAGATATATCATATACATGAAGTGTGTGATAAAATTTATTATTGACTGACAAAATAATTGTGAACTTGAATTCTAGTAAGAGTACATGACATCATGGAAAATTTGTGTCTAATATTCAATGTTGTAACCCAATATAATTTGTAGTTTATAATGACTTGTGACATTATATGTTTTATAATTTTACGGATATTTGAATATGAAGGATATTGAGACCAAGAATTTGAGGAATTGGGTATTTTTACCAAATTACAAAGTTTAAGATATCTATAGAATGTTTTAAAAAATTGATTACGTTTCGATTTTTTGTTGGAATGTTATAATGGTTGTATGGATAATAAATTTTATATAAAATTATTTAATTACCCATAGTAACTAGTATTGGTCTAATAGGTTTCTTAGGAGGCCCCCATAATGAGGGTAGCCCATGGCAGCCACTAGGTACTTCGTTTCAACTACCCAAGAACCTAAGGAGGTAAATGATAGTTTCTTTAGTTGGTGAAACACTATACTTTATTTCTCATACACTCATTTACTTTGTTGAGAATGTAACCCAGGTCAGGAAATTTGTGAATCCATTTAACCCATGGAATGCATTTTCTCCATCATTGATTTCTTGATTCTTTGAACTAATTTATTCACACCCAATAAAGGCCATCATCTCCATTCCACATAAACTATATTTTATATCTTTCTTCCACTATTATAAGAGGTTTTATAAAAATAGTTATACATTATTCTATAAAAATAATGTTGAATCATCTCATTAAAATGAGGATTTAAATGTTGATTTTTATTATACATTTAAAAAATATTAATGACACCTATGACACTCCATTTAACATGAGGAGACGTCACTAGTGATTGAGTTGTATTTTTTTATTTGAAGATGTATTTAATAGTCTGATGAACTAAAAAGTGATGGGAATTTTCTAGTGGAATATTTTATGATTGTAAATTAAATTTCTACTTTATGGTGGATATTTTTTATATATTGGGTGACTTATTTGGTAGGTTAAAAAGACATTAACTATTTATAGTAATTTTATAATTCCATTACAAATTAATATATTGACCAAACTGAAGATATTTTTGTAAATATATATTTTTAGACATTGGATTTTTTTTTCTCGTGTTTGTACATTTTTAATGAGTAAAAATAATGGAGTGGTAACTATGATAATGACGTAGTTGGTTCCTTTAATACATAACCATTTTTTGTGTATGAATGCCCTTGTGGGACAATTCATAGGGGTTCAAATTTGGATTTTGAGTAAGGGAAAATTTGATTCCAAATTGTATGATGGGTATGAGGTAGTTCCTGTTTGGTGTGTTTTGGGTAACATTTGTGTATTTTGGGTATTATAGGTATATAAAACAATTATATGCCTAATGTAAATAACTAATAATTACTGTTAATTAACCCTTTTGGATCATAGATTATGTGTTGAAATTTTATTGTATTTTTATAAGACCTTATAGAATGGTTAGAGGACTCCCAAGTCGGAATATCCTTGGGTTGGTTTTTTAATTCATAACATTATGTTTTAATGAATGAGTTGTGAGAATGGACTTTTGGGGTTGAATAAACAATAATAGGAATCAATTATTATCATCAGATAATATAGATCATGATTATACTATGTGATGTTTTTTAAATTCAATTGTCACAAATATGATTTTTCCTTGTAAAACATTGCAGTCATTTAACGAAAAAAATTTAGACAAGGTGTTGACATAGTATAAGATTCTAGAAATTGGGCATCCTCAATATTGATATAATAAAATATTTGAAATATTATATGATGAAAAAATAATTTATTTTAAATAATGGAATACCTCCCAAAAAGGGACATTGATGAAAAATTTGAGACCACCAATAAATATAGAATTGGGGTTTTAGCCTAGGCATGAACGAACCATTTCTGTTATTGGGTTTTTGGTTAAAGATATATAGTTGGTGGAATATAAAATGGAAAATAATTAATTAAATTATTTTTTATTAAACCACAAGACGTTAAAATCCACATTGAATTCCTATTATGGAAAATCCATAGGGTAAGACAGATACTCATGGGGATTTAGAGGGTATTCTTTTTTAGTATAGTTCTTAGAAAAATGAGAATAGATCAAATGTTGATGTTGAGTGTTCCAAATGATTTCATGTATCTCACCTATAACTGATGACAGGGAACCATCCACCATCAGTGATTGATATTTAATTGATAAATGTAATTTTTCATTTGGATTGCGACCATTTTTTATTCTTTGTCGTAGATGGATTAATTAACATAAAAATAGTTTATTTTCAAATTGTGGTATTATTATAGTTGATGTATTTATCTATTTGGAATCAATAATTGATATTTTATTAAATATTCCTTAAATTCACTAGTTTCTTGACCAATGAATAAAGACAATCAAAAAAATGATTTAGGACCATTCCCCATGATTGTGATTTGTAGATTTTTCACCTATTGATCATGGGTTTCGTCGGTATTTTTTCCCCAATGATTTAAAAAATATTCTGTGAATGATGTCTGTGATATCATTCCTTTTCAAAAGGTATTGTTACCACGACCTTGATTTCATGACCATATATGTGATCGAGGGTCAAAAATAATAATGAATTTTTCAGGGATTTATTTGATGAGGCCATATTGTTATTTTGGTGTCATGGAAATATGGTGTGATGGGGGAAAATCCTCAAAATATTTCTTAGCCGGAATCCAAACATTATCGATGAAAAGGACTGATCATGACCAAATCCATTTTAATAAGTGGATTTTTTAGATGATTCAAAGAAAGTGGCATAAAGGATGAGGTTCTTTTTCATTTCTGGAGTTACTTCATAATGCTTACCTACATAGTTTATTATGAAATGTAAATATATCATTTCATACCTGATTTGTGGATACTAGGGTTTTAAAAATATAAAATATCACATGCATTGTTTTACATAACACACACGGTGTTTCTAGTGACCGTTGGCTCAACGTGTACTATTTGTTTATAGGGGAAAGTACATGGATAGGTACTGTAATGACCCAAAATATTATTAATAAAAAATCCTTTTGATCTAATTA
This sequence comes from Viscum album, assembly GCA_963277665.1. Lineage (NCBI taxonomy): Eukaryota > Viridiplantae > Streptophyta > Magnoliopsida > Santalales > Viscaceae > Viscum > Viscum album. The sequence goes on along the minus strand of OY728147.1, from coordinate 1,721,222,974 downwards.
AATTCCTTCATATGTAATATTATTTTATTAGATAAATTAACTTCTTTGGTTTTATGTTATTTGGATTTTTGAATACTACTAAAAAAATTTAATGTGGCTAATATTGACATTGAATAGTAATAACATGATTAGTAAAAATATAATTCTTTAAGAAATCCAAGTAACTCAGATCAAGGAAGCGATGGCCTCATCCAATAGAATTTATCCGTAGGAAGCCCATTATTTTGAGATAGGAAGGTTTTTAGCATCATTGGTCTTCACTCTTGACAAAGCCCAATCCATGCTTCAACCCATTAATCTTAAATGAATGCACCTACGAGAAAAGTGGAAGTTAATAGATATTACCACATGAGCGATGTTATCTTATCATCCCCAAGATTATGTCACCATTTCCCACATTACCCTTTTTCTTATGAAGGTGTTATAATTGGTTATGTAACAAGACCCTATCACTATGATTATCTGTGTTATTTTTGTATAGAATTAAGAAAATACATTCATTTTACTATTTTTACATTTTATATATTTTTTTTAAAAAACTCTATTTTATTAAATATTCAATTATGAAATCTATTTGGGTGAATGAATGATTTTTAAATTTAAAAATATATTAATAAAATATTGTTACTGATTTAAATTTTACTGAATATAAATTATTGTATAATTTTTATGTATACAATTGTAATTTTAATTAAGGTTTGAATGTTATTTTTTATAAAACCCATGAATTTTAGATAAATGTATATTTTTATTTTAAAAGTAAAAAATAAGATATATAGAAAAAAATAGATAAAATTAATATTTTTTTGGAATAAAAAAGTCAAAATTATCCAATGGTGAATTTTTCCTAATTTTTTGAGATAGTCGAATATTTTGGATAAAATTAAAGACCATTTATATATATATATAATGTGTTTTATGACATCATTACGACCCAATAGTGATATAATAAAATACTAGAAAAGGTATTTTCATCAAATATATGTTTTACCTTTAAAATGATGTTATTTTAGAATTGTTCTATTAATATTGCAAAGCCTTGGTATACCCTCCAAGACTTATAAAACATTTTAACATTTTAAAAAGATTTCCTTGAGAGTGTGAGTCACCTCCACATAATAAATCCTATTTTTTATATGTTCATCCATTGGCCTTATAAAATAACGTTTTCCACTCGCCTTTATAGAAAAATATGCGATGGTTTGTGGGTTCTGTTAGTTTAATGTGTAGTTTCCAAAACCTAAATAATAAAGAATTCCCTTTATTTTCCTATCAATAGTGGAAAGGGGCTATATACCCATGAATCTATACCGACAGTTTTGAAAAACCATGGTTGTATGTGTTTTTTTATTATCTATACTCACAGTGTTATTAAAACTATAGGTATACAATCACCTAATTCACCACACCATCGGGTTTCTTCTCCTTCACACATCCATCACGCTCCCCATCTTGAACCCTCACTTCCCCAACCTCTTCCCCTTGGCCCTCTCCTCCATTCCTCGACAATGGCATCCCAAACATCTGTCCTCCACCTCCTGACCCTCTCCTCCCCTCACAAACCTCTGCCTCCTAACCATCCGACCACTATTTTCGGGCCAAATCATCCCTCCCCACCTATCCCTCACGGCTCTGCCTCCTCTCCCAACATCTACCTCCCTGCCTTTGCCTCTAGATAAATGTATTAGACTCCACCAACCTACCCCCAATTGTGTTGATGTCCCCCTCCCCCTCTTGACTCTCTATCCTCCAGCAACATCCCCGAAAATTCATTGCATCTAGGATTGAAATTTATTTTTGGTTATTTTTTATTCTTTTCGAAAATAATCACTTATTCTTGTACCAAAATCCTCAGCAAGTTTACTACAAAATGGATTTATGAATTTTTTATTTAATCAATTAGAATTCATCATAGAGGTAAATTTTACTTTCTCTCATTGTTATTTAAACATAAATTTTAATTTACAATGTTTTATACAATTACATTTTCTTTTTTGTATATAACCAAAAAAACTTCTAATTTTGGATCATGTTAACAACCTGAACAAGGTTACTAACCAATTTCTCTTTTTCATTTTTTCTTTAATAAATATCCATTTTATATTTGCTGTAAATTATATCTCTTCACATTTTTATTGAAAGAGCCTTTTTCATTTACACTGATTTATACCACTGCATTTTTTTCATTGGATATAATTGAAAAAACAAATAATTTAGGGTTAGGTTGTTGAGGTCCTATATAATATGATCTTTCTAAATAAACATTCCAAGAAGTCTCCCATATACTCCTCCTTATTTTATGATCCACAAGTTATTTCATTGGAGATGATTATTCATTGTAGTGGAAGTAATTTCTTTCCTGAATTTTTTAACTAATTGAGCCACTATCATTGAAAACATATAATTAAGAGACCGGTTTTTATTTCCCATTGGTATCAATATTTTTTTTCTAGGATTCCTTTAATTCTTGGTTTAAAATTGTTCTCACATAATTTCAACAATATTCATTTCCAATTGAAAATTTTACTATAGAATCTTGTTATCATCAACTGCACATTATCACAGATGAGACTACTCTATAATCATGTATGGCCATTTGTTTCCATGTTTCAATTTATTCTCTAGGAACCGAGAAACAAAAATTAAATGGATATAAAATTAATCCTCCTCTTTCACATCTTTTTTCTAGTGCTGGAGTCGACACATGATGTTCTCCACCTCTGAGGCCATATTATTTTTTGATGCATTCAATTATACAAGAATTGTGAAAACATAGACTACAAACTACTCTGATTGCCCGAGATATAAATCATAACTCACATATTTATTTTATTGAGTCCCCCAATTTGATCACTAAAACTCCCTTGTGGTTCTTTTCATTACACTATATAGGATATATTATACTATAATGAAATTTATTTTGGTTCATACCTTCCACAACACCAATAAAACCCATGAAATCATTAACATTCAGATTGATTAATGATCAATCCAGCTCCATTTTTTAGTTTTCGGGATGTAGTGTAAGCATACTCCACAATTAAAACAATATATTGTATCGCCACATATGGTTGGTTCACTGATTACCTGAAAACTCGGCATCTCCAATCTCATGCACAAACTTATCAGGATGATTATATCAAATATCCAATGTCCCACATTTAATCTATAATATCTCCATATGTCCCAAAAACTAGGCATTCGTATTCTCTATTCAAATCTCATCATGCATACAGAACCCTTATTTTTTCATGAAACCATATGATTTTCACCATGTCAAAACATGTAAATGAAAAATCATAATTATATCACAATTTTGAAATTCAACTAGAGTCTATTCATATTATCACCACTGTTATAAAATCTTATCCTGAGTTTATAGGGCCATGTACATAATAACTATTCCATTAAAAAATTGTAAACACTATCGAAACACTAACTCACATAGTGTATTTATATCATGATCACCAGGTATCTCTATATTCTTGAACCAAATCTCATCCAAGAGTGTTATTACCCATGGGAACCACACATTATATCCACTATGATTATTTTTGTTCTACCTGACATGTACCAACGTCACCTAGGCTAGGAATCTAAATGAGACTACCCTTATAGAATCTATCTATAATGAAGAATGAGCAAGCACATAAGTACATATCTCAGAGAACCCAAGTCACCAAAACACCTATTATAAATTCATTGTAAAAATTTTTTGAATTGAATTCAAAAACTGATGTTTTTACTTATGCCTCACACAACTAAATGTTCATAAAAAATATCTAACCAGTTATATGGGTTACCCTTAATGGTCAATATGTACCAAATTCTTAACATGGATTCATGATAAATTAGTTAACCAATATCTCAAACATACTCTACAAATTGTGCCTAATAGTGTTCATAACTATGGGTTACACTTATCCTCATCTCACGGTAACAAGTCATTTGACATTCCAAATACATACATTAATGCTTCAACCACCCATTAAAATTAATTTAAACCCACCCACTCAAAGGTCAAGCATAAACCAATAGAGTCACAAGTAATCAGAACACATTTCAAAACATGATCACTCAAACTGTGACCTACATAGAAATTCAATACAGTTTTAGAGCATCCTCATCGTATGGAAACCACATAATTTAGGCACTCTCATTTACCCCAACCACAAAAACATAGTGTCTACATCTACTATCAACCATGTCACCAAAGTTTTTATATATATATATATATAATTAACAATTATTTTTATTACGCATTAGAATTTAATATTAACCCAAAAATTCTACAATAAGATCTTAGTTAAATGATATTTCAATTAAATTAGATCAATTATATAATAGACGAGTATAAATAGAAATTTACTCCAAGATAACATGGAATTTTTTCAAGAATGGGTTCTCTAGTCCAAGGGAAAATCTCCATACTTTGTGTCGACATGTTCTTATTCAATTTTGTACCTTTCCAAAATAGTAAGACTAAAAAAACTCTAAAAACATTATACTAGGTCCTACCACTAATCGGTTCTCAGACTATTAGAAGATATAATACCCCCAGAATATTGCCCCATATGATGGAGGATGATGACTAAGAGTGAGGTTGTCATGTATTATGGTGGGGATACTATACCCATATATTCGATTAAAAAACATTAGAAATAAACATACTAATATAAACGTATGTAAATAATACATATACTAACACAATGAAATGATTAAATAATAATCAAAATAATCCAAGCAATAAAAAATTAATTTTATGCAATACATTCATGTAGTCATAATATAACTAGGATATTTGAAGATAAAACTAAGAAAACAATGAATAATGGTATTGAGTATCAACCTAGAACCCAAAACCACCCTTAGTCCATGATACCATGCAATCAAAAACATCAGGTGCTTTTCCACATTTAAATATACAATATAATTTTGATAATATCTCAGGTTCCCAACATCCATGGTAGAAAGTGCATGGTTTTATTATAACTCTGTAAGACACTAAAATTTGTGTCTATAAAATTAAAATTAAATAGTTTTTTTCATTGAGATTTAATATAATAATAAATTATTTATTATCATATTAATATTTCAAAATTATATAATTAAATTTAATGTGTAATAAAAATACTACTGATTCATGATCTCTTCAATGACAGTCAACATCATTTTGTATCTACTTTTTCCATCCGTATTGAGTCTGTAGTCTTGGTACATGTCAAATTCTAAATGGGAACAATGTAAAAAACTATGGAATCCAATGGAATAATAATAAAAGAGAACCCAGATGGCTCAATATAGAATTATCTCCCATTAATACTCAGACACAATTCATATGGGCGAGCCTTTCAATTATTCCAAATCCATTCTTTAAGTCTAAACTCAAGGAACCATCATTGAAATTTATAAGAACAGTTGTTCTATAACCCATAGCTTATGATTTTGGTATTTCAGTCAAATAGATCGAGTGTAATCCAGTTAACTAGTTGTTCAAAATTAAATCAGTATACTCTATACGAATCCAAAATAATAATCGATGACATTTGATATATAATACATTACATAAATCCCAAGAGTGATTCCACAGGTCATTTCACTTCAATTTCCTTTTTTTCATTTCTTATGAGAACTATAATCATAGTTTGTGTAAAATATAGTGTTCTATTTTAATCTAATAACATGTATATTATTTTTCAATTGTTTTAAATTCATATATTTTACCAAAATGACCTTTTCCTTTTTAAGAATCTTATTGTGACTTGTTCAACATTTTATGCAGTAGGTGTTTTTAGGTAATTATTTTATTTACAAATTTCATGAATAGTTTTAGTTTATTAAATTCATCTCATAGAATATTTATACCAATATTTGATACCCATGAATGTTTTATATAAATTGTCTATATGATTTTAATTCTTTGAGAGGAAGTGTTTTTCAAATAATTCCATTTCTCTATTTAAGTTAATACATTTCCCATGGAAAATGTAAAATTAAATGAAAATGGGGATAATGTAAAATAGTTTTGATTATGGGTGAATGTTTTTATCTCTCCCATTCTTTTTAAATGAAATAACCCATGTTTTAACGTGTGGTTTAGTGTTAATATTTGGATTTTTTACATAACGCCTATGGGTAGAAAAACATTTATCCCTCTCCCCTAGTTCAAATATAATTACACATACCACACTATCATAGACCTGAAACCATTCTTTTCCCATTATGGTCAACCTTATTGATCATACCTTTATAATATTGGGTTGTGAATTCTATCTATGATACAAAAATGGTTGAAATTTTTTATGAAAATAATGGCACTTGTAACACAAATGTGAATTAATTATTATGTTTTTATTTTATAATTGTTTTATTTTCTATAATACATATTCCTTTTTAAATTACAGATTATATTTTTAATAGATATTAACATTTATTCCTATAATATAATGGATAGATGTTGGATATATCATACCAATAGGATTTCAACTCCATTTCAAAATAATTTAGAGTATTTTTTAAATTTTTCATTTGACAATGCTTCAGATGGTGGTTGTATACAGTGTATATATTATAAATGTGTTGGAAGAACTTGGTTATGCTATAATGATGTTTTCTATCATATAACAAAATGTTTATTCGAAAAAAACAATTAGGGTTATTATTACCATGGATAGTTGAGTCAAGGTTCTATAAGTCATGAAGAAAATGAAACAAGCAGTATGGAAAATTTGTTATTTGATGATGATAGATTGAACATTTTATTGGATGATTCCAGAACTCTAGTATATTTAGAATGTACTAAGATGGAAAATTATTAATTTTTAATGCAGTTATATCATGGGAAAACCTTGTATAGAATTTATAATACCACTATTGTTTATATTACTACATTTTTTAAGGTATTTCTTTCTACTGCGGTAGATATTCCCACTAATAATTACAGGGAATGGAAGCTAATTAAACTGCTTCAATTTGATACTAATAAATTCATGCATTTTCAAAGGATTACAGTTCATTTTGGGAGGAAACAACTGACTATAATGACTACAAAGAATGTTGTATATCTCAATCGAAGACAAATTCATACGGAACATTATCTAAGGTGGTCAATCAAGTCATGTGGCACTTTACATTGATTCCTAGACATCAAAATCTATTCATGTCGGCATAAATCTCAGCCAATATGAAATATCATGATGCTTCCAGAATTAAATGTAACGATGAGTTGGATCATCCTGTAGATGGATTAGCATTGGGGCCAATTGATTCACAACATATTGATTGTTCAGGTGATGTGCGTAATGTCAGGTTGGGTCTATATTTTGATGGTTTTAATCCATTTGGTTTAGAGGCTTACTTCTCAGATCACATTGCCAATTTTTATTCATGTTTATAATCCCCCTCTATAGATGTGTATGACAAAATCTTTTACTTTATTTAATATACTGATATCTAGACCTTCTGATCCCAATAATGATATAGATGTTTACATGCAGTCATTGATATGAGAGTTTAAAAAACATTGGTATTTTTGTGTGCCGACATTCATTGATTCATCAAAGAATATATTTCATAGGTATTTTTGTGCGCAGACATTCGTTGATTCATTAAAGAATATATTTTAGATGTGTGATTCCCTTCTATGGACCAAAAATTATTTCCTTTCTTCTGAAATGATGTCTGGGTGGAGCACAAAGATTAAACTCTCATGTCCCATTTGTTTGAAAAATACCTGATCTATAAGGATTAAATATCATAATAGTTTCAGTTTCACTGGGCATTGACTATTCATTCCAATGGATCATCAATACAGGACTAATAGTCAAAGGTTTGATAATACCGTTGAGAATGAACAACCACCTCAATGTATGTCATAAATTGATGTGCTTAATGAATTGAAATATTTCATTTTTTCACTTAGTAAAGGGTATTTCAAATCTAAAAGGAGGAAGAATGTTGACAGAAAAACCTTTTACAATTAATAAAAGAGATTTATTTTTTTTAATTCCCATATTGGTCTACCAATATGTTACATAATTGCTTATAAGTAATGAATATTGAAAAAAATATATGTAAAATTTTGCATTCAATTATTTTGAATATCATGGGGAAGACCAAAGATGATTTTGATCTCTTTAGGACTTGATGGATTGGGGTATTCAACCAGAACTTCATCCAGTGTGTATCAGTGAAAACAAATGGAAAGTTCCTTGTGCTTCTTATGTGATGACAATATAAGATAAAGATAAATTTCAAGATTTATTGGAGAACATAAAGGTTCTCATTGGCTATTCCAGCAACATATCTAAACGATTTAATAAAAGTGATCAGAAACTAAAATCAATAAAAACTCTTGATTATCACATCCTTCTTCATAAGTTGATTCCTATAGAAATTATGCATTTTATATCAATTCATGTATAGGTGATAGTGATTCAGTTGTTCTATTTTTCATAGAACATTGTGCTAAAAGTATATCCATGTCATTCTTGATAAAAATGCAATAGGAGGATCCATTAATTTTATGTGAGATGGATAATATTTTTCCTTCATCATATTTCACATTCATGTTTCATTTAACAGTTCCTCTTCCAACTAAAACACTTATTGGGGGACCCATTTCGTTTGGGTGGATGTATCCTACTGAATGAAATATGCGCAGAATGAAATCGTATGTCTGAAGTAAGAATTATACTAAAGGTTCTATTGTGAGGGTTTATTTCGCACAAGAATGGATGGATATTTTTTAAATTTATTCTTCTGATGTCACCATAAGTCATAAAATTCCAATGAGAAATGAATATGGCCAGTGTGGTGAAATTTATCCCTCATTTCTATCTCTTCCCTAATAGGAGGAATTGTTGGTACTTATACATTGGCTACATTGAGCCTTGAAGAGTGGGAGATGGCTCATCAAACAGTCTTGTTCAACCATTGTTTGTTTGATGACTATATCATGTAAGTAAAATTTATATTTATAGGTTATCATATATTATGAATAATCACATATACCTTTCACATTAATAATCATTTTATGTATGGAACAAAAAAAAATATATGTAGAGTTCATAGATCATTGTCTTTGAGAAGAAGAGAGGCTTTTCATAGCCTATATTTTCTTAGTTGGTTGAAATAAAATCAATTACCCTTAATTTAATTAGAATAAAAATAGATATCCATTTAATTTTATTATTCATAAATATTTCAGGTTTTGAGTTTACTGATTGTCTCTGTTTCTCAAGAATTAAGAGATTTGGATTTTGGTCCAAATTATTTTGTTTGGGAATGAAAATACTTTATAATCAATGGTTATAAATTTTTTACAATGGATCGAGTGGTGGAAATGAGTACACAATATGATGGAGTTATCTTCACCACTAAAATAGATAGTTATGCCAGTGTATCAGATAGTCAGCCTCGATATGAAGATTTGCATTATTATGGACTTGTTGAAAAAATATAGTTTTTGGATTACTACTCTCAAGGTTGATTCTCTATAATGAAATGTAATTGGTTTGATTCAATGAGATGAGATGGTACATTAATCGATGACTGTGGATTCATAGTTATTGAAATGAGTCTATTTATGCTAACCGATGAATGATACATTTTTCTATCAATGGATAAACAAGTATTTTATGTTAAAGATCATCTTAGAACAGATTATGGTTTCATTAATGATGTAATAACTAGATATTTTTTCATGATTCTGGTGATGAAAAATCCACAATTGAAGTCCCCATCAGTGTTGGAAATATTATTGAATTTTATGAATCAAATTGTCACATTGTGAGAGTTGTTGTTGAACTTGAAGTATTGATTGGTAATATAAAAAAGCAATCATATATGTTCACAATTCATTGATTTTACATTGACATGACTTTCTCATGTTAATATTACTGTAATTACATGAATTTTGATTCAATTTTGAATGATATTTTTGTTTTTTGTTATTTTCAATGTCATTTAGTTAAAGGAGAATTATTTAAATGTTCAAAACATGGCTTAAATCATGATTAAAATAAATATATAACTTGTTAGTGTAATTTTAAAAACCATTTTATTCATTTCCTTGTAATAATTTGTTCAATTAGTAATTAAAAGAAGTCAAATTGGTTCCTCTAAAGAATTTATAATATATGTATGTTTTATGCATGATTTGTAAACAATGTTTCTAAAAACTACACATTTCAATCTTATATAAAAAATAAGAAATACTATAGAAGGTAGAAGGAAGCAACTATTTGATCTCAATAGACTGGGGTTTGAGTGTGTGTTTCCATCATTTCCATTAGTGAGGATTATAATTGTATTATTTTTCTTATACATTACATATAATTTCATGTAAATATAATTTTTTCAATTTTATTTACTGACATTTAGTTCCACTATAATTGAATCTTAATATTATTAGCATGGGTATGAGTGGGGATTCTCCTATACCTAGACAGATCACCCATGATAGCTATTTCAACACAGACCAACCATCAGACACCCCTTCCTCCATACATTTTCATCCTTCTATTGAGTCTTCGGGGATGTTTTTATCCATCCCTCCATCATCATCTCAACTAACCACTTATTCACATTCCATGTCTTTTCTACCATCATGGATGATCCCACTAATGCATCCATCATCTTATTTTGCCTCTTCTTCCTATTGGATGAATACACTTCCTTCACATATGTTTCTACCTTTACCATATTCATATCTAATGATGTATCTCCCATCCTACTAACCATACGCTTCCATGTCTACACCACCTATAATTCCAACTATCGAGCTAGAATCTGATGAGTCTATTACATTATCTTCCATTCTAGTGCATGAAAGTCACACAGAGCATGCACTACAACAGACACATCATACAAAGGCTACTGAGTCAGGATAGACCAAAGATCCATCACAGTCTATGGACAAACATGCCGACGATTATTTGATTATAAATATTTCAAATTATATCAATTTATTTTTATCATTTTATACTGTGAATTAATTCATCTTTTCCCCCAATTTATATTTTATAGTGGGATATTCTTCTAGGAGATGTGATTGCTCTCAGATAAAGGATGTTTGGAATTGGCCGAGATAGTTGATGCTGGATTACAATTGATAAAATCATATAGTATGTTAAAATGAAACGTAGTGTAGAAGTATCATGGCCAATTTGGCAAAGTGTCATGAAATCATTCTGATGGAACTGGTGTCATGGTGTCGTAGAAGTCAAGAGATGAAGTACAGAGCATGGGTTCAAATATAGGTAAGAAAATTTTATAAAGTCATATATATATTATTGGTGTAATTAAATGAAATAACATATTCATTGAAGATTTGATTTAACGTTCCTGATGCAGAAGCTACCAACACAACAAGGATGGTGGATGTTGGGGAGTTCTGGCACTTATGCAAGCATGAGTGCTATGTTGGATAGACGTTTTTGGTTATTACTAACTTAGAGAGGGTACCCATATTCCTGATTGTCCAAAAAGTCAATATGAAAAAATGATTTCACATTGTAAGATTAATAAGTTAAGGTTAATGTCAATATATAATGGTTTTCATATAAAATTGAATTCTTATTACTTGTATTTGAATTTTTTTATAAATATTTAGAGAAAAACATAAATAATAAGCATTCAATGAAAATTTTTAACACATTTGGGAGAACTACAATGCCTGATCAAGAAAAGCACCAGGTACTTTAACCAGTTATAGGGATGTTAAATAAGATTTTATAATGAAAATTTTTATGAATAGACATAAGTCAGATTTTTTCAATTCTCTTATATAGTTCTAATCATGATTTGTGTATTTCACATTTTCAGCTAGTTGCATTGGGCATCTAAGGTCCTATAACACGTTCCAAATTATTTTGTTGTAAAATAATGAAAAGGGATATAAGTATAGTAGATGCACAGAAAAAATATAAAGTTTTATAGTTTTTTATTTATATATTTAATATTTATAATAAATTCTTAATATAATATGTTTTTAATTTCAACATTTTTCCTTGGAGTCCATCAATAGTATAGAAGATGAGAAATTCGTTCCACATGATCATTTAATACAGGTACTGGTTTAGGAGCACTCGGGGAGAGTGAGATGTCGATTAGGGAAAAACAATGTCTTCTCTAGGTATTGGTCATCATTGGGATCAACTCAATTATCCCATGCCCTTGAGATAGAAATATCTCATGCTGAGGTAGATAAGGCAATGAAAATAGCTTTAGAGGAGAATAAAAGAAGCATACAGTTGACCGATCATTTCAAGAATGTTATGGATGTTTTGAGTTAGTTTCTTCCATCAGAGGATGATGATTCATATAAATCCTATATAGAATGAACTTTCTCTATAAATGACGTTTCGGGTTGATGTCAATGAGGGTCGTAGTGGTGATGAAGGTGGTGTCTATTGAGCAGTTGGTGGTGTGAAGGTTGTTGACGCTGTTGTTGGTGATGATGTTGATGACGATGTTGTTGCTGATGATGATGATGTTGATGATGATGGGCATCGACATGGGGATTGGGATTTTGGTGATGGGGGGACAATAATCCAGTCCATTTTTGACTTAGTAGAGATAATTATGTATATACTTCAAGATCTTGACTTTAATTATCTCATGGATGAGAATGGTTAATTTATTTTCTTTTAAAAAGTTCTGCATAAATTTTCACATGCATATAAATAATGATAAAATTAGAATCCTCAATCATGCATAAGGATAAGTGATGCACCTACTACCATAGAATACCTAGCTCTAAATGATATCCCATATAGTCACATTGGATTTAATTTATTATCTACTTATTTTTCATAAATTAATGAATTGACAGTCTAAATTAATGAAGGTTAAAATGGAATATATTCCTTAGTTGTTTTTTCAAAAAAATATATTTTTTGAAATCTGAAGTTGTTATATGGATTAAACTTGTTAGGTTTTAGAGATCCCAATTCCTTTAATGATATGGTATAGGCTAGGGAAATTATTTGGGTTTATAGGTAGTTTTTAAGAAGGGTGTGGTATATCAATAGAGTCGTACATCATTGGTTTAGGATAATGGGAATGTTACTGAATGAACATCTCGACCCCTGGATATGTATAAGTGGGGTAACATGTAATAATATAAAATCCAATAGTCAGCCAAAACATAACCAAGGTAGGTATCTAAGGTATAAGGTCATCATGATTGATCTAGCTTGTTTTATATGCTTGAGTATTAGATGGGTGATAATGAATATAATCCTTAGATAGTGAGAGGTTTTTTTCTAATATCTTATACCCTCATCAATGTTTTATTTGATATTATAGCTTCCCATTTTTTTTATTTCTAATCAACTATGGTCTCACTTGTGAATAAAAGTGGAATTAAATCAGAGTATCATGAGAATATATTCCCCTTTTGGTATGTGGTTATAAATAAGTAAAGTATATAATTCAATTACTATTTGTATAAGATTGTTTTAACAAAATTTAGAATTTTAGACATTAGATATGAGCATATTCGATGTGCATCCCCCCTACTGCATTGTTCACGAATCCCCTATTATGTTGTGAATCCCCTTAAGGTCGAGCTTTCCCTCACCCAATTTGAATCCCCCTAGGTTGAGCATCCCCTTCTATGTTTTTCTGATTCAGTTATTCTCTGATAGTGAGTTTCTAATATATTTCTGGCACGGTAAATTGATTTATTGTATAGTTGGGATTAATATTTTTCAGATTCATTTTATTGATTCAGTTATTTTTTTTTTTTTAGATTTAGTCTCTATTCATTGTTTAGTCTGAGCTATCCCTCATATGACATTTTTTCTGGAATGGATTGAGTTTTTTTATTCCTTCCTTAGTTTTATTCATTTTGTAGTCTGAGTTTTCTTCCATGGATAATTGACTAGGCAATTCATTTTATTGATTCATTATTTAGGTCAAGCATCCCCTTATACATTTTGTGGATATATTTTTTGGTTATTTATTTGTTGTATAGTTATACTTCGAGTTATTAATATTATTATAGCATCCCCTTCAATTAGTTTTCGTTATATGGTTAATATTTTTTGGGCATGGTTATTTTGTGACAGGGGGTCGCTAATATTTTTTCTTATAAAAGTGTGCTTAATTGAATGGGTTCAGGGTGGCTATGTATAGAGGGTTGGGGGTAGGGGGAAGGAGGGATGGTTTCGGGGGGGATAGGTGCAGGTGGGGGGGGGGGATGGCTGTGTGTGGCTTGGGGTGGTAGGTGAAGGGGTTGGGCAATGTGTAAGCGGTGGGGCTGGGGGACGGGGGCTGTGAGGGGAGATGGTTGTGGCGTTGTGTGTCAAGTGGGTGGGGGGGTGTGCTAGGCATGCTGGGGGTGGGGGATAGGTGTAGGGGGTGCAAGGGGGTGGGAATGGGTGCAGTGGGGGGGCAAGGTGCCAAGGGGTGGGGATGGGTGCAGGGGGGATGAATTGAGTATCATTAGTTCTCCATTTTTTGTGTTTCTATTTTGGGGAGTTGAGTTATGGTATATCATTCTTCTAGGTGTTGAAACTCTGCAGCATTGTGCTTAACCTTGAACTATGGTATTTCCTTGAATTATGGTGTCTATGAAATGGACCACACCATGTTGGTTAGATTCAACATGGAGAATGTGTTCCATTACATAGTTTTTATCCTGACAATGTAGTTTTATCATGAGTATATAACTTTATGTTGTTTTAAGAATTCGATCTCCTAGAATCTGCATCAATGTTTTCATGAAAAGTAGGGTTTCGTTGATTTTATATCCTCAATATCCATTTAAGTGTTATGTGATTCTTGGTATCTCAACATCCTCCATAAATCTCAATATTCATTCATCCATTTTTCAAAAAACCTACAATTTTTCAAATCCTAAAATCGTTTTCTTTGATCTTCTACCATGATATAACTTCATGAACCATATAAATCATAACCCAAAGTTTTTTTCATTCATATACCCCACAATCTTCACATGGTACTGTATTTTGAAAATATTCTTGAAGTCATCATTGAGAAAATGTTGGATTTTCAAGACATTGTCGGATGACTAAGGGATTTTGAAGGTTTGGTAGATAAATTTTTTTAAATACTAGTTTTAAGTACATCTAGAACAAATCCTAAAAATTTGATTTATCAAAATACTCCCTCTATGTTGGAAAGACATCATTTCTCAGAGTGGTGCTCTAATAAATCATTAACGGATGGCTAGATTTTCAATAAATAATTAAAACTCTACCAAATTTCTAAGGTAACATTGAACTATATTATTATAACCCTAGAACAAAGATCTTATAGGTGAAGTATTTTATTTTTTTCAAGTTTAATTATGAGAAAAAAACTTATAAATTAAGTTATATTAAATTTTCTAATATGAAATTGCAAGGGATTGATTTTTCTTTTTAAAATCATCGATAAAATTATAATATTGGAGTCGTTACACTACGCATTGAAGTACTATCCTACTGATAATAGATTGTTTCAATTGTAATTTCTAGAGGGTTCTTCTATTTACATACATTTTTATATTTTTTTGTTGGTCTATGTTAATTTTATAATGATTTTCATAGGGGAATGGCTATTGATTCCATCTTATTATATGAGAATTTGATGAAGATGTTGGGTAGTTTTCTAGTCTTTCATAGAATATTTCTTAGAAGGTTGAATACATTTCTTTGGATGCAATTTTGGAGAATCAATGATTCCTGGTGAGTATTGATAAATTTTTCCATTTTGGATTAAATAAATAATAATTTATTTATGGTGTGTGACATCATATAGGTGCTCATGCGGCAATAAAAACTAGTATGAGCCACGAAGGGGCTTGAATATTGCCTATTGAAGATTAATAGGGATGTAAAATTCAGTTTATAGGTATATAATACCTTTATTAAAAATCCATAAATGAGTTTATTCATGTTTTCATTATGAATGCATGATTCGTATAACAGTGGGTGAAAGCAAATATATTAGATTGACTGAGTACTCAATTCAATTGACTGTAAATTTTCAATCCTCATTCAGTGTGTTTAGTAGTGGATGAATGTGGTTCACTAGAATATGGTTGAAGCATGTTTAAGTTAGAAATTTGAAAATGTAATGCATCTCTATCTAGTTGTCTTTGTCTATTTAATGTATTGTTATGCTTAGTGTACTTTTCACATAATGGTTCTATTTTAGGAATTCTTTCATTATCTTTTTTCCATGAAAATTAATTTATAATTGAGGAGGATGAGAGATTAAATATTTCTATTCTTATGCATTTATAACATTGTTTAAACTTCCATGCCATCTTCATCCCCCCATTTTCTATAATAATAGATGTTTTAATGAAGAGGAAGATATTTTTCTTGGTTCACTGGTTCTTCTTTGTTCCGGGTTACTATATTGGGGAGTTGAGTTATGGTATATCATTGTTCACGGTGATACAACTCTAAAACATGGTGTTTTACTAAGAACTGTGGTCATATTATTGAATTATAGGATCTATGGAATGGACATCAACATTTTGGTTAGATTCATCTTTGATCTGGTGTTCCATGGAATTGTTTTCATCATTATACTGTAGTTTTATCCTAAGTAAACAACTTTATGTTGGTTAAAGTGTTCTATCTCCTAGAATCCACATCTAATTTCTCATGACAGGTAGGGTTTCATATATTTTATATCCACAATCTATATGTTAGTGTTAAATGATACTGGTAATATCATCTCCCTCTATAAACCTCAATCTAATATTATCCATTTAAAAAAACCTATATTTTTTTAAATCATGAAATCATTTTATTTGATCTTCTACCCTGATACAAATTCCAGATCCCTATAAAACGTAACCTAGAAAGTTTTTTGCTTCAAATACCCCCTCAATCATCACTAGGAACCATATTTGGAAGTTATTTTCAAAGTCTCATTGACCAAAAGTTGGATTTACAAGATATTGATGGAAGACTAAGATATTTACATGGAATGGTAGATAAACATTTATAATACCAGTTTTAGGTACATCTAGAACACATCCTATAAATTTTATTCATCCAAATACTCCCCATGTCATGGAAAGATATCATTTATCAAAGATGTTCTCCAAGGAATCATTGACGAATGGCTGGATTTTCAATGAATTATTAGAACAGTACTGAATTTACAATGTAATATTGAAACAAATGTGTAAAACCTTAAAACATACATGTTATAGGTCAACTATTTTATTTTTTATTGATGCATTTTGGGAATCCAACTTTAAAAAGCAGTTATTTTCAATTCTACAATGTGAAATTGCAAGGGTTTGATTACGCTTCTGAAATGAATCAATAACATTATAACATTAGAGCTATTAAACAATTCTTTGATTTGTTATCCCACTGTTATTAGTTTGTTTTGATTTTAATATATGGAGATTTATTCTATTAATATACATTTTAGTATCATTTTGTTGGTGGATTTTAATTTCAGAATGATTTTCTTCGAGGAATGGATGTTGATTCTATCTTATCATAGAATAATTTATTTAAAATGTTGGGGAGTTTTTATAGCATTAATAGAATATTTTTTTGAAGGTTGAGTACATTTCTTTGTATTATCTTTTTTATGAGACAATTATTCCTAGTGAGTTTTCATAAATCATTCCACCTTGGATAGAATAAATATTTATTTATTTATAGCATATTATATTAGATTTGTGCACATGTCGAAGTAAGACATGGATGAGGCATGAAGGGGCTTGAATGTGGATCATCGAAGCTTAGTGGATATGAAAACATCATTTTGGAGGTACCTGATACATTTAGAACAGATCCATACACTATTTTATTCATGATTTTCTTTTGATTTCATGTTTCATACCGTAGTGGTTGAAATAAAAAATATTTGATAGACTGTGCATTCTATCCCATTGACTGAACATTTTCAAGCCTAATTCAGAGGGCCTAAGAGTGGATGAAAGTGGTTCACTAGAATATGAAAATAGCATGTCTAAGTTACAAATATGAAAATTAAATGCTTCAATATCTTGTTCACATTGTCTTTAGAATGCTTTTTATGGTAGGTTTACTTTTCACATGATGGTTTTATTGTATAAATGATTTCAATTTTCAATTTTCATGATTATAGATATAGATTTGATGAGGAATAAATATTCAATATTTCAAATCCTATACCGTTATAAAGTTATAGGCGCATCTCTCCCACCATCCTCTACCCCATTTTCCATGATAATTGATGTAGATTTTAAGAGGAAGAGAGTTTCACTATTTAAATAGTTTTTAGTTTTTCAAGGATACTATGTTGGATAGTTGTGTAATTGTATATCATTCTTCTTGGTGTTAAAATAATGCAGCTTGGTGTTTTACCTAACACCATGGTCTTATAATTGAATTAGAGGATCTAGGCAACTTAATGAACCATGTTGTTCAGATTCACCACTAAGAAGAGGTACCATGGAATAGTTTTTATCCATTCATTGTAGTTTTATCCTAATTTTAAAACTTTATATTGCTTCAAGTGTTCTATCCCCTAGAATATGAATCTAATTTATCATGAAATGTATGTTTTCATTGATTTTATTTCCCTAATCCTCACTTATGTGTTAAACGATTATTGGAATCTCATCTCCCTGTATAAATCTCAATCTCCTTTCATCCATTTTTCAAAAAACATATAGTTTTGAAAATCCAAAAATCATTATCATTGATCTGCTACCATGATCTTGATTTATTCCCCTTATAAAATGAAACATATTAAGTTGTTTCAATCAAATAACACATCAATCATTATAAGGAACTATATTTTCAATATACTCTCGAAGTCATCATTGATCCAATGTTGGATTTACAAGACATTTACGGAAGATAGAATGATTTAAAATGTATTTTAGAAAAATATTTTAATAAAAGTTTCAGGTACATGTAGAACTCATCCTAAAAAATTTTATTTATCAAAATACTCCCTCTATATTGGAAAGACATCATTTTTCAAATATGTTCTCTAAATAATCATTGAGGGGTCACTGTATTTTCAATGCTTCATTAGATGACTTTAAATTTCTAAAGTAACATTGAAACATTTTTGTATAACCCTACAAATTTTTTTTTATATATTCACAATTGTATTGTGTTCTTGATGAATTCTGGGAATCCAAATTTGAAATGAACTGATTTTAAATTCTCTAATGTGAAATTTTTAGGGATTTATTAGGCTTAAAAATCATCTTTAAAATTATAAAATAAGTACTTTTACACTACGATTCGAAGTATTATGCTAATGTTATTAGTTTCTATCAATGGTAATTTATATAGAGCTCTTCTATTCACCTACATTTTTATCTCATTTTTTTGTTGGATGTTAATTTCACCATGATTTTCTCAGGGGAATGGTCGTTAATTCCAATTTTTCATAGGATACTCTTAAAAAGATGAATGTGTGTTTTCCCAGATTTCAAAGATGATTTATTGGAAGGATGAGTAAATGTATTTGGATACTATTTTGGCATGACAATGATTCCTAGTGAGTTTTGATTAATTATTCCGGTTTGGATAAAATAAATAAATATTTATTTATGGAGCATGACATCAGATAGGTTCCCATGGGGAAATAAAAACATGGATGAGGCATGAAGGGGATTGGATTTGAATTAGTGAAGCATATTGGGGATGTAAACATAATTTTGGAGGCACATGATACCTTTAGTACTAATTCATACATGATATTATTCATTATTTCCTTAGGAATGCATGTTTCACACACTAGTTCCTAAACGCGAAAATATTAGATAGACTGAGCATTCAATTAAACTGACTGAAATTTTTCTAGCCAAATTAATAGAATGTAACAGTAGATGAATGTGGTTCACTATAATAGAGTTAAATCATCTCCCTTTAAAAATTCTTAAATTCTAATGTCTCTATATCTGGTTCCATTTGTCTTTGCAATGTTTCTTTATGGTTGGTATACATCTCACATGATGGTCTTATTGAATGAATGCTTTCATTAAACAATTTTCATGATAATAGATGTTGATTTTAATAGGAGGTTAGATTAAATATTTGAATTCTTATACATTTATAACATTATAGAATCTTCCATGCCACCTTCCTCCACCCCATTTCAACACATTCAGCTTCATCATGATTATTGATTAATCTCATCATGGTCACCTACAACATGAAATTGATTCTTATAGATATGGGTTCTTATTAGTGTGATTTGTTGGTAATTTAATTTGGGTTCATCTATTCTTATCCATTTTTATATCATTTAATTAATGGATACTAATTTTAGTGAGATTTTGGTAGGGAATGGGTCTGATTCCAACATATCATAGTGGAATTTGGAGAAGATTATGTGGTTATATATGAGATTTCATAGAGGATGTATTGTAAGGTTTATCCTATGTCATTGGAGGTTGTTTTGGTGACATAATGATTCCTGTTGAGTTTTGATGATTTATGACTCTTTGGATATTACTGATATTGTTCTGATTTGAAAACATTGATTCTCTATAATGATTACAGAATCATTTGATATAGTATACTCAATATTCATTAAATATTAGAATTTTTGGATATCAATGACTTTTTCAGAATTATAACACTATACATAACTTTAGAACATATTATTTTTTATTTATTCATGACTGAACTATTAAAGTATCAAGCTATTCAAGAACACAATTTATTTTATTCCGAAATACATCAAAAACTAGACGTTGTTCAGTTGTATAACTATTAATATGGTATTGGTTCCCAATACATAGTGACCAAGTCAATCATCTTTATTCTATTACCTTGGATCATAAGTCAATTGTGTTAAATTTAAATAGAGGTAATATTTCCCGGCCAAGGTAGATGGGTTTTAAAAAAGATACATTGTGGTTAAAATATAAAAACTACCAACATATTTTAAGGAGTTGTGGAATTGAGGGTATGAAGGCATTGTTCATAAGATTTAGGTTGGATATATTGATTTACAGTCTAGGATGATATAATCATTTTTAACATTCACATTGAAATCCAATAAATTGAAAGGATTTTGCGGGGATTATTTAAGGGGTTTTCCTCGGTGAATTTATTTTTTTGAGCTACATGTTCATGAATTGATTAAAAGGAGGGGGTGCAGGGTGAGATGGATCCTAGTTGCAGGGGGCGGTGGGGCTGGGTGCACGGGATGGGCAGATGGGGTGGGTGCAGTATGGTGGGGATGGATATGCGGGGGGGGGGGGGGTCTGGGTGCAGGGTGTGGGGGGGATGGGTGAAGGGAAAGGGGGGCTGGCTATAGTGGGGTATGGATGCGTGCGGAGGGAGGGGGTTGGGTGTAGTGGGAGAGGGTGGGTGGGGGTGGGGTGGGGGGCTATGTGGAGTTTCACTGGTTCTTCATGTTTCTGGAACACTATGTTGTGGAGTTGAGTTATGGTATATCATTCTTCTTGGTGTTAGAACTCTAACAGTC
This sequence comes from Viscum album, assembly GCA_963277665.1. Classification (NCBI taxonomy): domain Eukaryota; kingdom Viridiplantae; phylum Streptophyta; class Magnoliopsida; order Santalales; family Viscaceae; genus Viscum; species Viscum album. The sequence goes on along the minus strand of OY728147.1, from coordinate 1,721,201,542 downwards.
TGGTGTTTTACCTACAACATCCAAAGCAGTTCATAATCGAACCCGGTATCCTTACTCGGTGCTTTATCACATATAATGTATGTTGTGGGAAATTATTATCAAAATATTGGAGTCTTATTATTGGTATAACAAAAGTGTGAATGAAAATCATGATGTGGGACAGATATATCAGAAACTAATGATGCACAGATCAAAGAAAATCCATAAGAAATAAACCAACATCAAGTTGAATGTATGTAATTTGTCTTCTGATTTTCATGGTGCTCCATTTTATTTATCTTATATTTATTATCCATCATTTACTATGTGTTTCAGATTTTCTTAAATGGAATGATTTTAACGCATGACTCTAAAAATAGACAGCCTCTTTTTTTCTTATGTATCTGCTATGTGCATCATTGTGTCATTTTTAGATTCTACAGATACCCAATTTATTTTAATATCAGCATTATTTTTTGAATTCCCAACTAGGAATTTTCCATCCTGTAGTAGACTTTCATTAAAATCAATAAAGGATGACTTATTGTAATTATTTTCCATTAAGAATTTATTTAGTACATTAATGATAAGAACATTTTTATTCTTTGAGAACTTTATCCATATCTATTTAGGTTTTACCAGGTGAAAAAAATTGATTCTACTTCAATTGTTATTGCAATCTGGTCTGCCGGAGGAAGGTGAAAGAAAGGTGGATAGTTTCTCTTTCTCGGAAACCATCTTTCCACACGGTTTAAAGAACAATGGATATATATGATTCTATGAAACTATCTATTCGCATAGTATGTTGAAAAATGGGTATGTTTGTGTGATGAAAATAATCTATACTCAGGGTTCACAAAACTATGGGTATAGTTTTTGTGCATTGAGAATGTATACCCACGATTTACTAGAACTGTCGGTAATATGAAATTCCAGTGGGATATACCCACAATTTCTACCAAATTGTGGGTATAGGGAAATCTTGATGCCTAGGGTGCCCATGGTTCATGAAACTGTGGGTATATCTTATACCCCAAGTTTCAAACCATGGGTAAAATGAAATTTTCTAGTAGTGTATATAAACCAACTAAATATCACATTCCTCTTCACTCAAACCATTTGCAGCTCGAAAAACCCATGCCCTCATCTCTCTAGAATCCTCTCTAGGTGCCCCATGATACCAAGAATCCTCTCTCAATCCTATCCCAAGCCTTTGGGATCAAACATCCATGGGAGGTATTTCTTCCCCTCTCATTTTTATCCATGTTTTCTAATGTTGTTATACCCCATTATTTTCAATTACAAGTGTTTTGGTATGATTTCTAACCTCACATATACTTCCTGGCTTATGTCTTAATGATGGGAGATCACTTTCTTACATCTTTAATGCCTCTCCATAGACCCGTTACCAAGCCAAATTCGGTAAGGTATTTTCTCTCCATATTTACATTAATTTTTTTTTGTATTATGAATCTTAATTCTATTATATATGTTGGGAAATTTATCTATATGACCCCCTTATAGTCCATTTCTTGTTCATATGATTAGACACCCCTTTCACTCTCCTCAACCATTTTTTATGAATTCATATGTCAAGCTGTAATGCTACTAAATTTGAACCACAATTTTCCAAGCCAAAGTCATTGTGTAGTGAATACCAAACCCACTTCTCAATCAGTGGTATTCACCATTATGCACATTTACTAATTTATTATAGAGTTTCGTGAATTAATCTACATTTCATTATTATGGAATAAATGAGGATGCTTAATGAATCCATGTTATATGATCCATGTGGAAAACATATGCATGAAATTAAATGATTAAAAAGGATGTTCCCTAATAGAACTCTAATGCATTGGGTAATGATTAGAATCATGATACATCAAGTGCGATGAGGGTTCGCTCATGATAATTCAAGTAAAATGAGGGTTTACTCATGGTCCATGTTCAATGATCCTTGGCTCATGCTAATATCATGTTAAATGTTAATGCCAAATTTCCATGTTATGATAATCATGATATGTCATTATTTTATGCCCATGTTTCTCTGATGATTCATTGATATGCCGACTTCCTGACATATATTGAATTCTTCATGTTATACATTTTTTAACCCCTTATAGTATTTTATAGATCACTTTTTTCCTATGCATTTTTTTAGTTTATCACATGAAATGCTAAGTATGAAAGAAATATGAGGTCATGTAAAATATGTTTTCAATAAAGATATTTTATTTTAGGTTTTATTTTGATTTGTAATGATCCTAATTTCCCAAGTAACTAGACCTATCGATCCTCGAAGTTTAATAAAGTGCATTTTTATCTAATAAGTCATGTTTTGGTGTGTAATAAAGAGGAGGGTTGTTATATATGGTATCATAGGATAGGTTTAATTACTATTGATATTTTCATAAGAAAAACCTAGTGAAAGCCTTATGTATAGGACTAATTATAATAAAAACATCGCTAAATATTTTGTGAGTGTAGAGTATATAGTTTATCAAGAAAATAAATCCATATCTACATGCGAGCATGAAGAAGTGGCTTTGGAACATATGTATATATGGGAAAAACCTGAAAACAAGGCTTTTAATTGGAATAGAATGGGAACTAGTTCACAACAATGGGCCATGCTAATTTCTTGGTCATGAAATTCCCAGGGGATATGCTTTGGTAAATTCAAAAGAATATTATGGACCATTATTAAGTTAATTTTGAAAAAATCCCCCAATGAATTTATGATAGGATGTAGATCATGGATAACTTCGATATGTTTAGGAAATAAATTCAATTTATATGTTATCCCTTTTTATCATTTGATTCCCCTTTATGTGTTACCCCTAACATTACTTTTATTCCAAACAATAGCCTGTTATAATAGGACTCGGGAAAATAACCGATGTGAAGATCAATGTGACGACTGTTCAAATGAGATTCCCAGTCCAATTAGAATGGGAATTGGAATCTTTGTCACGATACACTCATATTTAACTCATGTATTGAATAAAAAAATGTTTAAATCCGAATGTTCACCCCCATATGAAAGATCAAGTCACAGTCGAGAGATTCATGAGACAATGTCCCCCTACATTTAATAGATTAACTGATCCATCATTCACCGAACAATATATCAACTCCATTGAGATGATCATCTCAATAATTTAATGTTATGAATAAGAAATGGTACTTTTGTATTCTTATCATACAGAGGGTAAAGGTGATCAATTGTGGACATTGATCAAAATTATGAATCCTGAGGAAGACATTGTGGTGTTGGAAGGAAAGGATATCTGGAAAATGATTTTCGATAAATATTTTCCACACACCCTCAGACATAATATGGAAAAAGACTTCCTTTCCCTCAAGAAGAAAGATGATGAATCCATCAGATGGTATGACAAAATCTTCACTAGGCTTGAATGATATTCCTACAGCTTTTTCATTACTCCTAAATACATGGTGCAGTTTTATTTGGGGGGATAAAACCTAGCCTATGGAATTCCATATAAATACTTGACATTAATAGTTATGGGAAATCTTTCTGATGTTCCCACAAATTCAAAATGGATATCGACAAATCTGAGGGGCATCGTTGGAATATGAAACATAAGGTGGACTTTAATTATGGTGGTCCGATGGATAAATACAATGGTGATAATAAATTATAGAACCCGACTTACAAAATTTGTGGAAAGAAGAACCCCCAAAATTTACTAAAGAGAAAATGATTTAGATGTGGAGGTGAGGGGAAACTATCCATTAACAGGTGAAAAGAAAAACCCACTGATGCGATAGAGGATAAAAACACTCTGTTTGACCATCAACACATTGTTAAATAATTCAACTGCAAATAACCTGGGCACATTGTAAACCAGTTCCCAAATCCAAGGTTTTTCAGAGGAATCCAACAATTTCCATGGAACCATGGGTGATTTTTTTCATTACTATCATTGAAGTAAACCCCTACAATGAACAGGTGACATGTATTCTACATATTTGTCCAATAATAAATAACATAATTTTTGATTCGTAGTCAACACATTCTTTTAAATCCAAAATATTTAGTATAACAATCCCAAAAACACCACAAATCATATATGTATATATGCCAATGATATAAAAAAATGGACCAATCATTGAAACCATAGAATATAACTCCTTCACTATCTGAATTTGTTGATTGAAATTTCTAATGTACCTCGCCACACACTCTCTCGGGAAATTGGATGCAATTCTTGACATGGATAGTATTTCATTATATACAACCAACTTAAAGAATTGTTTGATAGAAATCACTATTCATATGGAAAATTGATCCGTGATTCGCTACAAGTGCATGGAGGAGCATGAATCTTATTTACAACCACCATCTCAAGTGTAGATATTACTACCCTATGAGCATGAATATCTTTCATAGATGATTGAGACTAAGGAAGAAACCATCATTTAAAATATTCTATTTGTGATGGAATTCACTGAAGTGATTCCTAAGGAATTTACTGGTCTTCCACCTAGAAGAGATGTTGAATTCTCGATTGATGTTATACCTGGGGCATTACCAATATCCAAAAAAACAATTAGAACGGCTGTTGTGGAGCTTGAGGTGATGAATAAAAATAAACAGAAGAATTTGGATAAAGGGTTTATTTTCCCAAGTGCTTCACCATGGGGTTCAAAAGTCCTCCACATCAAGAAGAATGATGGGTCATTGTGCCTTTGCATTGATTTTCATGAGCTCAAAAAAATCACAATAAAGAACCAGAATCATATTCCATGAATTAATGAATTTTTTGATCAGCTACATGGAGCACAATACTTCTCCCAGGAGGATATTTGTTCAGGATATTATCATGTAAGGGTGAAGCAGGTGGATATCCCCAATACAATATTTCATACATGATACAAGCACTATGAATTCATAGCAATGCCTTTTGGACTCACAAATACTCCCAAAATATTTATGGACTTGATAAATACTATCTTTATATATTACCTTGACAAATTTTTGGTAGTCTTTACAGTAAATATTTTACTATACTACAAAAATAGAGGAGGGGAATGAGGATCATATATGAACTATAATAGAGACATTTTGAAAGGAGAAGCTCTAGGTGGAGTATACCAAGTGTGAGTTATGGTTGAAGGAGGTTTCATTATTGGGGTATATCATCGCAAGAAATGAGATATATGTGGTTCACTCAAGACAACTGCAATTGAGGGATGATCGGGGCCAACAATGGTAACAAATATCCATAGTCTCTTAGGGTTATCTTGATATTATCTCCGATTTGTGAAAAATTACTCACTACTGTCAAACCCTCTTACCAAGCTAACTCATAAGAGAGTCATGTTTGGATGGAGTGATTAATGCAAAGAGAGAATCCAAGTGTTGAAATGAAGGTTTATCAATAAGCCATTTCTCACACTACCTGCATGTGGATAACATTTTGTGGTATTTAGTAATGCTTCAATGAATGGAATGGGCTCTGTTTTGATTCAAAATGACAAATTCATTGCCTATGCTTCTAGGAAAATAAAATTTCATGAGAAAAACTATCCAACACATAATCTTTAGTTGGCTGGAGTAATTTTTTCTTTGAATATTTGGTAGCATTACCTCTTGGGTAGAAGTGTGAAATATATACGGATCAAAAAAGCCTCATGTATATATTCAATCAAAAAGAGTTGAACGTGCACCAACAAAGATTGTTAGAGCTGATCAAAAACTATGACTACTCAATTCAGTACCACCTAGGGAAAGAGAATAATGTGTAAGATGCTCAATGTATAAATGAACCAGTGATTCTATCATTGAGGATAATTTAAAAGGATGAATATTCTTAGATTTGATAAATATGGACAAGGGAATCATAAAGATGGGAACAACATCAATCCTTTCACAAATAACTCAAAAATTTCTTAGGGAACAGTTAAAGGATGTTCAAAAATATAATGTGTGAATTCAGAATAAAGTTTAAAATATCGAAATAGGTAAATTCTCAAAGTTTAATGTTAATGATTATGGAATTTTGATATTTGGGAGAGGAGAATTTGTTCCACAAAATATAGTGTTAAATAAAGAACTTCTGGATGACACACATAGTTCAAATTTCTCCATTCACCCAGGAAACACAAAGATGCATCGAGATTTCCGACATCATTATTGGTGGGATAATAAGAAGAAGGATATAGCTGAGTATACATCAAAGTACCTAGTATATCAGCAAGTGAATTATGATAGGAGTATTTTTAAGGGAAGGATGAAACCATTATCCAAACTAGCATAGAAATGGGATAACATCACCATGGACCTTGTCAGCAGAATTCTGAAGGCATCCAAAAGAAATAGTGCTATCTGGGTTGTATTGCATTGTCTTAAAAAGACTACCAAATTAATTTCAATTTGAGTGGATGTATCATTGGATCAACTGGAATAGATATATATCGTAGATGTGGTAAGTCTGTATGTAGAAACACTATATATTGTATCCTATCGATATCCAAGATTCATCTATATGTTCTGGAAGATTCTTGACCATTCTCTAAATATAGAGATAAACATCAGCATGACTTATCATCCTCAGACTGATGGCTAATATAAGAAGAATATACAAAAACATGAGGACATGTTAAGACCATTCTCAATAGACATAAAAATAGGATGGTATGAACATCATCCTCTCCTTTAGTTCACAAACAATAACAGTTTCCACCAAAGAAGACAAATTGATCCTTATGAAGCCCAGTATGGGAAGAGGTGTAGAACACATGCATATTAAAATGATGTTGGGGAGAAAAATATCCTTGGTCCAAAAACCGTTGAGGAAATGGTAGAGAAGGTTAAGACCATCCAATAACACATTAATGTTACTCCGAGTCGACAGAAGATCTAGGTTGATAATCACCGACGAGACCTAGATTTTGATGTTAGAGACATAGTTTTTCTTGGAATATCGTTGTGTAAGAGATTTTTGAGATTTGGTAACAAGGGAAATCTTAGTCCAAGGTACGTCATCCCTTTTGAGATCCTAGATCTCATTAGAGTGGTGGTGTATCGACTAGAACTCCCACTAAACCTATCTCAAGTACAATATGTTTTCCATGTATCACTCTTGAGGAAGTACAATCCTAAACAGTCTCATGTACTAAATCCAGAGGTAGTACCATTGGAGAATGACCACTCCAATGAAAAAAATTCTAGGGAAGATCTTAGATCATATGGAAAATGTTCTATGAAATATGGTAATTCCCCTTGTCATGGTGTTGTGGAGAAACAAAAAGTTTAAAGAAGAAATGTGGGAATCAAAGGAAGTGATGTAGTAGAGTTCCCCTCATTTGTTTTAGTGTGGGAAAAGGAAATTGTAAGGAAAATATCGCTTACAGGGGGAAGATTGTAGTAACCCAAACATTTATTAATGAATATTCATCTTAATCAAATTAAATGTCTTATTATCTAAAATTCTTATATAAGACACATACACTTCCTTGGTTTTATGTTTTGTGGATTTTAAAATACTGTTATGAGTTTTTAACATGGCTAATAAATTCATTGATCAGTAATCACATGATAAATATAATTATATGGCTTTAAAAAATCCAATTTTCTAAGTCAAAGGAAGTGATGGGCCTATCCTGTAGAATTGATCCATATGAATTGCATTTTTTGTAGCTTGGAAAGGAGGTAGAATCACTATTCTTCACTCTTTTCCAATCCCAAACTAAGATTTAACACGTTAATTGTCACGACCCGACCCTACCCGGGCTCGAGCTGCAACTACCCTAGGCCCGCCTCTATAGGCCAGGGGCTGGCGACCAGTGCCGAAGGCACAACAACTCGGGGAGGCCTTTGCCTAAGCACATGTACACACACACGCAGCACACTCAATGCAACAGTGCAGAGTAGAAGAAAAGAAAAGCAGAGTAAAAAAGAAAGGGAAGCTGCAATATAAATACCACAAAGTGCATCGACCTCTACAAGTACAAAGTACAAACTGAAAAGAAAAGGGGAAAAACATGCGCCCAACCAAAAAATGCCACAACCCGACAACAGGTAAACAAAAGAAACTGATGATGGGTCTCCCACCTGGAACCCGGCCACGACCACCGCACGCGGTCCAAGCTCCCAAGCTCCTATGCTCCACTGAAGTCACGCTCCACATGTCCATCGTCTGCAATGGGACACCAAGTGCGGGCAAAGCCCAATTAGGGGTGAGTATAAAAATACTCAGTAGGATACCCCAAAGGCTCAAGGGAGCAACAAAAGGAGGTACCGAAGGTTGAGCAGTAGAGCGAACAGAAAAGTAAAGGAGTACAATAAAGAGTGCAGTAAAGAGTCCAGCTCAACCCAACAAGAGGAAAGAAGGTAGACTCATCCAGACACAAGAAGCTGGAAACGGTGAGAAGATGAAATTCTCGTCGAGTCTTCACTACCTATGGTAGGAGAGTAGACTCGTCCAACCATGAGAATCTAGACACGGAAAGCACGTGGCATACCCCACGCGTCTTTGCCTCTCCTGAAAGGAGAGTAGCCAAACCCATGAAGTGGGTGCCGGAAACCAGGTATATACATATGTATGCTCTGTCAAGAAGCCCGAACAACCCTGCTGGTCAGACAAAAGAGTGCCAGGCTAGGGGAAACTCCACCCTGCTGGTCAAACAAACGAGCGCAGGGCCAGGGGAAAACTCCTCCCTGCTGGCCAAACAAACGACCACAAAGCCAGGGGAAAACTCCACCCTTCTGGTCAAACAAACGAGCGCAGAGGGACCCTCTACGTCGCGAGAGGTCAAGTACGCAAAGCAGATCACGGCACGCACGTGGGGCCCACACGACGTGTGGCCCCAAGTTAACCCCAACTGAGCGCACAAACATCATCAGGTACAATCAACCACACGTACCTCTGAGCGCTCCCGTATACTCCCGGAGTATACCTCATCCCAGCCAAAAGGCTATCATGCACACAGCACCTAGCGTCAACGCGAAGGCGTGACGTAACAACTCCACCTCAAAGGCCCATGCACGGCCGACCACATCTCGTGGACCAATTATATCACTCTCCCAAGAGTGCACGATCACACGCCAAGGGTCCGCTACAAACAAGGTAGGACGAACCACCACTAGAGCACCTCTCATGCTCCACATTTAACAAGAACACGGAAGAGGCTCCGCACAACCAAACGGATTGCACTGCTGTAATTCTTGCGGAAAAACACGCGAGATCGACTACCTACTTGCCTCAAACAGATATCCGACGAAAAAGTCACCAACACCGCCTCACGCCCGAACGGTGTCCCGTGATCTCGAGCCTCGGCCCCGAAAACAGTCGGGCGCATCGCACCATTGTCATCCCCTCGGAAGAACACGTCAAAAGCACTACTCACTTGAGTGTAATGGATATCCGGAGAAAAAGGTGCATCCTGGCGCACCGCACCCGAGCGGTGCCACGTGTGACCCGCATCCCGGTCCCGAAACTCAACGAACGGATTGCACTGTTGCGATCCTCTCGAAAAAGCACACAATATGGACTACTCACTTGTCCAAAACGGTCACCTGGTGATAAAGATGGAAAATCACCGTCGACGCCCAAACGGTCCTCGTGGGCCCCGCACCATCATGCGGAATTACAGCGGGCTGACTACGCCAACGTGATGCCCTCGGAAAAACACCCAACATCGACTGCTCGCATGCCCTGAATGGACGTCCGAGGAAAAAATTTTAAAAGCTGCGTACAGCTCGAACATTGGCCTGTGCGGGTCATGCCTCAACTCCGAATTAAGTATCCAATATTGGACTCAAAAAGACTGTCTCATTGTCGGGACTACGCAGCCGAAGACGATGTGTCAAACGGACACTGTATGAGGGTTTTCTCTCAAATAAACCACTTATTAAACATAATAATAATATATGATTATTATGGGTTTTTTTTTTGTTTACGTTTTTAAAAAAAAAAATTTGCCAGAAAACGGTTCCGGCAAAACAAATTTTAAAACTGCACCTCAAAGGCGGCATCCGGGATGCCGCCTTTGCATTTCGGGGCAAGGCGGCATCTGCGATGCCGCCTTTGCGCTGCGGGTGAAAGGCGGCATCGCGGATGCCGCCTTTCTCTTAAAAATATATATTTTTATTTTTTAATTACATTTATTCATTATAATTTTTAATTACATTTATTCATTATAATTTTTAATTATTAATTAGTAATTATTAATAATTAAATATGTCATAATTAATTAGTTAATTAGTAATATTATCATTAATTATATAATAATTAATTATTAATATAATTATTACATATATAATAAATATTTAGTTAATTAGAAATACAATTAATAATTCTAACTAATTAATTAGTAATTATTAATTATTAATTAGCTAATTAGTAATATAAATATTTATTATAATTATTCATTATAATTAGTAATTAGTAATTAATAATTATTAATAAGTAATTAGTAATTATTAATTAGTTAATTAGTAATATAAATATTAATTATAACTATTCATTAAATTATTAATTATTAATTATTACTCATTAATTATTACTTATATAATAATTAATTAGTTAATTATTAATATAACTATTAATTATATAATAATTAATTAGTTAATTAGTAATATAATTATAATCTTTCAAAGTCACATACTTGAAACATTTTTTAAGTTTCAAGTAGGCGGTTTTGAAAGCTTATAAATTATTTTTCATTAACATTTTTTTGTAAATTGCTTTTGTTTTAAACTATTTTTTATATGTTTAATCCATGTTTTAAGTTTCATTTATATTGGTCTTCTATTTTATGTTTTATGGTCTTTCAAAGTCACGTACTTGAAAAATTTTAAGTTTCAAGTATGCGGTTTTGAAAGCTTATAAATTTCTTTTCATCAACTTTTTTTTAGAAATTTCTTTTGTTTTCAACTATTTATTATATGTTTAATCAATGTTTAAAGTTTCAATTATATTCGTTTTATAGTTTATATTTTACAATCTTTCAAAGTCACGTACTTGAAACATTTTTAAGTTTCAAGTAGGCGGTTTTGAAAGCTTATAAATTATTTTTCATTAACATTTTTTTGTAAATTGCTTTTGTTTTAAACTATTAATTATATAATCTGTAATTAGGTAATTAGTAATTATTAATGTTTTATTATTATGTTCGTATGGTTATATAAATATATATAAATAAAACCTAATTTACCCCCTCCTGAGATTCCACTCTGACCAACAAGTAAAAATAGTATTTTGATTTCAGTACACATAAAACATGTAAACAATAATGTACAATCAATGCATATGTCTGTGGCGAGGAGATTCTGTCCCACATGGTGGTCTGCGAATAGGACGTCCGCGTCGAGTGCGCAGTGGAGTCTGATGACCTGGAGAAGGCTGATCCTCGGGCACTGAAACGTCGACTGTCGCATCCTCCATCTGTGTGTCAGTTGGAGGAGCTGTCAACTGCATCTCGTACTGCCATCCAGATCCTTCTCCCACTAGGGTGGTAGAAGGACCTGCCTCCATCGCAGAGGGGAACGAAGCCTGTGATGGAGCTATACCCCAAGACGACGACGGCTCTAGAATCCAAGGCTGGGAAGGATCTGGAACCCAAGATGGAGAGAACTGCGGATATCCTGTCAGGAAAGACGGATCCCATGCCACCTGAGGCACATCCTGAATAGGCTGATCCTGGACTACTAGAGGCCCGACCTCTGCCTGTGGAACAGGCGATGCCTCACGTGCAGCACGACGCTGTCTACGTCGCCGTGGTCGTGGCTCCTCAGCACCAGCAGCAGCTGGAGGATGTTCCTCTGGGGCAGGAACCTCCTGTCTCCGAGCCAGACGCGTGAAGATGCTCTCGGAAAATGCATGAAAAGATGCCCTCGCCTCCAGCGCTGTAGCATGGACGGCTGCCCGGCTAAAGACCCCCTCCTCCTCTTCATCGCTCATGCGAACAAGCTGCTCTGTGTGACTTCCCTGTAAATAGATTCAAATGGAATTAGAAAATAATTCAATAAACAAAGTAATAGGAATTTATTAACTTACCATCCTCTGCATCTCTATGCCAGCTTGGGTAAGATACAGTATAGATTTTAGTCTATACCAGGGCGCATAGTCAACCTGCTCTGAAAGAGAGAATCGATTTGTAGGAACACCTTGAATACGTAACTCTGCACGTCTGTGCCAGCAGTCGATAAAACTCGCATGTACTTGGGACCAGTCATCATCCTGCCTCCCTGTCAGCTTCATCCCATGAAGCTTGTCTGTCTGTCTAGATGGTAATGGAATCGGCTGAGTACGAAAAAATTGGCGCATGACCCTGTCAGGCTGCTGCCACTCAATAATATGAAAGTGAATGAGGGGCACTACAGCCATAGCATCCTCAAGACCAACAGTGCAGTATGCTGGCAACTGGTCCATAATACTCCAGTATGGAAGCCATGAAATCTGAAATGACAAGTGATTTTGTCAAAAAAAACACCCAACTAAAAACCAAAATTGATGTTATTATTAAAAATGTTAGACAGTGATAGATTGTATATACATACCTGATCAGGTAAGAGACAGTCCAACTGTAGCCGATATACACCCAAATGCTGTCTCGGAACCACGTCGAAATTGTGTCGCTGACACCACCTGTAAAATACAACGATAATGACAAATAATGAGAAATTATAGTCAATAACTCATAGTAGAATAAAAAACCAATAGAAATGACTTATCATACCAGCGTCCACGCGGAGCGTCATGCAGCACCTCCATCTCGACCGGTGGACCAGCAAGGTCAGGGCGGAATGATGGGATGCGCTCCCATGCCCACATCTGAATAAGGATGACGCATCCTCCAAGACCTGTACGGTCCCTATGGGATAGTCTGCATAATGATCTGTACGTGTATGCCAAGCAGGCTGATCCCCAACTGTACGTCCCAGCCCGATCAAAGTCCTCTAGTAGGGGTAGATACATCATATGCACGTGCATCCCCGAGTGATCAGTACACATGGTCCCACCAATGAGTCGTAAGATATATGCACGGGCGTAACGCATGACGGTCTGCTCATCATCATCATCCTGTAAATGTGGAATCTGCGACTCCAACCAACGCATAGATATGGACGATCCATCTGTAGCCCTACGGTCGGACAAAATATCAACGCCTAACAAGCGTTGAGCAAGGTCTGGCCAAGCTGCACGAGTGGGTCCAATAACGGGTCTCCCCTGGATAGGAAGACCGAGAAGAACTGCGACATCCTCGAGGGTGATGGTCATCTCCCCCTCAGGCAAGTGGAATGTGTGTGTCTCTGGTCTCCATCTCTCAACGAGGGCAGCAAGTAGGTAATGATCTACAAATGTGAAATCTGATACGGCAAGGCCATAGAAGCCAGCACGGCGCAAGTAAGGTCTAATGGCATGTGGAGGCTCCATGTGATGAAAATGGTGCGCTCGACGCACCTTCACAAATCGATCTGGATGACCCTCTAACACGGCCTGCGAAATATGGGTAGGCTGCTGAGTGAGTAGTATGGTATCATCCATCTGCATATAAACAAAGAAAATGAGTCGTAAGTGTAAAATGTAAATATAACATTAATGGGTTAACTGACATACACATTTCAATATGGGTTAAGTGTTCCGCTTTCGGAGTTTTGAAATAAATTCTATTATTTCATATTCAAAGTTATTTCTTGAAAGCATGAATATTAATATGAAATAAGTTATGTTATCTAAAATATTGAGTCTTGAATTTGGTTACACATATTTTGGGGGAGCTTTGTGATTAACTACTTATGGATTGGATTAAGATAAACCATGTCAATTAGTAATGATGTTTTTAGAATTTATCAAATTTTATGTATTCAATATCTTATGCTAATTATTATGATATTATAAATTTCTTATAGAACAGTTTTCTAAAAAAGAGATAACAACATTTAGTTCACAATATGAGAATGTCACAATGAAGACAATACATCATTATGAATGAGACTGTGAAGTCGACCCAACAACGTTAGGGCATCGCTTCCGGTTATGACCTTCTTTATGACATATTGTGCATCGCAAACTCTGCCCTTGTTCTTGAGGCCAGTCCATCTCATTACGCATCCTACTCGCCTTTGGTCTCCCACGAGGACGTAACCGATTCATGTCAGGTATCACTATCGGCTGGCCTTCAGGCATTGGGAAATAACGATACTCCCCAATAGGTGTCCATGGTGCAGCATAACAGTTGGCAATGATATCCATCTGGTACACTGGATCAACATATGCTTCCCATGAGATGTTCACAGAGGCACATGCTGCGATGACGTGTGTACATGGAAACCGTAAGGCCTGAAATTTTCCACATTGACATTGCCTTGTTTCCAGTAATACCACCATTTTTTCACCGACGTGATTTGTGATGGGGTCTGAACGCTCTTGAACTTCAAATCGGGAATCTTCTCTTCGAAATAGACATACGTGATAACCAGAAGCTTCTTCAATATTTTTTTCAATCTCTCGTTGAAAGTGTATTCCATATCTTATCCCTTGATGTATTCTGTCTGATGCTAGTTTTTGTCTATCCACAAAGTACTTCACGCATCGATATAATGTCTCCTGAACTAATGCGGTTATAGGTAGCTTGCGAAGTCCTTTGAAGATACCATTGATGCACTCCACAATGTTTGTCGTCATGTGTCCGTACCTCTTTCCCCCGTCGTATGCCAATGTCCATTTCTCTTTTGGAATCCGCATCATATAATCATAAACTTCTTGATTAGCCTGACGAATTTGTTCAAAACGTTCTTCAAATCGTCGTTGGTCCGACTCATATGCTACAACACGTAGATGATATTTCACATAAATTGATTTTATATTTATATTGAAACAGTAAAACAGAATGAATAAAATACGTACCAAGCCTCGTGATTGCCTTCTTCATCGGTTCGTTGTGGAATTTTTTATGTACATTGCTAGCAATGTGTCTAATGCAGAACCGATGATGTGCATTTGGGTATCTCCATGTATCAGGATCTGCATTGATTGCCTCATTAATTGCTCGATGACGATCAGATATCAAACAAACTCCCTGAATGTTGGTGAAATGGTTGCTGATACATGCCAGAAACCAACTCCATGATTCATAGTTTTCTTTCTCTACAATGGCAAAGGCAAGCGGAAGAGGTGAACGGTTTCCATCTTGGGTTGCCGCAATCAACAATACGCCCTTGTATTTTCCATACAGAAATGTTCCATCAATCTGAATAAATTGTTTGCAAAAACGAAATGCAGAGATACAAGGAAGGAATGCCCAGAACAACCGATGAAATTGAACACGAGATGGATCAAGTCGATTATCAGGAGACACATGTTCGTTCGTATCCAGATGGAAGACAACTTGGTTATGATGCCTCAGTATGGCTAGCAATTGCGGCAATACTCGATATGAGTCATCCCAATCACCATATACCTTCACAATTGCCTTCTGTTTCGCCATCCATGCCTTATTATAGGAAATCTTATAACCGAATGTCTGTAGAATCCTCTCTTGCACAAGGGATATTGGAACATCTTGGCATGTCCTAATCATCTCAACAACAATAGATGACACAAATTCTGCATCCAATGAAGTATGATCTTGTGTGAGACTTGGCTGAACGCAACTATGAGCCGCCTCAATCCTTGAGATTCTCCAACCTCCAAAGGTAATGTCTGGAATAGCCCTTAAGCGAAATCTACAATCATCCCCATACTTCACGCACCGTATAACATATTTACTACGGCATGATTCGTGAACTACATAGTTGAAGTTTCTCTCAATATGAAATCTCTTTAACGTGCTTTTTAAGGCATCTTTACTGGGAAAATTCCTTCCAATATATAAGGTTTTGTCCACCTCACTAAACCTATCTGGTACAACTCCAGGGAACTCAGTTGCCGGTGTGAGAACAGTATTATCGAATTCAGGCACACGTGTCATTGCTTCTGACCAAGATGAAAATAATGGTGGATGATTTATTGACCGAGGTTGATGTACAACAACTGCATTTCTCAAAACCTCCTCTCTATCTTTTGTTGGTCCCTCCTCATCAGCACTGTTGTCGCCATCCGATCCATCATTACGAAACTCCTCATCAGAAGTCGGATTGACATGTATATCCGGAAGATCATTTAGGTTGTCCTCTTCTGCTGCATCATTTGGAATAGGCTCAATGTCATGAGGTAGACTGTCTTCAACAACTCTTGTATTTCTACGTCTTTGTACAAATGGACGTTGTTGTTGTACAGTAGCAACAACAACGTATAACTCCATCATGGTACCATCTAACCGTTGAGAAAATAAATTAACTGCTTGGACCCACTGCGCATCAGCAACCAATGGACAAGCTATATGCCACATTGTTGTTGGAAATTGCAAATGTCTATAGCTCATAGACATTATCTCTTGATCGGGTCCCAAATTTAAGGAAACATGAATTCTCTCTTGAAGGTCACTTATGGTAACACAATCCACTGTACTAACCACCGTAATTGGTTGTGTACTGTAAGAAGCTCCTTGCTCAGTTTGAATAATCTCCCCATAACAGTACACACAGGCATACATGGCTCTCTACGTCAAAAATGTGTTCTTTCATCAAAATTATGATAGTATAACAAAATATTAACAATTATGTTCGACGATATGATGTTTATTATAATGTAATTTTATTGCGCCTTTCTATACCATAAACTATGCTACTGATGTTTCACCATATGATATTTATTAGAATGTAATTTTAGAGCGCCTTTTTATTTAGTTTGTTTGTTCTTCTTCATTTCACTTTATATGTTCATTAGTATCGTTAGTTAATCATTATATGAATTCATGTTTTAATCCTATGTTATTTATTAATTATTCTAAAATTAACTAATAATAACTAATCGTTAATTATTCTATTATTCTATAATTAACTAATAATAACTTTAATTTGTTAATTCTTATGTCCTTATTTGGTTCTATAACATTATACTTATCATTTATCATTGATAAATATACAGATCATTAGTATCGTTAGCTAATCATTATATTAATTCATGTTTTAATCCTATGTTATTTATTAATTATTCTAAAATTAACTAATAACAACTAATCATTATTTATTCTATTATTTTATAATTAACTAATAATAACTTTAATTCGTTAATTCTTATATCCTTATTTCATTCTATAAAATTATATTTATCATTTATCATTGATAAATATACTGATTTGTTTTTTCTTCTCTTAGAAATTTTAGTAGTTTATAAAGAAAATATGAATCATCTTAAGCATATTCCCCGGGAGTGTCAAACCAGGATGCAGCAAGGCCCGTTATCGTGCACCAGTTCCCGTTCGAGTCTAGCTCGAAGCGGTGTTTTCGGGTTTTACCCCTATGTACATCTGTGCCAGAGCCACATCCACTTGTTTGTATCCAGACAGGAATTTAATTGCGTAGATAACCACATAATCTTTAAGCTACCAAAATTTCTAAATACTTAATCTTAAGTTAATCTTAAGTTAATCTATACTACCTAACAGTAATTATTTAAAACTATATATAACTAATTACAAAAACTAAATAACTAAATATTAAGAATTACCTAAACTGCTTAACAAATGAAAGATTTAAAACTAAACAAAATTAAATTAATTAAATAAAAACATTAAATTAAATAAAGAAACATACCTCTAAATGAAGCTTCGTAAAAGCTCGCACAGCAAAAAAAAAATTTAGAGAGAGAGAGAGCAAATTGGAGAGAGAGGTTGCAATGAAGAAGTGAGGAGAGGGGGGGGGGGTGGCCGCCCTTTTATAGGGAGTTCAGGCAAAGGCGGCATCGCGGAAGCCGCCTTTCGCCTCTGCGTATGGCCAAAGGCGGCTTCGGCGATGCCTCCTTTCGCCTTACCCTGAGCCGAAAGGCGGCCTCCTCCCGGCCGCCTTTGCCATGTCATCGATCCGGGCCAAAGGCGGCGCGGGGGAGCAAAGGCGGCATCGCAGATGCCGCCTTTGTGCGCTAATACAAAGGCGGCATCGCAGATGCCGCCTTTGTAGCGTATTTTTAAAAAAAATTTTGACCTAGGCCGTTTTTCAGAAAAATTTTTTCAGAAAAACGTAAAAAAAAAAAAAAACTCGATTATTATTATTAATTTATTAACTTTTTTTTATCTCCCATTTTTTTCCTTTCTCCCCACGCTGGAATCATTGTTTTTTTTAATGTATTTTTTTTAAATACTCTCTTTGATTGGAGAGAGGGAGACCCCCAAATAAAAAAACCGCGCACCTTTTCTTTTATTTTAACATTATCTTTCTTTCTTCTTCATTTTTTTTGTTACCCTTTTGCATGTAAGCTCCAGCAGAGACCCGCTGTTTGCGGGTCTCTTCTTCTCCACGAGGGTCGCGCCACCCTGGTGGTCCGGCGACCTCAGCTCCGGCCGGCCACCGGGCCGGCCGCTCCTCCGCAGCACGCCCCTCCCCAGATGTCCGCTTGGCCGCCTCACTCACGCCGAGCGCCTGTCGTGCCTCCGCTGAAGCCTGCTCGCCTAGCCGAGCGCCTGGCGCGTGCTTGCCTCAGCCGGCGCCTCCGACTCGGACCGGCCGAAGACCACCTGCCGACCGCCCTACTGAGCTGCCACGCCGCCGCCGAAACCCAACCACCGCCGCACGCCGGCCCACTGAATGCCTCTCGACCGCACCGCGTGCCCTCTGCTCGCACCTCCGCTCAACGATCGGCGGGTTAATGCGTTCATAATTGGGTGATGAAAACAAATGGATTTTGGATACATTCATAGGGTTTGAACACGGATTGATGACCGTCATCGACGATTGATAAATGAAATGACGAAATAATACGAGCAAGAATGAATTTTCATGTGCAACTTCAGTCTGAAAACAAAATTTGAAATAAATCCTACCTCGATTTGTTCGTCGGTCGATGACGACGCGTCTGCTGCGATCCCGCCTCGATCTGTCGAGGCTTCGTTGTCGATCTGCCAACAGAGAGAGTAGAAGAGAGGAGGATAAGAGGTGGGGGGATAAGGATGGGTTCTCCGGGGGAGAATGAATGGGTGAGGGGGAAGGGAGAAGGGAGGCTTGAATAAATAAAAAGGAATTAACCCCTTTAATAAAATAAAACTCAACCCAATTTAAATCCGCGGCCGAAACCCCAAACGCACTGAAAGTTAGGTCGCGCATAGGGTAAACACCACCTCCCAAGCACAACATCTATCTCGTAACTTTAATCTGAGGCCCCGTTCAAAAGTTATTAACCTTAGCGTCTGAAGTCGCCAAATTACGAAAACGCCCCTAGGGCCATTTTTCACAGACGGGCCGTGCCCACGAAACTTACACCCCTCCTAGGGTAAACGGCACGCTCCGAACTCAACGGTGCCCTCGGTTTCCCATTCCGAGCCACCGTTTAAGAGATACCTATGTTTCTCCAGTAAACGAATTAATTAATTAATTAATTAATCCGTTTAACGTTCCAGAAGCGGGCGAGGGGTCCAAATGTCCCGCGCCGACAAGTTTTATGTCGTTCCTAGGGTAAAAACCTCATTACACACCCATCCGTACACCCAGATCTCTGATCCGGATCACCGTTTAGGAGTTATAACATTTATTTGGCGTTTCCAGTGTGAACGCACTGAAAATTTAATTTCGGCCACTCCGGGGCTCAGAATCGCACGCGGTCTGAAGGCGCTGCTCTGGAATATCATCATGAATATTCCACAGTCTTTCTCAGAAAAAACTGGGTTCTTACATCATTCCCTCTTTCAAGATTTTCATCCTCGAAAATCAAAACCAGGGAACAACATAGGGTACTAAGCCCACACCTGGCTTTCCCATACCGAGAAGAACTCACGCACAGCTCTACGTCACTGCACACAGACCAAAGGATTGATCTGTTCACGCTAGGTCGTCCCTTGCCGACATCGTGCACTCACTCTAGACTTTGGGGTTAGGGCAAGGCGGTAGGGTACCTCGCCGCCCCTTTGCACGGTCTCACACGGCCCGAAGGCCCTCGGGGGTAGCTCACCTCCCCGTTCCAACCTCTACGTCGCACGCCGCGACTGGAATCACCGCCCGCACCTAAAACAAGGCCCAGTGATTCCCTGCTTCAGAATATCCATATGGTGAAACACCCAAGGATATTTGGTCACGCAAGTTTCCACAGTCGATGCTCTCTTACACGCTAAAAAGGCGAAAGAGTCAACACCATCGGCTAAAGGAAAAGGTCTCACGCCTTTTTCCTTACCAACACAGAGTCACACCCGACGCCCTGCGTCACCCTGGTAACACATCAAACAAGGAGCAGGGAGAAAAGCAGATCACACACAGAGTCTAACAATTCTACTGCAAAAAAGTAGAATAGTCGCAAGGGGTACCTCTCACCATCCCACACTTTGCAGGATTGTAGACATCCAATGCCCACAGCTGTCCGTGGTCCCAACTGCCAGCTCCCGGAGCCTGACGTGGACCACCTAGTGGTGATGGGAAGACCTTGTAACGTCGCCCCCCACTACCAGCTCCTCCCGCTCCTCTGATAGCACCACCTCTCTGGGTACTACTCTGATCACGGCGCTGCATCTGCCGTAGTGGTACACCTGCTGCCTGCCCGAAGCTCTCAGCAACTCGTGTCGGGCAGTCTCATGCCAAGTGACTTCGCCCGTCACAAGAACAGCACCGGCGCTCTCTGCGCCGCCCTGGTGCCCTCCGGTGCCACTGTGGTATATGACCACGGCCCGGGATCCACTCATGGAAGGGAATCCTCGGCTGAGGCCCTGCACCTTTTCCCCACAGTGGTATACGACCACGTCTCCGAAACCGGCAGTGGTAAGGAAACCTGCATCGAGGTCCTGTCCTCCGGCGCCTTCTAGCTATGGCAGACGTCCCGGCTCCATCGCGACCACTTCCACTACCAACCGCAAAACATGACTGGAAGCCCTCTGTCACCAGCGCCTGCTCTAGCACCCCAACATATGTGGAAATTCCCAAGGGTACTCTGACAGCACGAATCTCTCGACGGAGACCCTGCTCAAACTTCCGCGCTCGGAAGTTGTCGTCATGGACCAAGTCCGCGTAAAAGCATGCACGATCTGCAAAACTAGCCGCGTACTCGGCCACCGTCATCCCTCCCTGCTGAAACTGCAGGAGATCCTGAATCCGAACCGAGCACAAGCAGGAGGGGAAAAACTCTTCACGGAGCAACAACTGAAAGTCGTCCAACGAAAGTGACGACTCATCATGAAGCTGAGTCACCAGACTCCACCAACACCAAGCCGATCCACGGAAAAAGGCTGGCTGCCAAAGCCACTCTCTGATCTGTCGGCGTCTGCACAAGCCTGAAAAGGTGAACCACTGTCTCGAGCCAAACCTATGCTGCCTGAGGGTCTGGCTCACCACTGAACCTCAGCGGTCTCTGCCACTTGAACTCACGGAGCGCGCTCAACCTGCACTCGAGCTCAGCCTGCTCTGGCCGAATTTGCCTGCTGCTCAACAGGTGGGGGTGCTGCAACCAGCCCACTCGGAGAAAGGGGCTCGCATGATGGGTCCTGGAATGTGGCCTCGTATCTCACAGGGTCGTCGTCACGAACCATAGCTGGTATCCTGGCTGGCTGTCCTCGCGGAGACATCCTGAATATTACCAAGGAGTGTCGCGGTGAGATGAGCATATATGTATATACCAAAAACAACAATGATGGGGAGCTAACTCAAGAAGGACAGTCAAAGAATCAATCCTATGTGATGCACAATCCAATTCCCTACAACAAGTATCTCAGCATGCCGAGTCGACAAGCGGGTTATCATGGTCCTGATGAATGGATACGTCGGCCGCCGCACCATCACTGGACTCCCTGGCCTGAGAGCCGCTCTCGAGATACATCCACACTGTTTCCCTATATCCCAACCAATTCCTCTTTTAGGGACGTCCGCACAACGTCCCAAGGAACGAACCTCCCTTTGATACCACTTTGTCACGACCCGACCCTACTCGGGCTCGATCCGCAACTACCCCAGGCCCGCCTCCATAGGCCAGGGGCTGGCGACCAGCGCCGAAGGCACAATAACTCGGAGAGGCCTTTGCCTAAGCACATGTACACACACACGCAGCACACTCAATGCAACAGTGCAAAGTAGAAGAAAAGAAAAGAAGAGTAAAAAATAAAGGGCAGCTGCTATATAAATACCACAAAGTACATCGACCTCTATAAGTACAAAGTACAAACTGAAAAGAAAAGGGGCAAAACATGCGCCCAACCAAAAAGTTCCACAACCCGGAAACAGGTAAACAAAAAGAAACTGATGATGGGTCTCCCACCTGGAACCCGGCCACGACCACCGCACGCGGTCCAAGCTCCCAAGCTCCTACGCTCCACTAAAGTCACGCTCCACCTGTCCATCGTCTGCAAGGGCACACCAAGTGCGGGCAAAGCCCAAGCAGGGGTGAGTATAAAAATACTCAGTAGGATACCCCGAAGGCTCAAGGGAGCAACAAAAGGAGGTACCGAAGGGTGAGCAGTAGAGCGAACAGAAAAGTAAAGGAGTACAATAAGGAGTGCAGTAAAGAGTCCAGCTCAACCCAACAAGAGGAAAGAAGGTAGACTCATCCAGACACAAGGAGTGGAAACGGTGAGAAGATGAACTTCTTGTCGAGTCTTCGCTACCTATAGTAGGAGAGTAGACTCGTCCAACCATGAGAAGCTAGACACGGAAAGCACGTGGCATACCCCGCGCGTCTTCGCCTCTCCTGGAAGGAGAGTAGCCAAACCCAAGAAGTGGGTGCCGGAAACAAGGTATATACATATGTATGCTCTGTCAAGAAGACCGAACAAACTCGTAAGGGGATCTTCGTCCCATAGCTCAGCCCAAGAAAGGTGTCACAAATAGTCCCAGAAGTAACACCATCGATGCCCAGCATCCCGCACGTCTGCCCCGAACCGCAAGCCAAGGGGCTCAATCACCACACCTTGACACTATCCTCTTTGGGAGGCACTGACTCGCCCGCACGGTTTTAGGTCGCGTCACAAGGACGCGTCTCAGTGGGGGAAAGTGCTCCCCGTACTTGAGAGTTCTGGGGGAACGTCAACCACAACACGTCACTGCCCCGCAGTCGAGAGGTCTGTTCAAAGTCGACAAGCGACCCCCAGCCCAGCCCCACTGGAGGATCCCTGTAAGTCAACGGGTTCCCACTACAGGGAGACCCGAAAAGTCGACGGGTTCCACACTGCCCAGTCCCGTAACAGGGTAATCCACTGGAGGGCGATCCGGCTAAAGTCGGCGACGGGACCAATGCCCAGCCCAGCTGGAGGTAACCCGGCATCGGGGACCACTGCCCAGCCCAGCTGGAGGTAAGCCCGGCATCGGGGACCACTGCCCAGCCCAGCTGGAGGTAAGCCCGGCATCGAGGAACACTGCCCAGCCCCGCTGGAGGTATGCCCGGAACTGCTCTGGCCATCCCTGCTGGATGGTACTGCTCAGTAAACACCACTGTACTGGCCATCCCTGTTGGATGGTAACCCACTGGCGAGCCCCGCTCGAAACAACCTCAGCTCTGCTAGAACAATCTCAGCCCTGCTGGAACAACCTCAGCCCTGATGGAAACAACCTCAGCCCTGATGGAACAACCTCAGCCCTGCTGGAACAACCACAGCCCTGCTGGAACAACCTCAGCCGTTAAAGTGGCGAAAACACCCACGCTGCACGGACACCCGTACTCGCAGACAGTGTCGCAGTCTGGTGAAAGGGCACAGTACTGAAACCCCTCACAGCCAAAGAAGCAGAGGAATCAAACCATCTCTACCGGCCAAACCATTGAGCACAAGACCAGGGGGAGACTGCTCAACCCTGCTGGTCATACAAAAGAGCGCCAGGCCAGGGGAAACTCCACCCTGCTGGTCAAACAAACTAGCGCAGAGCCAGGGGAAAACTCCTCCCTGCTGGCCAAACAAACGACCACAAAGCCAGGGGAAAATTCCACCCTGATGGTCAAACAAACGAGTGTAGAGGGACCCTCTACGTCGCGAGAGGTCAAGTACGCAAAGAAGATCACAACACGCACGTGGGGCCCACACGACGTGTTGCCCCAAGTCAACCCCAACTGAGCGCACGAACATCCTCAGGTACAATCAACCACACGTACCTCCGAGCGCTCTCGTATACTCCCGGAGTATACCTCATCCCAACCCAAAGGCTATCGTGCACATGACACCCAGCGTCAACGCGAAGACGTGACGTAACAACTCCACCTCAAAGGCCCATGCATGGCCGACCACATCTCGTGGACCAATTATATCACTCTCCCAAGAGTGCACGATCACACGCCAAGGGTCCGCTTCAAACAAGGTAGGACAAACCACCACCGGAGCACCTCTCATGCTCCACATTTAACAAGGTCACACAAGAGGCTCCACACAACCAAACGGATTGCACCGTTGTAATTCTCATGAAAAAACACGCGATATCGACTACCTACTCGCCTCAAACAGATATCCGACGAAAAAGTCGCCAACACCGCCTCACGCCCGAATGGTGTCCCGTGATACCGAGCCTCAGCCCCGAAAACAGTGGGGCGCATCGCACCATTGTGATCCCCTCGGAAAAACACGTCAAAAGCACTACTCACTTGAGTGCAACGGATATTCGGAGAAAAAGGTGCATCCTGGCGCACCGCACCCGAGCGGTGCCACGTGGGACCCACATCCCGGTCCCGAAACACAACGATTGGATTACACTGTTGCGATCCTCTCGAAAAAGCACACAATATGGACTACTCACTTGTCCAAAACGGTCTCCCGGTGATAAAGATGGAAAATCACCGTCGACGCCCTAACGGCCCTCGTGGGCCCCGCACCATCATGCAGAATTACAGCGGGCAGACTGCGCCAACGTGATGCCCTCGGAAAAACACCCAACATCGACTGCTCGCATGCCCTGAATGGATGTCCGAGAAAAAAGTTGTAAAAGCTGCGTATAGCTCGAACAGTGGCCCGTGCGGGCCATGCCTTAACTCCGAATTAAGTATCCAATATTGGACTCAAAAAGACCGTCTCATTGTCGGGACTACGCAGCCGCAGACGACGTGTCAAATGGACACATAATGAAGGTTTTCTCTCAAATAAACCACTTATTAACCATAATAATAATATATAATTATTATTATTAATTTATTAACTTTTTTTTATCTCCCATTTTTTTCCTTTCTCCCCACGCTGGAATCATTGTTTTTTTTAATGTATTTTTTTTAAATACTCTCCTTGATTGGAGAGAGGGAGACCCCCAAATAAAAAAATGGTGCACCTTTTATTTTATTTTAACATTATCTTTCTTTCTTCTTCATTTATTTTGTTACCCTTTTGCATGTAAGCTCCAGCAGAGACCCGCTGTTTGCGGGTCTCTTCTTCTCCACCAGGGTCGCGCGACCCTGGTGGTCCGGCGACCTCAGCTCCGGCCGGCCACTGGGCCGGCCGCTCCTCCGCAGCACGCCCCTCCCCCGCCGCACGCCCCTCCCCAGACGTCCGCTTGGCCGCCTCGCTCACGCCGAGCGCCTGCCGCGCCTCCGCTGAAGCCTGTTCGCCTAGCCGAGCGCCTGGCGCGTGCTCGCCTCAGCCGGCGCCTCCTGCTCGGACCGGCCGAAGACCACCTACCGACCGCCCTGCTGAGCTGCCACGCCGCTGCCGAAACCCAACCACCGCCGCACGCCGGCCCGTTGAATGCCGCTCGACTGCACCGTGTGCCCTCTGCTCGCACCTCCGCTCAACGATCGGTGGGTTAATGCGTTCATAATTGGGTGATGAAAACAGATGGATTTTGGATACATTCATAGGGTTTAAACACGGATTGATGACCGTCATCGACGATTGATAAATGAAATGACTTAATAATACGAGCAAAAATGAATTTTCATGTGCAACTTCAATCTGAAAACAAAATTTGAAATAAATCCTACCTCGATTTGTTCGTCGGTCGATGACGACGCGTCTGCTGCGATCCCGCCTCGATCCGCCGAGGCTTCGTTGTCGATCTGCCAACAGAGAGAGTAGAATAGAGGAGGATAAGAGGTGGGGGGAGAAGGATGGGTTCTCCAGGGGAGAAGGAATGGGTGAGGGAGAAGGGAGAAGGGAGGCTTGAATAAATAAAAAGGAATTAACCCCTTTAATAAAAAAAAACTCAACCCAATTTAAATCCGCGCCCGAAACCCCAAACGCACTGAATGTTAGGTCGCACATACGGTAAACAGCACCTCCCAAGCACAACGGCTGTCTCGAAATTGTAATCCGAGGCCCCGTTTAAAAGTTATTAACCTTAGCGCCTGAAGTCTCCAAATTACGAAAACGCCCCTGGCGCCATTTTTCACAGACGGGCCGCGCCCACGAAAATTACACCCCTCCTAGGGTAAACTGCACGCTCCGAACTCAACGGTGCCCTCGCTTTCCCAATCCTAGCCACCGTTTAAGAGATACCCGTGTTTCGCCATTAAACGAATAAATAAATAAATTAATTAATCCGTTTAACGTTCCAGAAGCGGGCGAGGGGTCCAAACGTCCCGCAACGACAAGTTTTATGTCGTTCCTAGGGTAAACACCCCATTCCGCACCCATCCGTACACCCAGATCCGTGATCCGGATCACCGTTTTGGAGTTATCGAATTTATTTGGCGTTTCCAGTGTGAACGCACTGAAAATTTAATTCCGGCCACTCCGGGGCTCGGAATCGCACGCCGTCTGAAGGCGCTACTCTGTAATATCATCAAGAATATTCCAAAGTCTTTCTCAACAAAAACTGGGTTCTTACATTAATATTGAACAGAACCACCAACAAGATAACTGGATGTCTATAAATATTTCCACATGCGTGAAGTTATCTTAGACTCACAAAGAGTCTATCACAATCATGCACCTTAAACTTATGTCATATACAAGTGTTATAGGGGTTTATGTAACAAGAACCTATAACTATTATTATGTTCATTATTTTTTTATATAATAAAGAATATACATACATGTTATTATTGTTTCTTTGTTAATAGTTTTTATACCACAAATTGTATTTTTAGTTAATATTCAATTAAAAAATCTATTTTTATGAATTAATTTAATTTTTAATTAAATAATATTTTAATAAAATATTTTTAATAAATTACTTATTATTAAATATAAATTATTGTATAATTTTTATAAATACATTTGTAATTTTTATAAAAGATTGAATTTTATTTTTATAAAAACCAAAGAATTTTTGATTAATTTCGGTTTTTATTTTAAAAGTCAAAATTAAAATATTTAGAAAATTAATTAGATAAAATGACTATTATTTTTTGAATTAGAACATTGAATTTATCCAATGGTATATTTTCATAATTTTTTGTGATAGTCAAATTGTTTGGTAAAAATTTAACAACTTTTAAATATATAATGTATTTTATGACATCATAATGATCCAATACCGATGTAATAAAATACTATAATAGGGTTTTTCAGAAAATATATGTTTTAAATTTAATATATTGTTATTTTATAATTTTTTTATTATTTTACAAAGCCTTAGTGGACCCTCCAAGACTTATAATACATTTTAAAATTTTCAAATGATTTACATGAGAGTGTAACTCGCCTCCGCATAAGAAATAATAATATTTTAATATGTTCGGCCATTTTCCTTATAAAATAATTTTTTCCACGAACCTTTGGAAAAAAAATGGGAATAACAATGGGATGGTTTGTGGTTTTGATTAGTTTAATGTGTAGTGTCCAAAACCTAAATAATAATGAATTTCATCCATCTTCATATATTAACCCACTCAATCTCCCATTCTTCTTCACTCAAAACATTTGGAGGTAGACCTACTCTTTCACTCCTCTATCTATAATCATCCTATGGTTCCCCAATATCCTAAGAATCCACTCTCAAAACTCACCCAATCCACTATGATCACACTTCCAAGTAAGGGATTTCTTCATCTCTCAATTTTTCCCAAGATTATTTATATTGACAAACCATTTAATTACAAATTAATGAAATTTTGGTATGATTTATCACATGTCTTATACTTACATACTTATGTTTTATTGATGATACACCCCTTTCCACTCTCAATAATCCCTCCCATGTACACCTATTACAGTTCCGAAAATCCGTAAGGGATTCCACTCTCCTCATTTACATTCAAGAAATTATTTTGTATTATAAATCTAGATTTCATTACATATGTTGGTAAATTTATCTATATGAAACAATTACTATAAATTTCATGTAAATATTATGAGACACACCTTTCTCTTACATCATCATTTTTTATGAATTCTTATGTCTCACCATTGTGCTGTCGAAATTGCACTCTGATTTTCCAATCCAATGCCATTGTGTAGTGAATATCATGCCCATTTCTATATCAAGAGTAATCACCTATATGATAATTTACTTGTTGAATATATAGTTTGTTTTATTAATTCCTCATTCCTTTATCATTTAATAAATGATGATGTTTAATGAATCCGTGTTATTTGATCTATGTGGCACACTAATGCATGAAATCAAATGATTAATAAGGGTGCGTCCTGATAGTGCTCTAATGCATTGGGTAAGGATTAGTATCATGGTACATCAAGAAAAATTAATGATTAATCGTGATAATTAATGTGAAATGAGGTTTTACACATGATCCATTTGCAATGAGCCTTGGATCTTGCAAATATCATGTTAAATGTTGATGCGACATTTCCATGTTATGATAGTGGTTATATATCATTGCATTATGATAATGATTCTGTTATGCTCCATTGAAATTTATATTTACTAAAATGTATTGTATTATTAATTTATACCTTGTTTACTCCCTTAGTGGGCTTATTAGCTCACTCGTTTCTTATGCATGTTCTCTGGTTATCACATGTAATGCTATATACGAAGGAATGTTTTGGTCAGGTAAAAGAAGTTTTCAATAATGATGTTGTATTTTAGGTTCTATGTTGTTATGTAATGTTACTAATTTCCCAATACACTATAACACTCGATCCATATAGTTATATTCAACGAATATTTATGTAATAAATCATTTATAACTATGTAATAATGACCAGGGATTTTGTAGGTACATTAGCTTTTATAGAGTACATAGTCATGTCTTGCTATAATGGCTTGTATATAGGCATAGTATCTATAAATATTTATGCACATAGACATGAAAAAAATCTATTAAAATGATCCCTAATACCGAAATATGTTTTAGAAAAGGTGAGAATACTTGAGGAAGAAATGAAATTTTGTGTATGCCCTTATATATTCTATGTACAGTTTATATAGTAGTTTGAGTCCCTTGTTCTCTTTAGTGTGAAGTAGTATCTCTATGGTATGATGCCTTGGTCCATCCCAATGATGTTACAGTTTTCCATCATATTCTAACTACAGGATGGGAAATCCACTATGAGATTAAAATTAGGTATAATTCAATAGTACATCCATAGATCCCATGGTGGGATCAATAATCATCTAACATCACTAGGTTGGGTTAGGAATCTCATATATATTTCTTGTAATGGGATGCATATCATAGTGGTTTATACTAGTTAAGGTTAGGATACTTACAAATACCTACGGTGTGATACCATATATATGTATCAACATCATACGGTATCCATTATGTAATACATCATATAAAGGCCCAACTAGGATGATATATCAGAAGAGTGACTTTACTGTTATCAGACTAGTTAAGTGGGATATTTTCGATGTGAATTATCATGAATCCTTGAATATCATCTAGATATGGATGTTTGGTTGTGACAATACAAGTAGACTGGAAATATATATTGAGTATATATTTACTATTAAAAGTATTTTTAATATAGTGATTTAAATTCCTTTGAGATTATGATATGAATACTCTTGCAATGCCTTCTGGTGGGTGATTTTGGGGTTCCCTATTGGTTTTCTATATACTCACCATATATAGGGAATTCCCACACATGTCATTTCATACAATGATTATAGGAATTTTGATGGAGTCCATGGTAGACTAGGAGTATGGGAATAATATTTGAGATAGAAAAACTATTGTTCATACAAGGTGTTGTGTTTGATATTAATCCACTCCTAGATAGTAGGTTAGACTCCATTTAATCCTTTGCTGGGATTGTATTTTGACTATTCTATTTCAAAAAAAAATGTTTCATACAGAAATGTGGGATATAGATGTGTTCATTAATTTTATTATCAATTGTATCTACCTTTTATCATTGCATGGGTGGTTGGAGATGTGAGCATGGGTACATGTAACATAGACTAAGTCTTCTTATGTGTGTGGTATTCAAACTTAGAACTAGTCACTATTGCCTAGGAAATAGGAGGTGGATTTCGGTTGACACATTCACTTACCACTAACTAGAAATGCCGTTGTGGTTTGATTTATTACATAGTGGTATTAGAGGGAGTTTCATAATAGGACCTAAGATTATATATTTTATTTATATGTGTTGGGAATTATGAACTATGTATATAGTTCAAATGTGTTTTGAGATGCTATTTAATTCAAGGGAATCAAGTGGTGGTATAGTATACGATATATAAATTCTCTATAAAAATGATAAATCACTCATTTAAATGGTTCATATAGGTACTAGGTGATTTCAAAACATTAGTACGTTTATTAAATATTAATGGTTAATTGTTTGTAGCTCTATCATGAGTCCTCTACCTTATGATACTCTTTATATATTTTAAGTATTATCTATATTATTATCCATATATAAGAGATACATATTATGATTATATATAAGGATCATGTCGATGATCATCCTTGTAATGAGACATTGGATTATCGTCATGTATAGGAGACATAACCTATATGTGATTCTTCTATTTTTTACAACACATGATGAGTACCATGTTTTACTGAAAATATTGGACTAGCATATGTAATGGTTGAGCATTCTTCATAAGATTCATAGATATAATCCTCTCAGATTTCATTGTGTTCTAAAGCAAAATGAAGTTATGGGTGGTATTGAGTAATTTATATGAGTTATTTTTCTTTTAAGTACACCTATAGATTAGATGGTATTCCGAAAACCAAGCCATATTCACAACTCCATTTAGAGATAGAGGATTTAGGAGTCTTAAATAGATAAATGGGTGACCCTCTCTTTTAAAGTGATCAATCATTTCTACATAAGGAAGTTCTATCTTACCAATTTGTGGGAAGTGTTTATAAAGGTTATTTTTTAAAATTAGAAAGGTATCATGTGTATTGTAGAGTATTCATTGAGGTTCACCATTCATTCATGATACTCCATAGATATGGTTTGAGTTTCATTCGTCATATAAATATTCTTTGAGTATGAATCCCATTTTTTATTCATTATGATGTGATATTCCATCACATTCATACTTTTGAAAGAGTTCTATAGTGATATTTGGTAGTGGAGGGGTTCTTGGTTGAGCAGTCACCCATGGTTGCTGCTAATAAAAGGACGTTTTGAGCATAGAAGTTTACATATCGAAGATGAAATAAAACTCATGGTTCCATGCATGTGAGGAAATTTTATATATTGTCTCAGGATTGAAGTACTATAGTTCTTGGATCACTGTATTATTATTATTAGCAAAGGGAGTGGTAGTGTTTATCTTAATATGTGCAGGGATATCAATCATAAGATTTTTCATGCCAAAACATGTTTTATGGTGATACAGTTGATGGAACTCCATGATTGTGTTAGTGGAAAGATCTAGTATGTATATAAGGAGTATTATGTGAGAGATGATTTGGTAAAATAGTATGGGGTTGCTTATGGTTTCATTTGTTACCACTACGACCCCAAGTGGTCCATTCTAGGATCAAGGATATTTTTGGGCTTAATACCCATCAGATTTTTCGATTATAGGATGTAACATATTTTAATTCTCCACTATAGAATTAGTACATATAAAAAGATACATTATACCCTCTATTTTTTAATATATCCCTTGTTTGAGATCTATATATTCCACTTGAGCCTTTAAATTGACCCTTATAGTTATATAGGTATACTGGATGATATTCAATGATGAAATTATTATTCAAATTATCTAGACTATAAATTTCATGATGGAGGATCAATTTTTATTTTATTCATAGATGGAATGACGATTTATGACATCAATTTTATGCATGGTCTTTCTGCATTTCATGAGAAAATTGAATATTTTAGAATGATGCGGTGTTTATATTATTTTTGAAATGGATTTCATTTCATACTATGATTTAACACAACATATTGTGTAACACCCCAAGATTTCTTAGTGTGTTATTTCTTCAAAATAATTCAATAACTTGCACTACATGCAACACCGAGTTAAAGCGCACCATGACTTACCAAACAAGCCGTTCAAAATAGGTTATTAATAGTATTAACTAAATTTTAAACTTTATATAATCCATATAATTTTAGAATCCATATTATGAGATTTTTAGACATAATGTAAGAACAAATTCATTTTTTCAGATAAAAGAAGTATTTTTCAAAAATGCACTTTTACCAACTTTAATAGTGATTCCATTTTAAATCCAATATTTTAAACTTTTATATATTCAATTTGACTAAATAAATCTATTCTTTAGAAGGGGGACATAAAAAAAATTTTACAATGTAACACCCCAAGCTTCTACGGTACGCTTCTCTTTGAATAATGTGATAGTGTGTGTTGTACGCAACATCGAGTTCTAACACACCATAACCAATCAAACTAGCCGTTATGAATAGTAATACCTAATTTTTTAAATTTTATAAATTATATCTCTCAAAATGGACATCATTTTTGGATTTGGAATATCGAAAATAGCCTCAGGTGAAATTTTGGAACTTTTCGCATAACTTTAATATTTTGATGAATAGTGAAAATTACTAAATTTTAATTAAAAAATACTTTTTAATTGAAATAATTAATATTGATAAATTATGAAATTGAGTGTTTTTAAAGTATATTTAGAATATATTTTTACCTTTTAATTCATTATTTGTCATTGGACATAATTTCACAATTAAACCAGACATAAACAACTGCCAATCTTTTGATAGTTATTATCTCTTAAAAACACGCTTTTTGTTTGAACAACGAGAATTAATTTTAAATTAATTTCTACCACTTCTTTGTTTTGAAATTGGAAAAATGGATTCAATATTTGAAATCAGGTTTTTCAAATTGTGTAAATAGGTAAATTTTATTTTTAGACATTTTGAATAATTAGTTCGGTAAATATTTTATTTACCACGGTTAAAAGGTAAATCTGGTAAATAAGGGCTAGAAAAATATTATAATAATAACAAATTACCCTAAAACGTGTCCTAAACATATTTTTTGATACATGTCCGACCATGTGCATCTTTGGGTAGATTTTTGGACCCCATGGAGCCACTTGAAAATGATAATGACACTTTATATTAATTAACTTAAAATGAATACAAAAATGACACAAGCATATAACTTTAAGAAAATTTTTTTTTACATAGGGTTAAATATGTTGGATTTTCGACTATAAATATTCATTAGAAAGATACAAATATTTCCTACATAAGGATATTTTATTTATAATTTTTAGACATTAAATAATTTAATTTATTTATGAAACAATGATGATGCAGTAATTACCATAATAGTGAAAAATTAAAATAATTGATATTATAAATACCCAAATAAATATAATTGGAAAATTTTATTTAATTAAAATAATTTTATACGTTAAGATTAAATATTAGGATTTATTTAATTGGATTTTTTCGAAATAATCATTCTGTTATGAGTTTCACAAAAATCAATTATTGAATAGTGTCAAAAATGACATAAAAGAGTTTTTAAAACAAATATTATATTATTAATTGATAGTAAATTCATAAAAATATAAGGATCAGCCAAAATAGTTATATCATGATATTTTTATCATTAATGGACCACTTTTGGGTCTCTTAGATTTATATAGTAAGTTTCTTAACCATTTAATATAAAAATACAAAGAGACATTGTAAAAGTGAAACTAATTAACTAAGAGTTAATACTTAATGATAAGGTCACTATAATGACCCAAACCTGTCTAAATTCTATTGGTTGAGTGGTTTTCAACCGATACCCACCTTAAAATTTAAATAATCCACTTTTGAGCCATTAGAATCCGAATATGCATTTATTATAAGATAATAGTTTTAGCATTTTCAAAGGTGCCCATCACCCCTCTTATAAAAGGGCACTCCCCCTTCTCACTAATTCACACATTCAAAGCCCTTTGTCTCAGCCAAAACCTGCCCAAATACTCTCTAAACTTCCCTCACTACATCCTAGAGGCCTTACTTTAGTATGAAAGCCGATGTAAGGATCCCTTTTGATCAAATCAAAAGGAGGATCCCGAAGAAGAGGTAATGATTTCACCACCCTTTTTCAAGTTCCTTTCTTCTTCCACTTCTTCTTTCTTTGTTATTAACATTATAAAATAATAACACGAGTATATTATATAAACTTTGATGTTATTATAAACATTTTACAACCATATTTCAGTATTCTATCCATCCTTTGAATAAAATGTCACCATACGTGCGTACGTACGACTTACCGTCTCCAGGTCGTGGTGTAATTGTTATTAAATAAATTACTATTTGTATGTGTATAATAATGATGAGTAATTCATGTAAATAATAAATATAACATGATAATTATTCTTTATATATGATATAAAATCCAATTATATATTATTTTAATATCAAAAGAATGATATTTTCGCTCGTGCGTACGTACGGACTTCCGTCTCCACGAACGCGATGAAATTCATTCTCTATCGTATCCATTCAAGTATAATTATCATTTTATGATTTAAAAATAATGTTTAAGGACTTTATATCATTCTGTATATGAATAAGATACAACCAATCAATGACAACC
This sequence comes from Viscum album, assembly GCA_963277665.1. Classification (NCBI taxonomy): domain Eukaryota; kingdom Viridiplantae; phylum Streptophyta; class Magnoliopsida; order Santalales; family Viscaceae; genus Viscum; species Viscum album. The sequence goes on along the minus strand of OY728147.1, from coordinate 1,721,166,684 downwards.
ACAGCTTACATAACAAAACATATAAAAGAAAACGAGTAAGTTAACACCGGAAACAACGATAATTCTAAGATATTATTAACAAAGCAATGTTAAAAGATCATATATGATATGAATGTATATGATTCTTTTATAATTTAATAAAAACTATTTCACCATTATACAGGAGGTTAACCTACCCCCAACCAAGGAAAAGTACATGGTAAGGGTTTATTTTGCAATCTCTTCATTATTCGAGGTTGTTTATATGTCATAATCTACTGGGATTTCATTATCATCCACATCCATGTTTCTTAGAAATTTTTTTCAATTTTTTTTACTATTTACAAATAATATGGGTTAGAGTCTTTTATACCCTTGTATGACTTTTTATATGAGGTTTATAAAGGAATCTTTCTGTCATTTTCCAAACAAGGTGCTTTTAACCTTTTCAACAAAATTAAGGTAAGAATATTTTTTAACTTATACGGTGGGTACGGCTATTCTCCACCGTTATAAAATCGTTGAAGCTTACCTTACAAGCTTATAAGAATATTTTCAAAGTAAATGTTTTATTTTATAATTATCTAGATTTTAAATGATTTCAAAATGATTCTTTTAAAAATTACTGAAAGGTACTCGATAATCAAAAAAATAATTCTAAATGTTTTAATGATTTATCTTTCTAAATATTTTTAATTAATGTCCTTGTTTTCAAAATGATTTTAAGGATTTATTTATCTTGAAATGAATGTTTTGAAATGATATTTCTTTTCAAAAGTTTCAAAGTGGTATGGGACACTTTGATTCCAAAAATCTCTTTTAAATTACTTCCTTAATAAATGTGTTACTTTTAAATGATTTAAAAAAAGAGATATTTCTCTCAAATAGTTTTGATTTCATCTATGTCAACATCCTTTGATGGATTTTAAGTTTATTTGAAGTTGATTTATTATGATACAGAACTTCCATATTGTTTTGAAGTTTTTGTGATGTGTTTGACTGTGGATGTATTATTTTTATACCATTCATGGTTTATGGATGAAGAATTTACATTTCGTATGATAGTTTTAATATGAATGTTTATGTTATGTTTAAACCTTTTCATATGGGAATGCATTAGACATAATATGTGACGGGTGGAGCCCACTATATCTCCTCGATGCATCGGTTGGTCTCATGATACAAATGAGTGTCTTGGAACAAGGCATTGACAAAATCTTATTTGTTGTCTTGGCACGAGGCCTTGGCTATGTGGTTATGATAGTCTAGCATTATGCATTCCATCATTATGAAAGTGGTTATTTATATTGCATGTGATTATTCGATTAGTAGAATATCCATTTGAAAAAGTAAATGGCATTATTTCAGTTTATTTTTTCCATACTATGATGATGTTTATGTTTAAAAGGATTTTGTTTTAGTTATACATTGCCTTAAATGTTTATGCTTATTTATGAAAGTTTCCGCTGTATTTCTTACCATTACGGAGCAGTTGAGCTCACCCCTTTATATGTTTTATTTTTTTTCCAAGATTCTAAGAAGTATATTGTGATTGATAGGAAGGGTTAAGACAAAGGGAATAATGGAATTCATAAATGATTATTTATGTTGTTTTTTATGTTATGAAGTGTAATGTAACATTCATTTATGTAATCTATTTTTCAAGACTGCTAAACTATTCGGTCCTTTGGGACTTGATTCCTTGTAATCATGCCAATGTATTAAAATAATGCACCAACTCTGGGTAACTGGGGTCGTGGAGTTACAGTTGGTATCAGAGGAAGTTTATAAATAACCTTGGAAACTAGATTAAGATAAACTCTGATTATAGCACATAGCCCTAAAATAGACTTTGAGGATTAGTATAGAAGAACTTCCTATAATTTTGGTATTATAGATATTTTTTGAGTTTTTCGAGAAATACATCCCTGTCTGTATACGAGTAGGTAGAGGCGGCTCTGGCACAGATGTACCTAGGGGTAAAACCCAAAAACACCGCTTTGAGCTAGACTCGAACAGGAACTCGTGCACGACAACGGGCCTTGCTGCACTCTTGGTTACGACACTCCTGGGGGATATGCTTAGGATAATTCTCATTTTATTTACAAACCATTATGAAGGGCTCATGAGTATATACTTACTCAAAAAAACATTTTTTATGATTGTGGATTATATCCCTAAATTGTTCAATTTTCATTAGGAATTATTTATTTCAATTCATAAACTGACCTAGTTTATGCTATTGTATAGAAATGGCACCCAGTAGAAGGAATGTGAACTCCAGTAATACGTATGATCCAAAGAGTAAGAAGGATCGTATCTTTCATGGTATTAAGACATCATTTAGAAGGGAAATAGTCTCCCATGTATTATCATCCTATGAAGAAATAATATCATGTGTGTATAAGATAACTAAAGAGTTTACTGAGTCCTATGGCTTTGAAGGGAAGCAATATAAGAAAAGGTTTGAAAAGAGAAAGATGGATAAAGGGAAGAGGGAAAAGAATAATTTTCCCATATATGATAACTGTGGGAAGAAACACCCAGGAACATTCCTGAAAGGAATGGGATTTTGTTGTAAGTGTGGAGAAAAAGGGCACAAATCACGTGATTGCAAGGGTAAGAAAATGGTTTAAAATTTACAATGCTTCATTTGCAAGGAGTTTGGACACTACACAAACCTATGTCCCAGTCATCAGACTATGCCACCAATGATGCTATTGGATAATAATCATGTTATGATACTACCGCAGATGAAGAGGAATTATTAGTGTTCTTATGTTGATTATGTCATTTGAGTGTTGTATCAACAATGTACTTGTTATAATAATTATGGAGTATATAAGGATTGTACTGAAATAATATTTCATTAAGGACTTGAGATTGTCTAGATCAAAGAAATGTGACTCAATAGCAGGATAATTTTTTGGAAAATATATGGTTTAGATAATGATAAACCATAATATAGTTCTGATACCGAGGTAATGATTTTGGAATAATACATGATTGATTTGGATAAATTATATTGGATATTTTTTACTACCTTGAAAGTGATTAATGATTTGTATATTCCATCATTGTTGGGGTTTACAACATTTCTGGATTGAAGGATTATATCCATTATTATTTAAGAAATAAGGGATCATGAATGTAATCAATAAGGTTTTATGGTAATTCAGGATGTTGTAGTGTTATAAAACAATTCACGATGAAGGTGTTCACATGTTATTACGCAGCAAAAAGGATCTTCATTTTTGGACTAAAGCATTTTGGATAGTTCTAGTTTGGATTATTTTTGGACTTCCATAAAAGGACAACCCGGAGGTTGAGTGGCAACCCATCGTGTCCGGCAAGGCCACGAGACTTGAACCCACAACCGAAGGGCAACAAGGGTGTATCACCTACCACTGGCCCACGTAATGTCTGGGATTAAATAATGTAGTTTTTTTAAAAGATCTGGAAGATGAATTATAAATTCGTTTTTTTGGAACCCTATATGAATAGAAGAAATAGAATAATTTTTTACGTTCTATTATCTTTCAGAGAGAAAGATGTGTTTGTGGTAGAAATTAGTTAAAGGATGGAACTCTACTTGTCAAAAATAATATTTTTCTTCTTCTCTTATTCTATGAAGAAATTAATTATTATACTTTATTTAAGGAATACTATAACCAAAAATGTAGTATCTTAATACCCTATGTTTTGTTGAACCGATGGTATTTCAAATCATCATAGATTGATGAATTTAAGGACCTCAATTTTACTCTTGTTTGTGATTGATGACCTAAATAAATACCTATAAATATTTATTTTTTTCCTCCAATTATATGTCTCTAATATCCACCAATATTCTCCTAATCAAGATCATAATTTGTTGGTGACCCTTTCATTTCTCTTTTCCTCATATTAAGACTAAATTTTAGTAACCCAATTTCCGATGTGGGTTTTCCAACAAAGATATTTTCTATTTTCAACCTTTTATTTTCGAAAACAATTTCAAATTGTGAGGACGCAATTTATTGAAGGAGGGGAGAATTTAACACCCCAAGATTTCATATTGTGTTATTTCTTCAAAATAATTCAATAACTTCCACTACACGCAACACTGAGTTAACGCGCACCATGACAAACCAAACAAGCCGTTCAAAAGATGTTATTAATAATATTAAGTAAATTTTAAAATTTATATAATCCTTATAATTTTAGAATCCATATTATGAGTTTCATAGACATAATCTAAGAACAAATTTCTTTTTTTTCAGATAAAAGATGTTTTTTTCAAAAATGCACTTTTACCAACTTTAATAGTGATTCTTTTTTAAATCCAATATTTTAAACTTCTATATATTCAATTTGACTAAATAAATTTATTATTTATAATTGGGACATAAACAAATTTATAATGTAACACCCCAACCTTCTACGGTACACTTCTCTTTAAATATTGTGATAGCATGTGTTGTATGCAACATCGAGTTCTAACACACCACAACCAATCAAACTAGCCGTTAAGAATAGTAATACCTAATTTTTGAAATTTTAGAAATTCTATATCTAAAAATGGATATAATTTTTGGATTCAGAATATCGAAATTATCCTAGGTTGAAATTTTTTTACTTTTCAGATAAATTTCATATTTTGATGAATAGTGAAAATTACTAAATTTTTATTAAAAACTAGTTTTTAATCGAAATAAATAATATTGATAAATTATGAATTTGAGTGTGTTTAAATTATATTTAAAATATATTTTACCATTTAATTCAATTTTTTTCATTGGACATAATTTTCACAATTAAACCAGACATAAACAAGTGCCAATCTTTTGATAGTTATTATCTCTTAAAAAACGCTTTTTGTTTTAACAACGAGAATTAATTTTAAATTAATTTCTACCACTTATGTGTTTTGAATTTATAAAAATAGATTCCATATTTGGAATCAGGTTGTTCATATTGTGTATATAGGTAAATTTTATTTTTAGACATTTTGAATAATTATTTCGGTAAATATTATATTTACCATGGATAAAGGGTAAATCCGGTAAATAAGGGTTAACAAATAATATTATAATAAAAACAAATTACCCTAAAACGTGTCCTAACCTTATTGATTGATACATGTCCGACCATGGTCATCTTTGGGTCGATTTATGGACCCCATGGAGCCACTTGTAAGTGATAATGACACTTTATATTAATTATGTTAAAATGAATACAAAAATGACACAAGCATATATCTTTTAGAAAAACAATTTTTACATAGGTTTATATATGTTGGATTTTCGACTATAAATATTAAATAGAAATATAAAACGATTTCCTACATAATTATATTTTATTTATAATTTTTAGACATTAAATAATATAATTTATTTATGACACAATGATGATGCAATAATTACCATAATAGTGAAAATTTAAAATAATTGATATTATAAATACCCAAATAAATATAATTGGAGACTTTTATTGAATTAAACTAATTTTATATGTTAATATGAAATATTATTATTGATGTAATTGGATTTTTCGAAGTAATCATTCTGTTATGAGTTTCACAAAAATCAATTATTGAATAGTGTCAAAATTGACATAAAAGAGTTTTTAAAACAAATAATATATTATTAATTGATATTAAATTCATAAAAATCTAAGGTTAGGCCAAGAGACTTATATCATGATATTTGTATCATTAATGGGCCACTTGGGGGTATCTAAGATGTATATAGTAATTTTATTAATAGCATAATATAAAAATACAAAGAGACATTGTAAAAGTGAAACTAATTAAATAAGAGTTAATACTTAAATATAAAGTTACTATAATGACCCAAACCTATATAAATTATATTGGTTAAGTTGTTTGAGACCCATACCCACCTAAAACTTTAAATAATCCACTTTGGAGACATTAGAAACTGAATATGAATTTATTATAAAATAATAGCTTTAGCTTTTCCAAAGGTGCCCCCCACCCCTCTTATAAAAAGGCAGTCCCCCTTCTCACTAATTCACACATTCAAAGACCTTTGGATCGGCTAAAACATACCCAAATACTCTCTCAACATCCTTAACTACATTCAAGAGGCCTTCCTTTAGTCAGACATGAAACTTAAAGAGCCCTTTTGATCAAATCAAAAGAAAAAACCCGAAGAAGAGGTAATGATTTCACCACCCTTTTCAAGTTTCTTTCTTCTTCCACTTCTTATTTTTTTTATTACCATTATAAAATAAAAAATCCAGTATATTATATATAATTTTTTGTTATTATAAACATTTTACAACCATATTTCAGTATTCTATCCATCCTTTGAATAAAATGTCACCATACGTGCGTGCGTACGGCTTACCGTTTCCACGTCGTGGTGTAATTGTTATTCAATAAATTATTATTTGTATGGATATAATAATGATGATTAATTCATGTAAATAATAAATATAAAATGATAATGATTCTTTATATATGATATACCATCCAATTATATATTATTTTAATATCAAAATAATGATATTGTCGCTCGTGCGTACGTACGGACTACCGTCTCCATGAATGCGATGAGATTCATTCTTTATCGTATCCAATCAAGTATAATTATCATTTGATGATTTAAAAATAATGTTTAAGTACTTGATATAATTCTGGATATGAATAAGATACAACCTATCCATGAAAACCACGACTTACATTACAAAACATATAAAAGAAAACGAGTAAGTTAACACCCGAAACAACGACAATTCTAAGATATTTTTAACAAAGCAATGTTAAAAGATCATATATGATATGAATGTATATGATTATTGTATAATTTACTAACAATTATTTCACCATTATACATGAGGTTAACCTACCCCCAACCAAGTAAAAGTACAAGGTAAGGGTTTATTTCGTAATCTCTTCATTATCCGAGGTTGTTTATACGTAATAATCTACTGGGATTTCTTTATCATCCACATCCATGTTTCGTAGAAATGTATTTCAATTTTTTTTACTATTTACAAATAATATGGGTTAAAGTCATTTATACCCTTGTTTGAATTTTTATAAGAGGTTTATTAAGGAATCTTTCCGTCGTTTTCTAAACAAGTTGCTTTTAACATTTTCAACAAAATTAAGGTAAGAATGTTTTTTAACTTATACGGCGGGTGCAGCTATTCTCCGCCGTTATAAAATCGTTGAAGCTTTCCTTACAAACTTATAAGAATATTTTCAAAGTAAATGTTTTATTTTATAACTATCTATCTTTTAAATGATTTCAAAATGAATATTTTAAGAATTTCTGAAAGTTACTCTTTATCAAAAAAAGAATTCTAAATGTTTTAAAGATTTATCTTTCTAAATATTTTTAATTAATGTCCATGTTTTCAAAATGATTTTAAGGATTTATTTATCTTGACATGAATGTTTTGAAATGATATTTCTTTTCAAAAGTTTCTAAGTGGTATGGGACACTTTGATTCCAAAAATTTCTTTTAAATTACTTCCTTATTAAATGTGTGACTTTTAAATGATTTAAAAAAATAGATATTTCTCTCAAATAGTTTTGATTTCATCTATGTCAACATCCTTTGATGGATTTTAAGTTTATTTGAAGTTGATTTATTATGATACAGAACTTCCATATTGTTTTGAAGTTTTTGTGATGTGTTTGACTGTGGATGTATTATTTTTATACAATTCATGGTTTATGGATGAAGAATTTAAATTTCGTATGCTAGTTTAAATATGAATGTTTATTTTATGTTTAAACCATTTCATATGGTAATGCATTGGACTTAATATGTGACGGGTGGAGCCCGCTATAGCTCCTCGATGCATCGGTAGGTCTCATGAGACAAATGAGTGTCTTGGAACAAGGCCTTGACAAAATCTTATTTGTAGTCTGGGCACAAGGCCTTGGATATGTGGTTATGATATTCTGGAATTATGCATTCCATCATTATGAAAGTGGTTATTGATATTTCATGTGATAATTCTATTAGTAGAATATCCATGTGAATAAGTAAATGGCATTATTTCATTTTATTTTTGTCATACTATGTTGAAGTTTAAGTTTAAAAGGCTTTTGTTTTAGTTATACATTGCCTTAAATGTTTATCCTTATTTATGAAAGTTTATGTTGTATTGCTTACCCTTACGGAGCGTTTGAGCTCACCCCTTTCTATGTTTTATTTTTTCCTCAGGATTCCAAGAAGTATATTGTGATTGATATGAAGGGTTAAGACAAGGGAATAATGGAATGAATAAACAATTATTTATTTATTTTTGTATGTTATGAAGTGTAATGTAACATTCATGTATGTAATCTATTTTCCAAGACTGCTAAACTAATCGGTCCTTTGGGACTTGATTCCTTGTAATCATTCCAATGTATTAAAATAATGCACCGACTCTGGGTAACTAGGGTCGGGGCATTACATATTTTATAGTGGACTAATATCATAGAAGATGAAAACAATTAACCCTTTTTATGATAGTATAACCATTAGAGTAGTGAATGTCGTGGTCCTCTTGCGTCTTCTTATAGTGGAAGAGTTTGAGGATGACATTCTTGATGAGTTTATAATAGTTTCTCCCCGTCGAGAGATATAATTATTCATTTAAATTCACCCATGAAGTACCTCTATATAAATAACCATATATTGGAATCTAACATAGAGATTCATGTGCTAAATTTATAGTTGGGGGAGTTACAGATGAACTTATCTATCTTACACATCATGTCACACATGGTATCCCCATTTTTTTCAAAAAGAAGGAAGAGGATATCTTGAGGTTTTGTGTGGATTTCATTTTTCTGAATAATTTGATCATTACTAATTTTTATCCACTACCAAGAATTATAATACATTTCATCAAATTTAAATGGAATCAGTGGTTCTTTAATATTGACCTCATGTTGGGATACTACAAGCTCACACTATTATTGGAGGATATAAAAACAGGGCAATATAAATGTGTATAAGGTTACAAAATGTACATGGAGATTCATTATAGAATGTAAAATTCCTTATTTATGTTCATAAGACTCGTGAAATGGATCATCCAACCAATCATTAATTGTGTTGTCATAGTCTGATTTGATGAAATCATAGGGTAATCTATGTTAGTGTAGGAGAACAATAGACACTTTAGGATAGACTTGGACACACCATGATATATAAGTAGTTTTGGGAAGCTATCAAATATTTAGATTTGGATTTGAGAGGACAACATCACAGGACATGTCATCTCAATAGTGGGAATAGTAGTGGAAAGATAATATTAGAGGTAGTGATAGCTTGGGAGCCAACTAAGCATGTGATTATGTAGTATAGATTCATTTGGTTGTTAGGAAAATGTAGGATATTCATAAATAATTTTTTGAACATATCCAGAACCTTGAAGAAATTTTACCAAATGGTAAAAACTCTCAAATTGATAGATATGTGCCTGCATGATTTGCAGGGGTTGTAGTGGAGGCTGATGAAAACAAAAATCTTGAAATTACCCTAGGAGGGTGTATGGTATGTAGTGTTATAAGATTTCCCAAAAAATAGGTTGGGATGCATATTTAGTATGTTATTGACTATGGAACCTAGTAACTGAGACCCAATGAAAATAATTATAAGACCCATTATCTAGGGATATTTTATGCAGTCTTTGAAATGAAGATGTAGCAACAATAACTTATTGGTGAGTGATTTATCATCAAATATTATCATAAGAGTCTCATGAATGTCTTTTCAAATAAGGATCATAAAAAGAGATATATATGTTTTCAAGTGATCCAAAAGTAATATAGAATAATTATAGTCTATACTCTCATAAGGGGTAACATGGTGAAGATTATATTAGAATTAGATTATGTTTATTTTCAATGAGTTCTCTGTAATGATTTTGTCTCTCATTATAGGTTTCCATAGTATATTAGAATGGTTCAAGAGTACTCTAGTTGATGTTTGTTACACATCCTCTTCTATATCATGTTAGGGATACACATCATGGAGATACTGACTATAAGTCCTTTTGTGTCTAGAATATCCAATATAAGTGATATAAATGGTTTTTATAACGTTTTGGAGCACACCATCCATTTTTAATGGTAGAAAATTTATTAGAGGAGGTTTTGAGGGATTTTTGTACATCCTAAAATGTTGTATATCCATGTTTGAAAAATATATATAAGGACCTTCAATGATAGCTTGGGTTTCCATGAATGATTAATTGTTTATAAAATTTTGTCTCTAAATGACCAGATTTTTAGTAGGAGAAGAATGGGAACCATGTTCTACTGAATTTATCTCAATCCCATCATGTGACAATGGGAGAATGGAATTGTATATCCCTGAAATTAATAATGGGTATTAAATGATATTCGATATGAAACAATGTAGTCTTGGTGATCAAAGAATGACTCCTCAAGTCCTCCCACTTCTCATACACCCGAGAGATGAGATCAATATAATGTTTGAGAAGAAATATAATTTAGTATATAGTCCAACATTATTGAGTTACCTTGATCATAATTTTAGAATACAGTTATTTATTTATATAAAAGTTATTTTAAAGGAATTAAGAAGGAATTTGGGACATAGTAACATTTGTCATTTCATTATATCTCTTAAAAATTTCCATATAGGGTATACCATTCAAGATCTGGTGGTTCATGCTTGAAGAATTCATCTTGGAATTTTACATAGTTGTGAGGATCAGAGACTGTTGGTGGATTTTTTGAATAATAAAATTTATCACCACAACATCATTACGGCCCTATTCATGGCCTTTTATGGGAGACACTATAGATATCCATCATGATGGAATAAACATGGGGAGTCAACTGTCATGGGAACATAGATAGTGAATGTGATAAGAGAGAATGTTTTTATCATCTAAGAGCATATGAATATTAAAAAAACCATTATATGTATTATGGAGACCGATGAATATGGACATTGGAATTCAATTACGGGACTATATTTTCCAAAAAAAATCACCCCGAAGTGGAATGTGAAGATTTAACTAGGGTGGTATGTTATTAATGATGATCACCAAACCATTCAAAATTATACATATCATCACCATAGTGGTGTAAAACAATACCTAAAAACATAGCTAGAAAATGTACAAGATATATTTCATTTTTCATTGAGGTGAAGGAATGTGAATTAACCATTACCAGTTATCAACTATGACAAGCTCGAAATTGATTGTCGAGATACCATCACTAAGTACCATATATAGATTTCATATTATAAGGATAAGATCCACCATCTATGATCAATTATTTCATTACATGTATGGTTAGTGGATGATAATATTTAGGAGACCTAGGGGACTAGGAGAACATGATGCGTGCTTAGTACCCTCACATATTCTAGTACTTTTTCATCATGTAGATCGATGAGGTGGGGAGAATGTAATGAATCATTTTTTTTCAAATTAAAACATTTTAATATTTTATAGACCACTTTTATGTCTTTGAACTCAGTCATTGTGGAATTCTAGGGCATTGAAAGGCTCAATAGTTATAAACTTAAAATATTATATATATTATATCCCGCACATACAATTTTTTGAAATAATGTAATAACTCCCAAAATGATTATCATATTGGAAATATGATTTTTCAAATAAATACAAAAGGTAGTTTTTATAGAAGACCTTAAATAATGTTTATTTAGGTAAGGTTTTTTGTTAATGAGGATTTTTGTGTGTATTAATAAAATAATAAATTAATAAGTTTATATTATTGTTTTAACTTCGGAAGACCTAAAATCATTTATTAAATTATCATTATGGAAGAAAACTTGGTATTGATTCGTAAACCTAGTAATTTTGAAAGAATCCAGTGGGTGGATAGTAGTTTGATTAATAACAACAAATTGATGGTTTAAGACTACTGTACCAAAGGAGATCCTGGATCATGAAAATGATGGACAACATTCAACTATTCAACATAAAAAATTATTCAAACTCATGGTTCAGAAGTGGTTTATTTAGATTTATCCTATTTTTTATCCCATTACCAATGCAAATAAATTAACTATGAAGAAATTCATTAAAGAACTAATGGTTGATTACATTTGATGTATATATATTCAATGAAATTAGAGTTGATATTTCATTGATTATACCCAGAATTTATCAGTAATTTCAACAATGAAAAGAATGCATACCAATAAATCAAGGAAGATCATTCCACATCATTATGATTTTTTAGGTTTCTAACATATTAATCATGAGATTATTATTATTATTATTCATTTTAGTATGTGATTTGAGATTTACCCACTGACAGAACATTGAAAAATCATTATTTTCTTAACTGATTGATACTATTTGTTCAGATTCAGGATCGATGGAATGATTGCGATTTGATGATGACAACAGATGATCTGTTGATGACATTGAGAATGTTTGTGTGTTTATAGTTTTAGTGGTGCAGAGAAACATCCACTAATTCATTAGCCTAATAAGTGTCCAGAATAATCCCACCAATGTGGTAATGGATCAATAAATCATATATCTAAGTTTGTTTGTAAATTTAGTGGTTGATTTGAAGGGGATGGTGATACTAGCGAGATACATGATGCTTGTAGATTATATAAAAATTATATACTAACTTAGTTTTTAGTTCAAACAATACACACCCTCTACTCCCATGGATATAGTAGTAAGGTTTTGGCAAAATAAAATATAACACAACATGTGGGGCCAGCAGAAAACCTTTTGTCTCATGAAAGGTCAATCGATATGAATGGACTTGACCAGCAACACAGTCACAACCCAAATACCTAGGAATGACCTAGTAAATGGATGCAAACAGAAAAAAAGTACCCAAAAACCAAAAATTAAATAGGAATGAGAAAATTACACAGGAAGTATCTATAAAAAATTGGAATGCGCAAAAGTATACAAGTAGACTCGGGTTAGCCAATCATCATAGTATATACACATATACATTTTTCATTTCATTGAATAGTATTTTTAATACATTATTCACTAATGTGTGGATCATTATCTCTATGGTGAATATATTTGGTCCATCCCTATAATAGTATAGTGTGGAATCATGTCCCTAGTATACAATTTGAAACCTTCTATTAGATTAATCTTAGATGGAGTTCATTGTTCTATCCATGTGGCCCATATTGTATGTAACACCCCAGGTAAATAAAGAATATTACATTTTCACATTTATCAATATTATTGAATAAAATACTAATATTACTTCAAAGGGGACGCTATGCTCGATGGCGTACCCAATACGCAACAACGAGTTTCTTGGGAATCTTATGTTGCACTCTAATAATAAAATAATATTATTTTAAATGGTAGTTAACGCCTAGCCGTTGTAATGGAGGGAATGAACAGTACAAACTAAAAAATTATTATATATGTTTGTCAAAAAATTTTACTCTTTACAATAAATTTTAGAGGATTAAAATTGTGAATAAATCCAATTTTAAGCGTAAACATTCTAATATTCTATAAAAGGTCGATTAACCACCTTTTGATGGCGAACCTCTTTTAAATCAACTTTTTGAAAATTTTATGTGTTATATTTGACAAAATAAAATTCTTGTTTAGAATCGGGAAATAAAAATTTACTTTGTGTAAATTTTTGGTATTTTTTCGATAAAGTTCATTTTTTAATGAATAGTGAAAAATGTTGTATTTTAATTAAAAAACTCTTTTTAATCTAATTTATTTATATGATTAGATTATATTTTGAATTGGTTTTAAAGTGAAATTAGAATATTTTTTTACCATTTAATCCAATAGAGGTCGTTGAAATTAATTTCACTATGAAATTGGACTTAAACTAGTGTCAATATTTTGATATATATTGTTTCATAAAAACACACTATTTGTCATGACAACGGGAATTAATTAATAAATTAATTAATTTAAATTATATGATTTTTAATTTTTTAAAATATATATCATTTTGTAATTTGGAATATAAAATATAGCTTAGTTTGAGGTTTTGGTATTTTTCTGAAAAACATCACTTTTTGATGAATATTGAAACCACTAAGTGGTACTTAAAAAACCGATTTTTCGTTTAAATGAAACTTTACCACTTCTATGTTTTTAATTTCAAAAATACAACATACATGGTTTTCATTAGGAAGTAAAATGTGGTTCAATGGGATTAAAATAAGTTTTTGGTGAATAGTAACTTTAATGTTTTTAATCGCGATTAGAGGTAATTAGTGTAATTTAAGGTTAAAATAATGTTTTATTAATATGTAATGAATGTGACACATGTCCTACCCTTATTGTATGTGTCATGACCGACCAAAAAAATACATTGGTCAACTTGGGGACCCCATGGAGCCACTTTGGTTGGAAAATGACATTAATACCTTTTTATTTAAAGTTAAAATTAAAATGTCACACACATGTGTTGTTTTACTAAATCAATTTTTACATGGGGTTATATAAGTCATATTTTTGACTATAAATATTAATTATAAATCTAAAAGGATTTCCTACATCATGATATTTTTTTTATAATTTTATGACATTAAATAAATTAATTTATTTATGACACCGTGATGATGCAGTGATTACCTCATAAATGAAAGATTAAAATAAAATGAAAAGATAATGTAAACACTAAGACATTAACTTTCCAAAAACCTATTGTATGTGTGTATTTCTAACTATTATCACCTTATACTCGAAATATATAATTATGGGACCTTTAAAATCCGAAAATCATTTTATAATAAAGTAATATTTTATAACTTTCCAAGAGTGCCCCTCTTCTCCTCTTATAAAAGGCCCCCACCTGTACCACCATACACACACCTATCAATCCTTTGGATCGTCCAACCCCTTACCATTTCATCTATCCACATCCTTCTATTCATCATTGGAGCCTCACATTGGGCAGAATCCTTTTCTAGGAAGCCTTTGAGCATAAATCAAAGAGAGTTACCCGTTTTAAAGGTAGTGTTTTCTCTTGTGTTCTTATGTATTATTTTGCTTCTCCAACCCCATAAACACTTTTTATTATTTTCTTTTGTAACAACACCAGTATATTCAATATACTAGTATGTTTTTATGTGAATTATTCTAGCTACACTTACACACACCTTCATCTAATGGTTAAAGAACATACTGTTTCTCGGGTTGGCGATTTTCTGCCTCACGAAACGATGATTGTTCAATATTCTTTTAACTCATTTAAAAGTGGCCATTATGATGTAATTATATTTTATATATGATATATATGGTATTTATTTTTACTATATTCTTTTGTATTTTATATATAAAACATACCATTATTCTTTTCATGTTTTTCAAATTCGATATTTTCATATGAGGAAGTGTGGACTACCGCCCCCTCAAGTGATGTGACTCGTTAATTCAATACATGGAATGTATAAATAATGATATTAATGAACATATGTGACCTATATAACATATATATTATAATAGAATTATAATATATAGATATATATATCTCATTTATTTTTAATTCCATTAATATGACAAAAAATGAATATAGCGTTCATGCGTACGTACGACCTACCGTCTCCATGAACGGTGCTTTTCATTTTTTATCTCCAAATGTTATGGAATAGTATAAAATGAATATGTACTGGATATATATGATATTTTAATCATTAATACTATTCTTTAAATGATTTACTTATAACTACATGGGCAATCATTTTCAAACAACTTCATTTTTTTACTCATGTACCAAACATTGGGAAAAACATCTGATATGAACTAACATTATTAAACAATTATTATAACATTATAATATTTGATATGAACTAAATAATAATATTTAAAGGAGATCCTTAAGAAATTATAAATTTACCAATGTTT
This sequence comes from Viscum album, assembly GCA_963277665.1. NCBI lineage: Eukaryota > Viridiplantae > Streptophyta > Magnoliopsida > Santalales > Viscaceae > Viscum > Viscum album. The sequence continues at coordinate 1,721,150,867 of OY728147.1, read as the reverse complement.
ATTATTCAGGAATATAAATAAACGAACAAGACAAGTCGGACTTGAGGTAAGGGATCCGACCTCTTGCTTTCTTTTCAAGTACCCTCTTTTATGTCATTTCATTTATGCTCCATGTTATTATTTTGGAGGATGTTATTTTATATTAACCATACTGTAATTTTTATTTTTATATGATGAGATACCCATTATTACTATCATCAGTTCTTTTTTTAGTATTTTTAAGTGGCGCCGTTAGGCTGCCGAGTTTTCGTAAGAGATTTTTCATCTCACATTTATTCCCATGAGATTTATTCTACATTTGCCACCATTTCCTTTGAGTGGTATATGTACTGCCCATTATAATACTATTTGTATAATATACGTTCATTTATGAGTATTTAAATCAATGTTGTATTTTCCTTGTTTCATGTCGTGTATGTTTTGAAAGATACCCAAGTCGGTAAGGGAACCTTTCACCCTCCTCTTTTTAAAAGACTTCTTTTGTTATGTCTTTTAATTCACATAATATTAAGTTGGGATATGTTCTTCTATATCCTTATTAATGTAAATTTTATGTCCAAGTGATGATATAACCTTTTTATCTCTCATCAACTCTATTTCTGGATTTTGAAGTGACGCCGTTAGACTGTCGAATTTTTGCAAGGGAACTTCTTTACCTAATTTTGATTCTTTGGGATAAACTTGTACTCCTTGAATATGTCGTTCTATGAATACATGTGAATAACCTCTGATTTTTTTACAGTTAATATCCACTTATATTGGGTGCATTCGTTTGTCACACATAATTATGTAATTAATTTATCCTTAATCCAAGGATATCATCTTTGTAAGGGAATCTGTCTCAATCTCCATTCATTGAGGCATATTTTTTTTATACACAACATTATTTTATATGGTGTATAAAACCCTTTGACTTTTACGATTATTCAAAATGAATCTTTTTATACGAAGCATTTACTAAACAACAAAAGGGAATGTTTTTTTTGTCATACGTATGCAGCAACAACGACTTCTCTACCATCATGACCATTATTTGAGTTTCGGCTTCCTCTACAAGCCATACATTTTTTTAAAATGAAAAAAATACCATTTTTTACTTTTCTTTTATTTTGGTATTTAAAATGGTTTTAATAATGTTTTTATATCAATGGGTTGTATTGATATCTTGTGATTGAAAACTGGAAATGTTATGTTTCCTTTATGCATGCTTTATGTGATACGATTATGTTATGGTTCTTGGGAATTATTTAAAAGACGGGTGGTTCAGTGATAAACTAAGGGCAGGTGAGCCCGATATAGCTCTCCAATGCATTGGGTAACGTGAAGGATTTAAACATTATGGTTTCTCCGAAGAGATTTAGGGAATATACTGTGATGGGTATTCCAAACGTAACCAAGAGGGTTACTCCCTACATAAGAATGTTATGAATGCCTCAAGTTACCTTTATGCCTTATGATTTCTATTATTTATTCATGATTTGATGAGGTATGTTAAAAATTCTTATGTTATATGAGTAAAGTATGATTTTATTCATGGACTAATGTTTTCTTTTCGTACTTTTATATCCCTTACTGAGCTTTTTATGCTCATCCCAAGTTTTTGAAATGTTTTTCACAGGTCAAGGGAAAGGTTCATGATATGATGATAGTGTCAAAGATGTGTCAAAAAAAACCATGTTTTATTTTAAATATGTTTCCGTTGATGGGAAAAAACCAATACTATCTTTTATGTAACAACTTTGTTTAAATGTGGAATGTAATTAATGATTTATGATCTAATTCTCAAAAACTCTAAACCTGAAAAGATCATCAATGTAAATTATTTATTTAATTCAATATTATGTATGGTTAATGGTCGGGGCCTTATAGTTGGTATCAGATGTCATTTTAGACAACTTTAGGGATTAGGAGTTTTTGTTAGACACATGTTTAGTCCCTATATCTATTATTTCAGTTAAATCCTTGTTTTATAACTTTTTTCAGGTCAAGTAAAGTCGGTTACGAATGGAAGTAGAAGGATCTCAAACGAAATTCCTATCTCTTCCTGATGACATGCTTGCAATAATTATTGCAATGTCATGTTCGGATGATTGTGAAACTTTTTCTAGCATACAACTAACTTGCAAGAAGTTGTTTGAGATATCAAACACCTCTAATATACCTCATTATCATCATGGATCATGGGTTGTATTTAGACAAATACTATTTTCACAATATTCTAATATTTTCAAGAAAGGTAAATATTATCAAGGTATTTTAAAATATTTTACCTTATCACAAGAATTTGAAGCATATTATGATTCTAAAAATGGTGCTGAGGAAAGAGACCCTTGAGCAACCTATTTATATTTTCGTTTAAAATATATTCTCTCAGCACATACTTATGGTATTTTAAAAGGAACAATAATAGAAAGTTTCAACTCAAATTCTGTCTAACTATTTTATAGAAATCATGTTTTATCAGAAGTTTTGGAATTATATGTCATACATGATTATTTTCCAAAAAGGTTTTTCTATGAACACCCATATGAACCATGTTGTACAAGGTGTATTTGGATGGAGGATGAAAATGATTTTGAAGGATCTCTAAATCATTGTTGTAATGCATGGGACTTCTACCTACGTGAGCAAGATGACGATGAAACCGAGTGGATGCCATGATCAAGGTATGATGTTATTCATTTTGGGAATCGTTTTATTTTATCTTATGGTGGTGAAATAAGACTTCAAGAATTAATATGTTTAGATCGTAATGAATTTGGATGAAAATGAGAGTTATAAGGAAACTATTGAGGTTAAAACATGTTAGTGTTATTTTTGGAGTTTTATAAAAAGGATAACACACAGACCGTGTGACAACCCGTCGCGTCGGACAAAGCTACGAGAATCGAACCCACAACCAAAGTGCGACTGGTATTTATTGCCTACCACTGGACTACATGAAGTCCCTGGTTAGTTTGACTAATTCTTTTTAGTTATATGATTTTAGGAATCAAGAGTAAGTTTATTTTGGGTTATCTATGGAAAGGATTAACCGATCATTGAGGATATGTGATTAGGTTAATTAGTTTTCAATATGATAATTTAATAGTAACTGATGTTATTTGGAGGTAAAAGTTAATTTGTACCTTGGAAGACTATGTGATTAAATCCATCAAATATTTGGGTTTCAATATTATTTTGGTTTAAATTGAAGAATTTTATAAACAATTGTTTAGCGAATGGTATTTGTTGAACATTGTGTTTTGTTTGACAATTTTTGGAGATTAAGAATAGATTTCTTTTTTAAAAAAGGATTAGCCTTTTTGGGTATTATCTGATCTCATACAAACCTTTTAGGTTTTTGTTTTGGTTAAGGTATAAATATATGGGAAGTATATAGTTCTCTTTTGTGGATTAGGTGATTCTCTAGTAGTTGATTATAGCTCTCTTAATGTAAACAAGTCTTCCTAAATACTCATCATTTAGGGAATGTATGAGTTTGTGTAAAAAATCTATTAAAATTTGAAATTCAACATGACAAGTAATTATGTTTCCTTAAGATCAAAAATAAATTCCTCAATGAAAATTAACTTAAAACAAAAATGTTGTCTATTAACTTTTCCTACGGGGGAATCGAATACCGTTTAACCCACTACATGTATGTGATTTTCTTGTGGTTAACTTTCTCCTTAACATGTTTTCTATCACTATCCCTCAGAACATGACCCTTTGTTTTTTCCTCGATATCCATGTTTTCTTACATGGAATCCTAGAATGGGTTAACTCGGGTGACCTTTATACTTATATTTCTTTATTTAAAAGTGATTTTTTACTGACTCTTGTTCTGATGTGGGATTTTCAATGAAGTTTCCAAGCCCAATTTTAAAATTGTGAGGACGCAATTCCCAAAAGGGGGGAAGGATGTAACACCCTAGAAGAATAAAAAATATGACATTTTCATATTTATACATATTTCTGAAGAAAATATTGATATTACTTTAAAGGTGACACTATGCTCGATGACGTACCCAATACGCAACAACGAGTTTCTTGGGAATCTTACGTTGCACTCTAATAATAAAATAATATTATTTTAAATGGTAGTTAACGCCTAACTGTTGTAATGGCGGGAATGAACAGAACTAACTAAAAAAGTATTATATATGTTTGTCAAATATTTTTACTCTTGAAAATAAATGTTAGAGGATTAAAAATGTGAATGAATCCAATTTTAAGCATAAACATTTTAATATTCTTTAAAAGGCCGATTAACCGCCTTTTGATGGAGAAACTCTTTTTAATCCGCTTTTTGACAATTTTAAGTGTTATATTTGACAAAATAAAATTCGTCTTTAGAATCGGGACATCAAAATTTACTTTGTGTAAATTTTTGGTATTTTTCCGATAAAATTCATTTTTTAATGAATAGTGAAAAATTTTGTATTTTAATTAAAAAATATTTTTAATCTAATTTATTTATATGATTATATTATCTTTTGAATTGGTTTTAAAGTGAAATTATAATATATTTTTACCATTTAATCTAATATTGGTCGTTGGATTTAATTTCACTTTGAAATTGGACTTAAACTAGTGTCAATCTTTTGATATATATTGTTTCATAAAAACACGCTATTTGTCATAACAGCGGGAATTAATTATTAAATTAATTAATTTAACTATATGATTTGAATTTTGTAAAATAGACATCATTTTTGAATTCTTAATATCAAATATAGCTTAGGGTGAAGTTTTGGTATTTTTATGAAAACATCAATTTTTGATGAATAGTGAAACCACTAAGTGGTACTTAAAAAGCTGATTTTTCGTTTAAATGAAAATTTACCACTTATGTGTTTTGAATTTTAAATATCAGACATACATGTTTTTCATTAGAAAGTATAATTTGGTTCAATGGTATTAAAATTGTTTTTTGGTGAATAGTAACTTTTATGTTTGTAATCACTATTAGAGGTAATTAGTGTAATTTAAGGTAAAAATAATGTTTTAATAATATGAAATAAACATGACACATGTCTTACCCTTATTGGATGTGTAATGGCCGACAAAGAAAATCCATGGGTCAACTTGGGGTCCCCATGGAGCCACTTTGGTTGGAAAATGACTTTAATACCTTTTTATTTAAAGTTAAAATTAAAATGTCACAAACATGTGTTGTTTTACTAAAACAATTTTTACATGGGGTTATATAAGACATATTTTTTACTATAAATATTCATTAGAAATATAAAATTATTTCCTACATCATGATATTTTTTTTATAATTTTTATACATTAAATAAATTAATTTATTTATGACACCGTGATGATGTAGTGATTACCTCATAAATGAATGATTTAAATAAAATGAAAAGATTATGTCAAATATAAGACCTACACTTGTCAAAAACCTATTGGATGTGTGTATTTCGAAAAATAACCACCTTATCCTCGAAATATATAATTGTGGGACCTTTAAAATCCGAAAATTATTTTATAATAATGTTATATTTTATAACTTTCCAAGAGTGCCCCTCTTCTCCTCTTATAAAAGGCCCCCACATCTACCACCTTATGCACACCTCTCAGGCCATTGGCTTGGCCAAAACATGCCCATTTCATCTCTCCAAATCCCTCTCTTCATCATTGAAGCCTCAATTTGGGAAGAATCCTTTCCAAGGAATCCTTTGAGCTTAAATCAAAGAGAGTTACCCGTTTTAATGGTAGTGTTTTCTCTTGTGTTCTTATGTTTTATTTTTCTTCTCCATCCCCCTAAACTCTTTTTATTATTTTCTTTTGTAAAAAAACCAGTATCTTAAATATACTAGGATGTTTTTATGTGAAGTATTTGAGCTACACTTACACACACCCTCGTCTAATGGTTAAAGAACATACTGTTTCTGTGGTTGGCGATTTTCTGTCTCACGAAACGATGATTGTTCAATATAATTTTAACACCTTTAAAGGTGGCCATTATGATGTAACTGTATTTTATATATGATATATATGGTATTTATGTTTACTATATGCTTCTTTATTTTATATTTAAAAAATACCTTTATTATTTTCATGTATTGCAAATGCGATAATTTCATATGAGGAAGTGTGGACTACCACCCCCTCAAGTGATGTGACTCGTTAATGCAATTCATGGAATGTATAAAGAATGAAATTAATTAACATATGTGACCTATATAACATATATATTATAATGTAATTATAATATATATATATCTCTCATTTTTTTAATTCCATTAATATGACAAAAAAATGAATGTAGCGTTCATGCGTACGTACGACCTACCATCTCCATGAACGGTGCTTTTCATTTTTTATCTCCAAATGTTATGGAATAGTATAAAATGAATATGTATTGGATATATATGATATTTTAATCATTAATACTATTCTGTAAATTATTTAATTATAACTACATATGCAATCTTTTTCAAACAAGTTCATTTTTTTACTCATGTACCAAACATCGGCAAAAACATCTGATATGAACTAACATCATTAAACAATTATTATAACATTATAATATGTGATATGAACTGAATAATAATATTTAAAAGAGTTCCTTAGGCAATTATAAATTGACCAATGTTTATTATTTTGGAATATAAATAAACGAACAGGACAAGTCGAACTTGAGGTAAGGGATCTGACCTCTCGCTTTTTTTTTCAAGTACCCTCTTTTATGTCATTTCATTTATGATCCACGTTATTATGTGGGAGGATGTTATTTTATATTAAACATACTATAATTTGTATTTTTATATGATGAGATAACCCCTATTACTCTCATCAATCCTTTTTTTATAATTTTTATGTGGTGTCGTTAGGCTACCGAGTTTTCGTAAGGGATTTTTCATCTCACTTTTATTCCCGTGAGATTTATGTACATTTTCCACCATTTCCTTTGAGTGGTATATGTACTACCGATTATTATACTCATTGTTTAATATACTTTAGTTTATGAGTATTTTCATCAATGTTGTATTTTCCTTCTTTCATGGGGTGTATGTTTTGAATGATACCCAAGTCGGTAAGGGAACCTTTCACCCTCCTCTTTTTAAAAGACTTCTTTTGTTATGTCTTTTAATTAACATACTATTAAGTTGGGATATGTTCATATATATCCTTATTAATGTAAATTTTATGTCCAAGTGATGAGATACCCTTTTTATCTCTCATCAACTCTTTTTCTGAATTTTGAAGTGAAGCCGTTAGGCTGTTGAATTTTTGCAAGGGAACTTCTTAACCCAATTTTGATTCTTTGGGATAAACTTTTAATCCTTGAATATGTAGTTCTATGAATACGTGTGAATAACCTATGATTGTTTTCCAATTAATATCCACTTATATTTGGTGTATTCGTTTGTCACACATAATTATGTAATTGATTTATCCTTAATCCAAGGATACCGTCTTCGTAAGGGAATCTGTCTCAATCTCCTTTCATTGAGGAATATTTTGTTTTATACACAACATTAATTAATACGGTGTATAAACCCCTTTGACTTTTACGATTATTCAAAAGGAATTTTCTTATATGAAGCATTTACTAAACGACAATAGGGAATGTTTTTTTTGTCGTACGTATGCGGTGATTATTATTTCTCCGCCACCTTGACCATTATTTGAGTTTCGGCTTCCTCTAAAAGCCATACCTTTTTTTTAAATGAAAAATAAATACCATGCTTTACTTTTCTTTTATTTTGGTATTGAAAATGGTATTCATAATGTTTTTATATCAATGGGTTGTATTGATATCTTGTGACTGAAATGTGGAAATGTTATGTTTCCTTTATGCATGTTTTATGTGATACGATTATGTTATGGTTCTTGGGCATTATTATGAAGACGGGTAGTTCCGTGATAAACTAAGGTTGGGTGAGCCCGATATAGCTCTCTAATGCATTTGGTAACGCTAAGGAGTTAAACGTTAAGGTTTCTCCGAAGAGATTTAGTGGATATACTGTGATGGGTATTCCAAACGTAACCAAGAGGGTTACTCCCTATGTAAGAATGTTATGAATGCCTCAAGTTACCTTTATGCCTTATTATTTCTATTATTTATTCATGATTTTATGAGGTATGTTAAAAATTCTTATATTATATGAGTAAAGTATGATTTCATACATGGACTAATGTTTTCATTTCGTACTTTTATATCCCTTACTGAGCTTTTTTATTCTCATTCCAACCTATGCAATATGAACACGGGGTGACCTGCGCTGGTGACCTCGCCTGTCCGGGTGAGGGAGTACACGGTCGTGTACTCCATCCTGTGTCCGTGTATCCCAGGGATACACGCCGAGCTCCGCGTAGCCGCCTCTGCTGAGCTGTACACACCGTGCCGCCTGAAGCCGTGTACAACATCCCGTGTCAGTGTACCACCCAAAGTGCACGTCGAGCTTCGGGGATGGTCCAACACACAGTGTGACCGGGGTCACATTCCGTGTGATCCTTCTCTGACCCCGAAACCCTATCTGCCACCATCAGAACTACACAGCCTGTTCTTCGGAACTACACGCCGTGTATTCTGGAATTTTCCAGAAATGCGGACCTCCGCCGTCGTGCCTCCCATGGTGCTCCGATCATTGATCCGGTCGTCCGATTGCCACGAAACCTTCAGGTTTTGGTCGTCCCGACACCATGAAGCTGTTTCCGACGTTTTCGGGCCTCCTATCGGCTCTGAAAACGTGATTAATCTTCCCGCGCGAAGAACGCTCGAAGAACGCCCTTTCCCGATCCGGTCCGATTCATCGTCCGTCATCGTCACCACACCTCCACAAACTCGTTGCGGTGTCAAACCATCGATTTGGGATCATTTCGTCATAGAACGGATGCGCAACGATCCGTCGTTCATCGCCCTGCGAAGAACGCGAAGAACACGTGGGGAAAAAGGAGGAAGAAATCCAAATAAAAAAATTGAGGAACGAACCTCTGCCGTCGTTCGTCACGGCGTTGATCCACTCCCATTAGTAGGTTTAAATGGAGTAGAGATCAACATGAATATAAAGCATGGATTAATTCCCCAAAATCATCCCAAAGAAAACACTCCCGCAAGAATGTACGAATCCACGGATCAACTTGTTCGTGGTTGATCCACATTCGTCATTTAAATTCAAATACGAGGAAAAGAAAATCAAAACAACAACCCCTGCCTTTTGAAAGGATCATTAGTTGACGAATGAGTCGTGCTGCCGTTGTCATCGTGACCCATCAACGATGGCGTGACGATCCTTGGTTTCGATCCGTTGTCGTTCGTCATCGAGAATTGCTCCAACGCCTCGCGGATTCGGCAGAGGTTCTTCTCAAGCGTTGCCAACGATCAGCACTTGTTCACCCATTTAAAAAAATAAACAATATTGGCACTTAATTACGCGGTGATATTAATGACGTTGACTTGCCATTTTGAAGTTATTATGAGGCATCATTAATTTAGGAAACAACTGCACCATCGCCACGCTTCATTGGATGTTTCCTTAAAAGAAATAAAATAAACTGGTTAATTTATTTTATTTTATTTTACTGAAAACGTCTGAAAATTAACCTTTTTCCCTCGACCCGCGCCGGTTGAGGTTAGCCTCATTCTCAGGTATTGCCGTCGTCCCGGACGCAATGGTGCTCTCAGATTTTTAATCCGGGCATCCGTTTGGAAACTTCCACAACCGCGCACAAGCGCCGACTCACTTGACATAAAAAGCTCAAACCACCATTCCGGGCTCACTGGACCTCAGAATGATGTTCCATCTTCACGCCCGGTCTCGAAATAATTCCATATAATATTTAAAAATAATAAATTGAAAAATACAAGACATTACATTCTCCACACCTTGTGGCTTTACGTCCCCGAAAAGCAAAAAAAAAGTCTACTAAAAAAAGGTGAGGGTACTGGGCACGGATCTGGGCCTCCCGCTCCCACGTGCTTTCCTAAAGATTCCCATGCTGCCACCGGACGCGCACTAAGGGAATCGATCACCAAAGAAGGATCCTCTCCTGCCGATCCTTGATCTCCACTGAGTAATCAGCAAAAGTCACTCCATCCTCGATATCCAGCTCGGCCCAGTTGATGACGTGCGATGGGTCATGAACGTACCTCCTCAGCTGCAACACGTGGAAGACATCATGTACCCGATGCAACTGTGGCGGTAGTGTCAGGCGGTACGCCACCTCTCTAACTCTGCCCAAGATCTGGAAGGGTCCGATGAACCTCGGAGATAGCTTTCCGCCTCAGCCAAATCTCTGCAAACCCACGTCGAGGTGAGACCTGAAGAAAAACGTGGTCTCCCTCCTCGAACTCCAGAGTCCTCTGTCGTCTATCAGCATAAGACTTCTTCCAGCTCTGTGTAGTCTTCATCCGCTCCTGGATGATCTGCACCTTCTCTGTGGTAGCTCGCACTAACTCTAGACCCATGAGTGCTAACTCCCCGGGGTCGGCCCAGCAAAACGATGACCGGTAGGGTCTCCCACACAAGGCCTCGAACGGTGCCATACCAATGGTGGAGTGGTAGCTATTGTTGTACACAAACTCCACCAGTGTTAGGTGGTCCTCCCAGCTACAACCAATGTCCAAGATATAGGCCTGCAACATATCCTCCAAAACCTAAATAGTCCTCTCTGTCTAACCATCTGTTTGGGGATGAAACACTGTGCTCAAGCATACCTGAGTCCCAAAAGCCTCCTGCAATCCCTTAAACAACCGGGATGTGAAGCGGGCATCTCGGTCTGAGACTATAGTCGAGGGGACTCCATGAAGCCGAACTATCTCCTGTACATAGAGGCGTCCCATGATCTCTACGTAACTCTGCTCCCTGATAGCTGGGAAGTGGGTTGACTTGGTGAGTCGGTCAACAATCACCCAGATGGAATCGTGCCCCTTGGAAGTTTGTGGTAAGACTATCACAAAGTCCATCGATATTCCATCCCACTTACACTCTGGAACTTCTGGGGGTGAGATAACCCTGCTGGAACCTGGTGCTCAGCCTTCACCTGCTGGCATGTGAGGCATCGAGAAACGAACTCTGCCACTACCTTCTTCATTCCTGACCACCAAAACTGTCGTCGGAGAACCTGGTACATTTTTTCCACTCAGGGATGTACCACCAAAGGGGATGTATGAAACTCCCTCAGGACATCCTTTTGAAACGCCACTGGTATAATAGTGCATCCTCTGATGAGATGTAAGTGATCCCCATCTTGCGAAAAACCATCAGGAGCATGTCATGTGGTTAAATGAGCACGTAAAGCCACACAGTTGACATCCCCAAGCTGTGCCTCCCTAACTCGCTGTAAGAGTGGATTTGTGACATCCATCGACTATAGGTAAGCTATGTCCTCACTATCCACGAAGGATAAATGTAACGTGGCTAATTGTTGTGTCGCCTTAATCAACAGTTGTGAGCTCGACCTTCGGCTAAGAGCATCTGCCACCTTGTTCCCCTTCCCAAGAGTATAGATGATCTCGAAATTATATTCCTAGAGGAACTCTAGCCAATGTATCTGCCTCAGATTCAGATCCTTCTGTGAGAATATGTACTTGAGGCTCTTGTGGTTAGAGTAGACAATGAACCGCTCGCCCATAAGGTAGTGTTGCCACATCTTCAATGCGAAGAATACCATTGCCAACTTGAGATCATGGGGCGCATAGTTCTGCTCAAGTGGCCTAAGATGGATTGAACCAAAAGCAATCACTGCATGCCCCTACATCAAGACAGAACCAAGCCCGGTCCCTGATGCATCGCAGAAAACTACGTACCCGACACACTCCTCCGGCAATCTCAAGACTGGGTGCTTGTCAAACTCTGCCTCAGCTGATCAAAGGCCTCTTGGAACTTTTCTGTCCATACGAGGGGTTTCCCCTTAATGGTCAAGGCCATCATTGGTGCTGATATTCGGGAGAAATAAGGGATGAATCTTTGGTAATATCCTGCCAACCCAAGGAAGCTTCGCACCTCTGTCACGCTCTGAGGTGGCTCCCATGCTAACATAGCCTCCACCTTGGCTGGGTCCACAGCTACTCCATCTGCTGAGATGACATGTCCCAGAAAGTGGACCTCCTAAATCCAGAACAGACACTTCGAGAGCTTTCTATAAAGCTGGTGCTCTTGGAGTACGTCCAGAACCATCCGCAGGTGTCTCGCGTGCTCCTCCTCTGACGCCGAGTGCACAAGGATATCATCGATGAAAACCACTACGAACCGGTCCAAGTACGGCTGGAAGATCCAGTTCATCAACCCCATGAACACTGCGGGGGCGTTCATCAGCCCAGAGGGCATCACCAAGTACTCATAGGGACCGTAGAAACATCTGAAAGCCGTCTTCGGTATATCCTCATACCGCACTCGTAGCTGGTGATAGCCTGATCAAAGATCAACCTTCGAGAACTGCTGAGCCCCTCTTAGTTGATCAAAGAGGTCATAAATTATCGGAAGTGGATACTTGTTCTTCACCGTTACTTGGTATAGGTGCCGGTAATTCACGCACAATCTCAGACTCCCGTCTGCCTTCTTGGAAAACAAGACTGGGGCCGCCCAGGGTGAAATGCTGGGTCTCACGAAACCCTTTCTTTGCAAATCCTCAAACATCACCCTCATCTCACGAAGCTCTGCAGGAGACATCCGATAAGCTGATGAGGAAATCGGTGTCGTCCTGAGGTGTAAGTCGATGCAGAAGTCAATTTCCCGGTGGGAGCCAGTGAGCCCAGAATTGTGGTTTGAGATTTTTAAGTCAAGCGAGTCGGCGCTTGTGCGCGGTTGTGGCAGTTTCCAAATGGATGCCCGGATTAAAAATCTGGAGCACCGTTGCATCCAGGACGACGACTTTACCAGAGAATGAGGCTAACCTCAACCAACGCGGGTCGAGGGAAAAAGGTTAATTTTCAGACGTTTTAAGTAAAATAAAATAAATTAGATTAACCAGTTTATTTAATTTCTTTTAAGAAAACATCTGCTGCAGCGTGGCGACGGTGCAGCTGTTTCCTAAATTAATGACGTGTCATAATAACTTCAAAATGGAAAGTAAATGTCATTAATATCTCCGCGTAATTGAGTGGGAATCTTGTTTCTTTTTTTAAATTGGTGAACATGTGCTGATCGTTGGAAACGCTTGAGAAGAACCTCTGCCGAATCCACGAGGCGTTGGAGCAATTCTCGACAACGAACAATAGCGGATCGAAACCAAGGATCGTTGTGCCGATGTTGAAGGATCATGATGAAAATGGCAGCACGATGCATTCTTCAACGAATGATCCTTTCAAAAGGTAGGGGTTGTTGTTTTGATTTTCTTTTCCCCGTATTTGAATTTAAACGACGAACGCAGATCAACCACGAACAAGTTGATCCACAGATTCGTATGTTCATGTGGGAGGGTTTTTTTGGGATGATTTTGGGGAATTAATCCATGTTTCATATTCATGTTGATCTCTACTCCATTTAAACCGACTAACGGGAGTGGATCAACACCGTGATGAACAACGGTGGAGGTTCGTTCCTCAATTTTTTTATCTGGATTTCTTCTTCCTTTTTCCCCACGCGTTCTTCGCGTTCTTCGCAGGGCGACGAACGACGGTTCTTTGCGCATACGTTCCATGATGCAACGATCCCAAATCAAAGGTTCGACACCGCAACAACCTTGTGGAGGTGCGGCGACGATGGCTGATGACGAATTGGACCAGATCGGGAAAGGGCGTTCTTCGAGCGTTCTTCGCGCAGGAAGATCAAGCACGTTTTCGGAGCCGATCGGAGGCCTGAAAACATCGGAAATAGCTTCATGGTGTCGGGACGACCAAAACCTGAAGGTTTCGTGGCGATCGGATGGCCGGATCAATGATAGGAGCACCACGGGAGGCACGACGGCAGAGGTACGCATATCTAGAAATTTCCAGAATACACGGCGTGTAGTTCCGAAGAACACGCTGTGTAGTTCTGATGGTGGCGTCTAGGGTTTCAGGGTCATAGAAGGATCACACGACATGTGACCCCAGTCACACGACGTGTTGGAACTTCCCCAAAGATCTACATGCACTTTGGGTGGTACACGGACACAGGATACTCTACACGGCTTCAGGCGGCACGACGTGTACAACTCAGCAGAGGAGGCTACGCAGAGCTCGACATGTTTCTTGGGGATACACAGACATGGGATGGAGTAAACGACCGTGTACTCCCTCACCCGTCCAGGCGAGGTCACCGGCACAGGTCACCCTGTGTGCAGATTGCACAGGTTGGGGTACATGGGTTGGTGACCGTGTACGGGAACATGGCCAGAGTACACGGATCCATCCCCAGTGACCCAGGAATGGCGTGTACTCTGTACTACACGCCATGTATAATCTTTTCCACATGAACAACCTCATGACATGGGCCGTTGTACACGGGAAGTACCTGGGGTCGGACAACACAGCGTGTGTCATTTCTACACGCCGTATACTTTTTGGAGAACGGCTTGGTCCTTTTGTTCATCGTGCCTTGAACATCCTTCGTTTGGGTTAGTTCCCATTCTTCTTTTCCCCTGAAGGTCAGGCATCATTCCCTCACACTGGTTTATGATCCCTTCAGCTGTACTTTTCTGTGATAGAGTCAGGCATCCATCCGAGAGGCCCGTATCGAGATCCTCTATCCATTCCAGACCCTAGGTAGAGTCAGGCATCGGCGTGACCAACTTTACCGGGCGTTGATCCTCTACCTAGCAGGTGAATTCAGGATGAGTCGCGGTATCCACCATGTCCCCAGAAGTGATCCTCATCTGTGTATCGAGATCTTTCCCACTCAGGAGTGTGTCTCTCGTAATGAGTTCTTCTATCTATCGCAACCCTTCTACTCAGGAGTGTGTCTCTTGCAATAAGTGTAGCTATATCTTGTGACGGTTCCCGATGAAAATCACTCCTCGGACTAACGCCATCAAAACTATAAGAATCGTGGAGTGTGTTCTCCCAGAACGAGTGCATCATGGAATCTTCAAACAGAATCCCTATCGGGGTATGCAGTTGCGTGGCTTGTCTCTAGACCACGGGCCTGGGTTTTGAGTATATCTTGTTTTTTTTATATGTTCTGTAAACATATATTGTTCCTTGCTGACTGTACCTTTACTTTGTGTACTGCTTTGTGGTTTTCAGGATCCTCTACTGAGTATTTTTATACTCACCCCTGCACGGGCATTGCCCGCACGTCTGGTGTATTGTGTAGATGAGCATCCTTTTGACAGAGTCCAGGGCGGACCAGGACAGGATCGAGCTTTCTGAGCTTCGCACAGGCCGAGGCGTTCCTACAGCTACGAGCAGTAGTCCCAGTACCTTTTAGCATACAAGTTGGACTTTGTAGTTTTTTTTAGACTCTTGTTTTTGGTGGGCTTGTATTTTGGCCCAGTTTACTTTTACAGTACTCTACCTATCGTTGTGCTATGTTGGTTGGGTTTAGTTGTATGCATACATTTTTTATTCCTTAGCGTTTTACATTTCATCATTTGTGGTCTTGGAGATGTGTGTGTGTGTTTACAGGTACTTAGGCAATGCCTCCCATGTTAGTGACATGCCTACTCGATGCTAGTTACCAGCCCCTGGCCTATTGGAGGTGGGATTGGGGAGTCACGGCGCGGGCCCCGCCGGGATGGGTCGTGACAAGATAAGATGGTCTACTGTAAACATTCACTATGTGAACCAATATGCCCATGGTGGGGAGTGGCTCTATGAGGCACGTCAGACCCATGATACTCATGGTGAAGGAGTTCCTCAGTACGATGAAAAAGATGGATGTTTCTTTTTCTGACCCTGTAGGCCCACAATGGGGAGTGGATATATGTCACCCTACATACCCATGATTTTTTTAAAGATGATTACCACAAAATTCCAAGGATAGTGGGAAGCAACTCAATGTGGCCCAGAAGGCGCACAGTGGGGAGTGACTATGTGTGACCCAGCATACCTATGGTACTCATCAAGGAGGAGTTCCCAAGCAGCCCAAGGTGTTTGGTGATACGACACATGGAATTACTTTTAATACTTTATATTATACAAAGTGTGAGCTATCTTTCTTGATGTTCATGCTTTGTGGTTTGGTTTACTGTTTTCTTTGTGTTATTTCCTTTTTGTTTTCGGGTCCCTACAGAGTGCTGTGTTACTCACCCCAGCATGGCCATCGCCCGTATTTGTCGTGTATTTTTCTGACGACCGAAATCTAGAATGAGGGATTGGTGGACTACGAACCAGTTGTTCCTAGAGAGATCAGGAAGATGGAGCCTACTTCTACAGCTTTTAGTAGTTATAATACACTTACAATTAAGTGGGGTTTTCATCAGATGACTTCTTGAGATTCTTTGTACATTCAGATTTTCAGTTTTCGTTAATCGGTTTTTTATTCTAGGACATATGAACTATAACTTTTACATTTTCTCGGTGGTTGTTTAGTGGCATGAATGTTTACCTTTAAAGTTTTGGAGATGTGGTTTTGTGTGTCTATGAGTACAAGTAAACAAGGAAATGCCTCCAACTTTCAGGTTGATTCCATCGGTGCTAGTCACCAACACCGGGCCTTTGGGAGTTGGGCTTGGGAGAGTCACAACATGGCCCCTAGGGGAATGGTCATGGCAAAGTAGATTTTCATAGTTAAAATGGATTTTATAAAAAAAATGGTTTCTTAAAAAAATATGACATTGTGCACTGGAAATTTGGAATGAATTCGGGATGTTCCCTTAAAAATGGCTTTCTTGTCAGGAAGTACTGAGGAGGGAACCACATAATAACATGTATATCCCATGAATAGAATGATGAAGGGATATTTATAGAATATTATGGATCATGTGAACAATAATTATAATATTTACATATAAATAATAGATAACATAATTGGGTTATAAATAATTATAACAAAGTCTAATGGAATAATAGATTTTAAGGTAGAATCCCTTACAGAATATGGGCATGGTACCAGGTGTATTTGGGGGGATTATTTGTAACGCCTCGACCCCAGTTACCCAGAGTCGGTGCATTATTGAGTAACATTGGCATGATCACAAAATATCATGTCTCGAAAGGCCGATTAGTTTAGTAGCCTTGGAAACACTAGATATATTCATAAATGTTATGTTACATCATAAAGTGAAAAACTACAATAACATAGTCTCCATAGTCCACACCCATATCCCCTTCATACTATCCCTACAGGTCATTCATAAAATATTTCTTCACATCCTGGAAGAAATGAAACATAGAATGGGGTGAGCTCAGATGATCAGTAAAGATAACAGTATAGCAGAGGTTTTCATAAATAAACATAAACATTTAAGGCAATGTATAACTAAAACAAAAGCCTTTTAAACATGAACTTGAGCATAATTTGGAAAAAGTAAAATGAAATAATTCCATTTACTTATTCACATGGATATTATACTGGTCGAATAATAACATTCAATATCAATAACCACTTTCATAATGATGGAATGCAAAATGACAGACTATCATAACCACGTAGCCAAGGCCACGTGCCAAGACTACAAATAAGATTTTGTCAAGGCCTCGTGCCAAGACACTAATTTGTCTCATGAGACCTTCCGATGCATCAAGGAGCTATAGCAGGCTCCACCAGTCACTTATTAAGTCCAATTGATTCCTCATATGAACAAGTTTAAACATATCATAAACCATAACATAATCGTATCACATAAAACATGCATAAAGGAAACATAACCTTTCCACATTTCAATCACAACATATCAATACAACACATAGATATAATAAAAACATTATCAAAACCATTTTCAATAACAAAATAAAATAAAATTAAAACATGGTATATATTTTTCATGTAAAAAAAGTTATGGCTTGTAGAGGAAGCCGAAACTCAAATAATGGTCACGGCGGCGGAGAAGTCATTGTCGCCGCATACGTACGACAAAAAACATTCCTTTTTGTCCTTTAGTAAAACGCTTGGTATAAAAATGTTCCTATTGAATAAATGTAAAATTCAAAGGGGTTTATACACTGTTTAAATGAAATTTTTGTATAAAACAAAATATGCCTCAATGAATGGTGATTGAGACGAAGTCCCTTACAAAGATAATTTTTAAATAAAATAGATCTATTATGTCTATTCACTATATGTACACATAAAGAAAGTATAAATACAAGGTAGGACATAATAATATCATGACATAATTTGAAAATAGTATATTAACCCAAAGAATATAAATTTGGTTAAGAAGTTCCCTTACAAATATCATTTTTAGATAAAATAGATCAATTAGATTTATTCAATGTATGTTCACACAAAAAAATTACAAATAAAAAATAGGACATAATAATATCATGACATACTTTGAAAGTAGAAGATTAACCCATAGAACTGAAATTAGGTTAAGAAGTTCCCTTAAAAATATAATTTTTTAAATAAAATATATCTATTATATGTATTACCTATATGTACACATAAAGAATTTATAAATACAAGATAATACATAATAATATCATGACATAATTTTAAAGTAGGATATTAACCCAATGAATGGAAATTGGTTTAAGAAGTTCCCATACCTCGTGTCCGACTTGACTCGATTGTTCTTTAACCTCTTGAATAATACACTAGATTTAATTTCAACTTAAGAACCTTTTTGAAGTTCATTATTCCTTTTATATAACTTATTACCATGTTATGAACATTATGTAATTATTTACGTTAATAACGGTCGTTTTGTCGATCTTTTGTACTTGAGTCAAAAATAAACTTCTTATAATTACAAGTTGTTCATGTTGTAAAATATCCATTATATCCAGAATTATATTCATGATGTAGATATCATATATATCTTACATATCCTGTATATACATTCATTTATAATATAACATTTAGAGGTAAGAAATGAAATGCACCGTTCATGGAGACGGTAAGCCGTACGTACGCAAGAACGCTACTTTCATTTCTATTTCATATTTAATGGAATGAAATCATAATAATATATGGTATATTATAATTCCATTATAATATCATATATAATATCATTTAATCCATCCTTTATATGTCCCACATATGGTATTAACAATTCAAATCACTTTGAGGGGGCGGTAGTCCGCACTTCCTAAAATGAAATTATCGCGTTTACCCATAATGGAAATCATAAAGGAATTCCATAAATGAAAAATACAGAAGCATAAGGAAAACATATACATAATATATATCATAAATAAATATAGTTACATCTTAATGGCCACCATGAGGGGTGGTAGGAGAAGATAGAACAATCATCGTTTCATGAGGCAGTAATTCGCCATCCACAGAAGCATTATATTCCTTAACCCTTAAACGAAGGTTTGTTTAAGTGTAAATCAAATAATTCTCATAAAAACATCCTATAATATTGATGATACTGGTTTTTTTACAAAATAAATTAATAAAAAGAGTTTAGGGGTTTGTAGAAGCAAAATAATACAAAATAACATAAGAGAAGACATTACCTTAAAATCGGGTAACACTTTTTTATTTGATCAAAAGGATTCCTTGGGAAGACTTATTCACAAAGTGAGGCTTCTAGGAGTAAGAGAGGAAAGTTTAGAGAGTATTTGGGCAGAGGTTGGCCGATCCAAATGGCTTGGAAGGTGTGAATAAGGTGGTAGTGGTGGGGGCCTTTTATAAGAGGAGAGGAGGGGAACTCTTGGAAAGTAATGAAAGTTTACATTATTAAGAAGTGATTTTCGGATTTAAAAGGTCCCACAATTATATATTTCGAGGATAAGGTGATAAGGGTTCTAAATATACCCATACAATAGGTTTTTGATAAGTCTATGTCTTATATTTTACATTATCATTTCATTTTATTTAAATAGTTAATTAATGAGGTAATCGCGGCATCATCATGGTGTCCTAAATATTTTAATTTATTTAATGTCTAAAAATTATATAAAAAATATCATGATATAGGAAATATTTTTATATTTCCAATGAATATTTATAGTCTAATGGTTAACTTATATAACTTCATGTAATAATTGTTTCAGTAAAACAACACATGTTTGTGACAATTTTATTTTACCTTAAATAAAAAGTTATTAATGTCATTTTCTTACCA
Source organism: Viscum album (assembly GCA_963277665.1). Taxonomy (NCBI): domain Eukaryota; kingdom Viridiplantae; phylum Streptophyta; class Magnoliopsida; order Santalales; family Viscaceae; genus Viscum; species Viscum album. Next base: position 1,721,130,824 of record OY728147.1, on the reverse strand, counting down.
ATGTGGCTCCATGGGGTCCCTAAGTTGACACATGGATTTTATTGGTCGGAAATGACACATCCAATAAGTGGAGGACAAGTGTAAAGGTAACTTCATATTATTATAACAGTATATTTACCTTAAATTACACTAATTATCTTTAATCACGATTAATAGAACATAAAAGTTATTATTCATCAAAAATTATTTTCATCCCATTGAACAAAATTTTACTTAATAATGAAACCCATGTATATCATATTTTTCAAATTCAATTAACAGAAGTGGTAAAGTTTCATTTAAATGAAAAAATTAGTTTTTTAACTACCACTTAGTGGTTTCACTATTTATCAAAAATTTAAGTTTTTCAGAAAAATACAAAAAATTAACCCAAAGATGTATTTTATATTCCTAACTCAAAAATGATGTCTATTTTACAAAATTAAAAACATATAAGTTGAATGAATTAATTTTATAATTAATTCCCGCTGTCAAATAAAATAGAGAGTTTTTAAGAAATAATATCAATCAAAAGATTGACAAATGTTTATGTATAATTTCAATGTGAAATTAATTCTAATGACCACCATTGGATAAAATGGTAAAATTATATTCTAATTATAAATTAAACCCACTAAATAGTATAAATTATCACTATTATTTATCATGATTAAAAATGTTGTTTTCAATTAAACTTTAGTAATTTTCACTATTCATAAAAATATAACAGTTATCCGAAAAGTTCCAAAATTTCACCCTAGGATAAATTTGATATCATGAGTCCAAAAATGAAGTCCATTTTGAAAGATAAAATTTATAAAGTTTCAAAAAGTACTTATTACTATTCATAATTGCTACTTTGATTGGTTGTGGTGTGTGTTAGAACTCGAAGTTGCATAAAACACACGCTACTGTATTATTCAAAGAGAAGCGTAATGTTGAAGCATGGGGTGTTACATTCTCCCCTCCATCAATAAATTGCATCCTCGCAATTTGAATTTTTTTTGAAAATAAAGGTTGAAAATAGAAAACACCGTTGTGGAAAACCCACATCGGAAATAGGGTTACTAAAAATATAACTTTAAAAGAAAGAAAGAGAAGTACAAAGGTCCCCCGAGATATCCCATACTAGGATTCTATGAAAATATGGATATGGAGGAAAAGCAACCGTCAAGGTCTGATGGAGAGTTATAAAAAACAGGGTTAGGAGAAAATTTACTACAAGAAAATCACAAACTTGTGATTAGTTAAATGATCATTGATTCCCTAGTAGGAAAAGTTAACTGACAAAATTTGTTTTTAAGTTACCTTTGATAATGTTAAGGAATTTATTTATGAGATTTACTAAGAATACTTTTAATGTAGACTTTCATTCTTTAATAAATTTTTACCCCAAACCCATTATTCACTCAAAAAGATAACAGAACTCAAAAATATTATTTTTATCCTAATCGTACAAAGTTCTAAATATTAACACATACCATTTAGATTAAGAAAACTATTTTGTAATAACTAGGGACATCCTATAGGCTTTTGGTAGTAATAAAGGCTTGTCGCACTATGGTTGTGGGTTAGATTCCTACAGCTTTGTCTGACGCGACTTGTTATCCCCCAACTTGCAGGTTGTCCTTTTCCTAAAAATATAGTATTATAATATTCCTAAAAAATAATCTTCAGAAATTTTTTAACCATAAACAATAATATCAAATGTTAAAGTTAATCCATTATAACATTTATAGTTATCTAGGATACCTCTGTTCAGACTTTCTCTAAAAGGTCTATAAATTCCAAAATCAATTGTAACATTAGATTTCCCAAACAAAGTAAAGTTTCTCTTATTGTCACATACTAAAAATATGATTACATTCATCATATTAAAACCTTAATTAAAACAACAAGTTCTGCAATACAATCCTTATATATATATCACATTATTCTTATAACTAGAATATAATCCTTGAGTTTAAAAGAACAAATACATTAATTTTTCCACTTCAACTGTAGTAACAGCATAAGATTGGCCTTAATCCATTGGCCTTTTTTGAGTTAAGTTTCCCTGAAACATAGGACATTTATTTGCATAATGCCCCATTTCTCTACAATTGTAGCATTCAACTTTGATAGTCTCTTTCTTTCCCTTACATTCATGAGCCTGATGACCTTTTTCTCAACATTTGTAACAAACTCCCATTCCTTTTAGGCAAGTACCGGGGTGATTCTTCCCACAATTATCGCATAATGGAAAATCCTTCTTTCCCTTTTTCCCTTTATCTGTCTCTTGTTCCACCATTATATTCTTCTCTTGCTTTACATTATTGTCATAAGATTTAGAGAATTTATTTTCTATCTTGATAGCACATGATATGATATCTTCGTACGATGAGAAGGATTGTGATACTAAATCTCGAAGGAGAAATGGTTTTAACCCATCAAATAAATTATCAATATTACTTCTTGAGTAACTTATATAATCTTCAACATGCCTCGCTAACGTTTTAATGTTAGCATCATACTTTGCGACATTCTCATCCTCCTTCTACCTCAGACTCAGAAATTTCCTTTCCATATCTTCTCAATGGTCACGAGGAAATTATTTTTCTAAGAAAATCTCATTGAACTCCCTCTATTCCATATTTGATACTTCATAATCTTCCTTTGTGTTTTGTATCAATGACCACCATTGATTAGCATCTCCCGTGAGGCGGTAAACCTCCATGATAACCTTATACCTTTCACTACTCACCAAAGCCAAAAATATTTTCTCTAGAGAATTTATCCACTTCTTAGCTACTAAGGGATTTGTACTCCCATTGAATGTTGGTGGTTGTTGCTTCATGGAGCAGTCTAACATTGATCCTCCACGTTCCGGATCAGGGTTCTCCATATGAGTAAGGTTATTATTCATAACCTGAGTGAGTTGTCCCTGTATGGTGATAAGTTGATCAGAACCAATTGTACCACAAAATCCATTATAATTATCTTGAGTAGGAGGGAAAACTCTAAATGGAGTGTGTGCATTGATACATTTTCTATTCCTTCCACTAGGCGCCATTTCTATACAATGTCATAAACAAGATTAGTTTATGAATTGAAATACATAATTACATACTTGTAAAACACTTAACATAAATTGAACTATAATCATAAAAATGTTTTCCTTGAGGAAATATATACTCATAAACCCTTCATAAATTTTTTTAAGGAAAATTAGAATTATCCTAAGAATATCCAATGGGAGTGTCGTAACCAAGAGTGTAGCAAGGCCCACTGTCGTGCACCAGTTCACATTCGATTCTAGCTCAAAGCGGTGTTTTCGGGTTTTAGCCTTAGGTACATCTGTACCAGAGCCACCTCTACATACTCATATCCAGACAGGGATGTATTTCTCGGGAAACTCACAAAATCTATATAATACAAAAATTCTAGGAATTTCTTCAATACTAATCTTCAAAGTCTAACTTGGGCTATGTGCGCTAATCAGAGTTTATCTAAATCTAGCTTCCAAGGTTACTACTAAACTGACTGATACCAACTGTAACACCCCGACCGTAGTTACCCAAAGTTTGTGCGTTATTGCATAACATTGGCATGATCACAAAAGATCATGTCTCAAAAGACCGATTATTTTAGTATCCTTAGAAACACTATATATATTCATAAATGTTACATTACATCATAAATTGAAAAACTACAATAACATAGTCTCCATAGTCCACACCCATATCCCCTTCAGACTAACCTTTCGGGTCAGTCATAAAATATTTCTTCACATCTTGGGAAAAATAAAACATAAAAAGGGGTGAGCTCAGATGCTCAGTAAGGATAACAGTACAGCGGAAGCTTTTATAAATAAACATAAACATTTAAGGAAATGTTTAACTAAAAAAATCCTTTTAAACTTGAACTTTAGCATAATATGGAATAATTAAAATGAAATAATTCCATTTACTTATTTACATGTATATTCTACTGGTCGAATAATCACATGAAAAGTATCAATAACAACTTTCATAATGATGGAATGCATAATTCCAGACTATCATAACCACGTAGCCTAGGCCTCATGCCCATACTACAAATAAGATTTTGTCAAGGCCTAGTGCCAAGACAATAATTGGTTTCATGAGACCTGCCGATGCATCGAGGAGCTATAGCGGGCTCTACCAATCACTTATTAAGCCCAACGCATTCCTCATATGAACAGGTTTAAACATATCATAAACCATAACATAATCATATCACATAAAACATGCATAAAGGAAACATAAAATTTCTACATTTCAATCAAAAGATATCAATACAGCACATAGATATAATAAAAACATTATCAAAACCATTTTCAATAACAAAATAAAAGATAATAAAAACATGGTATATATTTTTCATTTAAAAAAAGTTATGGCTTGTAGAGGAAGCCGAAACTCAAATAATGGTCACGGCGGCGGAGAAGTCGTTGTCTCCGCATACGTACGACAAAAAAAACATTCATTTTTTCATTTAGTAAAACGCTTCGTATAAAAATATTCCTTTTTAATAAACGTAAAATTCAAAGGGTTTTATACACCGTATAAAAGAAATTTGTGTATAAAACAAAATATTCCTCAATGAATGAAGATTGAGAAGAAGTCCCTTACAAAGATCATTTTTAAATAAAATAGATCTATTATGTGTATTCACTATATGTACACATATATAATGTATAAATACAAGGTAGAAGATAATAATATCATGACATAATTTGAAAATAAGAGATTAACCCAAAGAATAGAAATTGGGATAAGAAGTTCTCTTACAATGATCATTTTTTAGATAAAATAGAACTATTATGTGTATTCACTATATGTTCACACCAAAGAAGAACAAATACATAATATTACATAATAATATCATGACATAATTTGAATGTAATAGATTAGCCCAATGAACGATAATTGGGTTAAGAAGTTCCCTTACAAATATCATTTTTTAAATAAAATCGATCGATTGTGTGTATTCACTATATCTACACATAAAGAAAGTATAAATACATTATAGGACATAATAATATCATGACATAATTTTAATGTAGGATATTAACACAAAGAATGGAAATTAAGATAATAAGTTCCCTTACCCCGTGTCCGACTTGACTCGATCATTCTTTAAACTCCTGAATAATACACTAGATTTAATTTCTACTTTCTTAAGAAACTTTTTCAAGTAAATTATTCTTTTTATATCACTTATTACCATGTTATGAACATTATGTAATTATTTAAGTTAATGGCGGTCATTTTGTCGATCTTTGAACATGAGTCAAAAATAAACTTCTTATAATTACAAGTTGTTCAAGTGGTAAAATATCCATGACATCCATAATTATATTCATGATGTAGATATCATATATATCATACATATCCTGTATATACATTCATTTATAATATAACTTTAAGAGTTAAGAAATGAAATGCATCGTTCAGGGTGATGGTAATCCGTACGTACGCATGAACGCTACTTTCATTTCTATTTTGTATTTAATGGAATGAAATCATAATGATATAAAGGTATATTATAATTACATTATAATATCAAATATAATATAATTTACTCCATCCTTTATATGTCCCACATATGGCATTAAGGATTCAAATCACTTTGAGGGGGCGGTAGTCCGCACTTCCTAAAATGAAATTATCGCGTTTACCCATAATGGAAATCATAAAGGCATGCCATAAATGAAAAATACAGAAGCATAAGGAAAAAATATACATAATATATATCATAAATAAATAAAGTTACATCTTAATGTCCACAATGAGTGGTGGTTGGAGAAGATAGAACAATCATCGTTTCGTGAGGAAGTAATTCGCCATCCAAAGCAGTATGTTCCTTAACCATTAGGCAAAGGTGTGTGTAAGTGTAAATCAAATCCTTCTCATAACAGCATCCTAGAATATTAAAGATACCGTTTTTTTTATAAAATAAATGAATAAAAAGAGTTTAAGGGGTTGGAGAAGCAAAATAATACAAATGAACATAAGAGAAGACATTACCTTAAAATCGGGTAACATTTTTTGATTTGAGCCAAAGGCTTCCTTGGGAAGAATTCTTCCCAATGTGAGTCTTCTAGGAGTAAGAGAGGGAGGTTGAGAGAGTATTTGGGCAGAGTTTGGCCGAGCCAAATGGCTTGGATGTTGTGAATAATGTGGTAGTGGTGGGGGCCTTTTATAAGAGGTGAGGAGGGGCACTCTTGGAAAGTAATGAAATGATACATTATTATGAAGTTCTTTTCGGATTTCGAAGGACCCACAATTATATATTTCGAGGATAAGGTGATAAGGGTTCGAAATATACCCATCCAATATGTTTTTTACAAGGGTATGTCTTAGATTTTACATATCTTTTCATTTTATTTGAATCGTTTATTAATGAGGTAATCACTACATCATCATGGTGTCCTGAAAATTTTATTTTATTTAATGTCTAAAAATTATATAAAAAATATCATGATGTAGGAAATATTTTTAGATTTTCAATTAATATTTATAGTTGAAATGTAAACTTATATAACTCCATGTAATAATTGTTATAGTAAAACAACACATGTTTGCGACAATTTTATTTTTAATTTAAATAAAAAGTTATTAATGTCATTTTCTTACCCAAGTGGCTCCATGGGGTCCCCAAGTTGACCCATGGATTGTATTGGTCGGACATGACTCTTCCAATAAGTGTATGACAAGTGTAAAGATAATTTCATATTATTATAACATTATATTTACCTTAAATTACATTAATTACCATTAATCGCGATTAATAGAACTTAAAAGTCACTATTCACCAAAAATTATTTTCACCCCATTGAACAACATTTTACTTACTAATGACAACCATGTATGTCGGATTTTGGAAATTCAATTCACAGAAGTGGTAAAGTTTCATTTAAAAGAAAAAATTAGTTTTTTAACTACCACTTAGTAGTTTCACTATTTATCAAAAATTGATGTTTTTCAGAAAAATACCAAAAAATCAACCATAAGATATATTTGATATTTCTAACTCAAAAATTATGTATATTTTACAAAATTCAAAACATATAAGTTTAATTAATTAATTTTATAATTAATTCCCGTTGTCAAAACAAATAGCGTGTTTTTAAGAAACAATATCAATCAAAAGATTGACAATTGTTTATGTCTAATTTCAAAGTGAAATTAATTTTAATGACCACCATTGGATAGAATGGTAAAATTATATTCTAATTATACATTAAACCCAATCAATATTATAATTTATCACTATTAATTATTGTGATTAAAAATTTTGTTTTTAATTAAAATTTAGTAATTTTCACTATTCATCAAAATATAAGAGTTATCCGAAAAGTTCAAAAATTTCACCCTTGGAAAAATTCGATATTCCGAGTCAAAAAATGAAGTCAATTTTGAAAGATAAAATTTATAATATTTCAAAAATTAGGTATTACTATTCATAACGGCTACATTGATTGGTTGTGGTGTGTGTTAGTACTCGAAGTTGCGTACAACACACGCTACTGTATTATTCAAAGAGAAGCGTATCGTGGAAGCTTGGGGTGTTACATTATTGATAGAGAAAGGGGTTTACCATATATTATTAATCACAATACCAGTATGTGGAATGTGATAAATCATACATTTTCAATAGGAACTATACATAAAAGGACATAATACTGAGTTTATTCTTGAATAAATGTGAGAAATAGAGGATACATTACTTTAAATATGTTGGTGTTCTTTGCTTGATCTTATTTGCAGGAATAATCCATATATGATCATTAATTAATAATTTTAGAACATCCAATACATGATATTGATTTATTATGATGTTATTACTTTAATCCATTTTCTTTTTGTGGAGATAATATGTTTAATATCATTGTTTGGGAGCATTTTCTTCTGTGGTTTTAATGGCCAGTTCACTTATATTCATGTTCAGATAAACATGTACGATGAGAATGGTTTTATAGAATTTAATTGATATGAAATTATTGAACAACTATAATATTTAGTTGTTAAAAAATTCAGTTCGTTATTTGGAGTGAATTTGACTGAAAATATAATGCAATAATGATAAATGGTTGGATTTATTTGGGGATTTTTTCATAATTAACTTGTTTTTTTATAATAATACATCAACTATGAAAAAGGATTCTAGAACATCACATATGATAAAATACCTATTTAATATTCTGTTACAACTTTTACAATGGTTTTATGACATGAATTGAAGATGTTAATAAAAATTGATAACCCATCATCATTGAATGTAATAAATTAACACATCTTAGATGATGTTTTCATTTCTTGGGTATAAAAGAAGCTGAAATGAGAGATGATAATGAATTATCCAATTATCATAAAAACATTGAATAATATTTATGGTGTAGTATTTGACATACCATTTGGATGAGGAGAGGTTAAGAAAAAAAGTGAACAAAAAAACATTAAATGAAAATGAATAAAAAGAAAATAGGAATTTACCTATTGAATTAATAATACTTGAGTGCCACTTCAGGGGAGATGATTTGGCCTTTTGAGGAGACCAGGGGATGATGGACGTCTGGGAGGATCTTAGGGATATATTTGGGATGAATTTTGGGATGGAAAAAGGTTTGAGATGAGTGAATTGAATATTGTATTGTGTGTGTTTTTTATTGAGGAGGGGAGGAGGGTATTCATAATATTTTAATAATTAAATTTTCATTTTTCTATAAGACAAGCAATAATAATGATTATTATGACCAAATACAATAATATTATCATGTAATTTTTAAAACATTTCCATTTACATCATCCATGATTCTTTCATGATGCAGAGATTAGTTTATTTATCATTTATTGTAAATTATTATATTTTACATTTCACTAAAAATTCATGTATTTTAGAAAAAATCCAAAAGTTAACCCTAACCATTTTTTGATGTTTATAATCCAAAAATTAAATCCATCTTTCAAAAATAATTTTTTGGATATTATTAGTTTAATTTTTAATTAAAATCAAAATTTAATTGAAAAATTATGATTTTAAAACTATAACTGATTTTATAATGTTTTAAAAAATTGCATAAGTTATTATAAAATTATCAAAAAAATAGAAGGCGTAAAATTGTTAATTTATGAAAACAATTTATTAAAAAAATTATAATTAATTATTTAATTTTTTGAATTATTAATAACATAAAGAAATAATACTTTCACTATTGTCATATTATCACTTATCAAATCCCAAAAATTTTATTTATACATTCAAGTTCTAGGTTACTATTCTTTTAGATAATTTAATATTCTTAAGGGACATATTACAATTTATATATTTAGGTTTCTATTCATAAGGGTAGGTTACTATTCACAAAAAACATAAGTCTTAATTATTCGACTCAAAACATCTTACTAATCATAACCATGTAAGTCAAAGTTTCACAATTCAAATCTCTGATGTCAAAATATTATGTTTAAAGGTCACATAGTATATATTAGTTCATCGTGTTGTACTTTAATATTATTATAAGAAAAATTATATGAAATTAATTTCCATTGATAAAATATTGGGTCATTACATTATTACACCATTATGAAATTTTTCCCTCAAAATTTGGTTATACATTCTAATCCATTAACAGGTGTGGGTACTTTTCCTTCATTTCATCATGCGGTTCCCATGATTCATCTTCATACTTATGGTTCTGTTATAGTACATTGACTAGAGTATTAGTCGTGTTACATTGATCTTTATCTCTATAATCCAATATCATCACTAGTTGTGCCTGGTAAGATAGATCATTCCCCAACTATACCACCTCTGAGGTGAGAGCATATGAAGGGTCTAGTATATACTTTCTTAAGAGGGATAAATGGAATGTATCATGTACTTTGGACAAAATAGGTTGAAGTTCTGGTTGATAGCCCACATCCCTGACATGATCAAAAATCTAGAAGTGGAATATGTACATATGACTTGGATTTCATTTATTCTTGATCATCACGACTTTCATCCTTTGAGATATGTGTATAAATACAACGTCTCCAACATTGAACTCAAGGTCTCGTCGAAAATTATCTGAAAAACTATTTTTTCAACATTATAAACCTTGATGTGATATTGAATGGTTTTATCTTCTACACCATTTCATGTACCATTTCAGGTCTTATCAGCTTACACTCAGGGACATAATCCTAACACATCGGTGTTCTGCAACGTTTCCCATAAAGGGCTTCGAGTGGTGTTGTTCAGATGCTCAATTTGAAACAATAATTTTAGGATAATTTAACTAGTGGATGATATTGGTCCCATCATTCTTTAATTTCCATAGAACAAGATCTTAACGTATCATCTAGTTTCAGAATAGTTTGCTCAGATTGTCCATCAATTAGCAAATCTTTGGTCGTACTGATGTTCAGTTTTGTATGTAGAGAATGATGGATACTTTTCCAGAACATTGAGGTGAATCTCGCATCTCGATCATATACAATAGATAGTGGAACTCCATGTAGCCTTACAACATATTTCATATATATATCCATTCATGTTGATCCAATGAGAGTTCTTATCAAATCACGATAATGTGAGATTTCATTAAAAGATGGTCAATAATGAACCTTATATCATTGTTTCCTCTAGATGTCATTAGATGTCGAGTGATAGAGTCCATGGTGATGTTCCCCCACTTCTATGTTGGAATGGGTAGTAGATTCATCATCCATTAATAATTTTTCCTTTCAGACTTCACTTGTAGACATATTATGCACTTTTTGGTATACTCATCAATCTTTTTCTTCATATTGTCCCACTAAAAGTTCTATAAGAGATCACAATAATTCATTGTGCTCCCTGGGTTAGTAGAGAATGTTGATACATATGCATCATTGAAAATATCTTTATTAATATCTTGATTGAATGGTACATATAATATTGACCAAAATATTAAAAATCCTTCTTCATCACAAATAAACAAAGAAGATTTCCTATTTCAAATGGATTCAACCCTTTTTGATTTTCCACAACTTTTCTTTCAACATAATTTATTTTCTAAATGATAGATGGTTGGTCAATAATTTGAGAAAAGATTGAGGATATTCCTCCCAAAATGATTCCCATATCTATCATCCTCAAATCATATAAAATTATAACCTTTTAAATTTTAATAATTGATTAAAATAAAAGATCCTTTTTACATAGAGAATCTGTTAACTTGTTTGCATGATCGGGAAGGATGTGTATTGAGAAATCATAATACATGATGATCTCTATCCGATTTCATTGTCACATATTAATCTATTTTTGTGTGATTATATATTTTATACTCTTGTGATCATTATATATCTCATACTTATCCCCATAGAGATAATGCCTCTAAATTTTTAACATAATGATTATCGCCACTATCTCCCAATCATGGGTTGGATATTTTCTCTCATAGATTTTTAGCTTCCTTGAGGCATATGCTATCACATTGTAATTTTTACTCATAACATAGTCTAATATGTTATTTGATGTGTCCCTATACACCCAAAAGAGTTCTCTACTTGTTGGAAGTGTGAGTATTGGAGTAGTGACAAGACTCTTTTTCAACCACTTAATGCAGTCCTCACATTATTGGTTCCAAAAAAACCTCACCCCCTTTTGTGTCTACTTGGTCATTGGGTTTGAAAATCATGTTAATTTCTTGAAATTTTTTTATAATACCTTACTAGACCCATAAAACTATGGATCTCCGATACAAATGTTGGCCTTAGAAACTCTTCAATTGTAGTTGTCTTGAAAGGGTCCATATATATATATATCCCTTTTCTGGTGATAACAAGCACATGAATGATAATTCCTATATCTAGAACTCACATTCACTATAATTTTCTTAAATATTCTCCCTTTTAAAAGTCTTTATCACATTATTCAAATGGTTATTTTGTTCCTCCATGCTCTTGGAGTAAATTAGAATATCATCAATTAATACTACCACAATTTTTTTGAGGTAATCTATAAAGTGTCTATTCCTTAAATATATGAAAATTAATGGATCATTATTGAGTATTAAGGGAATAAATATGAAATAATAGTGTTTATACCTCATTCAAAATATAATCATGGGAATATATTCCTTCCCCACATTCATTTGTTGATACCTCGACTGATGTTACACCTTAGCAAAATAACTAGACCCTCAAAGCTGATAGAACAGGTCATCTATATGTGTTAGGGGATACTTGTTCTTTATAGAGATTTAATTTAGAACATGATAATCTAGGTAGAGGAGTATTGATTGGTCCTCCTTCATGACGAAGAGGACTAGCATACCCCATGGTGAAGTTGTCGGAAAATAAAAACCTTCCCTAGATTCTAAAGTAAGTGCTTCTTCTGCACTACCATATCTACGTTGGACATTCAATAAGGTGTCTTTGATATAGTTAGGGATACAATAATATGTTCAATTGAGTACTCAAACTCTTGGTCGGACAGAATTCCATGATTCTCTTTAGGAAATAAAAAAGTGTAATCCCACACGATGGGCATATCTTCAAGCGATATTATCACCTTCGTTTCAGTTATCTGAGCTAGACATTGTTCATGATAAGAAATTTATATCTACACACGATATAAGGATTCTAAAAGAGACTTATATTCCTCCTTACACTTGAATAGAATTAGAGGATAGTTCAAGATGTGAAGAGATATCTCCTGTTCCCAACAGTTGTTGTTGGATTTGTATAAAGAGAGTCAATACATTCCAAATATAACATCAAACACCACTAAACGATGTATGAAAATATTTTATGGTAGGTTATGTAAACAAATATTTACTACATAGGAGTTATAAATATAGAAAGAAACAATTTCTCCATTTGATATTTCCATATATAATATAACCTAAAAATTTGTATTTGTTGTTTGAATTGTTATACTAAACCTGTAAGATATTAAATAATGTGTATAAATGGAATCAAATAGTACATTCTCTAATCTTGAATGAATAACTAGACTACCATCCACCACATTTTTGTCTGGCTCCACCTCCGCAGTTGTGATTGTATAAGACCTTCCTTTTTTCCCTAGGGGTTATCGTTGATTTCCTTCGACAAACAATGAATTTTTCCAATTTTTTGCATAATTCCCATGTTTATGGCAATTGTAACACAACATCACTTGCTGGGAATTTATTTGGAACTTTATTTCTTCTAACCCAACAGTGGTATTATTCATATCTCTATTTATTGATTTAGCCAGATGTACCATATTTCCACATTTTGAAGCAATTAATGGATCCCTTTAGAATGTTATTAGGATGCTTCTTCATAAATATTTTACAAGTCGGATGGTTGGGCTTCATTACATTATGGATTATTTGGGAAGAACCACTGACATTAGATTACATTTTCCACTTTTTCGTCATAGGGAACGGGATACCATTGAGAGTCTCTGATCTCAATTTCAAACATAAGGGAAGAAATGATAATACCTTTATACCTGTCGAAGTCTTGAATTTCCAAAACATTTCAGGGACTCAGAGATAGTCCACTAAAGAAGTGATCCATCTTTATTTTTGTGTTCATGATAAATCCAAAGGCATACCCTTCATGCCTTGTAATGTTTTCTTCATACACCCCAATAGATTCATATTCTTTATGCTTGAATCAGAGTAACTCTATTTCCATCTTTAGATGGTGGGTATAAGGAAAATATTTATAGAAAAAAATTATCTTCAATTCCTCCCAATCCATGGAAAACAATTTAATCATAGGGATTCATATTCTTGATTGATGTCCACAACTGAATTGATTCCCCATAAAAATGATAGACCACTTGAAAAACATTCTCTTCTTATGAGCACTTGAGGACAGAGAATATATTTTCAATGGAGTTAATCCACACTTCAATGAGGAGGGGATCAAATGATACACAAAACATGGGAACCCATTACCACACAAAGGATACTACAACAACTTGCTCTTTCCTTGGAGGATGAGGGTGTTCCACATGATTCATGTAATTATTCAAAACATGAGCCAGCTAAGCATGTACTATTATAAAGTTATGAGCACCTGTTCTCCTCATATCATACATATTATTATGGAAATATTTACATTACCTATCACATTGATTGTTAGCATGTGTTATTTTATTTCCCACCATTATATAAGAAAACAAAAGTACAATTAGTGGGATTGATCGCATAGATATTGAGCATAAAAAAGAAAACATTTAACAAAAAATCATAAACTTATAAAAAATAAGTATATCATAACTTGAGATTCCCTATGATTAAATCTATAATATCCTCGATATATTTCATAACATATATTCCAATGTATTTTTTCTATTCCCTTAATATTGGTATGTACAAAGCTTGTGAATTTATCATAGAATTACCCTTGGGAGTGTCAAACTGAGAGTAAATCAAGGACCGTTGTCGTGCACTAGTTCCCATTCGAGTCTTGCTCAAAGTGGTGTTTTCAGGTTTTACCCCTAGAATCGTATGTTTTAGAGCCACATAAACCTATTTATATTCTTAAATGGAAGTATTTTATTGATAAACCACTTACTCTATACATAACAAAAATTAGGCTTTTTTTCATATAAAATGTATCATCATTAAGAATATTACTAATATGTTATAATCATAATCTCCAAAAATAATTAAAAAAAACCCTGATACCAAAAATAGATACCCTATCCTTTTACACATAACATTACTTTATTAAAATCATAATAAAACATTTTATTACAATCCATGGATTGTATGGTCTAGTGAATTGGAAACCAGGTACATAAAAAATAAAACAAAGGAATAAATTTAATTACTTCATTATTTAAAAATTACAAATATTTTCTTACTTTTTTTAATCCAGTAACACCCCAATATTTCATAGTACATTATCTCATTAATATAATTCAATAGAATGCTCTACACGCAACACCGAGTTCGAGGGCACCACAACTTACTAAACTAACCGTTCAAAAAGAAGATTGGAATAGAATTAACTGCATTTTTTTCTTATATACTCTATATAATTTTGAAATTCATATTATGTGTTTCTTAGACATAATATCAGAACAAATTCATTTTTTCAGAAAAAAGAAGTATTTTTAAAAAATGAAATTTTAGTGGATTTTAATGGAAACCCCGTTTTGAAACCAATATTTTACACTTTTTTATATTCAATTTAATAAAATTAAATTCTTCTTTACAATTGGGACATAAAAATTTAGTTTTCATAAATTTTTGGTACTTTTTGGATAACTTTCATATTTTAACGAATACTGAAAAATACTAGATTTTAATTAAAAAATACTATGTTTTAATTGAAAAAATATTATTTAATAGAAATAATTTATAGTGTTAAATTATAAATATGAAAGGTTTTTAATTATAATTAGATTTTATTTTTATCATTTAATACAATTTAGGTCATTATAAGTAATTTCACATTTAAATTTGAAATAAACACATGTCCATATTTGGACAGTTTTCACTTTTTAAAAACCCGCTTTTTGGTTTTGGCAATGAGAATTTATTTTATTTTAATAAATGAGTCTTAAGAGTTTTAAATTTGGTAATATAGACTTAATTTTTTAATTTGGAATATTAAAATTATATTTGGGTGAATTTTTGGTATTCTTCTAAAAACATTCAATTTTTTTTGAATGGTGGAAAACACGATGTTATTGTTTAAAACTGCATTATTATTTAGGTATTTAGTTATTATATATTTATTTATTTTTGGTAAAAATAGATATATATTACCTATATAAGTTTAATTTAATTCATTGGTGTCATTTTATAATAAGTTTATATTTATAAAAAAAATTAAACTTTTTACCGTCTTTTACATACATCCTAAATGCATTTAAAAATTTGAATAAAACACAATTTTACCACTTATGTGAGTTTAATTTCAAAAATCCAAGAGAAACGATTAATATTAGTCAGTAAAATGTTGTTCAATTTGAAGAAAATAATTTTTGTGAATAGTTACTTTTGACTTTAATTTACCACAGTTAAAATTAAATAGGGTAATTAAGGGTGAAAATGATATCATAATTTCCCTAACACATGTGTTAATACTATTTAATAAGTTTAATTCTACCAAAAACAACCTTATAAATAAAATATGATCCTTTAGGTTAACTTGGATTTGATTAGTACATTTATTATTATTTTATTTAAAGAAGAGTTAAAAGAGTTAAATTCCAAGTTTAATAACTAAAACATCATTAATATAGTGCTATACATAATATAAATTCGACTATAAATAATCATTATAAAGATAAAATGATTTAATACATTATGGTATTTTATATATAATTTTTAAAGATTATATAATTAAATTTATTTATGACACAATGATGAAACGATAATTACTTTAATAATGAAATATTAAACTAATTGATTTTATAAATATCATAATAAATTTAATTTGAGACTTTTTAGGAATTAAACAAATTTTATAGGTTAATACGAAATTTTGGGATGGTAAATATGAATTTAGTTCTATGTAATAATGTTTTTTGGAATTTAGAAATAATATTTTAATAAATAATGTCAAATTGACCCAATTGTGTTTTTAAAACAAATATTATATTATTGGTTGATATAATATTCAAAAAAAATCTATGGATCGGCCCAAAAAACATAATAATATTATATATGTCATTAATTAACCTATTGGGCTTCTCTTGGATGTTTATTGTATGTTTATTAACTATATAATATAATAATACAAAGAGACATGGTAAATGTCAAACTATTTAAATAAGAGTTAAATCTAAAAGATAAAGTTAATATGGTCAAATAACCTATCTGAAACCTATTGGTTGAGAGGTTTTCGACCCATACTAATCTTTTCATTTAAATAATTAATTTTGGAGCCATTAAAAACCAAAAAAAAAAATATTATTATAAAATAATATTTCAAGTTTTTCCTAAAGTGGCCCTCACCTCTCTTATAAAAGGGGACTTCCCCTTCTATTAATTTCACTCATCCAAAGCCTTTTGGATCTGCCAAACCCTACCCAAATATCTTATCAACTGTCCTCACATCATCATAGAGTCCTTCCTTTAGTCAGAAAGAAATCTTAAGGATCCATTTTGATCAAACTAAAAGGAAGAACCCGAAGGAGAGGTAAATATTTCATCACCACTTTCATGTTCTTTTATTCTTCCACTTATTCTTTATTTATTCTTTCCATTATAAAATGAAAACTTCAGTATCTTCTATATAATAGGATTTTATTATAAAAATGGTACAACCATTATCATTGTTCAATCTATCTTATAAATTACAAAGTCACATTACATGTGTACGTATAGATTACAGTCTCCACGTCATGGTGTAGTTTGTTTTTCAAACACTTCATCATTTGGATGGGTTTAATAATGAGTTTAAATGATGTAAATAATTAATATAACATTATAATTATTCTGTATACATGATATTCCATCCAATTAAATATTATTTCACCATTAATATAATGACATTGTCTCTCATGCGTACGTACGGATTACTGTCTCAATGAGCGATTAAATTGTTTTCCAGGATCACCATTCAATGATGATTATAAAATATATATCATTAATAAGTATTTAGTATATGAAATAATAATGATACTGGATATATATATATATATATATCTTATTCACTTAGTTCCATTAAATAAGATATGAAAACAGAAACAGTGTTTATGCATACGTACGACATGACGTCTCTATAAACGGTGTTTTCCATTTCATATACTTACTTATATTATAAATATTTACATTCTAAATATATATGATATATAAATCATGTTTTATATTCTGTAAGTATTTAAATATTTATCTACTTGATATAATCAACAGTAACAAGTCATAACATGTACGATAAAGATAGCGATTATTACATGAAATATTAATTTAACAGGTAATTAATTATTAAATGGTTAGTATAAAGATAAAAAAGAATCATGTATAATTTTATAAATATTAATATGGTTTTTGTATAATTTAATAACATACTATGGTCTTTATATATAAGGTTAAACATCCCCTCGACTGGAGGATTGTGCAAGGTAAGGGTTAATTTCACAATCTATTTATTTCCTGAGGTTGTTATTATGTAAGTATCTACTGGGACATATTTATTATCCAAGTACCTGTTCCATGAAAGAGTTTTCAAAGAGATTATTTTTAAGTTACTCTTTTACTATAACATCAGTTTAAATGTTTTTCATATTTATTCTTCTAAATCATTCCCATTAATGTCCATGTTTTCAAAATGGTTTTTATGGATTTTTCAATATGGACATGAATGTTTTGTGATACAAATCATCTATATTTAATTGAAGGTGTTGTGATATTTATGACTTTGGATGTGTTATTTTTATACCATTCATGGTTTAGGGATAAAATATTGACATTTCGTTTGAATATTTCAATACTAATATTTACGTTATGTTTTAATCTTTTCATATGAGGAATGCATTGGACTTATTAAGTGATGGGTGGAGCCTGCTATAGCTTCTCGATGCATCGTTAGGTCTTATGAGACAAACTAGTGTCTTGGAGCATTGACATGACAAAATCTTATTTTTAGTCATGGAAGAAGGCATTGAATATGTGGTTATGAAGTCTGGCATTATGCATTCCATCATTATGAAAGTGGCTATTGATATTGCATGTGATTATTCGACTTATAGAATATTCATGTGAATAAGTAAATGGAATTATTGTATTATATATATTCCATATTATACTGATGGTTACGTTTTAAAGGCTTTTGTTTTTTCTTATACATTTCCTTAAATGTTTATGCTTATTTATAAAATTTTCTGCTATATTTTTATCATTATTGAGCATCTAAGCTCACTCCTTTCTATTTATTAATTTTCCCAAGATTCCAAGAACTGTATTATGGTTTATAAGTAGGGTTAATCTAGGTGATTAATGGAATTCTCAACGTATCATTTATGTTATATTTTATTTTCTAATGTGTAATTTATCATTCATTTATGTAATCTATTTTCCAACACTGCTAAATTGATCGGTCTTTAGGGACTTTTTTCCTTCTAAACATGCCAACGTATTAAAATAATGCACCGAATCTGGGCTTTTGGGGATGTGGAATTACATTTGGTATCAGAGGATGTTTAACAATAACATTGGAAACTAGATTTAGAAAAACTCGGATTAGAGAACACTACCCTAAGATAGATTTTGAGGATTAGTATAGAAGAACTTCATAGAATTTTGGTACTGTAGAGATTTTGTGAGTTTTCCATGAAATACATACAAGACAAGATATGAGCAGGTAGAGGCGGCTGTGACACATATGTACATAGGGGTAAAACCCAAAAACACCGCTTTGAACTAGACTTAAACTAGTACTGGTGCATGACAATGGGTCTTGTTGGAATTTTGGTTATGATACTCAATGGGGATATGCTTAGGACAATTTACATTTTAATTACAAGCCACTATAAAGGATTTAAGAGTAAATACATTTTCAAGGAATACATTTTATGATTACAGATGATATGCATAATCATTTCAATTTACTTTGGGTAATTTTCATGTTTGAAATTTAGCATTTTGATTCAAAAACAAACCCAGTGTATTACATTGTATAGAAATGGAATCCTGTAGATAGAATAAGAACTCCAACATTACGAATGATCCATAGAGTAAGAAAGATCATATATTTCTTGTTATTAAGACAATATTTAGAAACAAAATAGTCTACTGCGTATTATCATCATTTGAAGATATAATATCATGTGTTAATAATATAAGTAAAAAAATTTATAAGTCCTATGGATTTAAAGGGAAGACATAGAAGAAAAGGATTATAGAGAGAAATATTGATAGAGAGAATAAGGGAAAGAAGGATTTTCTTGTTTGTGATAACTATTAAATGAATCACCATGGAAAATTCTTTAAGGGAATGGGATTTTGTTATAAGTGTGGAGAAAAAGAACCCAAGTATGTGATTTCAAGGGTGAGAAAAATGTTTCAAAAATAAAATGCTTCCTCAGAAAGGAATTGGGACACTATGTGAATCAATGCCCAAATCAATATAGTATACCCCAAATACTGATATTGGACAATAATCATGTTATGATACTACCACAGATGAATATGAATGATTAAGAGTTATTATGTTGTTATTAAAGTATTTTTTCATTTGTGTATTCTATTAATGATGTTCATGTTATAATAATTATAGAGTATATAAGGATTGTATTGTAGAACTATTTCATTAAGGACTTGAGATTTTTTGGAACCAAGATAAGTGACTCAATAGTAAGTTAAACTTTTTGGAAAATATTTGATTGAAGGAAAGACAAAGATTTAATACGGTCCTAATACCGAGGTATTGATTTTGGAATAAGAGATGAATGATTTGGAAAAATTATATTAGATATTATTGACATCCTTGAAACTTGTTAATGGTTTGTTTATTCCATAATTGTTGGAGTTTACAACATTTTTGGATATAATGAGTATATCTATTATTCAATAAGTAATAAGGGAGCATGAATGTAACCAATGTGGTTATATGATAATTCAATGTGTTACCATGTTTTAAAAGAATGAATGATGAAGGTATTATCATGTTATTCCGTGGAAAAAGGATCTTCATTGTGTTTACCTTCTTTATAAATTTTGGCCTATGAGTTTGGACTGAAGTATTTTGGATAAGTCTAAATGTTGGATTCGATTAATTTTGACATTTGATACTATTGTTATGGGAAAATCATTTCTTGAGATTATTTTTGGATTGCCATAAAAAGGACAACCCGGAGGTCGGACGACAACCCATCACGTCCGGCTAGGGCCTGAGACTTGAACCCGTAACCAAATGGTGACAAGGGTGAATCACCTACCATAAGCCTATGTGATAACCTAGTTTTTATAATGTGGTTTTTTTTAAATATTATGACTAATGAATAATAAATTCATTATTTTTGTAACCCTATACGCTTATGATAAATAGATTATTCTTTAATTATAATATCTTTTGGAGTGAAAGATGTGTTTGTGGTAGGAATTAGTTGAAGGATGACTCTATACATTTCAAATATATATATATATATTTTAAATTATTCTATGTATTAATTAAATATTATACTTTAGGTAAGGGATATTAAAAACAAAAATGTGTTACTCTAATACCATATGTTTTCTTGAACCGATGATATTTTACATCATCTAAGATTGATGGATTTGAGGCTGCCTATTTTATACCTATTTGTGATTGATGGCCTCAATAAATACCTATAAATATTTACATTTTTTCTCAAATTATGTGTGTCTAATTGCCACCAATGTTTTTTGGATCAAGATCATAATTTGGTGTTGACTTTTTCATTTCCCTTTCCCTCTTATTAAGAATAAATTTTATTAACCCAATTTCTGATGAGGGTTCTCTAGAATATTTTATTTTCTATTTCTAGCTATTTATTTTCAAAGAAAAATTTTGAATTGCAAGGAAAAAATTTATTGAAGTAGGGGAGAATGTATCACCCCATTATTTCATAGTACATTATCACATTAATGTAATTAAATAGTTTCTTCTATACACAACACCGAGTTCGAGAACAACCCAACTTACTAAACTAATCGTTAAATAATTGGTTATGAATAGTATTAACAACATTTTGAATCTAATATACTCTATATAATTTTTAAATTCATATTATTTTTTTCTTATACATAATATAAGAACAAATTTATTTTTTCAGATAAAAGAAGTATTTTTCAAAAAATGAAATTTTATCACATGTAATGGCGAACCCTTTTTACAACTAAAATTTGAAACTTTTATGTATTCAATTTAATGAAAGTAATTTCTTCATTAAATGTGAGACATAAAAATATAGTTTTTATAAATTTTTGGTACTTTTCTAATAACTTTCATATTTTGACGAATAGTGAAAAATACTATGTTATAGTTGAAAAAAAATATTTTCAATCGAAATAATATATATTGTTAAATGATTAATTTGAAAGGTTCTGAAGTAAAATTAGATTATATTTTTATCATTTAAAAGAATTTAGGTCATTATATTTAATTTCAAATTTAAATTTGATATAAACACATGTCAATCTTTTGATTGTTTTCACTTTTTAAAAACCAGCTTTTTGGTTTTCACAATTGGAATTAATTTTAAAATAATAAATTCAACATCTATTATTTTAATTTGGTTAAATAGACTTTGTTTTTGAATTCAGAATATTATAATTAGCTTTGGGTGAATTTTGGATTTTTTTCTGATAACATTCAATCTATGATAAATAGTGAAAATCACTACGTTATTGTTTAAAAACAACATTTTATTCAAGTAATTAGTTATTTTATTTTAATTTATTTTAGGTCAAAAGAGATATAAAATATAAATATATGTTCAATGTATTTAATTAGAGTCATTTTATAATAGGTTTTGATATAAAAAATTTATCAAATATTTTTACCGTTTTTTACCCACCTCCTAGGAGCATTTGAAAATTTGCATAAATTTTTTTTACCACTTATGTGAGTTGAATTTCAATATTAAAAGAGACATGGTTAATATAAGAATGTAAAATGTGGTTCAATAATAAGAAATTAATTTTTTGGGAATAGTTACTTTTGACTTTTATTTACCATGGTTAAATGTAAACATAATAATTAAGGGTAAAAATGATATCATAATTACCCTAACACACGTAATAATTCAATTGGATAAGTGTAATTAGACCAAAAAAAACTTAGAACTAAAATATGTTCCTTTATGTCCACTTGGATTAGATTTGGACATTTATTATTATTTTATTTAAAGAAGCGTTAAAAGAGATTAATTCAATGTTTAATAAGTGAACCATTTTTAATATAGTGTTATACATATTATAAATTCGACTATAAATATTCATTAGAAAGATAAAAAGATTTCCTACATAATTAAGTTTTATTTATAATTTTTAGAGATAAAATAATTAAATTTATTAATGACGCAATGATGGCACAATAACTACCATAGTAATAAAATAATAAAATAATTGATATTATAAATATCTAAATAAATGTAATTTGTGAATTTTTATGATTTAAACTAATTTTATAAGATAATATGACTTGTTCTTATTGAACATATGAATTTAGTTATAAGTAATAAAGTAGTTAGGACATTAACAAGAATCATTTAATAAATAATGTCAAAATTGACATAATAGTGTTTTTAAACAAAATACTATATTATTGGTTGATATAATATTTCAAAAACTCTGAGGTTCTGATAAAGTGACATATTATAATTATATATTTCATTAATGAACCTATTGTTTCTATATTGGACATTTATAGTATGTTTATTGAGCATATAATAAAAAAATACAAAGAGACCTGGTAAATGTCAAACTATTTAACTAATAATTTAATCTAAAAGATAAGCTTAATATGCTGACATTAACCTATATATAAACTATTGGTTGAGAGGTTCATGACCCATATTCACTTTAACCTTTAAATAATTCATTTTGGAGCCATTTATACTGAAAAATATTTTTTTTATAAAATAATATTTCATGATTTTCCTAAAGATACCCTCACCTCTCTTATAAATGGGGACTTCCCCTTCTCTTGATTTAACACATCCAAATCCGTTTGGCTCAGCCATCCCCTGACCAAATATCCTTTCAACTTTACTCCATTCATCATAGAGTCATTCCTTTAGTATTAAACCCAACTTAAGGATCCCTTTTGATCAAATCAAACGGAAGAACCCGAAGAAGAGGTAAATATTTCATCACCACTTTCAAGTTCTTTTCTTCTTCCAATTCCTCTACTTTTGTTGTTTCTATTCTAAAATAGTAACTCCAGTATCTACTATATACATTGATGTTATTAATAAATTTTTACAACCATATTCATTATTCTATCCATCCTATAAATGACAAAGTCACCATACATGCATACGTACGGATTACCGTCTCCACATCGTGGTGTAGATTGCTATTCAAACACATCATCATTTGGATGGGTATTATAATGAGTATAAATGTTGTAAATAATAAATATAAAATTATAATTATTCTTTATATTTGAAATACCATCCAATTAAATACGATTTCTCCATCAATATAATGATATTGTCGCCCGTGCGTATGTACAGATTACAGTCTCCACAACTCAATGAGATTCATTTTCACGTTTACCAGTCAATAATTATTATAAAATATATATCATTAATAATAATGTAATATAAGACATAATAATGATACTGGAGATATATATTTTTTATTTTTATTTTTATACTAACATATTTTTTATTCATTTAGTTCCGTTCAATACCATGTGAAAACGGAAACAACGTTTATGCGTACGTACGGCCTACCATCTCCATAAACGGCGTTTTCCATTTCATATATATACATCTATAATACATATTTATATTCTAAATATAAATGATATATAAATCATGTTTTATATTCTGGAAGTATTTAAATCATAATCTATGTGATATAATCAAGAGTAACAAGTTAAAACATGTACGATAACAGAAGTGATTATTACCCGAAATATTAATATAACTTGAAAATTATTGTTAAATGGGTAGTATAAAGTCATAAATTAATCATGTATGATATCATAAATATTAATCTGGTTCTGGTATAATTTAATAACATACCATGGTCTTTATACATAATGTTATACATACCCGCGACTGAAGGAAAGTGCAATGTAAGTGTTAATTTCAAAATCACTTTATTATCTGATGTTGTTTTTACATAAGTATCTACTGGGACATATTTATTACCCATTTTCATGTTTCATGAAAGAGTTTTCAATGGGATTATTTTTAAGGTAAATTTTTACTAAAAAATAATTTTAAAAATTTTAAATATTTATTCTTCTAAATAATTCTCATTAATGTACAAATTTTCAAAATGGGTTTTAAAGATTTATCAATATAGACATAAATGTTTTTAAAATTTTAATTCCTTTCAA
This sequence comes from Viscum album, assembly GCA_963277665.1. Taxonomy (NCBI): domain Eukaryota; kingdom Viridiplantae; phylum Streptophyta; class Magnoliopsida; order Santalales; family Viscaceae; genus Viscum; species Viscum album. The sequence continues at coordinate 1,721,105,871 of OY728147.1, read as the reverse complement.
AATTTTCAATGTGGTATGAGGCAATTTGATTAAAAAATGTCTCTAAATTTATTTCTTTCTAAATTTTGTAGCTTTTAAATGTTTTCATGATAAAGGGATATTTCTCTCAATGAGTTTTAAAAATCATTTTCATCTATGTCCACATCCATTGATGGATTTTAAACATAATTGATGTTGATATATTATGATACAAATCTTATATATTGTATTGAAGGTTTTGTGATATTTTTAAATGTATATGTGATATTTTTAAACCAATCATGGTTTATGGATAAATTATTTATATTTCATATTCTGGTTTTAATACAAATATTTATGTTATGTTTAAACCTTTTCAAATGGGGACTGCATTAGACATAGTAAGTGATGGGTGGAGCCTGCTATAGCTCCTCGACTCATCGGTAGGTCTCATGAGACAAACTAGTGTCTTGGTACAATTCATTAAAAAATCGTATTTTTAGTCTTGGCACCAAGCCTTGAATATGTGGTTATGAAGTCTGGCATTATGCATTCCATCATAATAAAAGTGGATATAGATATTGTATGTGATTATTCTACTAGAAGAATATCCATGTGAATTATTAAATGGAATTATTTAATTATATCTTTTCTATATTATGATAAAGTTTAAGTATAAATGGATTTTGTTTTAATCTTATACAGTTCCATAAATTTTTATGCTTATTTATGAAAGTTTCTGCTATATGGTTTTCTTTACTGTGCATCTGAGATCACCCCTTTCAATGTTTTCATTTTACAAGGATTTCAAGAAGTGTATTTTGATTGATAAGTAGGGTTAAGCTAGGATATTAATGGAGTTATCAAATTGTAATTTATTTTGGGTTTTATTTAATAATGTGTAATGTAACGTTCATGTATGTAATATATTTTCCAAGACTGCTAAATAGATCGGTTTTTAGGACATGATTCTCTGTAATCATGACAATGTATTAAAATAATGCACCGACTATGGGCTTCTAGGGTCAGGGAATTGCAGAGCTTGTACATATTCATAGGTTACCATGTGGATCACATGAATGAAGGGGTGAGCTATAATTTGAGAAATGTAATATCATTGTAATAAAGAATTTGTACATGGGTTATAAGGAATGGAATAATTATTTAAAAGGAATTTAATATGTGTGATCATATCATATAAAAATTCGATCATAACAACATAGATCCATAAAAACTTGGAATCAACCTAAAACAATACATTAGCATGAGACAAGTCTCATTGCACACAGAGGATAAGAAGTTATGGATAACCACCAAAATCATTACACATGGTATCATGAGTAAAGTCTTACCACAACGATTGTTATAGATAACGTCTCTTGAGACCCAATGTTAAAAAATGAATTGGATATCTATTTTGGTAAACTGATAATAACATGTTCATTAATATTCTATCCATATATATAATCACACATAATCAATCATACATAAGCATAAGGCGAACCATGGAAAGAAATGGGTTTCATAATCTTGTCATAAAGCATAATACATGGGTGTATCATACAAGTGTCCAGATAGAACAAAATTAAAACATACATGGACATTGATAAGGGAAAATTTTCATATATTATGTTAATTTATGTAATAAATTATTGAAAATAAATAATAAAAGTGTTTATGAAATTTTAGAATTAAAACATTTTAATGTTGTGTTATGAAAAAAAACTAAAGTGTATTTTAAAAAAGAAAACAGAATAATATTTTATATGAAACTATAGGTGAACCAAAAAGTTTTTACTAAAATATTATTTAATAAAAATATTTGTGTCTTAAAATTGATGATATAGTCCACTTGTAATTGTGTAAGAACTCAAGAAGTTACCTTAAAATGGGTTTTCTTATAGAGATGTGTTAAGGATAAAACTACATAAAAACATATATACCCCCTAAAGAGAATAATGAGTTGATATTGATACATGAGTTTGGATCATGTAAATAGAATTTAAAATATGTTTATAAAAGGAATATACAACTTTATTAGGGTAAAAATGATGATAGAGAAACCTGAAGGAATAATAGTGCTTCTTGTAGAATCTCGTATGTATTATCTCTAAGGTACAAGGTGTAAATTGAGGTGGATTAATGAGAGATAAATGGAATTATCTAATTTTATATATCATGATGTTTGTATGGGAGAGGTTAAAAATCACACCCCTTAATTATGATCTAAACATAAAAGGACATAACATAGAGTGGATTCTTGAATAAATGTGAGAATGAGTAGACCCCTTACCTTAAATCTGAAGGTGTTATTTGATTGAATATAATGATCTGAATAATCAAATTAGGTTAATTAATTAATAATTCCAGAACCTCCCCTACATTTTATTGATTTATTATAACCATATTACATTCATACATGTCCTATTTTAGAAGTTAAGAGGTTCAATTTCATTGTTTGGAAGTGTTTCCTTCCATAGTTTTAATGACCAGTTAACTTATATTTATGTTCGGATAAACATGTTTGATGATAATGGTTTTCTAGAATTTATGATATATGAAATTAGGGATAATCCATAAGATTACATGGTTATAAAATTCATTTGGTTATTTTAAGTGAAGGTGACTCATTATATATACCATTAATGATAAATTCTTGGATTAATTTGATAATTTTACTCATAATTAACTAGTTTTGTATTATTATTTTACATCATGTGTAAAAAAGTATTACAGAACATCACATAAGTTAAAATAAAAATTTAATAATCTGGCTCATCCATCGAAATGGTTTCATGACCAGAAATGAAGATGGTAATAGAAATTTATAACATGTCGTGTTTAGATGTGATAAAGTAACATATCTCCGACAGTGTTTTCATTTCATACGTATAAAAATGGGGAAAAGAGAGATGATAATTAATTATATCATTATAATAAAGAATTTATAGTACATATAAGTTATGATATTTTTCATACTAATTGGATGATGGGAGGTTTGGAAAGAAAAAAGAACAAAGGAACATCAAAAAAATGAATGAAACGAAAAGGGGAATTTACCACAAGATTTAATCTTCCTTGATAGCCTCTTAGGGGGAGGGTATTTGGTCTTTTGAGAAGACCATGGTATTGTGGATATGGGGGAGGATTGTGGGGAATGATTTGGTCAGAATTTAGGGAAGGAACAATCCTTGAGAGAAGTGAAGAGAATATGGGAGTGTGTGAAGTTTTTATATTGGAGGGGAGGATAGTTTTTTTTAATATTTTAATCATTAGTTTATTATTTCCCCAAAAGACAAGAAATATTAATGATTCTTGTGACCAAAAATAGTAAAATGTCAATGTTATTTCGTTTTAATGTCCATTTAAATCATCCACAAAACATGCAATATGAAAAAATTATTTAATTTATAATTTATCTTATATATTAATATATAACTGTTCACTAAAAATTCAAGTATTTTAGAAATACAATTATCCCTAACCATTTTTCTTCATGTAGAATTTAAAAATGAATTCCATTTTTCAAATATAATTTTCTAAATATCATAAATTTAATTTCTAATAAAAACAATAATATACGTGATAAATACGTATTTAGAAACTGTAAAATATTTGATAATTTTTGAAAAATTTACATATGGTCTTATAAAAATATCGTAAATCTAGAAAAAATAAATAATTTTAATTTATTGACACTTTTTAAGAAAATAAATTGTATATTTAATTATTTTAATAATTTTAATTATTTATTTATGACTTCCAAGAATACTAATAATTTTACTATGGTCATATTATCACTTATTAGATGCGTAAATTTTATATAAACATTATAGGTTGAGGTAACTATTCTTTTGAAAGATTTACTATTCATAATGGAAATATTGCAATTAATGTGGGTATGTTACTATTCATAAGGGTATGATATTATTCACCAAAAAATAATGAATTTCTTATCATGTTCCAAACATCATACTGATCACAACAATGCCTATCTGATTATCAAAATTCAATTCATAGAATTAACAACATTATGTTTAAAGGTCACATTATACATAGTAGTTCATTATTTTGTAATTTCATTTGATTATAAGAAATAATTATAAGAATTTAATTTCCATTAATAGAACATTAGGTCATTAAAACCATGGTCCCATTTTAGGGTTTAATCCTATGTCCACTAAAATATTCTACATTCATAGCATAAATGGTGAAATAAGAGCAAGATTCACTTTTTTGGGCTAGAAAATATACCCAAGTATACATAGAATAGTCATGTACAATTACAGAAACATAGTTCTTACCATTTTTACTATAAACAATAAAAGGTATAAAAAAATACTCAGGAACGAACTCAAGAGGTTGAGAAGTTGATAGTTCATTATTTTGTTTTAATGAAATTTTAGAATGCTTATCTTTTTGACAGGGGTTACATAATTTATCAGTAGGGAACTCAAATTTAGGTATATCCCAAACAAACCCTGTTCAATTTAGCTTTATAACCGAATAAACGTCGTAATGGACAAGTCACTTATGAAAAATATAAGATTCCTTATGAAAACAACTCAAACATAAAACATAGTGTGAAATATAATAATTTAAATCTACATCATAAACTTGGTCACTTCAAATTGGAGTTATAATTAATGGATTTTTTGAATATAATACATTACAAGAGTCATTCTAAAAAAACATGTAATCCATCATCACCCAACTAATAATTATAAGAATATCCTATTTTAAATAATCAATATATAATGCATTGAAAGTTAAAACGTAATTTTTATTACCAATCTGGCCTAGACCGATGATTTTAACATTTTAATTGTCAAAAAAGCTGACATGGCCACCATCAACCTTGAAAATACTATTGGAGTTGTTATAGTCTCTTATCTTGAGTTTTGATCAACCACTATTGAAGAACTATATAATTTTATTTTATATCTTCATTAATTTTTTCTAATAAATTGGTTTTAATTAAGTAATTATTTTTCTACCCAAATCTATTTGGTTCAAGAAATGTTTGTAATAAAATATTTTGGAACATATATTTTCCTCATGGGTTTCGTGTAAACTTATTATAGATTCATAGTAACAATCACATTGTTCAGTACTATTGAAAAGTGAATGGAAGATGAGTTCTCTGGTCATGATATGTCTAGGTTCATATCCAATCCTAGTAATATATTTTTAAGAAACATTCATTTCCATGCTCTTTTAATTACTTTGTATCATTTTTAATTTTTCATATTATTTCATCAATTTTAATTTGGTTTTTTATGTTCATCATTTTCATAGATAATTTGATTGTTATCCCCATTTTCTATTTATATATCAGACTTAATGTTTATAGTTAGAGAATGTAGTCATTTTAAAACATTTTATTTATCATTTATCTAATTAATAGTTTTTCCAACATATTTCAGTATTTAGATAATTATTATTTTGTCATTTTTTTCATCATCATGATTTTCATTATCATACATACTATATTAATCCAACTCATGAATATAAAAAATATCAAAATAAATGGATAAATATGATACATCACTAAATTTAGGTATGAAACACATATTTTCCATATATGAATTTTATTCAGGAGAAAATCTTGAGTCACATTAACTATCTTTAGATGCAATCTATGTGGTTGTCATGGAATTATTATATATTCTTTACTTATCTTCATAATTATTCTTGTGTTTTATTTTAGAGATGTAATATTTTATATAACCATTCCTTTTGCATTCATATGAGAAAACATCCTTTTAATCATCACCCTTTTTCTTCAAATTCCCTATATTATCATATTTTCCTCAATATTTTGGTATTCTAAAAAATATTTTTCTTCCTATAAAACATAATATATCTTATGTATAGTTGAGAAATTTATTTTTCACTATCAAAAGAATATTCATGATCACTAAAATCAACAAATTTTACCATTTTTGTTTCCTTTTCATTATTTTTTATAGGGGAAGTAGTCATGAAATCTACTTACTGTCTCATTGGATACTCATCCTCCTAAAAGATTAATTTATGTTATCTTTATTCATTATATTCTTACCCATCGGTTTTTTGACATGATACATAATGATATCACTAGATTCTCAAATTACCAATGAAGTTACCCCTATCTTTAAGGTTGAAAACTCATAAATCCTATTATTTGGTCCTTATCTATTATAGGTTATCCCAGCGAGTTCATGGTATTAACAAACACATTAAATCTGAGAAACATATTAGAAATAAGATCACCAATATAAATTTTAAAATAATCATATTTAATAGTGTATGTGTTATGCCACATTTCAATAGAATTTTTAGTTCCTTCATGTTGGAAAGATATAGTTCCTACATCTAGAATTATTTTTTACATGTAGAAATTATATTAAACACTTCATCACCTAAGGAACATTAAAGGACATTCATGGCTCTGAAATTATAATTATTATAGGCATCCATAGTTTCATCATCCCTTTTATTTTGAGTAGTAATAGTAATTTTATACTCATCTACTATAGAATTCATAATCTCAAAACCCATAAATTCAATCTTCATTTTCATTTATATTTTCTATTGGGCATAATTAGTCTCATTGAAGAAGGGGGTTCTTTTGGTAGTAGAACCATCATTAATATTATCATACTATAAGGCTAGTAGATATATAGATATATATAAATAATTTTTCTACAACTATCTAAAATATTATGATCTTTAACGCTCAACTAAAATCATAGTAAACAATTATTGAATTTATTTTAGAACTCTAATACCAAATGATGTTATGAGTGATTATCTCAAGAGGGGGGTCTATTGAGTACCCAATAAAATTCCTATCATAAATTGATTCTTTTGAAATCCCCCAAATATTCAATAATAGCAGAGCTTATCAAAATAAGTACTATTTTATACATCTTAATCATTATAAATATTTATCCAAAGATTGATTAAGTCTTCGATGAATAATATAAACAACATAATTTAATCATTTGAGATAGATTTACCTGATATGAATACTATTTGATCAAAAATTAAGATATATTATCAATGTATATATTTTTAATATTAAAAATTATTTTTAATTAGAATGAAAAACGGAGGTGAAATAGACAATGGAGAAAATTGAATACAAGAGGTGTAGTCCCATGTTGATATATTGTCCTCTTCACTAGGTGATCAACTTCCAACAAGAAGTTTATATAAAATAAATTTGTGATCCACAACCTAGATAAGGTTCTACAATATATAACACTGTCTAGCTCAACAATGATGACTTCCACTATTATTCATGGGAGTAAAGGCAAACCATCCCCACATGGACATCTACCAATCATATCCATGGGAAAAAAATGAGAATTGAATTTATAAATATATATTGTATCTTCATGTTTATATCAAGAGATATTTTGGGGACATAAAACATTATATATCACACACTACTCAAATGTATTAAAATTTTAATAAATTTTTTTATCTAAATATAGAGAGTTTAGTAATGATTTGTCTATTTTGAAAAATCTTTTGACTTTGGATTTGGTTTAGTAATGAGTATCATGTCAGGTTTTATTGAAATCTTCATAAAATTGATGTGTCACAATATATTGTTTTTTGAAACACACACTGTCAGAAAGTCTTGATTTTGTGGCTCATGTTCTGGTGTTGGCTCATGTTTAGGTCATATGATACTGAATGTATTTTACTAACGGTATATTGCTATGGCGGTGTCTGAGACATACTAAATATTCCTGAATTCTAGTAGTGTGACACTGGAGGTGTCATTGGAAATTGTGTAAGTTTCATCAGTGTATGATCTGTTGATGTCTTAACAGTGGTAATAATTTTAGTGGAAATGATGTGAGCATAATAGAAATACATTGATTGTGTCATATCTGAAAATATATCATACTTTTCCATTTTTTCATCTTTGGCAGCATGATGTCTTGTTGGTGTGTCGATCAATGGTGTTTGACTCAATGGTGTCTAATATAAGTGTTATAATAGATTGATGGTGTGATGTCCTAGTCGAATCTCAATCATTGAGAGTAGTTTTACTAGCAATGTGTCTAAGCAAATGGCATCATACATAATGATTTATCAGTTATTCTCAGAATACAGGGTTCCTATATGTAAACCTAAGAATCATTAGCAGTATTAAAAACATGATTTTAGAATCATTAATACCACGAGTTCAATATGAATTATGTAAATATATATATGTAGAATGTGTTTAATAATCCCTAAATGTTATGCTGGTAGTTGGTTATCAATTATGAATTCTCAACCCACTACCAACGTGGGAAGGCGTGAAAAGTGACTGACACTCTATGTCGGAATGGAATTGCATTTTTTCCTTATATAAAGATAAAAAGTGATAAAATATTTAATTATTTATAGAATATTGATATTTAAATAATGTTTAAAGGGGATGGATCATATATTTATCAGATTAATGTTAAAGTATCAATATATGTGATTAGTAAAGTGGTGCATAACGATGATGTGTAACAATAGAAGAAGTTAATAAATTTTCATTAGATCGCTATGATTGGGATGGAATAATAAATTTTAGAAAACAATTATGTATCATATTAATACTAAATAAAATTAATGAGCTATTAGGAGAATATAATAGTTCATTAGTCCCTATTCAACCCAGAATTCACTTCATGTACAGGGATCTAAAAGATTATTTTTCTAGGATAACAAGAAAAATGATATTAAATATTATTTATCCCTATTCCTAGGATGTATAAAATTTATGTATTAGATACCAATGTATAAGGTGATGTTATAACCATATCCAATAAAAGAATGTAAATTATAAAATACTACCTTGTCTTTCATCATAAGAATCCCCAAAATATTAAAAGTTAATGATGATTTTACATTTTTAGTCAGTTTCCATACAAAATTTTATATTTAATATTAATTAAAGAATATGTCTATGATGACCATATTTCTAAAATATAAATTAAGTATGATCTAATGCTATTATGATTCACATATTCTATTGAATTTTATAGGGATATTATATTTTCCTTGATGTTTTGGAGATGTATTTAGTAGTCTTGAGAAATAGTTTTGGGTTCTAGTACTTCATATCATTCCCCTAAAAATAGTATTTTAGATAACTCCAATTAAAAACAAAAATGTATATTAAGATAATATTATAGAAATTTTAATGTGTTTTTAGGTCAACATATCTCTATAGTCATATATTATTACAATAACATCTTGGAATCCCGAATTTATATTAGACCTTGTGATTTACTCTAAGGAAGGTAGAGTAGAAATTAAATTTTATATGGATGAATTTAGAGTAAAAATGATCTTGGGACATTTGATAGACTAAAAAATGGTAGAGAATCATAGATCAATTTAGCAGTACATCAGGGTAACAAAGTGTTGATATAAAATTTATGATGAAAATAATATATAAGATGAATTATTTAAAGATATAGGAAAAGTTATTCTAAAAGTAACAACTTAAATGAAGGTTATGATATTTAGAATGATATGAAAACTCATCCTATATATATATTCCCTTATTAGATTCTTTATTGGATTGGGATGTTTTCTATTACTTGGTACATAAATTTATTCTCTCTCATGTTTCTTGTATATTTATTGTATTACTCTAGATGAATTACCCACATAATACATTACATGTAATAAACTCAGTGTTCATACGATTGGAGGATTATATCTCTTATGATCAATTAGTAGTGGATTATCAAGATCAAAGATAGAATGCTTTGTGATACAAGACTCCACACCTTGTTATTGTTTTTTAGTTCAACCATAAATTTGAGGAAGATACATGGGAATACAAATATGATATAAGGTAGAAGTATCCTCATTTGTATGCATCCAAATTATATAAAATTAGAGGTGAAATTAAAATAAATGGGTATAATTTGACCACCTCATAACTTATGATGTGTTTTATCATTTAATTAATTTAATTAATTTGAAAACATTCCCTACCTGAAGAACTGAGTATAGAAAAACATTGATATGATATTAAGATATTATTATTTGATGTGTATAAAATCTTCTAGATATTGGATTTGAGGTTATGAATTATAATAAATGAATGATAACGTTTTTACACATATACTAAATTAATTGATTATTTATAAACAAGATAGAAATCAATTTTAAAGGATACTAAGGTAAAAAGAGAGGTTTTAGTACAAAACTAATTTTTTTATATAAAAAAGTTTTTATTTTATAAATAAGTTAAATAAAATATATATTGTAATTATTTTAATGAAATGTTTTGAAAAAATATTAAATAAAATATTTTTTACACTCATAAAATATTTTAAAAATTTAATGGAGTGAAGTAAAATATTGATTAATACTTAAAATATTTTTTTCTAAAAATAGTTATCATTTCCATACGAGAACTTATTTTATATTCAAATTTTCAATTTATATAAATTGAATCATTTAACATTAATTCATGAATTTATATATGTATAATTAATATAATAATTTATTTTATCATAATTATTTTATCAAAATTAAATTTAAGCCTAGTAAAAATATTTCACAATAGTAAAGTTAATAAATGTTTATTAGTGTAGGGAATCATAAGATACAAGGATTAAAATATAATAGAAAAATGATGTAATTTTATTAATTGATATTATTTATTAATTACTCATTATATATTAAAATATTATTTATTTTTGATCCATGTCACGTGAATATTACATTATTATATTTCAACCTTTTGTAAAATTCATTTTTGGGTCCCCTCTCACCCTTATTATATGATTCAACACCTTTTATCTTTATTAAACATCCTGAGAGTTATAATTTGGCCAAAACAACTCTAATAACTAATTAATATCACTCCTAATTTTCTATTTAAACTTATTTGATGATAATACCATTATTTGATTGTATATGGTGTAAGACAAAGAATATTTTTCAATGAAGAGGTATAATTCTCAACTGAGTACATCATATTTTATTTATTCTTATAATTCTATGGTATTAATTATAATGTACTGAGATAAATATCTACAGTATATTAATTTTTTTATGATGATGGATCAATCATTTTCAACATTATTACTATGAAATTTTAAATGAAAGTATCACCCCTACGTACGTGTGGACTACCTCTTCCATATATAGGTATGATTCAATTTCATTAAATATAATTAATGGTTGGTTATTATAATGGATATAATATTTATATATAATACATATTACATAATTATATTATCTAACTTTTAACCTTTCTATTCATTCGAAAATTATAACATTGATATCGTGTACATATAGTATACCACATCCATGCATCGATGTGATTCAGTTTTCATCTCATATTTATAGGAATAATTATAAAAATATACATGATTAATAAATATTATAAAATTTAATGATAAATGTTTTTGGTGATGTTGAAACTATTACCATGGTGAAAGCACTAGAACCATCAAAGAGAAATATCCATTTAAAACAGACCAGATTTCTACCATATGTTCATTTTAAGGGAGAAATTACTAACAAGAGTATAATAAGAATTAAAAAATGACTGTTAAATAATTTTTATTTATGAATATGTTTTTATAATATATGTATAATATATATATATATATTGAGATTTTGACGTGTACAAATCATGATGGAACTTCTGTTATGATATTTATGTATGAACACCATTTTAATCAGGATTTTTTATGAGTGATTTTATATTGGGGGTATTTATATGGATATTTTACATTGAAAGAAATATATTTTTCTATCCAATGTTAATTTTTTTGTTTTTTATTTATTAATTCTATGTTCCATTATTATGTAATTAAAATTTCTGGGAAAATATTTTTAAGGAAATTCAAACCTTCTTTCTTATTTGGGTTAATAAATTTGTCATCCATTTCAGTAATATGAAAACAATTTGTGAATGTTCTTACGTATAATATAAATTTTTTTTATCAAGTTCATTTTTACTAAATATTAATTTATTTACTAGTTTTTTATAATGATTTTTGTAAATAATTTTATTTCAAAACAAGTATCATTTTACGTTTATTCAACGGTTAGAAAAGAATTTCATAATTTTATGTATATGGAATAAATATATTTTCCTACTAATATGATAAGTATTTACATAAATGATTCCTTTAAAATTTTAATTTTATTAATTCAATGAATATTACTTTATGAATATGTTAGGAAATTTTATTTAAATGATTTTTCAAATAGAAGGATATTTTAACATATTTTCAATGAATGGATTGAACGATATTTTGGTGAAATTTTAATTCTATTTGAAAACTTCTTTAAAATCATTATGATTCATTTGGGATATGATCTTATTATTTTATCACATTTATTTCTCTCGGTATATTATGATGACAATTAATTAAGGATGATTTTATGAATATAATTTATTTTCCACATGTTAATATTGTTTTGATGAAGCTGTTATGAATCCTATTTATTTTCCATAGGTTTTTCTAATATTAATTGATGAAATGTATATATAACTTATATCCATTGTTTAGGTTATGACATTATGATGTTATGAATGTTTTATGATCTTATGGAACACACACACAGACACAAAAATATATCATTTTCATTAAGTGATAGGTGGTCCTGAAATTATGTATCCCTCCAATGAAATGGGTAATGATGGATATATATTGAGATAAAAAAATGAACATAATGAGGTACTAACCTTGATTATTAAGGGACCTCTCACAAATATTATCATCTGGGAAGTATACAAGTAAAATTTAAATGATTTAATAGGGAGTGAAAATTATATACTAAGATTTCATTTTCAGCGATCCTAGAATATAAAAATTATTTAAAATTATTATGTATATTCCAAAAATATATATCTGAATCATATGATGTGTCCTTATGTCCCATGATTTATTGTTTGTGCTTTATCATTTTTATTAATTATGTGTTTTATAATGGACAAACTATATTCCATGGTTTCAGTTTAATGATTTTAAATGATTATTTACAATTGATGGATGTTATGATCATGTTATAATACCATTAAGATTACCTTGTTCCTAATAGTGATCATTTATTTGTATATATTATTTTGAACCATAGGGATAATATGACCTCACCCATTTTTATATTTCCATTCCTCGACCTATGAAGACTAAATTTATGTGTGATTTTCTTAATAAGATTAATTTGTGAGAAAAACATTGTGGGAAAAATAGAATATCATTCATTAAATATAATTATTATATATGTAGTCACTAAATATTGTAAATCTATGTTAGTCTATGAATGTTATTTTTTATCATATGTATGGAATATTCATAAAAAATTATGTAATATTTATGTGTGAAATGATTGTCTCACCTTAGGAAGAGATTTGGAGATACCATCTTTCACTAGTAGTGTGTCCATGATTATATAAATAATTAATCACTCTTAAATAAACAAATAATGATTCTATGATTACATATAGTCTCTCATATGGAGTTCCAACATGACTATAATGATATGTGGCTCTCAATATATAATAATGGTAAGATTTGTGGGGTACACTGACAATGGCCTAAGAATTTAGTGACTGTTATTGGGGGTTCCGAGGGGGTACATGATGACATAACATGATTAATGTTATATTGTTTGTTATATCATTAATTGTTTATATAAATAAACTAATATGATGGTATATATAAGGTAATCCATGGGAACATTCCTATTGAGTCCTATTCTCACATAATTCATGACTACATTATTTCATTTACAATACCTTATTTTTAGCTTTCTGGTAGTACTTTTATAGGGTATATAAATGGAGTGGGTGGATTGATTTTCTGGGGTCCTGTTAATGGTGGGATTTAGGGGTTAGTATTTTATCATTTGTTTAATTTTATGTTTATATTTAAATAAATTTAATTGATATGTGATAATTGATATATGTTATAATTTTTGAAATGTGGTAAAAATATTAGTTTATTATATTATTATTTTTGTACTATTTGATAGACCACTGTTATTTATATTTCATTATAGTTCATCTTCTCTTATATGGTGATTATATTATTTTTCCATTTTTTGAACATTCAGGTGAAAAGATTATATTATCCCAATAATTTTTTTTGACTTTAATATTTAGTTTTATAACTATAGATAATGGTGTAGTAATTACCTAGTACCTATTTTTTAACTACCATTGTGGTTGTTTTGTTGGAATGGTCCATGACATTACAAGAATAATGATATTTGGTCTATAATGTGTTAATGAACATCCATATGGGGATATATATTTTACAATAGTAGTAATTTCATAAAAGAAAATAAATTCACACTATCTATACAATCATATGAAAATATTATATCACGGTCCTCCAATACTCATAAAATTTTGAAGATGGAATGTATCATTGTATACATGAAACTATATAGGACTACTCCTCCACTAGATGTGAGCTAAACAAAACCTAGTTCTTGGGTGATTTTTTTATATAATTTCGCATATCTAAATATAGAGTATCACATCCTCATATAATTTAATTAGTCATGAAAACCTATCAAGGATTTAGAATATATAATATGTATATATACATTACATAACCATATTTTATCAAATGATAATTCCTATAATAGAACATCGAATAAGAATTATAAAATATCATTAATTAAATAGTCTATATAGTCATCAAATATTCAAAAATACACAAATTAATGGAGGGTGTGAGATATCATTGATTCAAATTTGTTATTTTTCAATCAATTGGTTGCACCATACCTAAGGGAATCAATCAACAATGGCATGATATTCCAATAAATTTTAGTGGATCAATGTGAATGAGTGAATATTGAAAAAGATACAAATCTTTGAGATAAATGACCTCCAATTCTAAATATTTTTTTTGCATAATAATATATAAATAACAAGTGGTTAATCATGATGTAAGTTAAATATTCACTTTAGGTTCAATTTTTGTAATGATTGATCTATATTTTGGTGACCATAATTCGTTACAGAAATAAATGTCTAGGGGAATATCATTATTCTTTTAAATGTTAATAATTATAATAAAATAGTAATGTACTCAATATGATCAAAATCATTATTCATGCACGATTCTACACATGATAGTAAAATTGGTGAAAAAATGTTACCACCTATATACTATATTATTGAGAAAAAATTTTAAACCTTATCATGGTACCAGTTATAGTGGAACACTACCTAACAATCCTATTAGTTTCTATCAAATCATTCATGAAATAATTTTTTTTAATATTTCTCAACATATAATTTTTAATTAATAGATACTATACTATAATCAATTTGATATACATTAAACTTGATAAATTTAATAATTATATAGTTCTAAAATGTTAAGGTAAATGATTTCATCTAAAAAAGTAAACTTTTATCCCATATAATCATTATATAATATTATAAATTAACAAAATAATTGAAAATATATTAAATTTTTACCAAATATTTAGGAAATTACATGTTATACCAGAGAGATAAAATAACATGATTATGTAATGGATAAAAATATATGTGGGTCCATTTTATGATATCTATATGGGTTCAGATGGAAGAGTGGAAAAATTCATCATTTTTGTAAATAATATTACAACATAAAATTAATGAAATCGTTGAATAATTTTGTATCCACCTTCTATATTGAAATTGGTGAGAATAAAATGAGATATATTTGATGTGTTTATATATAATAATTAAATTAAATACAAATAGGATTGGAATGTTAAAAAATTCAATTTCATATTAATTATAGATTAAATTTTGTGTGAAAAAAACATTTTGAAAAAAAGCTAATAAGGTGATAGACTTCAATTCATTGAAATATTATATAAAATATGATTATAGAAAATTTCCTATAGAAGAAAGAGATGTTGAAGAATCTACAGAAGGACTTTATGAATTAATATCATTATTTTTAAAATTAATATTTATAAGATAAGGGGAATACAAGGGTATTATTCCTTTAGTTTGTTTCAATTTTGGTTTATTGTGAACTTTTAATCCTGCTTCCCTATGATGAAACAATAGTATGGAGGGAATGATTAAACAATATGTTCATTGGGAAGAATAAAATATTTTCCATAAAAACACATTAAATGATATACATTCAATGAATAAATAATATCTATTAAAATTTGTAAGAGGACCGTTATCTAAAAACATTATCAATATCTAAGGATGTGAAATGTGTAAGAGTTAAAGTGGAATAAAAGGAAAATGGGATAAAAAATTTAATATTGAAATAAAGTAATTAAAATATTCCACAAGAGAAAAGGAATAATAATGATGTGCGGTCGAAGAAATATTTTCACAAAGTGGTTCCAATTAATGCTCTATGTTTTCTTGTTATGGGAATGAAAATTTAAATCTAGAGAAAAATATATATTATAATATGATAATGATTCATTGGAAAAATCTATTGGCATATCAGAACCATATGAAATTACCATGATATAAATAGATTCTACATAATAGAAAGAAGATATCAATGAAATCTTTGATTATAGTGATAATATTTGTTGGATTTACAAAATGTTGTTGTTTATTGGATTGATGATATAAATACGGTCATTCCAAATTTTATATATGCGGAGAATTCATTGAATATATCTCACCTTGTTATTCTGAATATCATAATTGATGTTGGTGATGGATAAAGAAATGTTTTTGAAGATAATAATAGTACTAGGAACCTTTGAAAGTATACGATTTATTCGAATACTATAAACATAGAATTTTTTTTAATGAATCAACAATGATGGGTTGGTATAGAATATTATTTATATTTGTATGGTATATTATAATATTTTTCTTTGGTCATATAACAAAGGGAATGTTTTAGATCAATAATTACCCCTTTTACATACTTATATATTTTTATATATTTTTATTTTTTAATAATTTTAATAATTTTTTTTCATGGTTGTGTTAAATGCATGAAATTATTTCATATAAATTAGAAATAAATAAATAGAAAGACTATTATGGGAAAGATGTTTTTTATCTGTTTATCATAATTGATTCTTTTATTATAAATTTTTATTGTATATAATTTTCATGATAACTCATCCTATAATACAAGAGCTACCAACCACAATTAATGTAGAAAAACATCATGGACTTAGGAGATCTCATAGACACATTAACTCTCTCCTCCTCTAATAGTAATTAATGATAATATAATATCAATTAAATTTTCAATAACATACTAAAAAAATCTATTATATACCATTTCATCATTTCACCATCCTAACTATATCTTATAAAGGGATTGTAGAGATAAATTATGGAATGTATTATATGAAATTAATGGAATACAATAGTGGATATTATCTTTATATTTTATAAAATCAATGAATTATTCATTTCTACACACATTTCCTTATTAAAAAATATTGTAAAAAATATGAAAAGTTGATATATGATTTAGGAAAAATTAAAAACTCTCATGGGATCACTCATCATTCAAGTTATAGACCACTTTTTTACTTAAATTTTGATAATTTAAAATCTATTATTTGATAGAATAAATAATGTAAATGATTATAACAAAAATTATGAATATATAACAAAAACCAAAAAATAGTGGTTGATGTAATTAAAAAGGGTTCATTATGTTTAGCATCACGTTACATTCTTTCTGATATATTTTTACTTTTATTTTGTTCGTCATTTGGTTTGGATCTGTTTTGAGATTATAATTAATAGGGATTATTTATTGGGGGAAATATCCTAGTGTCCAGGGATGTATGTTTCATTGAATTAATTGAGTCTAGGTATACATTTTGTAAATTATTTGGAGGGTTTTGGGTTGTTGCTGGGATTTTCATATCGGGTACTTTATTTGTTACTTCTTATATGACATATTTACATCATTAATCCACGGAATACTTTATAAGTTCAGCCCTAGAAAAAAAATATGGATTAAATTTAGGCATGAAAATCTTTTTCACTGTAGAAAAAATATTTCTATGTAAAATCATCAGTCAGTATTATTTAACTAGTTTTGATGTAAATTTCATCATTAATGTGTTATGGAAAATTTACTGTGTAAGGCTGGGATTAAGACTGTAAATCCTTCATAACTTGTGGGTTTTATTTACTGTGCATTTAACATCATAATTTTCCTAGTGTAGCCATCCACCTCGAGTCATGGTTCTCTCCTTGTAATTTTGGAGTGTTTCATTCATTATAGATCATATTTAAATGTGTGGTTTATTTACAATGTGGTGGGTTTTATTCCTTCTATATTGTGTGATATACCTCTCATTGTTAATTATTTCTATTATTGGATTGAATGTTGTGTCTCTATAGTTGTTTGAGGGACTAATTACAAGGATTTGATATTGAATAATCCTATACAGTATTCCATAATTTCTTGTCTTTTATTGACTGATCTATTTTTTTCCAATATCTATTATTTCTGTTGGATATGTTTTGTATGTTGTTGAGGTTGGTGTCCGTATATGATGGGTATATTGTTGAATTACTATTTTTCTTTATCAATTACAATATACTGGTCAATGAAAAATAAGTATCTCATATTAAAATGGTATTCATGGAAGTAGTTCATGATTTTAACTTGGTTTATTTTAAAATTAATTTGTGATAAAACAGTATTTCATTAAATGCTTTAAATTGTGTAATGGGTATTGAAATTGGACTATAATCCCAAAACCAGAAATGAATTTTATGAAAATGTTTTATTAAATTTATTCACGGTTTTGGAGTTTATTTTGAAAAAATCATGACATTCAAAAACCTTGGGTGGGTTGGGAATAGGCTTCACTGTCCTTATGTGTGTGATTTTACAATAAATTTAATGTCACATTACCATGGATGATTATACTATAGGTTATATTTTTTGGATCCACACGTGGCATGGATGTTTGATTTTATATGATGTCTTAAATGTATTATAATAAGATAGAACCCAAATGGTGTTTTTTTCATTTTTTATTGGTTTAAAACATGATTTTATAATTCATGGTTATATTCTCACAATCTAACACTATCTTGTGGTAATAGTTTTTTCTAGTTTTATTTTGTACTTGTCATATTACAATATTAGATGAAAAATGTATGATTCTATTAAATAACGATGGATTTATTAATTTTATATTTTATTTATAGAATTTCATTATATACCATATATATTTTAATGCTCTAAGTAATTCTTTCCTTATATAAGATGTCTTATAGAGTCATTAGTGGTATCTTACTAGGATATTTTTCATACATATAACTTTTGAATTTTATAGGTTGTAGATGTTTTTTTGGGGGACTCGTTTAATGGGAATGGAATTCTAGATATTTCTAGTTTTTCATGGTATCTTCATCTACATAGCAGGATAATTTGGGGGTGAAAGATGGTTACAAATGGGCTATATTGTTCTAGTCATGTTTTATTATTCTATTTTGGTCTGTTAGGATTGAATTTTAGGTCCTTTGGTTACATCATCTTTATTTCACTATGTACTCTAATGGTTTTCATTAATCAGGTTTTAAATGAGATAATTATCATTCAAATTATTGTTCATCACCATGTGGAAGACCTATCTTGCGTCACATTTCTAGTTTACCTAGGTTGGTTCATTAAATATTTGTACCATAACCCTTACCTATCATAATATTTTTTGAAACCAACTAGTTTTAAATTAGTGTTGGGGTTCAATATCATTAGTACCATTATAATTTAGATAGTATATGCAAAATGGAGGTCCATCTATATCACTTATGTTATTGAACTTCAGTTACCATGGGTCGTTAGAAATTTTAACCAATCATGAGACATTGTGGTTGAGGTCATATGAATGAACCTAGTATGGGGATCATATAAATTTATTTTTTACGTCACATTTATTCTTGTATTTTATTAAAAAAATTAATTCATTGAAATAGTATAATTTGAAATCACTAATATAGATACCTTATGTAGGTATTATGATTTGGGAAACTCTTCTTAAAATGATTTTCCATTTTTATATGTGAAATAGAAAATTAATCCAAGAATATAACTTCCAAATATAATGGAGAAAAATAAAAATATAGTTCTATAAGTTATTCATATGGCGGACCCGACTTGGGTATAACTTATAATCAACACTACTCACACACTAGGTAAAGTGGATGTGAATATCTCGGAACGAGTAGTGGTAATGGCTCATAACATTCTATGAAAACTAAACCTATATTGTATTGTAACATATAAAATTTGGAATTTATGGTGTGTTTTAGGATGATTGAGAGGATATTTAACATCTTGAAGACTCATGTGAACTCTAATGTGGGTTATACCTCACAAATGTTTGAGGTAATGTGTATGAGATGGTGTGACATTATTCTATATTCTCAGTAGAACAAGAATCATACATAGAATTCATTTAATAAAATTATCAAACTATGGTTTTCTCCATAGAAAATATTTATGGAATAAAACAATCATATTCAAACCATATAGTAGGGACATGATACCATTATAAATTACTCCACTAGTTTTGATGTGTTGGTGCACTCCACCCCGAATCTCGTTCCAAATGATTACCTAAAAGATCAAAGATTTGATGTGGGGATAAGGTGTAATATTCATTAAATGGTTGTTCTTATGTTACATTATAATTTTATATCCGTGGTTGATTATATTTCATCGGATGAGGTATACATAACACGTCGAATTGGTTTTGAAAGAGCTTTGGTTGGTGCAGTTATTTGTCAATGTGTGTCATTAAGATAGAAAATGATGCACAAATAGGCTAGTTTTCCCTGGACAAGTTTTAAGGGGTATGTTAGGGAAAATTAGTTTATTCTCGTTTAGTGTGTATGGATATGTCATTCCAAACTCTAATTTCATCTAGTCTCCTAATATTTTTAATCATTTCTATCTATCTAGTTATCTATCATGTTTTTGTTTAAGGATTTTTGTGGTTAGTAAGTCCATGTCACCACCCAATTTGGTTTCATAACATTTTTCTAACGCTTCCAAGGGTGGTGGGACATTTCCTAAGTCCATGGGTAATGTGAAAGTGTCTATGATTTTGTTGATAGGATAATAGAATGGATATCTTTATGCAATAAAGATTGAAAAAAGGAATCTTAAACATGACCTTCTAATATTAGAGGTATGATATGTATTTCATATTATATAGTTTTATAGTTTTTTGATAGTGGTGCTACTCATTATTTTATCTAGTCAACTCTAGTTGGGTTATTTGGATTGCATTTGGGAATTATTTTGTAATTTTTTCATATTTCAACACCTTTGGGAAGGTGTTATGACCAATGATTAATGTTTCAAGCATTTTGAGTGATGATAGAGGATCTTGTGGTTGAGTCAAAATTCATGTTGATGAATCATGATACATTTTAATTCATTATTAAAATCGAATGGATGATCATTTTTATGTTGTCTATCAACTATTCTCATTTCCATATTGAGTTATTATCTCCATAGGAAGTCACTCAAGTCCCCCGATGTGAGAGGGATTCTAGGTTTAGGAGAATGAGACCATCTATTCCTTATGCTGGGGTGAACTATGTCAATTTTTTGAGGGTTTACTTCATTATATGGATCATTGATTTCGAATACCCCATAACGTGGTGGTGTGTTCATAGGTTGAGGACATTCTTAGTTATTTTTTTGGTTTACCACCATAGAGCGATATCATGTTTACCATTGTTATACTAATTGGTATTATAACAATTAATATGTTATCATTTTATATAGAACCTGTTGATTTGTATGATCATAAGTCCTATCTCAAAAACCGTGATTCTAAGATATTTTGTCATTATTATTAGGTCACTATGTGATTCATATGTCTTCTTTTTGAATAATGGAAATGGATGCCATAAAATTTATCTTGATTATAAAATGTTATATAAGGCGACCATCAATAAAATACCCCCTTTCCCTGATTGATGAAATATTTCAAAATCATAGAATAGATCATTGGTTTCTAAAGATTTATAACTTGTTGGGGATCCAAATTATGATAATTTCAGAATATAAAATACATAATATAAGATTTAGGATAGAGTGTGGTAATTTTGATCTTTTTATTTATTTTATTTGGTTTTAAAAATGGTCCTATGTTATTTTGATAATTTATGAACTGGATCATTTTTCAGTTCTTTTAATCGATTTTATTGTTTTCATTGATGATACTTTGTTATACATTGGGTCAATAGAGGAGAAAATGGACCATTTATATATTATTCTTAAAACTTTGGGGGTGCATCCCATGTATGATAATATTTCCTTGTTTGAATCTTGAATTCATGAAATATTATTTTTGAATCATGTTACATCTGAGAGGGGAATCTTGGTGGGTCCTAAACTAGAATAATATTATATTTCCTAATAAAAATTGAGAAATGTATTTGATATACAATGAATTTTGGGGTAGTCTATCCATTATAGGGGTCTCTCTAAATAGGTATCCAACCATGAATATCTAATTAGATATTTATCCTATATGGGTTTAAATTTTTAGTGGAACAAAATATTAAATGTAAATTTTAAATTACTGAATAAATTTGTGTCAAAAATACTGTTTTTTATTCTTTTTCATGAGAAGAGCTACTGAACATGTTGTCTTGATATAGTGGTGGGTTCGAATGCACTAAAAACCATGCATTACATCATATTTGGAGCGAGTTTTATTGTACGTTATTATCATAAAACCCTATCAAATTTTTCAACTAGATTGATTTATACTTGTGATGGTGATTTTGGGTTGATAACCATTATACATTTGATTTTGATAATTCATTAAGTCTTGGGAAATGAACTTTATTCTATGATGTGATGGGAAATAAATTAAATAGACATGTAAAATAAATCATTAGGGAGGTAGTATCTAATGATTATCTTTTTCAGGAGGAGATTTGGTGTTGAAGAATCTAGTGGGATGGTGTACGTAGATTAAACAAGTTTGGAGTTATTGTTTGATGAGTGGGTTCTACTACATAAATTACCGCACACTAAGTTCAAATCTTTTATAGAAATCCAAAATTGTTACGATACCTCAGGTGATAGGACTAGGTCCCATTTTCGTGATTTCTATTTCAAAATATGGTTTTTCATTACAATTTCATTGAGTTTTGAGTTGATAGAGACTAGACACCATTCATAATCGTTTGTATTCATTATTACTAATAAAAAATATCATTACATTATATGTCGATTATGATGTCTTGGAATTATATAATAGATTTATGATTTTATATCACGGTGTCTTACCGGTCAACATAATAAGGTAGAGTTATATAGACCTACAATTATACTGCAATAGTTACCCATTCTGATATATAAGTGAGATGATATTTCCATAGACATCATTATAGATTTACTATTTAATCCTCCAAGGAATTATGTGATTTGTGTGATCACCGATGAGCACATAAAATTTTTCAATTTATTCCCAATCATGTATATAATGAATGTATAACAACTAGGGATTATATATGTCTAAGAGTTTGTGAAAATTCATGTGGTTACTTCTAGGATTGTTACAAAAAGTGGGAAGAGGTTCACATATACGTTTTAGAATGGTTTTCATGGTGTGATTGTGACACAATTGAAATTGATTATTAATTTTCTTCTAGAAACAATTGGATAGACATAAAGTGATATCTAGTTCATATGGATATGTTCTAGGCTGGTTTGATTCATTTAGGTGGTTTTTGGGAAAATCATTTTCCACTTCCTCAGTTCCAAAAATAATAATATTTATGATGCCTCTCTTTGGATTGTGGCTTTTAGAAATTATACTAGTTTCCATGTAGATCTCTCATTTGTATGGAAGAGTTGGGAGAATTTTCCTTGGTCTGGAAAAATCATGTTTTGTATCCGATGGAAATGGATTATCTGATCAAGACGAGAGTGGGCATGGAATGAAGTCCTTCAAAATATTTGGTTGAAAATCAATGTATGATATTGGATTTTGAGGTTGATAATAAATGTTTTCTCAATGTTTCATCTTTTATGGGATACCATCGATTGGGTGGACTAGTTATGTTGTCACCATGTTTTTTGGTCCTACAGTAATTGTGGATAATCAAGGAAAGTTGGCGTATTAGTTATAATTTACAATTCATATGAATTATATCCTTGAAGAGTTTCATGTTTCCTAAATAATGAGGTACCATCAAGATCAATATCTTTTTATTGAGTGGAAATATGTTTATCTTCATACTAACACCATTATGGATGAACAACCAATAAATATTATGGATTTTTGGAAAAAGGTACTATATTATAGAACATTTAACTAGTTTCTTTACAATGTAAATTCAAATGATATTTCCATAAGATATGGGAGTGAGCATTGTATAAGTGTTAGTAGTTGACTTATGTTTTTTTGAGGCTTGGATAATCAGTACATTCATGGGATAAAAATTTATTAATGTGGTGAGATTATAACATCACCTTAACTTCATTTAGAAACATATTTACTGTTAATTTTTTTTATCTTTTTTGATTGGGTGAGTTTCTAGATATTATATGACAGATATCTCTTTTTCATTGAAATTAAAAACTATTCAAGGATATATTTTTATTTGAAATAGTGGAATCCGGGTATAAATTTGTTAGTGGTTATGGAAAAAATCTAGTTGTTTCTTTGAGTATCCTAATGGGGTTAGTATTTCATACTTTTAGTAAGAGAAATGTTAGACATAAATTTGTGGATTATGTCAAAAGTTAAGCATTTAGCACACACCATGGATTCTCGCAATCCAGTAAAACCTTTTTGGAAATAAAATGGGTTTATGTTGTAAACCAATGTACATGACATATAACCATATTATGTGACAATTTAACATAATACAACTTGTATTTCTATGAAATTTTTTTATAGTAAATTCATGGAATAAGGCTGAGATTTAAACTATAAATTCCCTTTATACATTGGTTTTAATTAAAATTCTTTGTCACTCCCTAATATTTTGTGGTGAAATCATCTCCCTAAAGACCATAGTCTCTCCTCAGTTCTTATAGACTATTTAATTCACTATGGATCAATTTTATGGTGTGGTTGACCTCCAGTGGAAGGGTTTTCTTTATTTAGGAGTGAAAAACCACCCTCTTTCTATTTTTATTTGTTGATATCTATTTGGATGTTCTGTTTGGGATGTTATTTTCATCGTCTGAAAATCAGGATGGGATCTTGATTAATCATTTTCATTTTCCAACATGCCTTTTATTTTGGAGACTAATGAAACTATTTTCAATCTTTGTAGTAGAAGTTGATTAGGTTTCCTCAAATATTATAGTTGGAGTCTGTATATATGGGGATAATTCTTGTATTTAATTATGTTAGGCTCAATTAGTTTGGGTTGTTTAATTAAACTTCATTATTTAACAGTATAATATTTTTTGAGATATTAATTATATAAAGAGGTTAAAAATAGATTTTGGAACACCTTGAGTTTGATGAAACTCATAAAATGACGGACATTGTTTTAAAATGGGGCGTCATTCCCAGAAGCTAAAATTCATTGATGTTAAAATAAAACTTAAAATGAAAACATGGTTTTGAAATGATTTTTTAAAAAAAATTAACATTTGGTAACCATGGGCGAATCATGAATAAACATTACTGTCTTCATGTGCATAATTCCAAAAGAGTTTTATGTCACCTTACTATGTGTGATTCCCCAAGAAGTTATATTGGTTGGTTCTACCATAGTTCTAGATTGGGTATTTTAAATTATTTATAACACACATACACATTGGTTAGATCCAAGATAATGGAATGTTTAATTTATAATTATTTTATGAAATGATCGTATATTTGACGGTTATTTAATCACAATTTTATCATATGTTGTATTCATGGATTCATACATGATTTCTATCAGACATGACATATTTTTAAATTTTTTCAATATATAATGCTTTTACAAAAACCAAATGATGTCTAATAAAATCGTTCAGCATTATATAAAATCGTTGAAATATATATATTTTTGAAAGAAAGAACTAATGTATTCTTGATATTTGAACTTATATAGAATATTTAGTGGAATGATATTGTAATTCTTTATCACATGAAACATTTTCCTTTTGGTGGACATAGATTTTTTTATGACCATGTTAATGGTAAGGTAAGTATGTCGCATTATGAGTACTCTAGTTATCATCATTTATTGATTGTGATGGTTTTGTGTTGAATGGTGGTCAAATATGTATTTTTTTGGATTGATATTGTTTTATCATTATAGTTTGGACTATATGGATTGAAATTGATTGTATCATCGATATTTTTCTCTTGGTTCTATTATGTATACTATTGGGTTTCCTTATTTAGGATTTTCAAGATACATGTTTCTTCTATACTATTGTTCTTTGGAATGTGGCCAACAAATATTTGGTGACTTTTCCAGTTAACTTTGGTGGGAACATTATAAGAAGTGTATTAATTAGTAGATTATTTTTTTCAACATTCATAAAATGAATTAAATTTATGAAGGAAAAAATGGGATCAATTCATTCAATTTTTTTGAAAAAATTCTTCAAATCCAACCATTTGGATAACTAAATATCATCCCAAATTTTACCTATCTAGATATCCCATATGAATTTCATCAATAATTTCACATTAAATTTTCTATTAAAACATGGGTTTTTTTACTTTGAATCTCCAAATATATTATAAACGGCTCCTTCAAGGACACATGAAACATGATATTAGCCATAAAGTAATAACATATTGTTCATAGGCATTAGAATCATTTTGATGTGAGTAGAAATATAACCAAGATCTACTAACATGATCCTAGATATTTATTAATAACGGAAATGATATTTATTCTCTATCATATGAAAAATAAAATTTATCTCTAATAAATATGAAAATAAACAATCAAATATACTTGTTTATATTTTTGTTAAATAATTCATATATATAACATAATAAAATTGAAAATTAATAAATTCTAGTCATTTATTAATATGTAAGCTAATTTCCTTATCTCTTAGAAAAAATATTTTAAATTTATTATTTTTTTATTATAATCATATATAATACTTTACCATCAAATAAGTCTCATTTTTATTGACCATATTTTTAATTAATCTTATTCGAAATATATTTATATATAAATCTATGATAAATTACTATACATGATTTTCTACTCTTGATTTCTGAATGTATATTCAGAATGATTCAAATATAAATCAAATTAATATAAAATTGGTATTTAATCCATTATAAAGATAATCTATATATTACATCCATAATTAAAATATGTAATAATTACACATAAAATGCGAACATTTTTGGAATAAAACAATTGAATTACAAATTTAAGATTAGAAAAATATATACATATCAATCCTAAAAAAATTGATATAATTTCATAAAATTAAATTCAATATATAATTTAATATGAATATATTTTTTTTTAAAATTACACTCATTTTCATCAATTAGAATTTTTGTTTCAAAACATAAATTATTAATCTATGTCCCAAACAGAAATCATAAAACTGTAAAAAATACATCTCAATATCCACTAAAGTGAAATTAAAAAAATATATAATTTTTTTTCATGGATAAATAATTGAATAAGTAAATGTTTTTTTAAATTCTAATTCTATACACTATATGGTAAAAACATTTATAAAATCTTTGGATATTTTTTTTGAATTTATTTTTTGAAAGGCGTTGTTGGTAAAATGAACATAATGGTAAAATGAAAAAAAAATAAGGATGTAATTTAAAAAAACATAAATAATAACATAAATTTAATGAAAATTCTCACTTAATTAACCTTATAATTTTTTAAATACATCCATTTAAATTTTGATGACTTAATAGATGGGTAAGAAATAAAATTTAACAATTGGGCGCATCCACATTCAATGAATTTTTCATTTCAATTCCTCCTTTTTCCATCAAGGAAAATATAAACATTGATTATAATAAATGGATGAAAACTCATTACCATTTATTTTTATTATTTGGAAATAAACCATAAATGTGGTGAGGGATAATTCAATTTCATCACAATTATACATCTTCTAGTTTATTAATTATTATTTAATAAAATATCTGGATATATATGATTTAAAAATGATGATAATGCCTCGTGATTATTTAAAATGATCCAAAATAATAACACATTCCTCTTATTTCAAACCAAAAATATTATAATTCCAAAATAATACACACATGTAAGTATATTTATACACACTAAAACATCAAACCGACATTTAAATATATTAAGACCGAATGTATGTGATGAATATTTTTTCTTTATTTCTTTGATCCTCTAAACATTTCCTGGAAAAAAATTTATTTAAAATTATATATATAATGGTTCAGACTGAAGATTCAAATTATGTCTAGCCAATTAAATGCCTCAATATTTTTTTTTATAAACATCAATTATCAAAAAAAAAAGAATCATAAGTTATATTTCATTAAAAAGTATTATATTTCCCCTAATAATATAACTATACTAGAAATAATATTTCATAAGTGTTTGTATTACCTCTCAGTAATGAAAAATGGTTTGAAATTATAATCTTTTAAATATATTTTAAATTATTTGGAAACATAATAATAAATTTTGAGTATCAATGATAAATAAATGTTTCAATATTACAATGTTAAAATCCTTTTGTTAACAAATGATGTAAAATATATTTAAACTAACTAAAGTGTCAGAAGTAATGATGAAGATTTATATAATATAAAAATTCATAAAAATGGGATTTTTTTTGCCTAAAATAGGTTATCACTCCCCCATATAGTAATGATTCCACCCTTGTGTATTGAAGAATAAAAATAATTATTTTAGAGAAAATCCACATCATTTTTTCTCCATAATTGAAGATGTATAATAATATACAAAATATTCCACTAGTACATTAATAATAGAAAATAACATAATTAAAATAATTTAAAAAATTAAATATTTTATTATTTTTTGGAATGTGATTATAAATTTTAGTAAATTTCCAAGAAGAGAAATATTTATATTTTATACTATAATGAAATATTTTTGTAATGGGAAGACCCCCTATGGGATATGGTTTTTTGGAGGAAGAACAACAGCATTTTCATTCATGTGTGTATCTATTACATAATCCCCATTGAAATTTAATGTGGTTTTATACCCCTTGATATATGAAAAATAACTAATATATTATTTGTGGGAGTATGATATATGGAACAACATCAATAAATTTCCATTGTATTCTGATATTATATATGTATATGATGTATTTATCCTTATATGTTATAGTGGGAAGCATATTATTTTATTATATACACGCGACATTGTTATTTTATTCTTACTGCAATCAATGCCTCAATGACTTCGGTTGAACGGGTTTAATAAATGGGAAGTTAGTAAAACATTCATGTTGAATGAAATAAATATATGATGAATTCAAATCAAAACATCACCTTTAATAAATGACTTTCTATTCTTTACCTCTTCTAGAAAGGACATTAGGAACTCATCAACCATAAAAACATAAAGACTAAGATTATTTCATATGCGGTTATTCATTTGTTCCCCTACATGTATATTTTCTTGTTCTTAAATAATCCTTTAAATAATATAAGGTTATTGAATATGATTTATTGAAAAGTTGATGATGATTGTTTGACAATTTTTTTTAATTAAATCTTGTATGAATCAAAATACTATATATCATCTACATTTATATCACTGTGAATATCAACTTTTGTAGATTTTTGGGGAATTTGCAGTGAGTCGATTTGATTATATGGATTTAAATTCTTCCTAATAAAACATATATATTTTTCCACTAGAGTTTTAAGTGGATAAATAAACTACATTAATTATTATTATTCTTGTGAATATTTTGTCTATTTATTTTATTATTGGCGTCCCATATCAATAAATGACATTATTTCACTAAAATCATATATCCCTACTCAAGAATCATGTAATTGGGAACTTTTTGAGTAATAAAAATTTATTTTTCTGACAAATTATTAGTTTTTTTATCTAATATAGTTCACTTATTCCTTCATCATGTACATATTAAATATATAATACAATAATTTTTTATGAAAATTGAAAAAAAAATATCTCTAAATTTTGAATGAAATGAAATGTTATTAATATATTCTGTCAAATTTTGACTTACCTACTTTAAGTGGTATAATATATTTTTTATCTATATCTAGTGAATATTATTAGATTACTGGGGTTACCTGTAAAGCATCCTGTTTTTTATCTATAATAATTATTTTGAAATTATTAGATTAATGTAATATTGTTTATATTTAATGATGAAATGAAAATATATGGTCGTGGTTGATAAGAATTTATACATGAAATAAAAATAAACAATAAAAATGGAAGAGATTAGTTTTTTTGAAAAATAATTTGATCCTAGGATTAGCCACATGGGATTGTTCATTATATATTAGTATTTTGGAAAATTAATTCGATAAATCATCCCTTCATACATTTACATCCAATTAAACTTATGTTGTGTGACTCTTTAAACCTTATCCTTTTAATAATCACAGTACTTATCTAATCAACAAATAAAAAATAATGATACATGTCTCTCAATAGCATATTCACTACCATCATAAACTTTTATCCATAATATGTTCTTTTATATATCTACAAACCCCTTAATACTATACAATGTCACTCTTGAGAGAAGTTATGGAAGTATTTTTAGATAGAGAAAGAAATAAAATAAGTAATAGTTCCCTAGAATAGTGAAAAATCTCTACATAAATTTTTTATTGATCTAATTCATAATTATTAATGAATTATAACTTTATTAAACAAATAACAAGGATCTATTAACCCTATTAATTCATTCCTTTTGATTTTCGTTTAGTTTAGTGACTCCTTATATAAAGTATTATAGTGGTTTGTATGGTATGAAATATAAAATAATTGAAGGCCTAAATGGAAAGGGGGAGATAATATTACAATTTCATAAAATAAAAACTAATTTATTTTGAAATAAATATAATTATAAATACTTAAAATATTCTATTGTCTAAACCCATTAAAATGGTGAAAATGGTATAAAATAGAAACAACAATAAGCATTTATAATCAATGTGACTAAATTTCAGAAAGATGCACCAAAAATTGAATCTTTTCATTCATAGTTTTCTATAAAAATCCTAAAATATTTTCCTTCTTGATCACAAAAATGCTTCTCTAAAATTATCTATACATTTATTCTCAATGTAATAAAATTATTATTTCCCAATCTATTTTCTCATAAAACTAAACTGGTCAAAGATGAAATATCCCCATAGCCTACCGATGAGTCATAAATTCTACCAAAACACATGACATCCCTCTTTGGATAGATATCGGTTTAAGGCACATGAAACCAATTAAAAAAATAACATATCAAATTTTATATTTTATCCCACACATATAGTAGACAGATTATATTTAATATATAAAAAATATAAATTTTCATAATTTACTATTTAATGTTAATACATATGATATTTTAGTCATATATATAATTAATATATCATATATAACAAAAAATATATAATTAACTTTTTGATTAAAATGAAACACATATGAATATTTTTACATAATTGGATTTTCAATTTAGCTCTTTTAAAAAATATATTTTCTACATTTAAGATAATGGTATATGTCTTGTTTATATACTATTTATTAATGGAATATTCGGAATGGGTTGAATGTGAATAAAAAATATAAAGAAAATTTTTCAGAAATACTATAATTTAGAAACATAAGACTACAAAAAAATAATTTCCCACAAAATCTGAGAATAGTTGGAATAAAATAATAAAATTAAAATGAAATGAAAAATAAAATATTTTACCTAAAAAGTATAAAATATAATATAAATAAGTAGTGAGAAAAAATGGATAATGGAATTACATGAGTCAAGATGCTCAATACACACATTTATAAAATCCCTAGTGGTTCTAAAAACACCAATAAAAATCAGGTCTGGGAGAAGAAAAATATATAGGCTATGCATAAGGGATAGTACAAGAAAAATGTGGATGATAAAAAGCATGAGAAATTAGAATTAAAATAACAATTTTAAAATCACATGTCTATTAAATGATAATATTTTGATATATATATATATATCTTCTACACAAGTATATCTCACTTTTGATGGAATTTGATAATGTTGTCAAGTATATAATGAAAAAGAATACGTTTTGTGGTACACATTTTACATTAGTAATCAAATCGATATTAGGAATAGAGGGGAATTAAATAGAAATTTTCATGAAATTTTTTTAGTAAAAAAATCAATTGTTTTTAAATTATTCAATACATATTAATATTTTTAGAAAAAAATATATAGGATCCCACATCCAGAGAGATCAAAAATTCCATATATTTTTTTTTAATATTAATTCACCAAGAAATTCAATTTTTTGATCATGTATTGGAATGATACACTAATAGTTGGAAAGGAAAAAGTTAATTATTTTAGATGAGGTGTATTCCTAAATATTATTACTAGGTGTTTGGATGAGAAAGAGAGGCTTCAAATTATGTTTTAGTTAGTTTCATCAAGTTTTTCACAGGTGCATGTTTTTTAAATCATTAAGGATAAAAAATTAGACACCATGATTATCGGAACATTTTTATTTTACATAGAATGACTATAGGGTATATTTTCATCATTCATGCATGGTTTAGGATAAAATCTATGGGAAATAATAAAAAAACATGTGTTGTTGAGAAGAATGTGTGGCACAAAACACGAGTTATGTACAAATTCATGAAAATAGTGCTCATTAATGAAAAAGGGAGTTAGTTCTAATAGAAGTTTTGGAAAATTATTTTTCAATATTTTTAGTATAAACAAATATTGAATGAGTGTTTAGTAGTACGAGGAACAAAATTGGTGCATGGTATAAAAAATCATGTGACCAAACAAGGTGGTAACAAATATTTAATTAAAAGTGGGGAAATGACCAAAATACATCCTTGCAATTTTATCCACTACAACCTGTTACTATCCCATTTGGTGTGCATGAACATAGTTGGTTCCCACCCTAATTCCACCATCTTCTTCACAGTGATTTATGGTGCATTCATAGTGTTTCTTTTGTGTTTAAGGATATATTTCTCTTCCTCCTCCTTCCCATTCCATCATTCCATAGTTATTTAAAATTTTTGATTTGATATCATTGGAATTTGATTAATATTCTACCTTAAATTTTTATTATTGGAAATTGGTGATTGAGATTTTGGTCATATTGGGTAGATGATATCTTGAGATGGATTTTTCATGTCATTCCATAGAATTTATTTCATTTATGTGTATTTTATGAATGTTATTTTGTTTTCTATAACTAATTAATTATATTAATTATTGAAAAGGTATTACATCCATTTGATTTTCCATGTAATGGTATAGATTGTCCATGTGGACTTCCTATAGAGGTTTCTTGGAGTTTGGACAAGAGTTGATCGACTCAGTGAGATTTCCAAAATTATTTCTTACTAGGGTTTAATTTCTTCATTAAATTTTTTTATACAACTAAATTGTAGTGGTTTAGATTTTTGAGAATAGATCCCTTGTGGTTCTTAAGAACTCATTTAGGTGATGATTGTCTTAGACGATTCATAGATATTCCTTGGACTGGTTTTTGATTGTTGGATATGTATTGGAAATTTTTTTAAAATGAAGTAGGTTGTATAATATATTTATCCATCGGATTGTTAATTTATAGTCATGTGTATGTTGTATGAATCTTAAAGACAACGTGTGTATATTTTTTAATTGGTTTAATTCTATGGTCTTGCGCTATAATATGGTACCTCAGATCTTCAATTATTTCCATCAAATATTTAGGAGTTTATAGAGATGATCCTATGGATGCCCATTGAGTTTACCATTCCTTGAAAATTGTATGTTTGGGTTTTAATGGTAATTCATGTTGATTTTGAGATTTACCATGTTAAACTCACTCATTGTATTAATTGAATTTATATAGATCTAAATATTGGGACATGGTAATATATTTTTGTTACTTCTAAGAGGATAAAATGTGGTGTTTTATGGGATGTGTTTTATAAAATGACAATTGGGTTCTTGAACAAGTTTTAACTATGTTTTTTGTTCTCTAAATCAGTTTCGCGATTCTAATAGGGAAACCTATATTTCAAATTGGAGCTAGTTTGGAAATGAGATGATTACCTCCAGTTGGTTTATTAAATGGAGTTTATAAATTGATTTCAAATGTTGACTTGAAATGTCTATGTGCTTTCCCTTTTAGATAGATGAATTGATGGATAAATTAATGATTTTACAGAGTAAAATGATTCTTCATTATATTGGTTTTGATTGGTTATAATTTAATTATTAAGGTTTAGTTGTTTAAAAATGGTTATTTTTATTTTTTTATGAAAAATAATTTTATGGTTTTGAACCTTGGTTATTGATAAATAGTTTAAAGGAGTGGTGGAGATGTCAGATTGATTCACCATAATTGGGTGGTATAATATATGCTGAAGGTGTATGAAAATGGTTACGGACAATAATGTTATAATTTGGGAGACTGATTCTATAGGGATCTATGGTATACTAGGATGAATATTATAATGGATGGATGGTCACCATATTTAGGGATTAGTAAAATTGATACTCTAGGATCTGGTCATGTTATTGTATAGTTGGAATTTTAATAGAGGTCCTAGGAGCTACAATTATAATTAATTAAATTTTTATTATAAATGACAGCCAATATCATTATTGATTGTTTTATACCTAGTAAGTGTTGGACATAGGTTCCATCAGTATTTGGTATTGTTGATAATTTTTGTTTCACAAGTCAGACTGATGATCAGGGAACTGATGGAATGGGTACATGATATTGGTGTTGTGGATGTATACTTTATGCCTCATTTAGTTGAATATGTAAAGATACCACTTAATTTTATCGTGTATAACCTCTCATTTAGTAATTTAAATGAAATGTTTAGGCTATTGCACGTTTGGTCAACCTGGGTACCACCTTTGAACACAAGGTTATCAGGTACTAGATGAGATATCAATTTCCATTAATTATATCAATTTTACTATTCTATTTATTAAAACAATGTTTATCTAAATAAACTATTATATTGAACAATATTTTATTTAGACACAATTAGGGATGGGATTTTTTGTTTTACTCAAACCATGATCATGCCTCACAACACATTGGTACCGAAGAAGCACTTGTATGTCTATTATAGGATTATTTTTGTACTAATCCCATGTTCAATGTTTCATGATCATGCTAGTATTAGTGTATGGTATTATAGTCTTAGAGACTGGGTAGTTATCTTGAATCAATGTTTACTGTAGAACCTGATGTATTTATTTTTCATTTTATTTTTTATGTGTTATCATCCAAATGAATGATCGATGTTATATGTTGGAATGAATGTTTTGTTTCGAAATGAATTTAATTTTATTACATAATGATTTTATTTTGGTTTTTTGATCTTTTTGGATGTTATGTGTGTATGAGGTTTGGTTATTAACTCTTGATTATGATATCTGATATGGGTGTACAGTCTCCTTTTGGGTCCAACTTAAAACCATATTCTAGTTGGATGCATCTACCATATAACGATGTGGAAATGAATGAGATCATGTGGTGATCCAGATTTTGGAGCTAGATTAAAAGAATATTGTCTACGAAATTACAATGTTGAATAAAAGTAGTTACCTTCATGTTATTTTACAATTTAGGGCCTAGTAGACTAGATATATATAATGTGATAGATCTTGTGATGGATACTAGGATGGTGCATCCTGGCCACCACTCCTAGAAGGAAACCAACATTACAATTGGTAGGATACATGATCTGTGTTTCGGATTTTATAATTTTATATGACTTTCTCTTTGAGATATTTAATTGTTCTTGGGTATTTATAAATTTTGATAGATTTTCGGCTTTGGAACCATTTGAAATAATCTTACGGTGTCATTTTGACTCTTGGCCTACAGAGTCAAGAGGTATATCAAAAATCAAGATGGCAACATTGGATCCACATATTATATTCATGAAATTGTGTGATTTTATGGATTAACTGTTATTGAAGGTTTTATGGATCTACGGTTAGATTCTAGATGTTAAGGAAACTATTGTGGTCCTCATTCATGGTAGATTTAGTGACCCTGGTTAGTCATCATGTTATATGTATAGGAACATTTGGCACTTTAAGAGATTTTTTTAGGATTTTTTTTCATTTTTGGGTTCTCATTGTAGTAGTTTGATGTGCATATGCATATATAGGATAAATTACCTAGTTTTTGGATGTCAGTATATGAATGATTCATAGTGATAGACATTATTGGAAGATATTATTACCTATTAGTGTCTTGAAATGATTAGACAATAACATGTCTTATCCTCGTGAGTTGTCGCAATCTATGATTTTAGGATATAAACTGTATTGTTAGACTATATACCCATTTTATGGGACTCGTGTTTTAGGAAGGGATTTCATGTAGCATTTAAGGGTGTCTAGTGAGGGAGGTTAGTCTTGATGTGTTTTAATTTTGGAACTTTATGAAAGAGATAATGTTTTGTATTTTTGAAAAATGTTTTTACCTTTTATGGGATTTAGGAACATAGGAATCCTTTGGTATTGGAAAATATTACTGGAGTACTAGTGATTCAGACATACAATTGGTTTCTAGATAGGAAGGTTCATTATAGTTCATATCCTATGTACTAGCTTTTCAAGATTGATATTCCTAATGTTTCTGAACTAGATACAGATTGTAAGTTGTTCTTGAGAGTATATGGTTCTAGATCTGCTGGTTTGGTTCGGCGATGTCTCTAAATGTGTGGAATACCTAATATGATCTTGGTGAGAGGTATATGGAGATTTGTATTTTTAATATAGATGTTAATCATTAGGAGAATTGAAAATTTGGAGGATCATGTGGTTCCTCAGGGCAGGACCAATTAGGTTACTTTTCAAGTTTATAAGGATGAATTCAAATGAATGTGGTGAGAGTGTAGATGATCCTAGTGTAACATTTACTAATTATTGGGATTTGAGTGTTCAGGAATAAGGTTTTATCTTTTGAATTTCTTTTAGGAAGTAAAAAAGGGTTATCTTAATTTGGTTAATGGTACATGTAAGAGATGCATGTAAATCCGGTAGTGGGTTTCATATGATGTTTCTTAATGCTCTAATCATTATATATGGAATCATTTTCTATTATGGGGCCATACATGAGTATCTATTATTGTTTAGTGTGATTGGAATATTGGAGGTATGAGAGGATGGTGGTCTATTGTTACATTTGGTTTGTGTTTTTAAGTATATGACAGTGTTCTTATGTTTCTGATTAGAGAATGTAGGCATGATGAGGATGATAACTAATGTGAATGTATTGAGATGCTAGTGATACGGTGGGAGGTGTCCCTTGAATGGGATTTTTATGACCCTTCAGTTAGTGGTGACATCATAAAATAATTGTTTTCGGTGGTATTCATATATGAAGAATTATTTTAATCTCATTTAAATTATAAAAATGCACACTATAATTAAATCATTGTGATTATGTTAGGATTCAAATTATTATATTTATTTCTATATTAATTTAGTTTATTGGTTGATAAATGTTATCCATGGAGGTGGTGTTCATGGAGAGGTTTAAGTGGATCCATAGGGTGGGTGAGAACCAAATAATTTTTGAGATATTGGATTTATAATGTATTAGATGTTAGATAATAAAATTGTTTGAATTAATGAGAGTTGAGAATTTGTCATAGTTTTCATTTTTTTATTTTCTCCAGTGAGACAAGGGAAACAACATCAAATTAGTGAGTCAGAAATAAATGGGGCATGAAATATTTTTGTTGGTGTTTCTGGATAGACTAAATGTCAGTTAAACTCCCATATGGGGGTATTAAAATATTTTCATAAGGGGTACAACCCTCATGTTGGGATGTACAAATGTGTGTGGATCTAAATATTGATTTGTCGTAGGGGAATTATAATGCATGTAAAAAACAATTGAAGAGATAGTTCAAATTCCATAGGGAATTACAATGGGAAATACATATTTGTAGTTGAATATATCCAAGAATTTTATTTAGGATTATTGGGGATTTATAAATTTTTGGGATTATGGAATATACTGGGAATGTTTGAGTGGTTACATGATACATCTGGGTGTGAGGGAATCATTATCAAGTGAGACAGTGGCAGAGAGTCAATTAGAGCCAGGTATTTCTAGGATGAGTCATTCAATGATAGTATGATTGGGTTTATTATATAGTTTTGTTAAGGAAGGATTCAAGAAAAATCCATTTTATAATTTTCGGAACAATGGGATATTTTTGGATGGATTCTAGATTTTAATGAAATGATGATATGTTCATAGATCATCCTTGGATGTCAGGTATGCATTAGCATCAATTGGTTTTGGGGGATTTGGATAGGGGATAATGATGATTGGCGTTATCAATGTTAATAGTTTGTGGTATTTTGAGAACCATTTTAGGCACTTTGTAAGAGTTTTATACTAGGTTCTATTCAGGATTCATTATATAATGATAATTAAGTATGAAAATTTCGTATTTATAAGCTAATGAATATATTTTTGAGAACCACATCTTGATAGATGAATGGGTGGTCTTGTAATAACATTTTCCATTGGATGGGATTGAGTATGTGTAGTCATGTGGTCTCATTTTTTGGAAATTTGTGTTAGATCATGTTTTTAACATGTTTATGACCTTGAGTTAGAGGTTCTTGATTATTATTGTTTTAGGCTATCATAATCTTAATGATGGTATCAGATAAATTATGATGGCCTATATAGGTCAACTAGATAACATAGATGACCACAAAGTGTTCTTGAGGATGATAAATCTATTGGTGGGGAGGTGGTATGATCATGTGTCTAAATGGTTTCAATTTTTTCAAGGATTCTGAATTTTCATATACCCAACGATTCAAAATTTGGATCAATACTCCCAATGAGATTTCATCAGTTTTAATTCCACGATGTAATGTGTTAAGATGGAGAATGATTATTTGGAGGTATATTATGAGTCTATATAGGATTTTGAGGATTTGATTTATGTTTTTGATCTTTTAACATGTTTTTCCCATGAATAGGGTTTGGTGTGAATGATTTCATATAATCCATGTGACAAAAAAATGCTCAAGAGGATTTCAGTTCATTTTTAACTCCCTGTTATTGAGAATCATGGATAAATAATGATTTGGGGAAAACTATATAGGTCAAAATAAGAAACTATGTGTGGTTGAATAGGGTGTGAAGCATGGAGAATAGGCTAAAAAATGTTTTAGACAACATATGCACCATAATGGAGAAGAGAGGAAATGCTTAAATCAGGGTTATCCTCTGAGTTTTTCAAACTATACTTCCATATCATTTAGGTTCATTGGTGTTCTATATAAGCGGTGAAATATTGGTAATAGTTTTAAAAATTTTAAAACCCAATTATGTGGAATCCTATATTACATAAAAAAGTAGAAATGACCAATACACCCTTAGAAAAATTAGCTAGTAACTCTCTTCATCCACCACTCTGAATGTATGAACAAGTGGGATTCAGTCCCACTTTCTAATTCTTCTACACATTTATTTAGGGTGCACTCATTTTTTTTCTTCATTGATTAAGGTTATAATACATTCCCCATCATTCCTATGCCACTATCCAAGGTTCTTAAAAATTTATTATGTCTAGGGTTCAAAATTTTATTCCAATTATATCAGGGAATGGTTGAATACTCCATGGATGATGAGGATTTAATTAATATTTCATATAATAAAAGATTAAGTAGATTCTTCCCAACATTTCACGGAGTTTAGTTATATATTTTCTTCCTAGTGATTTTAGGAGATTTTTTCGTGAAATAATTCACTTAAATATTGAAATGGTTTCTCCTATTATGTATTTTTATTGGGAATTATTTAGGGAGTGTTTGTCAGTTTCAATGGATTTACCCCAAGAGTTTAGATAAGAGTTGATGAATCAAGTTAGTTTTCTGACATAATTTAATATTAGAGACTAATTTATTTAATAATTATATTTTTTATAATTAATTAATTGTGATTTCTTTATGTGATAATATTCCATGAGTGGTTGTGAGGAGCTCAGTTGGGTGATGAGGGGTTTGGATGATTCTTGGATTGGAATTGGAATGGAATCCTTTCTTTGGAAATGTATTTCCACACGTAAGAAATTGTTGACCTCACCTATTTTGATAATCCCAATTATGCTATCATATACTTTGATAATCTCAATCTAATGTTTTTCTATATATTAATTATTTCAATCTATTCCCAAGATGATAATAATATTAGAATAATCCTTGAGATAGTTTAATCTTTGTTTATCCATGTTTATATAAGTTCTGAAGTAATTCTAACCCATTTGGATATGTTGTGTATGAAACAGATAATCATTTAGTCACTAATATGCATTTAAGCTATCGGTACTCAGTCTACTGATAGACTTAGTCTACCGATAGACAGAGTCACCGATACACTAAGGTCACCAATATGTATAGCGCTACCGATACAGAATAGACCAGAGCCACCGATACAGAACAGACCAGAGCTACCGATAGATAGAAGTCTACCGATAGATCCAGTTCATAGATAGTTACTGATACAAGTATAGTCCCTGATATATCGAGCTACCGATTGAAGTCTTCTTATATTGTAAGTCTACCGATACATAAAAAGAGCTACCGATGAAGAGATAGCTACCGATGAAGAGATATCTACCGATGAAGAGACAACTACCGATGAAGAGACAACTACCGATGAAGAGAGCTACAGATGCAAGTTCAAAAGATCTACTGATGGAAGGTTCTGCGATACAAAGTCCACCATGCACGTAGACCAATAGAACGCCACTAATTCTTGACCAACCAGTCAAACCCTATTTATTTATTTATTTAGCCAACAGTTACATTTGATTGTTTTAATATAGTTAATGTTATTTAATGATTTCTGTTGCATGTCAGGGAACCGTACCTAGTACCCATGAAAAAATAGATTGTTCTTTTCTGCCGAAGTTGAATCCTAAAGTGATGGAAAGAGAACAATTATA
Source organism: Viscum album (assembly GCA_963277665.1). NCBI lineage: Eukaryota > Viridiplantae > Streptophyta > Magnoliopsida > Santalales > Viscaceae > Viscum > Viscum album. Next base: position 1,721,064,812 of record OY728147.1, on the reverse strand, counting down.
TATAGTGACATAATAAATAGATTCACATGACACTCCTTGAAACCACAAAGAATATATCCAACGGGTAAAAAGAGAAAGAGCTGAACAAGCATTCAAATGTGGAAAATTTTGTCTTCTGTCTACATCCATACTCCATGAATCTTGTACATACATGAAGAAAATTATTCTAGAATATAACACAAGTTGCATCTTGAGTGAAGAGCTACAAAAAAAATTTCATGCACTCTGGCTGCTAAGCTAGACCAAGAATCAAAGAATAAATCGACACTCTCTTTTCTGAGAAAAACCATTGAAGGACTCAGAAGCATTTCTGATAAACCAAACGAGTCCAGAGCTGCACTGCTAATCACTAAAGCATTTCTAAACTGAATCATACTTTTCTTAGTGATTATTTCTTTACATTTTGTGCAGTGTGTGTATCCTGTTTACTTTACACACACACTGTCTCCTGTGCTAAACTGGAGGATTCTTAAATCCTCACTTAAACTCCATAACTCTTTTTTTTCCCACTGTGAATTATGGTAGAGTTCGAGTAAGACCTGAACAACCTATGATCTGTTGTTTATTTTTATCACGAATAACTGTGGTTGAGGTCTTTGTACCTGGATAGTAGTGTACTGTTGTTTACCTCCGATCCAGGGTGTGAATCAATTTATATAAATTGTTGAGAGGACTAAGTCTCATCTTGAGACTGAACCTCTTGGTTAACTTTGCTATTCTTTAATTTTAAGTCTGTAAGTATTACAAAATTATATATCCCTCTACTTATTACTTTGAAATACAAAATTATTTTAAAGCTACTATGATAGTTGAATTAGAATGTTTTTATAATTATTGTAAACCATTAAGTTAGTTTCAAAAGTTAATTTAATCTTCAAATTATGTTAACTGAGACCTAATCAATCTCTAAGAAACTAATTGAACCTTTACACTCTGTATAGATTTACTACAGTTTAACTTTGTTTTTTAATTGGGGGATTTTAAGAGAATTATTTTTAACAGAAATTTTAATTGGAACTCAATTCACCCCCCCTATTGAGTATCCACTCCGACCAATAGAAATTAAATTGGTGGACACAAATATTTACTCATAGTATTGTCAATTTATTAGTATTTGTATGTTTTATGTGACATAAATTAAAAATGTGTTGTTTTATGAACATGTTTTGTAATATGTTTTAGTATTATTATTTGACTCATAGACCTTATCCCAATCTTAAAGGATATATTTGTGTTTATACAGAAGAACCTATAGCCTCCATTGTAGTATAATATTAGAAAAAATGTAAATAATTGTATTTAAGGTTAATGTATGTGGGTTATGGTCTTTAGGAGGTTAAGATAAGTAGTATGATTAATTAAATAGATATAGAGACAATTGGTGGAGTATTGTAATAAAAAGTGGTGACTTGTCAGAGGATAAAATGTATTGTTTAATGGTTTATATTTTTTGAATTTATATTGTTGATCTTCTAAAGGTATTAACAGTGTACTTGAGTTTTGGAGTATTTTGGGGTTTCAATGGGGGATTGGACAGATTTGAAAAGGTCCATGTTATGAATTTAGATGTTGAAATCCAGAGGGTTCCCTTTTGTGAAGAAACCATATTTTCATAATTTATGATTTTATGAAAAGAATTGATTTGTAATTAAATTGGGTTTTAAGTTCCTTATGGACCTAATTAAGTGAAAATGGTAAAAAACTGTTGTTGGGAAATTTTTATGTTTTTAATGAGTATATTATCAAACCGTGGTAACTGAGAAAGACATTTAATGGAATTTTTGTGTTTTGAAAATATCTTTATAGACATAGTCCTTATACTATATGGATAAGTTGTGAGACTGAGGTTCCAAACACTGATAATATAGTTTGTGGATTACCTTCTATACAAATTCTCTTGGTAGTAATGTAATTCCATGGGGAATATGATTTTGGACTAATTTTCCTAATATTTGGGGATAGTCCAAACTAATGCTCTTGGAAAAAATAATGATTATTTAAAGATGGATTCTAGAATAAGTCTCTAGGAACTACTTTAATAATTTATTATATGATTATTTTAAATAAAAACTATTATAGAAAATGATAGTTTTTCCCTTTTAGGTGTTTGATATAGGTTTCACCAATATTTGATATTGATTTTAATTTTTCTTCTAGATGTCATATTAATATTCATGGAGCTAATGGCATTGTACCTGATATAGTTGAAGTGGATGTATGTTTTTTTCCTCTATAAATTTATGTAATATGTAAGAACACATTTTATATTTTTACACTATGTACCCTCTCAGGTTATGGTTTTGATTACTAGTTAAGTCATTTCAAGATTGGTTGGCATGGATGTCACCTAAGAATACTTGGGTTAGTGAGTACTAGACGAGATGTAAATTTCCTTATATTGTTTTATTATTTATTATTTATTTATTATATTATATATATATATATTATTATACTAAATTTTATTTTTTGATCCATAGTTAGTGGTCGCCTTATGATTTTTTCTAACTCCCTTCTTCGTATTAGACTATATATATGTACCGTAGAAACATTCATATGTCTATTACTGGATTAGGTTTTGGTTTATAGCCATGTTGAATGTTTCCTATTGAGCAAGGTTTCCCAGATGGTATTATGGTGATGAAGAATGGGTATATGACATGGATCAGTGATTTTTGTGGAGCCTGATGTATTTATTTTTCAATTTATTTTCAATTTTTGTGGTATTCTTGATGGGAGATCAATGTCATATTTCTATCAGGACTATTGATTTCATTAAAATAATTCATTTTATTACATATTTATTTCTGTTCATTTTATTTATTCATTCAACAAACAATTAGTTTTATGAGGCTATGGTATTTACACTAATTAAGCACTCTGATATGCAGGTATAGTATCTTTAAAGTCCCATCTTATCCATTAGTTGTTAGTCAACAACCTATTGAATACCAAGAGGTACTTTTGAGGACATGTGGAGAAACATCATAGGGAACTTGTTTAGTGGAATCCATGATGATAAGTTATATGTATGCTGTTTGATAAAGACAAACACACACCTATTAAGTGTCTACCAATTTCATCAAATTAACCAAAACAAATTAAAACACTTAATATTTCATGGCGATGAGTAATCATAAACAAGTGATGGTGGTTAAAGTAACATATAATGTTCCAATTTTAGTGAATTAATTGATAGTTAATTTAGTTTTATCATCTAACATGACCAATAACAACATAGTTTTTAGTGTTTTTCAGTAGTACAATACTAGTGATGTTACATTCAACAATAGCAGATCCCTAAACAAGAATTTAATTAAATTTCCAAATTGTATAAAAAATATGTCAAATGATTTAATTTATATCAATTGGTTGGGTCGAAATGTTTTGAGTGTTATTATTATTTCATAAAATAGGAATGATGTGAGATTTTAAAGATATTATTATTCATTATAATATTAATCAACAAAATATTATACAGAAGGGAAGGTAAAATCTAGAAATATATTTCAAATTTAAAATTTTGATGATATATATATATCATGAGTGTGAGGAGTGTGGGAGACATTTATGTAATATGTGGATTTTCCAATTGGGGTAAAAATGATGGATAAGATCATTATATGGCAATATATAAAAGTATAATATAAAAACTAATGAAATTTTCATCACATATGAAGGTTGTTGGAATGGGAAAAGGGGAATATGATCTAGAATCTATTGGATATTGATTCCATAAAAACACTTATGTTTATAAAATAACATTTGTCTAGTATGATTATCTACAAATAAACTAACTTTATTTATTGTATCATCCTAATCAAACTCACTCTATTGAAAAAATATTGGTACACAACATGAACTAAATCTTGTTCCTTGAATGAAAAATGATACAAAAATGATCCAGGTGTTTTAAATGTAAAAATGGGGAGGATGTAAACAATGTTGATAATAATTAATTATAAAACTGAAAAGTGGAATCATTAATGAATAAAAAGAAGAAACAAACAAACACATATATATGAGAAATCATATAATCATATATAAACACATGTTTATTTTAAAAAATAAACATGATCTTCCACTAACCACCCCCGTATGAAATTTTAAAAATAACCCAATATAAATAAATAATTTTGAAATGAGGAATTACCAAAATCAAATTAAAATCTATAGCACTGATCCAATGTTTTATTTACACTTTGATATCTTCAATTAAAAAGAGGTTGAAGCCGTACCCATTCATATTCTATTAAACATAATGTATGAATCAAAGTTAGATATATCATTAATGGTGTGAGTATAAGCATTTTTGGTCTATAAAATAGATTTGATAGTTAATATATATATATCTAACTAACTATATAAAAAACTAATGAATATATATTCTTAAAATATACATATTCTCGATCTATAAATATTATTCATTAGCATAAAAATTCTAGTATGGATTGCAATTAGGCATCGAAAATATTTCAATCTAGATGAACCCTCATCATTCCAACCAATTTCATGTCCCAAACATTATGCATAGACCCATAAGCAGTAACCATCCAATATTAACCTTTTTATTGCAATAAATTTTCTATATAATATATTACATGTTAATTGATCATCTTCATAACTTACCGGATAGTAGATTTATGAATATATGAGGCCAAATGAATGGAGACAACAATCCTATTTCAAAAGTGAGATATCATCACTATCATTTCATTCAAAAACAATAAGATTTCAAATTTTTCAGGTGATGCCAATCATCCATAAAATTATTTTTCCAACTATATTTCCCTCCAACTATATAGTGATGTTCAAAACCATAACCAATAATAAACTAAAGACATGTAGTATATTGAAATAAACTGTTTGTTAAAACCCCTCATAAGATTTATCTAATTTAAACATCGACACACTTGCCTCACCATCTAGATTGAGAATAAAAAACAACATTTATGTCCTAGATTGGTGAACCACTATCACCTCCAATAAACATGGTCTATAGGTTTGGTATTGCACTGGTGAAAAAAATCGATCATGACATCCCGATGAACTCTTTCTAAAACATTAGGAATTATGGTTCTGGAATCCCATAAATAAAAAAATCCATTATATTCAAAAAATCAGTTTCCTATTGATATTACCACATTATATCTATTATGAATAACCAAAACCAAAAGTGGATCTATGCCACAACCCATGTACACACCCCTACTCTATTCCATTTTTCACATGTTCCATGTTACATGTGTAACATATAAAATATCTATGTACCATATTTTGAAGTTAGCATTATTTTACACATTATTATACTATAAAAAATTATTTATATAATAAAAATAAATATATTAAAATGAAATTAAATGGAACATGTAACATCGAATATATATAAATGGAATATGAAACTAATAATACTCAAATTCGGTTTGTCTAGCCTTACATGTTGTTATTTCAAAAATTAAACGACATTCAGATATAATAATAGTTAATAAAGATCTCAAATGAGTTCATTTATATGAAAGAAAGATAAGTATAATTCAAAAAAACTATATTTCAACCCAATTTTCCAAAATATTATAAAATAAAGGAAACGATCAATAAAAATATTTTTTGGAAAACAATGGGACCATTATATAAGAACAAATATAATTGATAGTCTTCCATTTCATAACTATTACATATTTGAAGGTATGTATTGAACCCTAATATGTATACATATACTATGGTATTGACACACTCAATTTTTCTCCAAGTAATCTAAATAACCATTACACTGTACTTATTTGCTATTATATTTCACCGGAGCCTTCAACTCATAGACAATTTCCCATCACACGATGACCTGTATGTATGAATAACATACTATTATGAATTACTCTTTATTAATCTTTATAATTATGCATTCCATGGTAACTCATATGTGTTATAGGGATATTATGAAATATACTATATACATAAATGTTATCAAACCTTATGTATTCCATACTTTATTGTATACATATATAATAATTTTTTCTAAACCTTCCATTGGATTACATTTTTATTAAAGAAATTATACATGAAGTCCCATGAATATTATGAACCATACAAAAATGATTGTTATAATTTATTAAAATGTAATTCATCATTATAAATAAATCCATATTCATCCCAAAAATGTCCATTTACCCAATTAAAATATATCATTCTCACGATCCTCTACAAAACATCTTGTCTCTTCCAAAAACCACATACATAAAAATGTAACAACCACTCAGGCCTCGATCACAATTCAACTCCCATGTATCAATAACCTTCCAATATAAACTCCCTTAACACATTGAATTGTTATAAATATACCTGAAAATTTCTTCAACATAGATGAATTAGTATTTTTAAATACCATTTAAATTTAAACAACACCACAATATATTAGATGATCCATTAGAAATCATTATTATCACAATGACTAACATATACCAAAACACATGTTTATGATTCATATCAATTCCAATATTAAATTTATATTTTCAATGAAACATCCTTATCCATGAAACTATAACTACAAAAAAATATACATGGATTACTTACACGAGAACTCCCCATTAATACTACTTCTTCTAATTGATCTTATCAAGAATGTATAGTGTGAATAAATAACAGTTTTATGAACCCAATCCAACACATTTATGATATTCCATTGATGATAATGACTCCCTAAAATATGTTTAATATATTATCATGATATTAAGTAATGGCATAGAAGATAATATTGTGATGTTGGTGTTTCTTGAAGAGTCACACTCAACACAGGCCAGTATCCTCATTGTTGAGTCTCCCATTCACTTCCTCGACCAACACATATATAATATTCTCGCATATATGATCTGTTTAATTCATCTTATATTAAAACATTTGTGAAAAAAAATACGAATATAACTCAATTCTTGATCCCTATTTGTATAATTGGTAGTTCACAAAAAACAATTCATGATATCCCATCCAAAACCTTTCATCACCCCTTCTATGGATTATTATATATCGATAAAATATGTCTCTTCCACCTACACAAGAGAATCCAAATTACATAACTATATTGTAGTATAATATATATATATATATATTATCTAAACACCCTAAAAAATAAAATCATGTCCCCTCATAGGGCTACCCAAATCTCAACTACCAGTCTCACCTAATACTATTATACCAAGTAGTTCAAGATGTAGTATTTATTCATAATATTTTTATATTAATATTGAGTTTATTTTATATGAGATTTTTGTATAGTGTATCCTAATCACTAACAAGAATATAAATTCATGACATATGAATCTAGATGATATTAATTTTGGAATATATATGATACAAATGTTCATGAAAAAGAATTGATTATTACTATGTAAAAACTACTTATGTTTAACATGTGATGTTATACTTGTTATTCAAAGCAACGCCATTAGGATTTTTTAGTTATAAACCTGTCATTCATACTCTATCTACATACTAGAAATACTAAATATGTTGAAATATTCATAAAATAGAATATATAAATATTTACTAATATCACTAGGAACTAGTAGTTTGATATGTATGGGTAACTAGTTTGAGGAAAAACTAAAGAAAAAAATCATATATGATACAAAAAGCTAATGAGTAAATATATAAGATCATTGATACTATTCCCACTAAAATATTGAAAAGTGAAAAGAAACATAAAATAAAAATTAAGGGTTATCATAGTAGATGGTAAAGGTGGCCAAATTCGGAGGGGAAAATGAATAAATAACATTACATTATTACATAAATGTTTAAAGGAATAACAGAATAAGGCATGAAACTTTTCATTCCATTAATGTAGAAAAGTTAAAATGTTCACTTTGATACTAATGATGAATATTTTTTATATTATTCTATTAAACAAAGGAAATTAGAAATTATCATATTATTACTTAGATGTTTCAGTGTGTAAAATAATTATTTAAGGATAAATGAAAATATATTTAATGATGTGTTAGGATCCCCAATTTGATATGAATGTATAAATTTACTATATATTGTTTAATATCTTTACATATGATAGGTTTTAAAGATATAAAAAATTATAATTTAAACATATTCTAAAATATAAATTTATAACATGACTGAAACCGTTATTATTATCAGATATAGTAATTTTATTATTAGTATTGTGATTATAATCATGATTAATGAAGTGATTAATTTTTATGATTCCCTGTTTATATTGAATGGCTAAATTGTAATGATATTATTATTTGTTGTATTTGATTAAATTAGTGATAATATTTTTGATAATAAATAATTGCTCAGAACACAGGACAAAGGACACTCCATTGTTAAAAATGATGAGATAATTAAAGGGAAACATAATTCAATTAATGGATTTTTCATGATACATCCAATAAAATTTTTAATGAAGGAAACATCATGGGTAATCCGTTTAGAATACATAAAAAACCTTAAGAGGATATCCTAAGAAATTGTACCAAATAATTTGGGCATCATGTAGAGATAAATTATTTAATAATTTTTATATTTGGGAGGAAATTATCATACAGAGTCTTTTAGAGGTTTTATCTATTCCGAGTTAAATTTTTTTTGTTCTTGATATTTAATGATATTGAATTACTAAAATTTTCGTGATATTAAAAATTAAACATATGAAATATTATACTCAATGATATATTGAGGGATTTAAACTAAGTATAAGAAGAAAATAATTTTTTGGTAATTTTGTGGTCATTTTTATAAAACAATGCAAGTTGAGAACAACCAATTTAGATTACTATATGGGAGGATGGAAATAAAATTTATATTATTCACTCTATAACCCATTATTTGAAATATGATATTTTTTCAATGATGTGATTATCTTTTAATTTTATAATCTATGATATTATTCTACATTCGATTGATTTTGGTATTTATTAAGGTATAATTTCATTCCATTTTCGATAAATACTTCTTGGTTATAAAATAAGAGATGTGAGGGTTCCCTAAAAAACGTTTCACTAAGGATTTATCCATCCCATATTTATGTGAGCCTTAAAAAAATTGTTCCCATTTAGATATATAATATATTATGTTTAAGATAACTATGCTAAATTTTTTTTAAATAGTTATTTTACAGAAAAACTAAAAAAAAACTAACAAACCACCTCATAGTATTAATAACATCCATATTCATCGTATAATTTTTTTTGATGAAAAATGGGTTCACTATGAATAATCTATCATTATATATTTATGGTTCAATTTAATTTCGTAAGTAATAAATAGATTTCAATATTTGAAGATAGATTTTCCACACTAGGAATGAGATACTGGTGAACTAAGTTTTATGACATGGTCAATATATTGAAGAAATTATGCGTTATTGTTTTTAGAGTTCTAAAGAAAGCTAAATCTATGTATCTAATTGATAATGAAAATATTGAGAATGATAAATGGTAAATAATTCATATACCTTCACTATTAAATTAGAATGAACGAAAAAGATTACATGTGATATAAAATGTTTTCACATTATTTTGATAAATGCCATATTATTTTTTAGGGTAATAAGCTGGTGAAGTATGAAAGATACATATTTTTTGAAAAAAAATTTGATGTAAATATTGTATTTTAATATTAAATCTCTGATGAATTAATGAACATATATAACTTAATATTTATCTCAATTAGTATATGTAGATAATATATATAAGGCTATAATATGAAAATGAAAAATATACAATTCTTAAAGAAATGTTTCATTCCCCGGTCATAGAATGAAAAGAAAAATATGTGTATAATTTCTCAATTTTAACCGTCACAGTACACTAATTAATTATAAAATTATAAAAGGATATATCCTTAAAATAATAAATAAGTAAAAATTAATTTATTTTAAATAATGAAACGATACAGTTATTTTAGATGAGGTTAATATTTAAAACAAAGAAGATAAAATAAAATATTATTAAGATAGTTTCACATTATTTGTAATTATCATCACAAAATGGAATGGTTTGTACAAATGAATGCATAACTGTAAATGATTTTACTATGAAATTCATAAATATTTCTGTCTTTGTTATCTTTCGGAATCCTAAATGAGAATAATGATTATAATGTTTCAACGATATTATAAATTAATCGTTGTTTTCAGAAGAGAAATCGATCTCAAAATAGATTTAATAAGAAAATGTCACAAATTTCTATTACAAGGATTTTTTCATTTAACAAATAAAGATGTTTCGAAATTTCGGAATGTTATGATGACGAGGAATCACATAAAAGGATTCCTATAATATCCTCATGTCTTAAGAAGTTGAATTCAGTGAATCATTATATATGTATTAAGGACTAATTTTTTCTGCACAAAAATATGATCTAGTTGAGGATTACACCATGAGAAACATGATCAATGTGTTATTTAAGGAGATTTGATTGAAAATTAGTGAATATCAGACATTTAGAAAAAAAATTATAAGAAAAATTAAATTATTCTTAAGAAAGAATTTATAATAAAATAATTATAATGGTTAACACAAGTAAATGTTGATAAATAGATGATTAATGACTGTGTTACATATACTATAATTATTTAGGATATGGTGGTAGACAAGATAAAAATGAAGAATAATTATGAAAAGAAAAAAATAAAAAATAAAAATGATATAGTAATGGGGAAATTTCCACATTAGGATAATATTTTAATAAAAACATGTACTTTTTTTATTAAAAATTATTTTAGACACAATAATTAGAAGATTACAAGAGGTATTACTCAAAATAATAACATTCATTCAAATGTATATAGTTACTAAAAAATTAATTATTTAAAAAAATGGAAAGATAAATCCTAAAAAATATATGTATAGATAATAAATCCTAATATATTTTTACACCATCACTAAATTTCAAAATAATATATTTCTCAGGTTTTTTTGGGAAAACCATTAATTTGTTATATGATGATGGAGTTAGAAATAATTCCATAAAATTTAAAATAATTTATTAAAGAAGGTTTTTTATTATATTATTGGTGTTGGTGTGTGTTTCATCACACATTTTATAAATTTTAGTATAAAATTAATGTAATGGTATTAAAAAGGTAGAAGGAATCGGTGGGTATATAATTGTTCAATAAAATTAACAATCACATGAATCAATTTTATAAAAATAAGATTTATGTGAATAAATATTTTTACTATTTTTAGTTTTATTGTGGTAGGTGTGAATAGGTAAAAAATAAAATTAATTTTCATCCTTTATTCAACCTCAAATAATACCCAATTATTAATCATAAAATATTAATAATAACAGTCAATTCATGTAAAAGGTAAATGTTTATTATTTTTAATTTAAAATTTAATATATATGAAATAAAGGATCACATAAATTTATTTCTATTATCACATGTTATGGGATTAAAATTAAATGAAAAATGTTGTAATAAATGTAATATGATACTTATCCTTTTAAATGATATATATATAAAAATAAGTGTTGTTGGAGTGACTCAAATAGGATGAAATATGATAAATTTTAATAATGAACTATTTTTTGATGAGTTGAAATTGAATCAATTATGTGTATCATATCATTGTTATGTTGTAAATATTGTTTTCCTTAAAAGAAATGAATTCACAGTTAAATGTCTAAAAAATACAGCTATGATAAATTGAGTGTTGAGAAACTAATTTAATATTTTTGTTTCAATACAAAAAATAGATTATTATATGAGTATCAATGCTAAAAAAACCTTTGGAATAAAAGAGGAAATCATCTTAGATAGAATAAAATGATAAAATTAATAAAAAAGAGTTGTTGATTAATATTACTATTATAAAATAAGATACTATATGTATTTATAAAACCTTTGAAAATTGAAAATTATTGTGAAGGAATGACATAAAAGTTCATATATAATCACGAATACCATTATAGATAGTCCACTATAACGTTTGTAGAACCATGTCTAATAAGTTAGTAAAAAGAGATAAATACCAAATTAATTTATGTTATAACATCACTATAATGACATGATTCATTTTTGGGTCTCATAAATATTATTTCTTTATCAATTTTAAATGTTTTAGAAATATTGATGAATATAGAATTGGTCATAAATTTTTTAGAGTGATGTCTGAAAATGTTTATTAGTATAAACATAAATGTTATTATAACATGGTAAAAAATAAGATATAATAATTATATTTGGTTAAACTTATACTTCTCCATAATATAATAAATTTTATGAAATAACAATATCCTTTTTGATAAAACAGACTATTCTAAAAGGGAAAAATACTTTATGAGATTTTTTTTCAAAGAGATAACTGATATACAAGTCATATAAAACATATTATTTTTGGATAAATTAATATATGGATCATTTTGAAATATTTTTTATGTCGAATATATATTTAATATTATTTAACTTTTCTATTAGTTCATGTTTGTTCTATAATAATGGCGTAGTTGCTGAATTGTTTGTTAAGATGGCTTGAGATGGTTCCAATTATTTATATGAAAAACGAAATATCCTAAAGGATCCATAATATTTTTTATATTTAATGTATTTTTAAGGTGATTATCATGAATAATTAATAGATGATTGAAAATTATATACTGATATATGACAAAGAAGATGTATTTTATCAGAAATATTTTATGAAACAGAATAAAAATCATATATTATTTATATAGAAGCTTATGATTCTTTCTCTATTATTTATTATAATGATATAATGTTAATGAGGATGAAAAAAATTCAATATAAAAATGTTTATATAAAAAATATAACTGAGGTCTATAATCATGTAGTAAAAATGAGAAGAAAAATAATTGAAGATTATCAAACAATTCTATATTAAAATATAAAAAATAAGTATTTGATGTATCATTTGGGTAAAAATATTTTCATTACAATATTGAATAAATAAAAAAAATTAAAATGATTAAAAATAATTTACATGTGGCCCAAAATTAAATATAATAAAATTACTATCACAATAAAGGTTTTCAAAAATAATATACGTGATAAATTTGAAGTATCATGAAATAAATTGAGGATTATATACAATGGGTAACAATTTTATAAGTTATTGATTAGGATAAAATTTTCTCCCCACATTCAAGAAATAAAACACAAAGAACGATCCTTGAAATTTTATTTGAAAGAATATTACATTTTTTAAAATTGATGTAATATCTCAATTTCATAATGGTAAGATATTTTGAGATGTCTTTTATTAGATTCTTGGGGGTTTATGCTTGGTAAAAAAGGAATTAAGGATTTTAGTTTGATGATGGATAATTATTGGTTAAATAAATAATAAATATCATAATATTAAATGATTACTGATCACATAGATTGTATAAATTTCAATAAAGGTAATGCAGAGGTTTATATAGTTATACATAAGAATAATATCTCATAAATCATTATAGATGGATATATTGATGAAATTATTTCTTCTATTAATAAAAAAATTAATTTAATTTTTTTTTAAAAAATATGATAAATATCTAGAAGTTTCAAATTGGGTAGATGATGTTTTTCATGAGTTTAGAGTACAAAAAATCTATTAATAAAATATTTTATAGCACAAAAAAATAATCCATGTAGTAATTGAGAGAGGATTTACATTGATGGATCAATAGTTAGTAATAAAACAGTCCTAGTTGGTACCAAGATGAATAAGGATGATGATTGGATGTATTTAAATGAAGCTAAAAATATTATGTTCATTAATTATCCATTTTAGTAGACTAAATCAATGAAATATATTTTCTTTTATTTTATTGTTTTTTATAGACATAAATCAAATTATAAAGAGTGACCTCACCTTATAGAATTGATAATTTTGAGATAAATTATATATACATATAATTTTGGTCTCTTATATTATAAGGAACTAGGGATTGAATTATAATGGTATAGTTCTACAGAGATGCATTAAAATATAATGAAAAGAATTTTTTATGGGTGTGAAAAATTTAAATAAAAAATTTATTTACCATTATTAGGACGGTAAAATCTTAATAAGATATTTGGAATAGAATAACAACTGTTTTAGAATACCAAAATGATTATTTTAAACATGTTTTGAGTCTTGTTAGGTGAATAACATATTCGGGTAGTCCTCAAGAGCATTCTGTAGAGATTGATAGGTTTTTGTAAAACTATAACAATAAAGCACGATTTGGGGAACGCTATCTGAGGGAAACTTCATAGAACCCTAAAAGAAAATAAAAATTCTCTTAACTTTTTATGGGAAATTGTTATCTTTCTTGAATGGTTCATGGTTATGGTAAATTTTTTTTTAGATTTAGATCAAACTCATTGAATTTGATATGACATAGTTTTTTGTGAATGTTTTTTCCATAGCATGTAAAAACCCATGAACCATGTGGTGTCTTTATTTTAATTGGACGATTTAACAAACTGTGAAGAATGGCTGTGAGATGTGTACTTTCTTATGTAGGTAATTGTTTACCATTAGTGAAATATTTATAAAATAGTACATCCAAACCATGCGACTCAATAAATTGGTAACACTATTATATTCTGTTCCATTTTTTATTAGGTAATCCCCCTCTATTTCTTCAACATGCAAGTCTTCGACCAACATGATCCCTTCCCCTCTTAACATTTCCCCTATATTTTGTGGTTATTTTTTGTTCCATAATTTTGTGATTTCATGCACATTTTCATCTCCAATACCCACTTGTTTCACACATTATATTTTCTCAATATTTTATTTCACTCCTAAAATTTGGTTCGGCTCCACCAGTGCATAGTGGGTTTTTTCATTCGTCAAGGGGATTTCATTTGGTTTTTTTATAGTGTGTATCATGAAAATGTTTTTCTACTATCAAACAATATATTTACAGGTATAATTTAATTTCATTATTTTTATTATGTTTCTTAATTGAAGTGAAATTTAATATTAAAATTTCATATCTTATTGGGCCATTTATCTGCTCGAATAAGAGATATCTTGAGTGTATTTCATCCACTATGAGTTTTTAATATGATGAAGTATTATTCCAATTAGAATTATATATGGTATTTAATATATAAATTAAATTAATAAAAAATTGATATCTTGTCACAGGGTAGAGATTTTTCCTTATTTAGTATGGTGAGTAAGACATAGTCTTTTTAATGCAGTTTATTGTGGTTTTAGTGTGACGTGGTTTCCTGGTGATATTCTAGTAAATTATTCCTTTTTAATATAAAATATTTCTTTATTTATGTTTTAAAATTATTTATATATATTAATATTATTATTAATATTTTTTTTAATACAGTGTCTTAAATTTTAGCGATGAGGATAAATGGATTTTATAGTCCATGGAACCTGTTGTTCTCATATGGTAATAAAATTTTAAATATTATAAAATTGTAGGTGTTATTTGTTTTTCATGTCCAAAACTCAATCAATATAGATAATTTAAGTAGAAAATTTGGAAAAAAAATAATCAAGATAATCTCCCAAAAATTTACTGTCTCCAAACTATCATCAATGGCCTAGGGTGTGTCTAAGTGGATATTATTCCTTCATATTAGAGTAATAAAAATAAGAAGAAATAAAAATACATAATACATATTATTAAATAAAATTTTTGAAGAATAAATAATTATAATTATGTATGTGTAATAATGAAATGAAATAATGGTTTGAAGAACCATGTCATACATAACCCACTGAACACCCACCCGGACAAACACATATACATGAGTCGGTCAATGTCTGAAATCAATGTAAAAGTATCCACAACATAAAATGAGTTGTACCACATACCAAATATTCACATTTATATCTGAGACATTCTACTAGTTCTGTATTGGGCCTTATACCAACCTATCCGAATAACAAGGTGGACATATACTCTTTTACCCTAGTCCAATGGTATCTTGAGCAGGGGTGAGTACATAATTTAGTAGGTTAGCACCAACATTATCTCGTACATGGATATTGAATATAGTGTATTTATATGCGTTCTTAAAATAAAAAATAAATTAATACTAAATATAAATATTTTCTAAAAATAACAATATAATAAATGTCAAACCGAGGTCTGATATCATATGTCAATGATCAAGATATGTGATTATCATAAATAAGCACAACTAGAGCATAAAGATTAAATAATTCACAGTTGATCATTGATGTTTTGATACTAATATTCAAGAAATATTTTGACTAAATAATTTAGATGGATGAAAAATCAAGAAATATGTGTTTAATTATATTATTTCAATGGTCCATTTTCAGAATATACTTTACCTATATTGTCCAGTTCCTGATATGTATCTGAGAAAAAAAATTCAATATAGTGGGATACAAGTCTTAATTATTTGATCACATAAACATCTCTATAGTATATAAAGATATATTCCTGATATAAAATGGTTATCCTATAAATATAGAATATAGATGGATGTCATTCCACTCATTCCATGATTAATCCATTTTAATTTGTTAATCCAAGGTCCCAGTCTATTGGAAATGTAAGTTCCCAGAAACTGTATTGTGTCACTGATAGGGGGATGAGGTGAATCAGTGATAATGTTTTTATTTTATGTTTCCATTCGATTGAAAAAACCTTCACCTCATTTTAAATATCCAAATTTATTATAAAAACAATAAAAAAACTTGCATACGAACATATTTATTTAGAAGGTTCACTATTAAATATGAATAACAATGTCCGTGGAATTGTTTTGAGAAAATCAAATACCATAAAATCTAAAAAACATTCCTTGGATTATAACACGTAAGATATTCACTTTCACTACTATATAACAATAAAGATAATACAAAAGTGTGTCTGGAACCTCTTAGCACAAATATGGTAATATAATTAATTTGTAACAATTCATGTTACCTGTGCCTCTTTTAAATTCAACATATGTATTCTATTGAAATTCAATTCATTAATTTACATATGCAAATGAATGGAAAGAATCTCATGAACTTTTTTATAGAATATAAGACCAATTTTCCACGGTCTGATTCTCCCATTATGATCCACTAAGTATTATTCATCCAATATAATTATGAAAATTTTATTTTAAATATTTAATACTATACAAATGAAACAGAAAAAACATCAATCATTGAGTACGATAAAACATATAATGATACTTCCTCACTCTGGAAATATTCAATAAGAAAATATCTAGCACAGAAAACCCCATTCTTATTAATTCTTCCTCATACCTACATCAGCTGAATACAATTGAAATGTTAAATATGATGATCCACTATGTATGATAAATTCTAAGTACAATGGTCATTCGAATAAAATCATCTCAATATTATCACCCCTATATCACTTATCTTTTATAACATCTTCAATATAAGATCAATACAATTACATCCTATTTTCTCAAGAAACTCGAGGCTTCTCTCTTTAATGATGTGAAAATTAATCTGCCATCTAAATGTACAAATAATTATCCTTCTTTGGTAGACACTCAAAAAGTTGTGTCAGGAATCCCAAAAACGTTTCCCACTGACATAAATTAACCTACATTTTTATTTTACCTAAAATATAAAATTCATTTTTACTTTTTAAATGCTTCTCGATTCATCATGAATCATCTTGAAACTATTTTTTTCTTCATACTTTCATTTTAATTATCTGTACTATTTCAACACATGAGTTCATTTATTCTCAAACTGATTTCTTCAATATGAAGCTTTGTATCAATTAATTGCAAATTCAGTAAGAAATGGTTACCATTCTAATATGATGAATACAATTCTCAAAACTATTTTAAATCTATATAATTAATTTTTAGGTACATATCCCCATAAAAATTTATTTTGAGATCTCATTATCCATTTTTTCCTTGACCTAATTGAGATTCAAAACAACATATTTTACTCTTCTCCTGACCAATTTTGAAACCAACAATGTAATTCAAATATTTTGAAATGGTTGACTACATTTTTAATCTCATTTTCTCCATCTCTTCTCTAGATCCTCTTATAAAAAACGTCATTCACAAACAAGTACGTGTATCATGAATTCCTTCATAAAATTTAATTTATTTGAGAACAGACTTGGTATAATTAAACATGAATTAGAAATAATCGCAACTTTCTATTCATTCCAGCTACATTATTTTCTTCTATTCATGAGAATGATCTCTTTTGAATATAGCTGGCTTGGGTAAAATTGCCTTTGGTATGATCATTTTGGATACAATCATTTTGTGTATGATCTTTCTAGATATGATCATTCTCAGTTAAATTTCCCATGATATGATTTTGTAGAATAAAATCTTTTTAGTGTATGATCATTATGAGTACGATTTTCCTAGATATTATTTTCCAAAATATGATATTTTTTGTATATGATCATTCTGAAAGAAATCATAACCATATCATACTCTATTATCAGCACCAATTAAATAATCGACACCACCTCTTCAATTAGTACCACCTTCTCTATTGGAACCACATTTAAAATTAGTACCACCTCTAAAATTTCACCGCCTCTTAGATCAACACCACCATTAAAATAAATAACACCTCTTCAATTGACACCTCCTCATAAGTTAACACCACCATTCAAATCATCCCCACATTTTAAAATAGCACCATCATTTAAATCAGAACATCATTTTTAAATAGAACCTCCTTTTAAAACAACATTATGTTTAAAAAAACCACCTTTTAAAAAATTACAATGTTTTAAAATAGAAACTCCTTTTAAAAAAAAACCACGTCTTCAATATGTATTATCTCTTAACTTATATACACCCTGATAATATTGTTTTCAAAAACATTTTGTATCATATATTTCTCATTTCTACCTGATATAATAAATATTGAAAAAATCATTTTCTGATCATTAATATCTTGTTCACTCCCCATTTATTCTATCATGCTTGGGTGACATATCATTAATTAATCATATGATTTATATGAAATAAAAATAAGTTAATAATCATCACAATTGATTCATTTTAGTCAAAAAGACTCATATTCAAATCATTCTATTCATTCACATTTATTCTAGAGTGAATGTGATGAAATTTAATTCGAGCAATATGTATTCAAATTTATTCCAGAACAGATTAAAGAATGATCAAAATCCATTTCGTTCAAATTTGATATTTCTCCTTATAATGAACCTTTATAGTGAGTATGATTATTTTTTGACATTGGATGATATTATTTTGACAACATGGATACATTTTTTTAAATTCATACGATTCGTTTGAAAAAAAATCTTGGTAAGATTGTTTTAAAACAAAAAAAATATATTCTAAAAACAAAATGATTCAAAATAGTTTTCTTCTTTCCCAAAAAAATAGCACCCAAAAAAAGTATTTCTTTCTATCCCTTTAATCTGAATTCTAATTCATCATCATTATCAGCATCCTATTATTCTATAACATAATTATCAACCGACAAAAAATATAGCCAAGACACAAATTTTTCCTAACAAATGATCCCTTTATATGGGTCTTGAGTACCCAGATAAATCACTTCAACCACATGGAATTTTATTACATTATATTCTCTCAATTGTTTTCCTTCTACCACAAATTATTTTATATCTCCCTATTCTCTTATCTATCCCCCTTATTTATAATAAAATTAAATGGATCCATCATGATAAGATTATCCCTTATTAGAAAATGATCTATATTTCTAGAGGTTGAAAAATTTCATCAAATTGAGTATCGCATTATTTTGACAATAAATAACCATTAACTAAACATCTCTATGACTACATGGGTTAACCTGGTGTAGAAAATAAGTGTATAATCATGGTGATAAAGTTTCACATAAAAAAACATTCATGTAATAACTTTTACAATGATCTTCAAACAATCTCATGACTGGAGAAAAAAATAGGATGAATTTGTTTAGGATAAAATAAAAATACACCCATCATAAAAAACACATTCGATTTTTCAAGTGTATAATAAAATAACATGTCAAAAAATTATATATCCTCCTAAGATTATTTTTTAATAAAATTAAGATACTCATATATTCCTCCTTCATAATGTAAACTCCTTAAATTCATTGTTTGTTTGAAAAAGAAAACTATGATATTGGGAATAAATAGGAACCTTTATTGATCCAAAGAAACAATAATTAGACTCAGATTCTTCTCTCTATATTTTTTATTCTTCTTTATAGATATTTCATTTGATGTGTTTTCTCCTATCTCTTCATCATTATTAGATTTTGGGACAAGTTATTTCTTATCAATATAATATTATGACAAGGATGTAGAATTTTCTTCATATTTATAAACAAAATTGTTTCTCTTTCTTCTCTTTTGATCAGGAATTATAGTTGAGAAATGATTTATTTCATGACTCTCTTGCTAATATACACAATATATTGACACATTTTTATCAAAAAATTTCATTTTTATAGAATTCTATTTCATATACTTATCTTTAACATTATTTTTTTCCTTGATAAAATTTCCTAGCCAATTAAATGTGTTCTGGCCAAATAACTATGCACTCATTCTTTTCTGACATAGCTAATCTGTCTTTATTAACATTGAAAAAATATAGCTTCTAAGATTTTATTAAAAACATTTTTTGTTAAAAAATAATTGACAACCTTTTATAAGGATTCCAGGTTTTTCACATCTTTCATAGATAGTTTCCCCTGGTTGGAAGCTATTTTTTAAGATTACTCCTTCTTTCATAGGATTCCTCACCACTACTGACACTTCCTATTAGGATTAAAAGTTTGGTATGGGTTCAAGGTGTCATATTCTACCCATTATAACAAACCCATGACACTCACTCTTAGGGTCGATCAACCACCATGCACCAACTACAGTTCCTCTGGTCATCACTCAGAAGATATTTCCACTTTGGTATCGTCTAGATCTAATTTATTGTCTTGGATCATAACTCAATGTAGATGTAATTACATCCTATTTCTTCGTGAATAGTTTAGTGTAATATTAATGAATATGAAGGTCATTAAATTATGAAAACTATTAAGTGTTTTTTTGTGATCCATTATCACTCTTGATGCCTCTTTAGGATGGTTTACACATCCTAATATTTCATGTTCCCAATATTATATTTATAACTAATCCTACAAAAGATAGACATGGATCAACATGTATTTCCTCACCTCCTAGGATGTTCATTGGATACTTAGGGACTCAAGTGGAAATATCTTTGAAAAATATTGATAGATCGTGAGAATTGGTCCCCATGGTGGTAGAGGAAACTTTCATCAATTACCTATAGTTTAACAATATATTTATTCAAAACAAGTTATTTGAATAAATTTAATATAGAGGCATAATCCTTAGGGGATATCTCAACATGAACATACTATGATAAAAATATATAGATATTTGATGGAAGGTATCCTATAACTCCTTCCTTATATTATTATTTTTAATATATTTACAAGGTCTTGTAGTGCATCCAATGCACAACCAATCTCATATAAGTCATACACTATCGTGTTTCCAAAAAAAATCAGTGGTTAATTTATTATAACTAGATTATTATTACTAATTAAATTAAAGATTTTAAAAAAACTATTATAGTGACCTAAAGTTAAAATCATCATTGGATGATCCCATCACATTGAAATTATGACCAAATTTTCTCCAACAACCCACAAAACATTATTGTCCTATAACTGAGAATAATCCATTAAAAATTTAGTAAAAAACAAAAAAATAAATAAAGGATTCAACAATTTATTTATTATTCTCAATCAAAAACCATAGCAAAATGTAATTATGGGATGTGAAGATATCCTCCCTAGTCACCCTCTACCTAGGAAGAGAAAATAAGTCATCCCTTGTAATAGAATCCACCATACTCTTGTGGAATTAGAAATAAAATTCTATTATGGGGAATGAAATAAATAAAATTATGGGATATGAATATCCATGGATTATTTATTAGGAGGAATCAAACCTCAAATTACCATGTAATGCCACCAAGAACATTCCCTTAACTGGTGAGGATAAATGGATGGAGTGTATTTGGATACCTTGGTCACATGTTAGATAGATATGAAAAAATAAGGGTTTACACTCTTTAATGTAATAGGGGAAAATGGATTTCCCCTTTTAATGTGGAACAAAGTCTCTCAAAATGTGAAAAAAAAAACTCATTTTAAAACTATTTGTTTCCCACCCAACATGCGTACTTTGGCTACACATTTCAACAGAAACTACGCTAAAAATGCAGCACCTCTATCCGATCCTAACACACTAGGTATGGTCATAGTACAAAATTTAAAATAATATTCCCCAACCCTACTAAATTTATGTATTTAGTGGAATAATACCACAAAGTTTCCCATGATATTATTACAATTTCCAAAACTATTTCTCTATACATATTCAGCAGAATTCTTAGGATGCATTGTCAACACAAATAATTCCCCAACCATACACCATTGAATGCATGCTTCCAAAATAAAATCATTAGGTCCCAAGCTACCTGTACAATCTTGAAACCACCAATATACCTTCTGAACCGTATAACCTATGAAAAAACACATTTACGAATTCAAACATTAACAATTCCCTTCCAAAGAATTGATCGAATGTTTACATATCCCATAGATAAAATTTCAAATTCCATCTAAAATTTAAAATTCATAAAACCAAAGATTTTCTAAAGAGCTCACCATAATGAAACTCTTCAACAAAAAGTCTTGGATTAATTATAATAACCCAATAAAACCAACAATAGTTGTGAAATATCTTAAAACTCCTATGCCACATTATTAATTTGCCTTGATTGTATCAGAATAAATGTATCTATATGAAAATTATCACAAAAAAACCAGTGAAAACACTCATTAATTTTTCAAAACATCAAGATGGATCAAATTATACAACATCAAATATATAAAACATTCATTTCATCTCTTCGACTGTCAAATTGCATATGGTTCCCCAAGACATATGTTCTTTAGTTCAATATTCTATTCATGCACCAGCAGATCAACCTTTTGAATATAATACAAATAAACAAGATATAATCATAAAAATTCCCCAATCATATTTATAAACATTCTATACTCATTCACACAAGGGTAAACATCTCTTTCTCCTCATTTCTCTCTAAATAGAGAATTTACAATCAACTAATCTCAACTAATTTATTCTAGATTTTCCATGGAATGATACATTATGCCATTTTTATACACCCTCCATATTAAATTTGTTTTCCTGATGTGGATACTCACTATCCTCATTCAAAAAATTTAGGGCACTCATGATAAACCACATATGGATGACTATTCCTGAAACTAAAGGTTATCTCCGTTGATGTACCTTCAAAAATCGATCCCAATTCTATTATCCCATTTCCCAATGAGATCATTTCTATCACACTAAATGAATACCAAAACCTACTTCTAGTTAAATTTACTAGAAAAACCATCTCATTACGAATTCTATTATCATTCTACTACATAAACCAATACCGAGAATTCACCATGGAATCCAGTAATAAAGATTCAAATTATCCAATACCATGTAACATACAAATGATCACCAATTGACTAATCACATCATCATATAAACCTTCTTTTCATGGAGGTCATACATGTTGATTAAATCCTCAATTGACACAATTGGGGCATCCTTATTACTACACCACCAAAATATCTTCCCTATCCCTATAGCATATGCCCTATCATTTTATAGACATAATAACTAGCATGATTAGAATAACTCTCATTCTTAACTTCTAATCTAAATGTCACAAGTTTTTGACTCATGTAAACCCATTCTCATAAAAAATAATGTCTCACAATTGTTTTTAAAAACCCTAACATAGTGTCTCCAAATATTCCATGTCATGATATTCCCTTGGTTTATCCAATTAAAACACCTGAATTATCTATATTATAACACTCATCACGAGTAACATTATGAAGTTTTCTTAAATATCCAAGCCATTATTCCCATAAGAATAACATTTGAAACTATTGATCTTTTGGACAAACCTATCCAATCACTAAAAAAAAAAATTTAATGAGATACTATTTATGACCAATGAAAAATACAATCACTATATAATGTGAGTTTAAAATCATTTACCAAAAAGTTCAAGGGACAAAATGATCGCTGTGCACTATACATCAATATCAAAATTCCAATATCTCTATTGGAGATACTCTTAAAAGTCGATCACATCAACAATATGATTATTTAATCTATGTCGACTCGTAAAATGTAATCACTTTAGTCATGAGAATCTAATCATTCATTGATAATATACTAAAATTCATCCAATGGTCAATATGTTCACACACCAGAATATTCAAAACCATCCAATGATGTATTGAAAAACAATAACCCTTTGTGATTTCATATAAACAGAAGGAATAGACCAACAAATATGGAATAAACCATTAGCATAAAATATAATGGTTTCAAAAGGGTATACAACCAATCTCATCATATAAAAAGGCATCTATAACCTCATTCTATCCTATCCCATAAAATTCCATTGATCAAAACCAAATTAAAGCTCACAATATTTTTAGTGAAATATAAGGGACTCTTTGTATCCTACCTATCCCTACAAACCAAATCTCTTGTCACAGAAACTAGGACTGACCACCTAACCCATGGTTCAAACCTCATAATGGTATGTAATGATAATGCTCGTATTCTAGGTTAAAATCATATAAATATGGGATTACATATGTAGGATTACTATGAAATGCTATAATGGAAAAAAATATACTATGTAATTGAAAAAATATCTAATTATAACCCATTGATAAGTCAAACATATGGGGAAATTCAATTTTCATCACCAAAAATGAATTGGGCTACCAGGAGATGATCCTCTCTTAGAATACCGATAATGGAGTACTCCTTTGGTGGTCACAATGTCATCTAGAAGGATGAAAATTAAAAATATCCCCATTAGTTATCTGCATACATTAACACCCTATGAGGTTCCAGTTCACTTTAAATGATTTGGAACCAATAAACATCTACCTCAATAATTCCAATAGATAACCATAAATAATGTCCCGTTATATAAAAATTGAGAATAATATAAATGGGAAAATTAAATTTAGGTTGGTAGGAAACATTAGAGGACTAGATATTAAAACATTACACCCACATATGGTCTATATAAAGGGAACTAGATTCCATGGATTGCAAGTCCCCTTGATAGTCACTTTCAATGGTGTCACATGCCCCCAAGATACAAATCCGAGTATATAATGAAATAATAACTACCCTTGTTGAAATTACGAGGGTATCTTCACCTCCCATGTGAATGTTACAATATCAGAATCATAATCAACAAGTCTCACATTAATGTAGTCCATGTAAAATTTTGTGAGAGAATGATACTGGGTTCTCCAACTAAAGAGAACTCCACCAAAAACCCATTTGGGAAAAAATCATATACGATGATTTTGAAGCAATTTATTGTTTTCCTCAACATATGTCATAAAATAAATCAATAAAATATATATAAATTTTGACCCTATATTAAATATATGATTCATTCTTAAATTACACAACAATATATATACAATGATTAAAAATTAGTCATTCACCGATTACTAATGTTTTTATATCTGGAAATTAATAATAAATTAAAAAATCAAAAAAACATGGCAGTGATAGAAGTAAAAATAACATGAAACAATAATAGTATAGATTGAGAACAATAATCCAATATCCATAGAAATAAATTATTCGAATCGAAATAAGTGTTCTCAATGCATGAGTTAGATATCCATAAAAGGATATAAAACATTAATTCTACTCTTGTATTCCATATCCTAAATAAAAAACCACTAGTATTGAAACAACATTGATTCCACTTGGTCACATCCTTTCCAAGAAAAAATATAAATAATAATTTATCAGTTAGGCGACATGACCTCAAATAAACCTCCCTATAATACAGAGGTTGGTGACTAATAGTGAGCACCAAGGGTGTGTCAATTGGTTGATTATGAGATTCTTTGAGAGAAAGTAAAATAATGGAAACCAAAAATCATCATATATAACAATAAATCATAATTGTTCGAAAAAAATATAGTCAAGATTGTAATAATAATGGAAAGATGTGATGTCCCAAATGGCAAGGTCAAAAATACGACAATGATCACTAAAATGGATGAGAACATATATATGAGTATATTAAATGAAAAGAATTAAAAATGTTTGTTTCTAAATCATAAACTAATTCATACCATATACATGATCTCCAAATACCTATCAATTACATCAAACATGATCAGTCCCAGACCTCAGACATACGTATGCTTGTACCCAATTGAATTCCTTCTTGGGTACCCTTATGCAATGATGACCAAATAAGTGTGTGAGTAGAAAACTCAACAGGGATCTAAAAACATGGACATCTACATAGAACTCAAATGATGTTTATGTATAATTTATATTCACATCATGATAAAAATAATAAGAACAACTAACTAATAAAAATATCCAAATAATAAAATACGTTATAAGGCTTTGTATCCTAAGTGAATTCTCATGTACTGTCATCAACCAAGCTAAGACATATTTAGATAAAATTGATAGATTAATACATAGTCATTCAATGAATTCATTATCCAACTTTTCAGTACATACTGTTACTATTAACTTAACCTAGAATTCATAGAATTTAAATAATGATTAATTTCATTTATCACTGTATCATGATCTTGATATAATAATACATCATTTTATTGCACTATAAATTTCTTTGAGAACGATACATCACCATATATGGCTAAATTTCTTAACCAAAGGATCACTTGAACTAGCCTCCAGTATATATGGAATGATTCTCAATATCTACTAGATATCTGGAAAATATTGAATAGACTTTGATGTCATAAAACTCATGTAATCTCTAATCCATTCTAATGTACGATTCCTAGGTCCCACTATGTTAGAAATCAGGACGTTGTTTAATGGATGATTATAATAGAGGAGGATTATTTGGAAATATAATCCTAAATATCTCTTCGATCTAATGTAATAATTGAAAATAATTTTATATATGTCTCAACATTCTATTCTTGGAGAAAATGTGGAATTTTAATAAGGTGTGTCCACTATAATCTATGTCATATCCCAATCCACTGTCAGGAAATTCATTATCAATAACAAAAAGTGATTTGGTGAAGTGCACCCTCATATAAACCTTTGAAATAAATTTTTTCCTAGAATTATAATCATCCACTAGCTAAATCCTAAAGTTTGTGGGGTTCTAAGAGTCACTCTATAACATTACTCTGTAATCCCTAAACATGGGGTAATCCATAAAACTATTGGGACTTCTAGTAATGGAATCAATTAATAAATAACAATAATAAACTATTTCTTAGGAAGTAACTCTAGGAATCCACACTACAAAACATAAAATATCAGGCTAATTGGATGAGTTATAGGAAGCACATCATCATTCTATGCATACAACAATAGTAATTTAGGGAATGACTAAATTAATAAGTAAGCTTATATAAGCGGATAAAATAATTAGAAAATTCATGTCCTCTCAGGATTACATGTTTGGTATGTATTCTAGATGACAATAGCTACCATATCTACCCAAACACATAAAACACTCTCTTATGTTCAATTAACCATAGGGAACCCACTATTTATCCCTAGTATAGAACACTAGATAGGTATCCCTCTTGATATCCTATAATTGAGAATAAAAAGCGTTGGTCAACACCTAACCCACTAGGATTCAACATATTGTGGCCATAGGATATAGGTACTGAGTCCTTTCTGGTTATTTAGTGTTTTCCCAAAATGAAAACTATCAGGAGAATGGTCATGATTAAATATCAGTTCTTAATTCTCTCTATGATGGTATAGAGATCAAACCCAATCCTAGTCTTCCTATGGTATATACACGCAATACTATAATATTATGACTTGCCTCCCAATTTTTAGTATCACATCCATATAGGTATATACTATACATGGTGTCTAATGTGCTTATGTGTCATCTATAAGGGATTATGTCATGGGACTAGTGTACTTGTATGTTATGTTACCCATCAAATTCAGGAGTTAATGTTAACCAATTTAATTAATTAAACAAGTTAATGGAATAAATTTACAATAGATAAACACTCCTTAGGGGTGATACCAATCATTAAAATTCAATCATATACATAAATATTGGGAATATGGTAGGTATTATAAACAAAAAACATTATAATAGGCTTTTTGTCTCTTTCTGTGGGTCGATAATAGCAGCAAAGTATCATCCAAATTAATGTTAGACCAATGTTTTCCTCTATCCCAATAAAAAAATTAACGGTTAATTAATTATAGGTAAATTATGATTAATTAATTAAACTCAACATGATAGAAATACTAAAAAACTATAGATTCCTAATGTGACAAACTTCACTAGTTGATCACGTTACACAATAAATGTTACCAAATTATCTCCAATAAAACATAAAACATCATCAACTTTGTAGTATGAATAATCAATAAGAATAAATGATGAAAAAATCTTGATGAAATTTAATTCAGGATATAAATAACAAAAAAAATCACCTCATTTACATACCTAAATGAAATGACATTCAATGATGTGAAGACAACTAATCAGGTCACCCTCTTAAATGGAGATAATGTTCCACATTATTTTTATCTAATTTCACCATGATCTAGTGGAATAAGAATTGAATTACCTAACCATGTAACATGAAATTATGATTAATGGGATGTTAAGATCAAGATTGATTATTAGAGGTGAAAATAAACCTAAAATCACCATGTAAGGACATCAATATATCCCATTGATGGAAGTGTTTGAAGAATGGAAGGAGATGATTGGGATAATGGGGTCTCTCAATAGTGGATGGAATAGAATATGGGTTTGGATGCTGTTAAAAGTGTTTTGCGCATAAGGAAATCATCATATTGTGATATTTCAAGGTGGCCAAGGAGGCTTTTGTGAGACACATGGGGACCCTTACAGGTTTAAATATAAAAACATACCCAATCAAGTGGGTGTATGTGGGAATGGTTAATGAATATTCCAGGTGTCACCCTAGAAAATGTACAAACAATGCCTTTGTAAGGGGATGTGTATTGTTTGAAGTTATTTATGTGTTATTCAAACTCCCAACAAGTGATTATAATTTTACATATTTACATTTAATTTGTCTATGAGTTTTTATATATGATTTACGTAACTCATCATAAGGTATTGATGAGATGTGACTGTGATATTGGTGATACCATGAGGTACTCCATGAGATCTGAGTTTCTAG
This sequence comes from Viscum album, assembly GCA_963277665.1. Classification (NCBI taxonomy): domain Eukaryota; kingdom Viridiplantae; phylum Streptophyta; class Magnoliopsida; order Santalales; family Viscaceae; genus Viscum; species Viscum album. Next base: position 1,721,035,539 of record OY728147.1, on the reverse strand, counting down.
CCTTATGTTATATTAGAATGATACAGATTTTGGAATTGAAATATCACTTGATGCCTTGTCTGTATCTTAAGTTATAGCTATTATTCCATATAAGTTATTCTTAGGACACCCATTTTTATCCCCAAGTCTGTATGGGATGTCCAATATTACTCATGTCCCAATAATTCCAAGTATATAATTTCTTGATATGATCATGTTGGTGGGATATTAATTATGATCACTATTATTATGATAAAATTTCGTTTTCACCCATATGATATTATGAATAAATCATGATGACATTACATGTTCTTGAATGAGATTTCGAGTATTTCTAGGATATTAATATATGATATTATAACATAAGGAATACAATTAGGTTCAGCGACTACCCTTCATTCATGATAAGTCTCCTTCATCCATTTGTTATATGGGATTTTAGAGGTATTCCTAGTAATCCTAGGATCTCAATGTGGAGATTTCGTTGATGATATATTTATCTAATTGAGTATAAATATGAAAGAATCTATGGATATAATAGAATATGGAATTTCTATGGATTCATTGTCATTTGGACATTCATAGACACCACAGAACTAGATAAATATTGTTTTGTGAAACAAGGTAACATTCTTGAAGGTCTCCATTTTTTACCAGTACTAGTGTTAGAAATTCCCACCTCAGTGGTTAAGGTTTAAATACTCATTAGGGAATGTTTTGAGACCCTTAGAAACTAGATCAAGTATGTATTATGAACTTTAATAATCTATTTGTTTTATTTATTTATTTTATATGAGACAGCCAAATGAAAATAAATTATATATATTGGCAATGTATGAGAATATATTTCCATTACATATTGAGATACATACTGAACCCCATCATTGTTTTATAGAAGAATTGAGTACCTGTGAAGATCATCCACATATTGTAGGAAGATTATGGGAAATGACCTTGTAGGATCATTCAACTAGAAAACTAGGATGATATTTTTTGAATGATATCAGTTGAGTCATTGTGATGTAGTTGTCCCACATGTAGTAAAACATTATTATTATATTTCTGTATTTACATGTATATGTGATCAGCCTTATGAGAGATTTTTTCTATGATTTTATGGATTCATAATGGAAGAATTTATTTGGTTCAAATATTATGTTTTATTCATTCTTGGATGATCATTGTTATTATCTGATAATTGACTATTTTTAACCATTACTGAACACTATAATTAGGGGGTATAGTCACTACCCAGTTCATCCCTAAAACCCTTCTATAATGGTCCATATCCTAGTATCCCTTTCCATTTATATTTTCAGATGTTATAGGAATAGGGAGTATGTTCCAGGTAGTTTGGAGGGGAAATGGATAAATGGGGGAAAGATGGGAGTGGGGTTGCGCGAGTGGGGGGGGGGGGTTCCACTACCAATTTTTTTCTTGGATCCTAGATGGATCAATGGGATATGACTTACGGTGGTATTCTATAAAATGGTCTTTATAAATCATATTAGGAAGGTTTTAGGATGATATTGTCTAGATGCTATAAAAATTGTGGTGGCTAGACCATGGTCATTGGTTATGGGAGAAACCATTCATAGTCCTAGAGCATTATGGCATGGATCTAATGGGTTTTCCATATTCATTTGGGGTGGTTCTTCTATTTTATGGGGTAGCTACACCATGGGGAATTATGCAATATAATGGACTCATTATTGATAATGGGGATTATAGGGCCTGGTGGTTAGTATGGCCATTGTTTTCCCACCATGGGTAATGAGGTCTATATTATGGATCCATCCGTGGAACTCAAATGTGGATTTGAATTGGGGGGGGGGGGGGTCTACTATTGTCTCCTTCAACTGATTCATAGTACACGTATTTTTTAATTGGTTATTGGAAGGTCTATGTAGCTACTCCAAGGTTCCCAAAAAATATGGTGTCCTATAAAAACCTCATGAGATCCCAAGATCCACTTTTCTACCCTCAAATGTACTGAAGACCTTGGTTCCCCTTATGTATTTTTGAGAGAATTTGGTACCCCCTTTATATGGAGTAATCCTTGCCTTCTAGAGAATATTGAATGGTAAACCAGGTAGGTTCTCCCTCTTTGTTACAATTTCTCCCAAAATTGATCCCATTTTTATCACATTATACATTCTATTTAATTGAATTTGTTCCCCATAATTTTAATGGGGTTTTATTTTTCATTTTATGGGGAATTCATGAAAGTATGTCTTTCATAAAACATAGTTTTGTCAAAGTAGAGGATATCATAGATCTATGTTGTCCTCCTATTTCTATTTCAAGAACATCTATAGAATGATATTAGGGATTTTAAGCTTCTACAATATGTTAAATCATAAATTGAAAATGGTTTATCCATTTGTATTTAGGTTAATTTCACATAATGAATATAAAACAAGTTTTAGAGTTAAATTAGTTTATACTTTTTGATCCATTTTTATTTATTTCAAACATAAAAAAAATTATTCTTGATTTAATGTAAATATTTCTGTATATATTATTATTTTTCTATCATGTTCTTCATTTTTGGATTATAATTTTTGGTCAAATTAAATAAATAATGTAATGAAAAATGTAATTTTTTTGACTGATGAAGAAATTGAGAAGTGATATGTTTAATAAATCTAGTGTTTATTATGATTTAATGATAATAAAATTGAATTATAGTTAATATATAATTTGAATATGTCAATCCATATGTTAGTATATGCCTATAAATAACTTTATTAAGGACTAATGTCATGAACCATCCCCTGGGGCCCATGTCGTGACTACCCCAACCCCGCCTTCCAAAGGCCAATGGCTGGCGACTAGCACCGAAAGGCGTATTCCCTATAACCAGGAAGGAATTGCCTTTATAACCTGTAAACACTCACAACTAAGAATAGACCCAGATATGAACACAAGTCAACTGTATAGCAAAAAAGTGCAGAAATTAAAAAGGGGTCTGAATACCAGCCCAAAATTAATAGTACAAGTACAACGGAAATAAAATACACATGAAGAAAAAGAAAGGCAACTACTGGGATGTTTTTTGGGGTTCCTACTTGAACGGTAGGTACAGATCGCCTCCCCAACACTCCAGTTTTACCCGTCTCCTCTGCGTATCGTCATGCCGTATAGTCCACCTCCAGGCCCTGTCTAGCCTTGGTACCCTCATCCTTGATCAGCGCTATCCATAATCTGCACCAAACACACCAAGGTGCGAACATAGCCCAAGCAGGGGTGAGTATAACAATACTCAGTAGGGACCCCAAGACCCTCAAGGTTTCACAAAATCCACAAATGATAAACCACAATGCATGAAATCAACTAACAACACTACTTAGGTTTATTCCCATACATATACCTAAGTTATCAAGTATACCAATCTCAATCATGAGGAAAACACAGTGTCCAACTCAAATACCATAGCTAAATTGTTCCACAATGGATGGAATACCATGAAGGTAAGTACCACACAGGTATTCGACACAGAATAATAACACCAAGTTATTACCACGAAGGAATGTACCACAAGGTGCAGACTCACCTCATACCAGGAATTTCTTAGGTATAGTATTATAGATGATTAGATGTAACTACTGCATCATCTTACACTGTTAAGAGGCTCTACTTTTGACCCACACAGGATCACTCGATGCTGACCCACATTGGATCTCTAGATGCTAACTCACACAGGATCGCTTGATACTGTCCCACACCGGATCGCTCGGTGCTGACCCACACAGGATCGCTAGGTGTTGACCCACACAGGATCACTTAGTGTGGCCCACACAGGATCGCTCGGTGCTGACCCACACAGGATCACTATTCATTCTTCATGTCACATTCAGCTATTGGGTTCCCTCCATAAGCCTGATTGTATCTGGGAGGGTCTGCTCCACAAGAAACAGTTTGATTGTCTAACTACTACGAAGTACCAAGAAGAAGTATCTCAATGTAATTCCAGGCCATAGGTGTCTCAATGCAATAGACCATGTTTCAATCGGACACCCAGTCTGTAATTTATTAGTCTTTTAGTTCCGAGGGCCCGGTTGGATTTGTGATCGATCCATCCCGAACATTCCCCTACATTAATGAAATCTTTAGTGGGGTATACCAAAGGGATCATCTCACTCCATGGTTTCCAGAACTACTGACGGTTCATCAAACGGATGTCTGATGCCAATGTTATGGACGATAGAGTGGAAAGTTCGATGTTGCCCCGTGTCTGGTCTAACCCGGTCGGACTGACCCGATCCGATTCAGGTCGACCAGGCCCGCGGGGTCTGGTCTAGACAGATGGGTCTGACCCAGCCCGCACTGGGCGGCGTGGAGGCCATGAGGGCTGCGCGAGGCCACAAGGCTACGGAGGCCGCAAGGGTGGCGCAAGACCGCGGGGCTGTGGATTCCGCGTGGGTGGCGCAAGGCCGCAGGGGCCTAGAGGAGGCAAGGCTACGGGGGGTGGCGCGGAGTGCCACGAGGCTACAAGGCTGTGGGGCCACAGAGGCCGTGAGGAGGCAATCTGCAGAGGCCACAAAGAGGGCCTCAGGGGCCGAAGATTGTCTCGGATGCTCCGGGGCAGAGGAGGCCCTGGGCTGCACGGTGGCCACAGGGCAGTGTCGTCACCTTCGTCACGACAAGAGATGTGTCGGTCGCCGCATCCATTCGATGATATGTCACAAAGCCAACTTATTCTATTGTGATTAACACACCATTCTAGAACAAAAACTGCAGGGTCAAGCCATGTTTGTTGGGCATGCGCCCTCTATATTATAGTGGTAACAAGCTGATCAACAAAAACATGAATCAAGAACGTGTTTGGATGATATTTAAAACATTCATCCCCCAACCTCTGTCAATCACAGTTCCCAAACCCACAAAAGAAAACATCTGTTGATCAACAAGTTAGAGCGAGTTAATCTATGTTCTTTGTTTAGAAGGGAATAACATCGGAAAAATTAATCTAATATAATTAAACCCCTACGTTGATTGCTCGCTGACGTTGGTCGCAATGAAGGAGCTGATGTTATTGGGGATAAATGGATGTGGGTGATGTTGTCATTTCCTCAATAGTCAGTTCCTTGACGTTGAAGACGTTACTCGCTGGTGAGATCATTCTTCATTGGGAATATCGTTCTTCATTGGAGAAGGCATTCTTCCTTCGAGAGACTAATCCTCCAAAAGATCTCCTCTCCCAATTCCACCAAAAGTGGAATAACCCCAGGTTGTTGATTTATGTTTAACAAATAAAAAGATTGGCACAATTAATTTTTGGAACAATCAATTGTACCACATTGGGACAATCAATTGTACCATGTTGGCTCAAATTAATGTGAGTAATTTATTAATGGGGGCTGAGAGGTGTCTCCCATTATGAGGGTTCGGGTGGTCCCCACATTTAGGAATTCAAAATGGGGATTTTAGGCTCAGTGGTCCCCACCTACATGACAATCATGTGGGAGGTTTTAGTTTAGGTGGTACCCACCTTTAAACTCTCCACATGGGAGGTTTCAACAAAAAGAAAAATAAAATAAATGTTTATTTTATTTTATATCAATTTCCAGGAAAAACCCAAATTCAATATTTCACCCTCGACCTACTGCGATCGAGGTGAATGTCTCCTTAAGCGAATAATTGCGCTGCGAGTTCAATAGTGCCCTTAGATTTCAATTCCGAGCACTAGTTCAAAATTTACAAAACCCTCTCACAAATTTACTGAATGTACCCAAAAAAAAGATAAGAAATTTTTTCCAGGCCCACCGTGCCATGGAATCAAGCACCGTTAATTTTCGAGGACTCGTAATATTTATATATATTTAAAAAAAAATTACATGGATATTCCGAGTCTTTACATTCTCCCAACCATAGGGCTTTTCATCACTGAAAGACACATCAAAAATATAGGAATACAAATGGGGGTACTGAGCACAAATATGTGCCTCCCGCTCCCATGTGCTCTCTTAGAGGTTCATGTGCTGCCAACGAATGCGCACCAGAGGCATCGACCGCCAACGAAGGACTCGCTCCTGTTGATCCTCAGTCTCTAATGGAATCTCCATAAAAGTCGCCGCTTCGTCGAAATCCAACTCACTGTGGTCGATGATGTGAGAAGGGATGTCCACGTATCTCTTCATCTAGGATACACAGAAGACATCATGTACCCTATGTAATTGAGGTGGAAGAGCTAAGCGGTAAGCCACCTCGCCAACTCTACTAAGGACCTGTAAATGTCCAATGAACCTTAGAGATAACGTGCTACCTCAGATAAATCTCTGTAAACCTCATCGGGTTAAGACCCATAGAAATACGTGGTCGCTATCCTGGAACTCCAAAGTTCTCCATCTCTTTTTGTAATAAGACTTCTACCTCCTTTGTGCAGTCTTCATCCACTCTTGGATGATATGAACTTTTTTTGGTAGCCCGTATCGTCTCTGGTCCCACTAGTGCTGACTCCCCTGGGTCATTCCAACACAAAGGTGATCTGCAAGGTTACCCATAATACGCCTCAAAAGGTGCCATCCTAATGGTTTAGTGATAGCTGATGTTTTTTAAAAACTCCACAAAAAGAAATTGATCTACCTAATTGAGACCAAAGTTGAGGATGCAAGCACTTATCATGTTGTCGAGGGATTGAACGGTCTACTCAGTCTGTCCATTCATCTGAGGTTGGAAGGCGATTCTCAAACAAAGATGCATCCCGAAATACTCCTACAACACCTTCAATAGCCATTAAGTAAAACATGAATCATGACTAGATAAAATCATTGAGTTTACTCCATGTAGCCGCACAATCGCCTGCACATAGAGGCGCTGTAATCTCTCTACTGAATCCTACTCTCTGATCGATTGGAAGTGGGCCGAATTGGTGAGTTGGTCGACGATCACCTAGATAGAATCATGACCTCCAGATGTACGTGGATGTAATGTGATGATGTCCATGTATGTCTCATCCCACTTCTTCTATGGGACCTCTAAAGGCTGAACCATGCCTGCTGGTGCCTGATGTGCGGCCTTCACTTACTTCCAAGTGAGGTACCCTGAAACAAACTCAGCTAATTCTTTCTTCAATCCTGGACACGAGTTCTATCATCGGAGGTCCTATTATATCTTCTCTACTCTGGGTTGTAATTCTAGAGGAGATGTGTGGAACTCCCTCAAATCATCCTCCTGAAGTGATATTGGTACCATGGTACATCCTATTATGAGGTTGACGTGCTTCCCACCTTCAGAAAATCCATCAGGTTACTCTCCTATGGATATTTGAGCATGTCGATCCTCACAGTCATTTAACACACTCTACACCTCTGAAACACACTAAAAAACTAGGGGAGTGACTGTAAGAGATGGAAGGAAAGCTGGTCCATCTCGATCCACAAAGGATATCAGCAAAGCGGCCAGCTACTCTGTCTTTTCACCTAGAAGTAATATACCAAATCTTCTACGGATTTTATCTTTTACAACGTTCCCCTTCTCAGGAGTATAGAATATCTTGATGTCGTAGTCCTAGAAGAACTCAATCAAATTTCACTGTCTAAGGGTCAGGTCCTTCTGAGAGAAGATATACCTGAGAAACATGTGATCTGAGTAGATGGTAAAACATTTTCCCATCAGATAGTGTTGCCACATCTTCAAGGCGAAGACCACTGTTGTTAACTCCAGGAAATTTGTAGCATAGTTATTCCCATTTTGTCTTAGCTATCGAGAACCATATGCTATCACTTATCAATCCTACATCAGAACCATATAAGTCGAGTCCCTAATGCGTCGCAGTAGACTAGGTACTCCACACCCTCGTCTAGAAGCCTCATTATGGGGGCACTAATCACCCTCCACCTCAGCTCCTAAAAACTCTTATGGAATCTCTCTAACCCCACAAAGGGTTTCCCCTTCTTCATCAACACTAATAATGGTGATAAAACTCTAGATAAATCTAGTACAAACCTCTAGTAGTATCCATCAGAAACTAGGAAACTATGAATCTTCGTCACTCTTGGGTGGATCCCAATTAATTACTGGCTCAATCTTCACTAGATCCACTGCCACTCCAACACTTGAGATGATGTGTCCCAAAAAGTGAACCTCTCGGATCCGAAACTGGCACATTGAGAGCTTACCATAAATATGGTTCCCTTAGAGTGTCTCCAATATTACCTTTAAATGACTGTCATGCTCCTCCTAAGTAGTCGAGTAGATCAGAATGTCATCAATGAAGAATACTACGAATCAGTCAAGTTATGGCTAGAAGATCATGTTCATGAGTCCCATGAATAATGCTAGAGCATTAGGAACACCAAATGGCATAAAAAAGAACTCATAATGGCACTACCGACATCTGAAATCCGTCTTCTTCACATCCTATTCACGTACTCTGAGCTAGTGATAGCTTGATTTGAGGTCTATCTTCAAGATCCTCTATGATCCCTTCATCTGATCAAAGATGTCGTCCATCCTCAAAAATTGGAATGTATTCTTCAGGGTCACCTGGTTCAGGCGCTAATAGTTAACATAATGTCTCAAGATCGCAGTTGACTTCTTTTCAAACAAAACCAGGATAGCCCTAGTTGAAACCCTGTGCTGAATGGACCATTTCCCTTGTAAGTCCACTAGTTGTACCCGCAACTCACATAGCTCTGTGGGAGCTATCTGATACGCTGGTGCAGATATTGGTGTCGTCAAGGGATAAAATTCAATGTAAAAGTCCACACCTCTGTGAGGAGTTATACCTAAAACATCATCAGGGAAGACATTTGTGTATAGGTTCTCCACTACATGATAACACAGACTCTCCACATCAACTGCTACGAGGGTAAAGCTAGCCAACTGATGAGTGATCGACCACACTATCCTCTAGGTATGTTCATCTTGTTCTACAAGGGATCCCTTCTCGCCAGTGAAGGATATCCTGGTCTAATCCGTGTGGATACACCACACTTTGTTCTTAATACAGTCAACCTGAGAATGGACTTTAGATAAACAGTCCTTACCCAATATGATGTCATAAGGCCTCGACGCCGCAATTTGGGGATCCATGTCGAAGCTCTCACCTCCTAGAGTAATATCACACTACCGGAAGTAATACGTAATCATCGAATCCAATCCCATAAGAGTCTGTAGACATAAGGATCGATCCAACAGATCCATTGAAATCTCCGAGATCTGAACGACAGAATAAGATATAAAATAATGACCGACACTTGTGTCTATAAGTACTACAACAATGGTCTAGTAGACACATATCATACCTCGTATCAACTCCGGAGAACCGTGATCGTAGGCCTCAGTAGCCTGTAGTTGTGTTCTCCCATGTCCTCATGCTCCCTGTATTCGGGGTGAACCACATAGTGGTGGTGGCGATAACATCTCGAATCGTCACCCACCACCATTTGCATGGCCATATCATTTTCTACGTCTGACTACTCCATAAGGACCTCCTTAGTCGATCCTCTATCTTTGCCTTGGAAGTCCTTCGACTATCTGCTAATCTTTCGTACAGTGGGTCAGACAGTCACGAGCCATATGACCCTACCCACCGCATGTGTAACACTACCTGCTCCACAAATGACTGGCTCTGCCTCGGGTGCCTTGCACAACTGACCCAGAATCCTGCAGTCGTCCACCTGTAGGTATAGTCATTTGGACCTCTGTGTAATCTGTCTGCTACTAGTTTTAGAAGACTCTTCTATGTGATGACTGGTAGTGGGTCTTGCTACTGATGAATACTCAGCAAAGAAACTCTCCACTAAGAGGGCACTCTCTAACACCCCATCCTGTGTCGGGATGATGAGCGAGTTAATCAAATACCTAATCTCATGCCTGAGCCCTCGCTCGTAGGTCTGGGCCCTGAAGAATGGGTCCCACGACATATCAATATAGTATCATGAGAGGTCAGTGATCCCTACCGAGTATTGAGCCACAATCATGCTACCCTGCTACAGATGAAGATGCTCATGTATGTGCACTTCACAAAGAGTCGCTGGAAAAAACACTGAACAAAATAGGCCCTAAATGTCTTCCCATAGAATCATCACCTCATCAGGAGCCTAGATCATCAACCTACACCATCTGCCTGCTGATTCCTGTGTAAAACATGTGGCAAGGATCACCATGAGATCATCTTGTGTCCCATACGTGTTAGAAGACTCTCACTACAGCCTCTTACCAATCCTCTGCCACCTGTGGGTCCATCTATCCCATGATCAGAGGTGGCATCTGGCGTTGGGACTCGTGAAATGAGCTCAAGCGGTGTGCACCCTCTGCTGTTGGGGCTGGTGGAATCTGTGGCCAAATGGGTAATGGTACCACTGGTTCCTCCGCTGGTGCCTCTATTGGAAGAGGGCCTTGTATCGAGATCTCGTCGCTCAGTGGGTTATCAGTGCGTACTATATGTAGAACCCTAGATGTCTATCCACATGGATGAATCCTGAAATGAAAAAGGTTCACCACAGTCAGAAGTTATACCTGGTGAGCTGACTGAAAGATATCATAATGAAAACTTTTCAAAACACACATGCAATCAGTGTTTTCGTGCAGTGAGTTAGAAATTCGATGTCAGGGTCCTAATGTAGGATACGTAGGCCGATGCACTAACAAAGGATTCCCTAAATGGATAAACACACTCAAAACACATAGCACTATTTCTTCCCACAGAAAAGATCATATTCCTAGTTCTTCGGTAGAACCAAACTCCTTTGATACCAATTTTTCATGACCCATCCCCCGGGGTCCGTGCAATGACAACAACATGCCTTCCTTCCACAGGCCAGGGGCTGGAAAATGGAACCAAAATGCATATTCCATTTAACCAGGAAGTAATTTTATTTATAACCTGTAAATTCATGAAACCATGCACACAACAAGATACGAACACAAGTCGACTGTATAGAAAAAATAGCACTAGAAGTAAAAAGGGGCTGGAATAGAATTCCAATAGTAATAATACAAGTACAACTAAAGAAAATTAAGGGTAGCTACTTGGTCATTTATTGAGGTTCCTTCCTGAAGGGTTGGAACAGATCTCCTCCACAGAACTCCACGTTCGCTCATCTCCTCTGCGTACAGTCCTAGTGTATGGCCCACCTCTGGGTCACGTTTAGCCCTAGTACCCTCAGCCTCAATCAGCGCTATCTGTCATATGCACCAAACACAACAAGGTGCGGTCATTTACCATGCAAGGGTGTGTATAATGATACACAGTAGGGACCTTGACACGCTCAAGTTCTCACAAAATCCACAAAGGATAAACCACAAGAAATGAAATCAAATGACAAACCTACTTAGGTATATGCCCAAACATATACCTATATTATCAAGTATACCCTTCACAATCATGAGGAAAACACAGATTTAATCTCATATCCCAACGCTAAATTATTCCACAAAGGAAGGAATACCACGAATGTAAGCAACACACATGTACGCCACATAGATGAATTCAACTAAGGTATTACCACAAAGGAAAGTACCACAAGGTACAATCTCAGCTCACACCAGGATTTTCGTATGTATAGTAGTATAAATGAATATATTTATCTACTGAATCATCTTACTCTGTTAAGAAGATCTGTAGCTAAACCACATACGATTGCTCGGTGCTGACCCACATAAGATATCTAGATGCTAACCCAAACAATATCGCTCATTGGTGACCCAAAAATGATCGCTCAATGGTGACCCACATAGGATCACTCTGTGATGACCCACACTAGATCGCTCTGTGCTAACCCACACATGATCGCTCGGTGATGACCCACACTGTATCGCTGTTCATTCTTCATGTGACAGCTAGCTACTGGGATCCCTCACTAAGCCTGCTCGCCTCTGGGATGGTCATCTCCTCAAACTAGTGATTGATACTCCAACTACCATGATGTACCATGAATAAGTATCTCAAATGACCGCCACATCTTAGGGGTCTCAATGCTATAGATGGTGCATCAATCGGGAACCCGGTCTAAAAGTGATTAGCATTTTTATCCCAAGGGCCCTGTTGGATTCGTTCTTGATCCAACTCGACCATTCCCCAACATTATCCAAATATCTAATGGGGTATAACATATGGAAAATCTCTCTCCATGGTTTCCAGCACTGCTGATGGTTCGTCATACGGACGCCCGATGCCAATGTTATGGCCGATAGAGAGGCATGTTCGAAGTTTTCTGAGGTCTTCTCTGACCCGATCAGACCGACCCAGCCTGGGCCGAACCTATCCGATTCAGGTTGACCCAGCCTGCTGGGCCCATCCCTACTGCGCTGGGTGCCCTTGACAGCACTCGGCAGTGCGGAGGCTGTGACAGTATCACGAGGCTGCAGTGACTGTGAGGACTTCGGGGCAGCGAGGCCATGGTGTAATATAATTGATTTTATATAATTTATTCTTAAAAATAAAGGGAATTATTTTGAGACTAGTATTCAAGACGGCGTGCAGTTACGAGGCTTGGTGAGGCCGAAAAAAATGTTTGAATTTAATTAAATATTTAAATAAGGTGTGCATGAGGTTTTCCTGAAAAAGTGGGATATCTACCGAATGGGTGATCAGATCCGAAATCGGAGGGGCCCATTGTGTTCAGAACATCGATTTTACCTTAGGCGATGCCTAACATCGGCTCGCGCAGGTCGGTGGTGAAATCCAATTTTTGGACATAAGAGTAATAAAATATTTAAATAAAAATATTTAATTCTGTAGCCAAATCTTTTAAATATGCTGCAACGGATATCTCTTATCTTATTTTATATAAAGGTATGCACATGGTACTTGTGATACAATCCTCATAACCCTAAACCCCTTGGCGGCTCTGTAGAAAACCTCCCAACATGGCGACGACGTTCTTGACGATTTTCACCGGCGATGACAACGCGACAACCGGATCATTTCCAATGAATGCCACGGATCCAAGTAGGATGTTTGGATGATGATTTATTTTCGACTTTCTTGATTCCTATGACGAACACGGACTAATCCAAGAACTTATTAGATCACAGATCGGTCATTTTGCAGGATGGGGTATTTGCGGGAATCATGGGGATTTGATTTGTGAAATTAATTTGGTTTCTGTTAATCCTTATAATGGTGAAGAACCATTATCAACACGAAAATAGATCGAGGTACATCCCTCTCGATTTTTGAGTTTTTCTCTCCCGATTCCTACGCGTTATTCGTTTGCGTTCCATGTGTTCGTGGAGGAAATCGATCGTTGCACATTCGTTTTTTGGTGAAACGATCTGAAATTAAAGATCCAACATTGAGATGACCTAGAGAAGGTGCGACGACGACGGCGGCAGACAAATCGATGTGGTTCAGAAATTCCGGTTCTTTGAGCGTTTTCGTGCAGGTAGATCTCGACACGCTATCAAGGCCGATCGGAAGCCCAAAACCAACGAAATCAGTTTCATTGGTGTAGGAAGACCCCAAATCTGGAGTTTCAAGATGATCTGACAGTTGGATCAAGAACCAGAGATTTGGCCGAGGTGCACGGAGGAAGACATCGGTTCTGGAAAAATCCTGACTACACGGCGTGTAGAATGAGATACACATCGTATGTTCATCGGAGGATTACCAAGAGTGTACTCTGGGAGTACATGAACACGGGTAGGGTACATGACCAAGGACACAGTCTGTAAACCCCTCCCGGCCAGATACACGGGATACACTGTGTGCTGGTACACGGGCAGGCGACCCGGATAGAGACCGTGTGCGGGTACATGACCAGTGTACACGGAGCGAGCCCCAGGTGCTTGGACACGACATGTGATCTCTTCTACACGCCATGTAGTTAATTTTTATATGATAATCCAAATGACATGGGTCGTTTACACAGGAAGTACCCAGAGTCAAGGAACACAGGGTGTGATTCCTCTACACGTCATGTAGTTGAGTTTTACATAGCTTGAACAGATTACAAGGGTCGTTTACATGGGTTGTACCCAGGGACAAGGAAAATGGCATGTAACCATACTACATGTCGTGTAACCAATTTTACATGGCTTGAGCAAGTTGCCTTCTATGACTTGGGCTAGTTTCATTAGGTTTCGGTCCCTTGGTCTTCCAGTTGAAGGTTCCTAGTATCATTTCCTATATACAAGAGTATGATCTCTTCAGCATGACTTTTTTAATAAAGTTGTTGTAATCCCTTCTGTGATACTAAGATCTGGATCCTATACTCATTCCTGTAATGCCAGGTAGATTTCTTGGTATCGACGTGACAAACATTACCCGGGCGCCGATCCTCTGCTTAGCGGATTAACTCAGACCGAGTTTTCGGAATAACCCCATGACTTGGTTGTGATCCCCATCTAGGCATCATGTTCTCAAAGTACATGTGGAGTGTGTTCTCCCAGAACAAGTACTTCATATCTCTCTCTTCAGACCTAGAAGTGTTTTCTCCTGATTGCGAGCTTAGTGGAATCTTCATGCTGGATCTTAGTGGCGGTTTCAAAATGGTCATTTGTGTATGATTATATTTGGATATTCTTGTTAATATGTTCTATGAACATATACTATGTAGAGATGACTATATCTTTCCTTTGTGGTATTTCCCACTGTTGTATTCCATTGTTTTTTTCGGGGTGTCCTACTGGGTATCGTTATACTCACCCCGGCACGGGCTTTGCCCACACGTGTCGTGTCTTGTGCAGACGAGTGAGCTTCTGACCGGATTCTCGGTGGACCATGACCGGACGGTGCTCCGTGAGATCAGAAAGGCCGAGGTGTGTTTCTATGGCTACAGATTGCAGTCCCAGTACCTTTCTTTATAGGTTGGACTTTGATACAGACTCTCTTTTGGTGGGCTTGTACTTTTGGCCCAGGTTTTTACAGTTTATGTAATTTACATTCCAGTCGTACTCTATTAGTTTATTTTTTTAGAGAATGTATACATTCCCATTTTATGTGTTTTTTACTTTTCTGCTTTGTGGGCTTGGAGATGTGTGTACGTTTGTACAGGTTTATAAGCAATTACTCCCATGTTAGTAACATGACTACTAGATGCTAGTCACTAGCCCCTGGTGTAACGACCCGAAGCTTAACGTACATGGACATTACATTACTTTTGCGGAATACTTAGTACATAACAAAATCACACACACAAGGACCATAATAGTTTAGTGTATTTGGAAACTCGGAATATAATCTTCTAATCATGGTGAAAGATCTTCAACATCTCCCATAAAGGTCTTCTTTTTTTAACCTAAAACCTTTCTTTATATCCTGGGGAAAAGAAAACATAAAAGTGTGAGCTCAAATTCTCAATAAGGGTAAACAAAAGAATTATAAATCACATCATATTCATAAGAACATAACATTTTGGAAATCTTAACCTGTAAAAGAGATCATAATATCATAACATGGGATAAATCATAGTAGTGAAATGTAATCCCAATAATAATAACTTAAAACATGAAACATTGTGTAATACACACATAATCATAGAGAATCATTTCTTATTAGTCAAAACTCATTGCAAAGACTATCTTAGTGGACAAAGTCCATTTCTGAACAGCATTCATTCCTCGTTTCAGTCCGTTCCACTGAACAGGTTAAACCTGCCGTTCCAGCCATGTCTATCTCAAGAGATATAAAATCTTTACTCAATGCATTGGAGGGAGATATAGGTCCCACCCATCTCATAATGATACCATTCTTATGTGTTCCACAAAATCATAAATCATACATCATTGCATAACCCATGTAATAAAAATGGGAATCTTAAACATCGTGACATCATAAAACAATTCCTATAAGATAAAGGAATTCATAAAAATAATTCCATCACAACATAATAAAATCAATGTAATAATAGGGATAGAAACAGAACCCTTTATTATTATAGATGGAAAATAATTTTGACAAAACACTTGAACTCCATTCTTGAAGAAAATATCCTTTCTACTTCAAAAACACTTTTCCTTTCATAACATGTCATACAATTCTAAACTAGAAGAAGTTGATTAAAAATAAACATGAAAACTTCTAAGGGAAGCTTCTTGGAAATAATTTTTTAAAAATCCATTAATGCCATATAAGTTAAAAGAAAACATTCTTCTCGTACTTTTGTCGGAAAAGTCAAAAAGTACCTCGTACGAAAACGACAAAATATTTCTTTCATATCTTTTACTAAAAACTCAACGAAGGGAAAAATTTGATATAAACTATTTTAGAAGGATGTAAATATTACATATTTAGGAAACATGGATGTGGATGATAAAATGCACCCCAGTAAATTCCAAATTATAAACATTCTCGGATAAAAATGAGATTGTGATATTTCCCTTACCTTAGGTCCAATTTGCTTCATAAGAGTCTGAACCTCCTGTATAATGATTTAAATAATGTCATTTACTTGTTCGAGAATCATACTCATTGTTATGATATCATATATGGTTCACTTAAGACTTTATATTACCCGTTCATTTGTAAATTCCATGTTAAAGAGCATTTTGGGTAAAATCATTTCATTTGTCGTCCGTGTTTTGACTTGTAATTATTTATATGATTACTTAGATCATGATTAATTAATTCCAGAATATAAAACATGATTTATATATAATATATATTCAGAATATACATATATATAATAGATCAGTAAATGGAAAGAAATACACCGTTCATGGAGACGGTAGGCCATACGTACGCATGAACGCTGTTTTTGTTTCCTTATTGAGTTGAAAGGAATTATGTAGATGACATACATATATATAAACATAAATCCAGTATCATTATTATGTCATATATTTCATGATTAATTATTATATATACTTTATAATCATTCATGAATGGTTAACGTGGAGAATGAATCTCATCGCGTCGTGGAGACGGTAGTCCGTACATACGCACAAGCGATGATATCGTCCTCATGATCGTGGAATTTAATTGGATTGTATGTATACTATTTAAGAATCAATATCACATTACAATAATCATATATTGTATCTATGTACACCATTATACCCATCCAAGTAAGGTGGTGGTGGAAAATAGATTACACCACGGCGTGGAGACGGTATTCCGTACGTACGCACACACTGTGATTTCATTTTCCGTAGGATGGATAGATGGTGAAATAGGGTTGTTTAATACTTATAATAACATAAATTATATTAGTGATACTTATGTTATTATTTCATAATTAAACAGCCTAAGAATAAGAAGTGGAAGAAGAAATAAAGTTGAAAGAATCGGTAACGGACATTACCTCTTCTTTGAAGCCCCTCATTGAGTCCTCCTCTAAGGGAACTAAAATTGGTCTTTGAAGAAGTCCAGGACCTCTAGGATGTTTCTAGGGAAGTGTAGAAGAGAATTTGGCAGGGGTTGGCCGAGCGTGAAGTCTGAAAGTGGTGTGATAAATAGAGGGAGGAGGTTCCCTTTTATAAGGGAGGAGAGGGGCACCTTTGGAATAACTAAAAATATTATTTTATTATAAATCCAAATTCGGTTTTAAATAGCTCAAAATTGATTTATTTCGGAGATAAGGTGAGGATGGGTCTAAATAATCTCATCAAATAGAATTTAGACACGTTTAGGTTCCTATTTTAACCTTATCATTTAGATTTAACACTAAGTTAGATATTTTTACTTTTACCGTGTTTTTTTGTGTTCTTACACTATAAGGTTAATAAACATAATATAACAAGACAAACGAACCCCAAGTTGTTTATTATTAATATATATATCATTATATAAGTCATTTTTCTGAACCATATATTTTTAGAAACAAAATTACAATTAATAATATAATATTTTAAAAAAAAAACTATTTTATGTCAATTTTGACAGTATTTAGTAATTGATTTTTGTGAAAATTATAACAGAATGATTAATTCTAAAAAAGTTAATTAAATAAATACTAACATATAATATTAACCTATAAAATTAGTGTAATTCATAAAAAGTCTCAAATTACCTTTATTTGGGTATTTATAACATCAATTATGTCAACATTTCATTAATATGATAATTAATGCATCATTGTTGTGTCATAAATAAATTAAATAATTTAATGTCTACAAATTACAAATAAACTACCATTAGGAAATATTTTTATCTTTCTAATGAATATTTATAGTCTAATTTATCTTATGTATAACCATATATTAAAAATTATCTACTTATTAAACTTCGATTTTAACTATTTTAACCCTTCTTTAAATAAATTAATAATAAATGTCCTAATCTAATCCAAGTGGTCCTAAATGTTCATATTTTATTCCTAAGGTTGTTTTTGGTTGAATTACACTTATCCAATCGAATTATGACATGTTTTAGGGTAATAATAATATCATTTTTACCCTTAACTACCCTATTTACTTTAACCATGGTAAAAAAAGTAAAAAGTTACTATTCACCATTAATTATTTTCATCTCATTGAACCACATTTTAGTCCCTGATATTAACTGTGTCTCTCGGATTTTCGAAATTCTACTCATGGAAGCGGTAAAATTATGTTTTATGAAAAAATCAGTTTTTTTAACTAACACTTTGTGGTTTCACTATTCATCAAAAAATGAAAGTTTCAGAAAAATACCAAAAATTAGGCCTAAGCTGTATTAGATATTATGAATTCAAAAATGATGTTTATTTTACCAAATTCAAAACATATCAGTTACATTAAGTAATTTAAAAATTAATTCCCATTGTCTAAACAAATAGCTTGCTTTTAATAGATAATAACTATCAAAAGATTGACACTTGTTTATGTCTGGTTTAAATGTGAAATTACATCCAATGAACAACATTGTATTAAATTGTAAAAATATTTTATAAATATAATTTAAAACCACTCAAATTAATAATTTATCACTATTAATTATTTCGATTAAAAAAGTTGTTTTTAATAAAAATTTAGTAATTTTCACTATTCATCAGAATATGAAAGTTATCCGAAAAGTAAAAAAATTTCACCCTAAGCCAATTTCGATATTCCAATTCCAAAAATGTAGTCCATTTTGAAAAATAAAATTTACAAAATTTCAAAAAGTGGTTATTACTATTCATAACGGATAGTTTTATTAATATTTTAATAGCATATCATTGTTTATTGAAACTCGGTATTGCGTACTACACACGCTATCACGGAAGTTCGTGATTGCGTGTAATGCAAGGAAAATCAATGATGCGTGTTGTGAAAGTTCCTTTTGGTGTAGCGTACAACACAAGACATTAATGAAATTTAGAATATTTTTCATAAAATCTCAGGGTGTTACATTCTACCCCCTTAAAATGAATTTCGCCCTCAAAATTCGTCGGGGTTATAAATGGTTTACTACTTGAAAGTTTCTTTAATAGAAACCCAAATAGTAAAAAGGAATACCAAAACCAATCATTAAAAATAAAAGTATGAAATGTAACGGTTACCCAAATAAACAAATCAATGGGTTTCCACATAGGTGAAAATATGGATATGGTAGAGAAATCTTACCATCATGCTCTGATGGAGAGTGGTAGAGAACATGGCTATGGAAAAGCCAGCAATTACAGAGCCATAAATTTGTGACGATCTAAGGTACCATCTGATTCATCAGATATAAGAGCACTAGGACAACATTTTTGGTTTTCAAGATCATTTCCCTAAAGTTGATGAAATTGGAATTAGAATAAATACTTTCGTGATTTTGGTATAGTCTCACCGTTGGTCATTCTTTGGACAATTTCCAATTCATCTCTTAAAGAAATGAAGTTGAATTTGTCATTCGTGATGTGTTAGAAGATCATGTGATAGAATGATGGGTCATTCTATCTGTCTCAAACAAAAGGTTAAAAAATTTGTCAAAAAAATACATTAGTCCATCTATAGTGATATTAATCATAAATGGTTCCGAAAATGGACTTAAACTTCATATATAATACTGCTTAATATAATAATTCTAGTTTCTACTAAACATGGACTTCCTGTAGGCTAGTGGTAGGCGATAAAGGCCAGTCGCACTTCGGTTGTGGGTTCGATTCCCACAGCCTTGTTTGATGCGATGGGTTGTCGCCAATCCTATAGGTTGCCCTTTTTCTAAAACTACATTACTATAACATCCCATAAATAATATCGAAAAAGTTATATCCTTAAACAATACTAACTTATGTCCAGCATATTCCATTCCAATCTTTAGGCTTATCCGTAATATTGCAGTCCATTGTCATATTATAGTGAAAACAATTACCAGATATTTCATATAACAAACATGTTAATACCATCGTTGATCCCCATATATCATAAGATATTTCTTGTTGATCACATTCTAAACGTTCGAAGGCCTTAATCATGTATTCTATTGAAAAAAATGAATACCCATTGAACCTTAGTGAAAACATGAGTGCTGTCAATAGTTAACTCTTTCCATATACCAAAACCCCCAAATTATATATACTCAAACCAAGATATAACTATTTCCTTATATCAGTCATGAGCTCATGAATACTATCAAACATTTAATTTTCTTCTTATCCCTTCATTATGCGCATATCATCTACTTTCCAAAAATATCTGAATAACCTTTCATGGTTACTGGTACCATTCATCATACACTTTCAAAACTCAAGGAAATACAACAGTGTAACAATCCTTAGATGTCTCTTTATTCCATAGTACCATGAGATTACTTATACAACATTACACTTGATAAACATGTAATCATTCCACTACCTTCTTAAACCATTGATCGAGCTTCAACAATTATTTCAACTCACATATCATTTGTAGTCTCTTCATCATCATCAACATAAATACTACCCATACGACCATACTGATTCTCTTCATGACACTTTTTCTTAGGGAATTGGTTTGTATAATGCCCGTACATTCCACATTTAAAACATCTAATTATTGTTGATTTCATAGCAATACCATTATCCTCATCCCTGGTGTTAACTGAACCTTTTCCTTTACACTTACTGGCTTTGTGTCCTTCTTTTCCACACCCAAAGCATTTTCCAGTTCCTTTGAAACATTTTCCATGATGCCTCTTCCCACATGATTTACATAGGGGAAATTGAACTTTCCTTCCTCTATGATCATCATGAAACTCCATATTTCTCTTATTAGCCGAGTCAGGAAACTTACCAAATTTGAGTTTATTGATCATATTATGTGATTTCTGATTCAGCATAATAATGATGTTCGGACTTCCAAATCCCTTTTCATTTGGTTTCTCATGAATAATATCATTCCATTGTCCATCATATCCTCCATTATCGTGAATCATCGCGTTTCCAACCATTTTCTAAAACCCAAAAAGAATAGTGTGAGAGGAAAAAATCATAATAAAGGGGGAGTAACTTCAATATCTAACATCTTAGGTTTAATCTAATATCGTTATCAAAATTCTAGGACTATAACCTATACTTATACTTAACCTTAGGTACATCCCTAGACAACCTTAGAAATATCTCTAGGGATCTCACTAACGTTTTCGCATCCTAGTTTCCAATGTTTAACTAAACCATTTCTCTGATACCAACTATAACTACCCAAAGCTTAACGTACATATACATTACATTACTTTTTAGGAATACATAGTACATAACAAAAACGCACACACAAGGACCGTAATAGTTTAGTGTCTTTGGAAACTCGAAATATAATCTTCTAATTGTGGTGAAAGATCTTCAACATCTCCCATAAAGATCTTCTTTTTTTAACCTAAAACCTTTCTTTATATCCTAGGGAAAAGAAAACATAAAAGGGTGAGCTCAAATGCTCATTAAGGGTAAACAAAATAAATATCAATCACATCATATTCATAAGAACATAACATTTTGGAAATCTTAACCTGCAAAAGAGATCATAATATCATAACATGGGATAAATCATAGTAGTGAAATGTATTCCCAATAATCATAACATAAAACATGAAACTTTGTGACACACACACATAATCATAGAAAATCATTTCTTATTAGTCAAGACTCATTGCCAAGACAGTCTTAGTGGAGAAAGTCCATTTCTGAACCGAGTTCATTCCTCGTTTCAGTCCTGTTTCACTGAACCGGGTAAACCTGCCATTCCAGCCATGTCTATCTCATGAGATATATAATCTTTACCTAATAAATTGGAGGGTGATATAGGTCCCACCCATCTCATAATTATACCATTCTTATGTTTGCCACAAAATCATAAATCATACATCATTGCATAACCCATGTAATAAAAATGGGAATCTTAAACATCATGACATCATAGAACAATTCATATAAGATAAATGAATTCATAAAAATAATTCCATCACAACATAATCAAATCAATGTAATAATAGGGATAGAAACATAACCCTTTATTATCGTAGATGGAAAATAATTTTGGTAAAACACTTGAACTCCATTCCTGAGGAAAATATCCTTTCTACTTCAAAAACACTTTTCCTTTCTTAACATGTCATACAATTCTAAACTAAAAGAAGTTGATTAAAAATAAAATTGAAAACTTTTAAGGTAATCTTCTTGGAAATAATTTTTTAAAAATCCATTCATGCCGTATAAGTTAAAAGAAAACATTCTTCTCGTACTTTTGTCAGAAAAGTCAAAAAGTACCTCGTACGAAAACGACAAAAGATTCGTTTCATATCTTTTAATAAAAACTCAAAGAAGGGTAAAATTGGATATAAACTATTTTAGAACGATGTAAATATTACATATTGAGGAAACATGGATGCGGATGATAAAATCCACCCTAGTAAATTCCAAAGTATAAACAATCTCGGATAAAAATTAGATTGTGATATTTCCCGTACATTAGGTCCGATTTGCTTCGTAAGTGTCTGAACCTCCTATATAATGATTTAAATAATGTCATTGACTTGTTCCAGAATCATAAGAATTTTTATGATATCATATATGGTTCACTTAAGACTTTATATTACCCGTTCGTTTGTAAATTCCATGTTAAAGAGCGTTTTGGGTAAAATCGTTTCATTTGTCGTCCGTGTTTTGACTTGTAATTATTCATATGATTACATAGATCATGATTACATAATTCTAGAATATAAAACATGATTTATATATAATATATATTCATAAAATACATATATATAATAGATCAGTAAATGGAAAGAAATACACCGTTCATGGTGACGGTAGGCCGTGCGTACGCATGAACGTTGTTTTCGTTTCCTTATTGAGTTGAAAGGAATTAAGTAGATGACATAAATATATATACAAATTATTCCAGTATCATTATTATGTCATATATTTCATGATTACTTATTATATATACTTTATAATCATTCATGAATGGTTAACGTGGAGAATGAATCTCATCGCGTCGTGGAGACGGTGGTCTGTACGTAAGCACGAGCGATGATATCGTTCCCATGATCGTGGAATTGTATTGGAGTGTATGTATACTATTTAAGAATCAATATCACTTTACAATAATCATATATAGTTATTATTTACACCATTATATCCATCCAAGTGAGGTGGTGGTGGAAAATAGATTACACCACAGCGTGGAACGGTATTCCGTACGTACGCACGCGCGATGATTTCGTTTTCTGTAGGATGGATAGATGGTGAAATAGGGTTGTTTCATACATATAATAACAGATAATTATATTAGTGATACTGATGTTAGTACATCATAATGAAACAACCTAAGAAGAAGAAGTGGAAGAAGAAATAAAGTTGAAAATATCGGTAACGGACATTACATCTTCTTTGAAGCGCCTCTTTGAGTCCTCCTCTTAGGGAACTAAAATTGGTCTTTGAAGAAGACCAGGACCTCTAGGATGTTTCTAGAGAAGTTGAGAAGAGAATTTGGCAGGGGTTTTCCGAGCTTGATGTCTCAATGTGGTGTGAGGAAGAGAGGGAGGAGGTTCCCTTTTATAAGGGAGGAGAGGAGCACCATTGGAATAACTAAATATTTTATTTTATTATAAAGACAAATTCGTTTTTAAATAGCTAAAAATTAATTTATTTAGAAGATAAGGTGGGGATGGGTCGAAATAATCTAATAAAATATAATTTAGACAAGTTTAGGTTCCTATTTTATCCTTATCATTTAGATTTAACATTAAGTTAGATAATTTTACTTTTACCTTGTCTTTTGTGTTCTTACACTATAAGGTTAATAAACTTACTATAACAAGCCAAACGAACCCCAAGTTGTTTATTATTAATATATATAACCTTATCTAAGTCATTTGGCCGAACAATTGATTTCTATAAATAAAATAACATTTAATAATATAATATTTTTTTAAAAACTATTTTATGTCAATTTTGACACTATTTAGTAAATGATTTTTTTAAAAATCATAACAGAATGATTAATTCGAAAAAAGTTAATTAAATTTATAATAACATGTCATATTAACCTATAAAATTAGTGTAATTCATAAAAAGTCTCATATTACATTTATTTGGAAATTTATAACATCAATTTTGTCAATATTTCAATAATAAGATAATTACTGCATCATCGTTGTGTCATAAATAAATTAAATAATATAATGTCTAAAAATTACAAATAAAATACCATTATGTAGGAAATTGTTTTATATTTCTAATGAATATTTATAGTCTAATTTATCTTCTGTATAACCCTATATTAAAAATTTTCTACTTATTAAACTTTGATTTTAACTATTTTAACCCTTCTTTAAATAAATTAATAATAAATGTCCTAATCTAATCCAAGTGGTCCTAAATGGTCATATTTTATTCCTAGGGTTGTTTTTGGTAAAATTAAATTTATCCAATAGAATTAGGACATGTGTTAGGGTAATAATAATATCATTTTTACCCTTAACTACCCTATTTACTTTTAACCGTGGTAAAAAAAGTAAAAAGTTACTATTCACCAAAAATTATTTTCATCACATTGAACCATATTTTAGTCCTTGATATTAACAGTGTCTCTCGGATTTTCAAAATTCTACTCATAGAAGCAGTAAAATTAAGTTTTATGAAAAAATCAGTTTTTTTAACTTTCACTTAGTGGTTTCACTATTTATCAAAAAATGAATGTTTCCTGAAAAATAAAAAAAATTAGGCCTAAGCTATATTTGATATTATGAATTAAAAAATGATTTCTATTTTAACAAATTCAAAACATATCAGTTACATTAACTAATTTAAAAATTAATTTCCGTCGTCAAAACAAATAGCGTGTTTTTAAAAGATAATAACTATCAAAAAATTGACACTTGTTTATGTCTTGTTTAAATGTGAAATTACATCAAATGAACAAAATTTTATTAAATTGTAAAAATATATTCTAAATATACTTTAAAACCACTCAAATTAATAATTTATCACTATTAATTATTTTGATTAAAAAAGATGTTTTTAATTAAAATTTAGTAATTTTCACTATTCATCAGAATATGAAAGTTATCCGAAAAGTACCAAAATTTCACCTTAATCCAATTTCGATATTACGAATCCAAAAATGAGGTCCATTTTGAAAAATAAAATGTACAAAATTTCAAAAAGTGGTTATTACTATTCATAACGGCTAGTTTTAATAATATTTTAATAGCATATCGTTGTTTAGTGAAACTCGGTATTGCGTACTACACACGCTATCGAGGAAGGTCGCGATTGCATGTGATGAAAGGCAATTCAAGGATGCGTGTTGTGAAAGATCCTTTTGGTGTAGCATACAACACAAGAAATTAATGATATTAAGAATATTTTTTATAAAATCTCGGGGTGTTACACCTGGCCTATTGGAGGTGGGCTTGGGGATTTGTGGCTCGGGCCCCACTGGGATGGTTTGTGACAGAGTGATATTAGAGATTGTCGGTTCTACATTAGGACTGAGAGTCTGTGAGTTGGTTTGGGGAAACAGTGTTAAGTGTTTCGAGATCATCTTTCAGGCCAGGGACCCCAGTGTTGGTGCGGGCGGTCGACGTATCCATACATCAGGACATTGATAACATTATTTTTGACTCTTAACATGAGAACAGTAGTTTCAGGGGAAAATAATGGTACATGCATCATATCAGAATGGGTTGTGGTTTCCATATCCTTCTTGATTCAACTCTCTAGATATACTCACTGACTGAGATACAGCTTGTTTCTTCATAGGATGCCTCCGCGACGCGTACCCACTAGGATCCCCTCGCTCGATCACGAGGATGAACCCCTAAGTGATGAAGCTTCGATTCAAGGACCATATCCCCCAGTTTTACCATCATATAGTGCGCCAATTATCCCACCATATGTGGAGTAGTGTTTAGTGCATGTTGTACCAGTGGAGGATGAGTGCATGCTGAGCAAAATCCACGAGTTTCAGAGATAGAGACCCCTCAGGTTTTGAGGCGAGCCTGACCCTCAGGCAGCAGAGGACGGGCTTGAGGCAGTGAACAAAGTCTTCCATTTGGTCAGGACACCAGCAAACCAGATGGTGATCCAAGCAGTGAGCCTTCTGCAGTGCTTGGAAGAACGATGGTGGAGTTTGGTTATTTAGACTCACGACGAGGCGACTCTTGCATGGTCGGAGTTTGAGCATCTATTAATAGAAGAGTTATCACCGGTTACCCTGAGAGCGTACGTATTCAAGAGCTTCTTCAGCTCCAACAAGGAACCATGATGATGAATGACTATTCATCGAGGCTTCCCGACCTCTCGCGGTACTCGATGGATATGGTCAGATATCAGTACTTTAGAGCTCAGACTTTTGAGCGGGGCTTGCACAGAGATATCTGAGCTAGAATTCTCTCTATGAGAATTCCTACATATGCTGGGGTTCTTGAGCTGGCTTTGGTGGTTGAGAGCTTCCTGGAAGAGCAGAGACAGCTGGCAGTTACCAGTAGTGAGCGAGCTGGAGCAGAGACCTCGACAGCAGGGACCCATCGCTAGGGACCCAGGTGTGGGAGACGTTTTCATTGGAGATCCCAGGACAGTGGATCTATCGTACATGGTTAGAAGGGTGCATCCAGCAAGCCTCGAGAAAGGAGATGCAACTCATGTGATGGTAGGGGACATCTTGCTCGAGATTGTCTGACCCGCCGAAGTACTTCCCTGGGAGCAGGGGATGGACCAGCGAGGCAGAGGAAACATGTGGTGCAGACAGATCTGTGGGGCGGAGGATGTGGTAGAGGAGTTGGGAGAGCAGTTGGAGGTGGTCGGCCTTTTTACCCTTTACCACCACCACCCCCAAGAGGTCAACCTTAGGCTCGGGGAGCTGGTGGAATGAGGCAGGTAAAGATGCTGGTGGCAGAGGCGTATGACCCAGGTACTCACAGAATTATTAAAGGTACAATCTATGTCTTATCTACTTTCGTTGTTGTAATAATAGACACAGGTGCTAGTCATTACATTCTGGCTACTTATCTTGTTCGATACCATGAGATTCCAATTGAGTCGTTGACTCGAACCTTATGCTTAGAAAAACTGACTGGAGAAGATTCAGAGATCACACACCTTTGCAGACAGTGTGACCTGATCCTTGGAGGCGAGAGTTTTGGTTAGAACCACTTGGTGGTAGCGTCGAGGTCTTACGATGTCCTTCTTGGTATGGATTGGTTATCCACATTTCATGGCCAGAACAACTGTTTTAGGCGAAGGGTGTGGTGTGTCCATAGTGATGGAATGAGGTTCTCTTTTGTCGGTGAAAGAGAGACCCAGACAGTGCAGGATGAACTCTTATGTAGGAAGGTGCAACTGATATCCTATTAGATGGCTAGCCTAACCCATGGCACATCAGATGTTACGAGTTTCAATTTTCTAGCAGTAGTGGCTGAGTATGAGGGCGTCTTTCAGGAGGTTTCACCGGACTACCTCCCCATCGGGAGATTGATTTATATATTTAGTTGCAACCTAGGATGACACCGATATCAGTATCAACATATCGGATGGCTCCTGCAGAGCATTGTGAGATGAGGGTGCAGTTGGAAGACTTGAAGAAGAAGGGATTTGTGAGACCCAGTGTTTCACCCTGGGCAACCCTAGTACTATTTTCCAAGAAGGTAGACAAGATCTTGAGGCTATGTGTGGATTATCAGTGCTTAAAATAGGTGACCGTGAAGAATCAGTACCCACTACCAAGGATCGATGACCTCTTCAACCAGTTAAGAGGGGAACAATGGTTCTCAAAGGATTATCTATGATCAGGCTATCATCAGTTACGTGTATGGGATGAGGATGTACCGAAGAAGGCTTCCAGATGTCGCTACGGTCACAATGAGTACTTAGTGATGCCCTTCGGCGTGACGAATGCCCATACAATGTTCATGGGAATCATGAACTGGATCTTTCAGCCCTATCTAGATCGGTTCATAGTGGTCTTCATCGATGATATCCGTGTGTACTCTGCGTCCGAGGAGGAGCACACGAGACACCTATGGATGGTTCTGGAAACACTTCGAGAGCACCATTTTTATAGGAAACTCTCGAAGTGTTTGTTCTGGATCCAGGAGGTCCACTTTCTGGGACACATTATCTCAGCAGATGGTGTAGCAGTGGCCCAGCCATGGTATAGGTAGTGTTAGCATGGAAGCCACCGCGGAATATGATTGAGGTGCAGAGTTTCCATGGGTTTCCAGGCTACTATCAGAGATTCATTCTTGATTTCTTCATGATTTCATCACCCATGATAGCTTTGACCCGAAAGGGGCAGCCTTTCGTGTGGACCGAGAGATGCTAGCAGGATTTCCAGTAGTTGAGATAGAGTCTGACGAGTGCCCCGATCATGAGATTACCGTTGGAGGGTGTCGAGTACGTCGTGTTCTGTGACTCATCAGGAACCGGGCTTGTTTGTCTCCTATTGCAGAGGCAATTAGTGATTGCCTATGGCTCATGCCAGTTGATCCCCCACGAGCATAACTATGTGACCCATGATCTTTAGTTTTCAGAGGTAGTCTTCACATTGAAGATGTGGAGACAATTCCTAATGGGCGAGCGGTTTACCATCTACTCGGATCAGAAGAGTCTTAGATATATCTTTTATCAAAAAGATATGAATTTGAGACAAAGACAATGGCTTGAGTTCCTCTGTGATTATTACTTTGATATCATTTACACACTTGGGAAGGGGAACGTCGTGGCAGATGCTCTCAGTAGAAAATCCAGTTTGTAGTTGCTGGATGAGGCGACGAGGCATTTGGCCTCCTTACAGTTATCCTTCGTGGATGGAGATGAGGTATCTTACCTTCAATCAATGGTTTTCACCCCTCCACTCTTACTGTGAGTCAGGTAAGCATAGCCCGGGGATGCTAGCTGTGAGAATCTACGTGCTCTAATATTTGCGGGTGATGCTGCCGATGAATATTCAACAGGTGGCAATCACATTGTTCTTTTCAGAGGTCGTAAAGTAGTATCAGTGATGTTGTGGGAGGAGGTTTTGAGGGAGTTCCATACATCTACTTTGGCGGTGCATCTAGGCGTGGAAAAGTTGTACCAGGATATCCGACGTCAGTTCTGGTGGCTAGGAATGAATAAGAGTGTGGCATAGTTTGTTTTTCGGTGTCATACTTGTCAGCAAGTAAAGGATGAGCACCAGGTGCCAGAAGGTATGAATCAGCCCCTTGAGGTGCCAGGGTGGAAGTGGGACATGATATCCATGGACTTCGTGACAGGTTTACCATGTACGTCCTAGGGCCACGATGCCATCTGGGTGATCGTTGATCGACTCCCCAAGTCGGCCCACTTCCGAGCCATACGAGAGTAGAGTTCAGTAGAGAGCTTGGGATGCCTCTACGTGCATGAGATAGTTTGACTTCATGGAGTGCCATCCATGATCGTCTTAGATCATGATGCTCGTTTCACATCCCGATTGTGGAGGGGATTGCAGGAAGCTTTTGGGACTCAGTTATTCTTGAGCACAGCGTTTCATCATCAGACTGATGGTCAGACAGAGTGGACCATCAAGGTTCTGAGGCATATGTTATGAGCTAGCATACTTGACTTCGGTCATAGATGGGAAGATCACCTACCATTGGTGGAATTTTATTATAACAATAGTTACCATTCCACTATTGGTATGGAACTATTCTAGGCTCTATACGGGCGACCTTGCAGGTCACCACTTTGCTGGACTGACCCAGGAGAGTCAGCACTAATGGGCCCATAGATTGGGCGAGTTACTATAGAGAAGGTACAAGTCATACAGGAGCGAATGAAGACTGCATAGAGTCAGCATAAGTCTTATGTCGACCGGAGACTGAGGCCCTTGGAGTTCGAGGATGGAGACCATGTGTTCGTTCGGGTCTCACCTCGATGGGGATTGCGAAGGTTTGGCTGAGGTAGCAAGCTATTTCTGAGGATCATCGGCCCTTTTCAGATTCTGAGTAGAGTTGGCGAGGTGGCGTAACGCTTGTCTCTACATCCTCAGATGAACCGGGTACACAAAGTATTCCATGTGTTGTAGCTACGGATTTACGTGCATGATCAATCGCACGTCATCGACTGGGGTGAGCTGGACATTGATGATGGAGAGACCCTTGCTGAGTACCGAGTGGAGATCGAGGATGGGAAGGAGAAGATCCTTCGTGGGTGAGCCATTCCCATGTTGTGTGTTCGGTGGCATCACAAGAATCTGTAAGAGAGCACGTGGGAGTGGGAGGCTCAGATTCATGTGCAATACCCACATATTTTTAATAGCCTTTTTTGGCTTTCCAGGGACATAAAAGCCCTAATATGGGTGTGATGTAATGTCTCTGATTTTCCCTTCATTATTCATAAAAATAATTGGAATTATTTTGAGACCAGTCTTTAATAAGGCATGTCGTTCTGAATCCCGTTGAGCCTAGAACAATTGTTTTAATTTAATTAAATAATTAAATAATGAGCGCATGAGGTTTTCCTAAAAAAATGGGATATCTCCTGAACGGGTGCTCGGATTAGAAATATGAGGGCACCATTGCATTCAGAACAATGATTTTACCTTCAGTGAGGCCTAACATCGGCCGACACATGTATGTGGTGAAATCCAATTTTGGACGTAAGAGTAATAAAATAATTATATAAAAATATTTTATTCTGCAGCAAAATATTTTAAATTTACTACAATAGATATCTCTTGTCTTTTTTTAAAATAATGGTCTGCGTAGGGGTCCAGCGATACAAACCTTATAACCCTGAAACCCTTGGAGGATCTGGAGGCTCTGGAGAAAACCTCCCAACGCGGTGATGACGTTTTTGACGATTTTCTCCGGTGACGACATGGCGACCAGATCTTCGCCAAAGTACGCCACGGATCCAAGTACGATTTTTTTGATGATTTCCTTTCCCTGTTCTTGATTCCTATGACGAACAACGACTAATCCATGAATAGATTAGCCTATGGATCCTTCATTTTGTGAGATGGTATATTTGCAGGAATCTTGTGGATTTGATTCCTGAAAATAATTTGGTTTTTGTTCAACTTTATTACAGTGAAGAACTAAGATCGACATGAACATCGATCGAGGTTCTTCCCTCTCGATTTTTGAGTTTTTCTCTCCCGGTTCCTATGCGTTCTTCATGTGCGTTCTACGCGTACTTGGAGGAAATCGATCATTGCACATATGTTTGTTGGCACAATGATCTGAAATCAAAGATCCAACATCGAGACGACCTAGAAGAGGTGCAACGACCATGGCGGTAGACAAATCGATGTGGTTCGTAAATTCTCGTTCTTCTAGAATTTTTGTGTGGGTGGATCGGGATGCACTATCAAGGCTGATCAGAAGCAAAAAATCAACAGAATCGGTTTCTTAGGGGCGGGAGGACACCAAATCCGGAGTTTCATGATGATTTCATGGTTTGATCAGAAACCAAAGATTTGGCCGAGGCGCACGGAGGAAGACAACGATTCTAGAAAAATCCCGACTACACGGTGTGTAGTATGGGCTACACGACGTGTTTTCGTCGACGGATTACCTAGCGTGTACTCCAGGAGTACACAGACACAGGATGGGTATAGGGCATAGGATACGACGTGTATACCCCTCCTCGACCAGATACACGGCATACCCATGTACTGGTACACGGGCATGCGACATGGAAAGAGACCGTGTATGGGTACATGACCAGCGTACACGGAGCGAGCCCTAGGTGCTCAGACACGGCGTGTGATTTATTCTACACACCGTGATGTTACTTTTTATATGATAATCCAAATGAGACTTTCCTTTTACATGGATAGTACCTGGAGTCAAGGAACTCGGTGTGTGATTCCTCTACACGCCGTGTAGTTGATTTTTACATAGTTTGAACAGATGACACATGTTGTTTACATGGGTAGTACCTGGGGTCAAATAACACAGTGTATAACCATACTACACGTCATGTAAAAAATTTTACATGGATTGAGCTAGTTTCCTTCTGTGACTTGGGATAGTTTCCTTAGGTTTCCTCCCCTTGGTCTTCTTCTTGAAGGTTCCTGATATCATTAACTACATATAAGAGTATGATCCATTCAGCAGGACTTCCAGAATAGAGTTGTTAGAATTCCCTCTGCGAGAATAAGAGCCAGATCATCTATTCATTACTGGAAACCTAGGTAGAGTTCTTGGTATCGACGTGACCAACTTTAACCGGGCACCGATCCTCTACTTAGCAGATTAGCTCAGACCGAGTTGTCGGAATCACCCCACGACTTGGTTGTGATCCTCATCGGAGCAGCATGTTCTCAAAGTACATGCGGAGTGTGTTCTCCCGGAATAAGTACTTCGTATCTCTCTTTTCAGACCTATGAGTGTGTTCTCCTTGTTGTGTGCTTAGTGGAATCTTCGAGCTGGATATGAGTGGTGGTTTTGAAATGCCCGTTTGTGTATGAGTATATCTGGATATTCTTGTTAATATGTTCTGTGAACATATATTGTGTAGAGCAGACTATATCATTCCTTTTTGGTATTTCCCCATGTTTTATTCAATTGTGGTTTTCAGGTTGTCCTACTGGGTATTGTTATACTCACCCCTGCACAGGCTTTTCCCGCACATGTCATGTCTTGTGCAGACGTGCGAGCTTTTGACAGGATTCTAGGTGGACCAGGACCAGACGGTGCTTAGTGAGATCAGACATGCCGAGGTGTGTTCCTACGGCTACGGATTGCAGTCCCAGTACATTTCTTTACAGGTTGGAATTTGTTAAAGACTCACTTTTTGTGGGATTGTACTTTTTGCCTAGGGGTTTACACTTTTTGTACTTTATGTTCCTATTGTACTCTGTTGGTTGAGTTTTTTTTGTATGCATGCATTTCCATTTTTAGTAGTTTTTAATTTTTAGATTTGTCAGCTTAGAGATGTGTGTGCGTGTGTACTGGTTTATAAGAATTGACTCCCATGTTAGTAACATTTATACTCGGTGCTAGTCACCAACCCCTGGGATATTAAAGGCGGGCTTGGGGAGTTGCGGCTCGGGACCCACTTGGACGGGCTGTGACACATGGTGTTGCGGAGGCCACAAAGGTGGTGCGATGTCGTGGGGTCCGCGAGGCAGCGCGGTCGCAGGGTGGCGCAGTGGACTATAAGGTGGCGAGCCCGCATGGCTTCGGGGGCAGCAAGGAGGCAAAGCCGTGGGGGGCCATGGAGGGCCGTGAGGGCTGGGGAGGGTGCGTGGTGGTGGCCGGTGTGGGTGGCGCTGGGGCCGAGGTGCGACACCGTTGCGCTGCACCTTCATCGCAGCTGACAATGTGTCGGCCACCACATCAATTCATCGTCGTGGTACAAATCCGCCTTCTTCCATCACGAAGAACACACCATTCAAGATGAATGGCGGAGGGGTCGGGCCATGTTTGTTGGGCCCACACCCTCAGCGTTAGAGCTGTAACAAGAGGCTCAACAATAACATGAATCAAGAATGAGTATGGAAGATATTTAAAACATCAATCCACACAACATCCGTCAATCCCTATTCCCAAACCTACAAAAGGAAACATCCACAGATAAACTAGTTAGAGAGAGTGGATCTGTTCTCTTTTTTTAGAAGGGAAGATCATGGGAGAAATTAATCAAATAAAATTAATCCCCAACCATGATTGATCATTGACGTTGGTCTCAAGGAAGGAGATGATGTCATTGGGGATAGATGGATTTCGGTGATGTCAGTGTGTCCTCAATCATCAGTTCAGTTACGTTGAATATTTTCCTCATTGGTGAGAGTATTCTTTGTTGGGGAACACATTCTTCGTTGGATAACGCATTCTTCGTTGGAGGGAATAATTTTCAAAAAGTTATCATCTTCCAATTCCACCAAAAAGTGGAATACCCCAACACATTAATTTTTGTTTAACAAATAAAAAGGGTGGAACAATTAATTAGTTGGAATAATCAATTGTACCACGTTGGCATAATTAATTGTACCATGTTGGATCAAATTAATGGGAGGAATGGATTAATAAGAGGGTTGTCCGGAACCAGCCCGGGTCGAAGCTGAACTGGTCACCCGAGCCGGCTCGCAGCATGTCCTAAGGGGCATTCTCGATCCCCCCGGGATGTCAACTAGTGTCGGGCATCAAAATTTTATCATTGGGAATGATTTCAGCAAAAAAAGCTGGATCGGGGCAACAAAACTAACTAAACAGATCAAAAAAATGCTAACAACAGAAAAGAAATAAAATCCACACGACCAGACATTCCTCCATGTGACCTCACAGATCACCACCCAACCAAAGACCAACCTCACTCCAACACCGATCGACTCA
The DNA here is from genome assembly GCA_963277665.1 of Viscum album. Taxonomy (NCBI): domain Eukaryota; kingdom Viridiplantae; phylum Streptophyta; class Magnoliopsida; order Santalales; family Viscaceae; genus Viscum; species Viscum album. The sequence continues at coordinate 1,721,001,002 of OY728147.1, read as the reverse complement.
AACCAGAATAACCTGAACAAGGGAAACCTATAACTGAAATGGTAAAAGATAGGCGTGAGTACAAAAGTACTTAGTAGGTAAGCCCAACAAAAAATTCCAAATCACTTCCAGTGAGTAAAGAATTTACAAATTCCAAGTTTGAAATATAGTATATAAAAGTAAGATCCCATAATATTTCACTTGAAAAACCAAAATACGAGACATTTCCCTTATTCTTTTTCAAAATTTGGATTCCTTTCATTAGTGCCAAACTCATTCTAAAAGGGAAAGAAGTGTTTCATCTTCTAATTTTACACAAAGAGAATAAAACATTTTCATTTGAAAACCATTTTAAAAAATTAGAATAGTATATGCTATAAAGGACAATTGAGAGTAATCAAGCAAAGAAAAACAAGTAACCATGGGTGATCCTAAACATCCCTAGAAAACCCCTGGATGTACTCAGGTTCAGACTACCTACCGGCATGGTACTCCATAGTCAATAACTAACTGGCCGCCCTAACAACCAACCAGTGGCATGCCCCACAAGGGCTACCTACCAAGGGGGGACCAACCCATCTAATTGGGGTTAGCCAGCAACCGTCACTCGATTCTCTAAGAGACGCCCAGGAACCCATGGTGGTTTTAATAATACTGTGTAAGTTGGAGGCCCTCTTACACACGACTCATCTCACCGCACTTTCCAACCCCTTACACGGAAACCTCTACACGACAACCCTCAAAGGGAAGTCCCCTTGTAGAGATGCACCATAAGTATGTATATATATATAATCACTTCACATTCCATAAAGTTCCCAATGGGCCACCATATCATTCAACATTTAAATCATTAGATCCCAAGCTATTTCCAAAATACATAACACAAACCATCACGTTGAAAACTAGAAACTCACTTAGAATCCCATTTAAGGAAAACCAAACCACCAATGAAAAATTCCAAAATCTAGTTCAAAGGCCAAACGGTCATTTCCTCTATCCATGTTTTCAAGAGATCACCATTTTCCATAAACGGTACACCTTCCATCTTACACACAACAAAAACATTTCCAAACATAGTACAACAAGATTTGCACATTTTATAAGGTACCCATTTAGCAATATCACCAGAAAAAACACCGTTAAAACCAGGAAAGATAATTTCAGTGCAATGGGAGAAATAAATAGATTTCGATTTCAACAAGTCACCACTGTATCCATAAATATCTAGTAGTACTTTAAATTTACCAAAAACAATGAAATATCAAGGAATAAATTAATTTCTAAACTTAAAGGCGAGTGCAGTTGAAGACCTAACTCGAAGTCACAAAGTGAACTCGAGGACACAAAAAACTTCTCGCAGGCGCATTCGCACGTACAAGCCAAAAACCGAAGCATTGCAGAATTATCCAGCCGACGCGCTGCAATAAACACCAAAACAACAAAACAATAAACCACAGATATAAAAATAAACTCAAACAGCAATCAGCCACAAAAGACTACCTCTAAATAGATGTTCTCAACCACTGGGGTCGTGTGCCATTTATAGGGGCGGCGCGCCCCGACATGGAGATCGCCGGAGGTAGGGAAACGACAGTTGGTTGCACCGCTGTCCGGTGCAAGGCGGCTATGGCTAGCCGGACCGCTGGAAAAAGGGTCGAGATGCCGTGCGGGGGCCGTAGGGTGCGCCGGAGTGCCGGGAAAAAGTTGGAAGTGCCCAATGGGATTCTGGAGCGGGGAGTCAGAGATAGGGACATCAGATGAGGCCCGGTCGGGGCAGGGCGGCGGCCGTAGGCGGCTGGCCGGAGGAGGCCACGTAGAAGGGAACGAGGCCGCACGGGCGGCAGTCAACAACGACAATGTGGAGAGGGGGACAAGACAGGGTGACGCGCTAGCGGCGCCACCTTGGGCAAGGCAGGACGACGAGCGGGGAACGACAGTCAGGAGGGCCTAAGGCCGGTCGGAGGTCGGGATGCTGGGAGGAGACCGACCGAGGCCGGGGGTCACACGGAGGCCGGCCTGTGGGGTGAAGCAGGAGGCCGGGCAGGCGGCTGGGCATGGAGAAAGGGAAGAGGGGGCTGGGACGCCGATGAGAGGGAGTGGGGGAACCGGGACGCCGATAACGAGGAGGCCGGGAGGCTAGTGCACGCAGGAGGGCAAGGGGGGGTTTGGGTGCCGCACATGAGAAGGAATGGGGGAAAGAGGGATTAGGGTTTAGGAAATATATATATATATATATATGATAATGATAATAATATTAAGGATAATTATAATAATAATAATAATAATAATAGTAATAATATGATAGAATAAATAAATAAATCAAATCAAATCTTAATAATAATAATGAAATTTACATTAAAAATTTTAAGAAACATTATAATAATAATAATAATAAACTTTGTGATAATAAAAATAATATCGAAAGAATAATAATTTAACAATCCTAATAAAAAAATAATGATACAAAAAACCTAACATTTATAATTATAATACTGTCAAAATAAATTAAAATATTATTATTATTTAAAACATCGTGCAGAAACACGATAACCTGTGCCAAACACACGGCCACCGCTAACGTTGCGGTGTCCGCGCACCGGCGCGAAACCCACCAACACAATTGAACATTGAAAATTTCAAACCGGGACCAAGAAAGGAGTAAAATAAGGGGTCTGCGGTCGGGGTGTTACAATTCTCCCCACCATAGACACTTTCTGCCCCTAGAAAGTCACCCTATTGAAAGATAGACAAAGTATGAATCCATAACCGGCTGAAAAATGGAAGAGACCACAATCCAATAGAACGAGAGAACACAAAAGGGTTATCCCCACCACGAAACTCAACTAGTGTGGAAATTCAATCCTCAATCATACCATCCCGAGAGGGGGGGCAAAGCAGGAACTCCCAATTAATCCAAAATAACATTTGTAACACAAGAGAAACAGCTCCGCTAAAACTAATAACTCTCAACCTAGACCAAAACCCCAAACATATGAGAAAACATCCGAGGAGAACTTAATCCACAAGGAAAAATCGAGCATAACCACAACATCGATTCTTCCAAAAGCCCCCCATCTCCAAACGAACACAATCAAATCGATATCAACTCACGCAAGACCCAAACACACCTTTAAGAAAAACACATCATCCCGAACACCATAATCAGAAAAACAAGACTGTGTGGATTTCAAACGAACACATCCATACCAACTTCATGATGACACAATAAACCTATGACCATGCCAAAACATTATCAGTGGAAGAATGAGAATGGAAGGAATTTTAAATTCTTTGTTGCCAACACCGAACACAAAACCCAAACTGATGATTCAAACCCCCGTGAACTCCTGACTGTGTGCAAGCTTCACCCTGAGACCTGTGGTTGGGGCTCAGATGGCTGAAAAATCTCTTGCCTCATAGTCAGGCACTAGAATCTTCTGGTCACAGCGTCTCCCTCAGGCGACGCTTCCAGCAAAACTTCTCTAGGTGACCCAGACACCAACAATGATGGAACGCCTTCAGAGGGGTGTGACGTGATGGCTTTGCATGCCCAAAATGTCCACACTGATGGCACACCATTAGACGATTTAATTATATGAAATCCAAAGTCACTACAAAGGACTCTTTTGAATAGATCCATCTAACACCCTCTACTCTTTAGATGGGAGACCATCACGAGAAACTGGATACGATGGATTTCTGACCATCTATACTCTGGAGACTAACCCAGCTAAGAACACCTCATGCACCAACATCCCAAAAGTGATGCTCCCAAAAAAAGGGAGGACTTGCTGTTTGATCTCCAGATGAAGACCCTCAATAAAGGGAGGTGTCTTCATAAAATCTTGCGACGCTACCTCTAGAAACAAAGACATATGATCCTTGAATTGGTCAACGTATGCTTTCAACACCTCTTGGCCCTGTTGATTATGCATAAGCTCTTCCACTTTATTCGTCTTCCCCTATTCAAGTATAAACCATCAGGCAAAGACGACATTAAAGAAAACCCTCGTCATCCCAACTAGCAGTGATGGTAGGGTGAACAACTCTATGTCTTCCAAAGATGAACCCTCGAACAAACTCAGAACAACACGCACTCAAATAGAATTGGGAGTTCCCAATACCCTAAAGATGTGATCGACCACATTAAGTCACTCTACTATGTCTAACAGACTCAAATCACCAAGAAGGGCAGATAACATCCGAGAAGGACAAAAAACTGGGCATGAATCATCAAAACATTGTGGTCCTTTCTGGGTGGAATTTCTAAACAACTTATAAAACCCCAAGCCGAAACTGATATCAATCTAAGAAACATCAATAAAGCATCCTTATCCAGAAGAACTAACTCAAAAAACAAACACAACCCAAAATTCTCTTTTTAGAATCCCCTTTTAATTTTTGATTTCAAAACCACCTTCTTTCAAGACCACTTTCCAAAACCAAAATCACTTTCCAAAATCATTTCCCCTTTAAAAACCAAATTCAGAAAACAAGGTCAAACCCCTTATTTCAAATATGCACCCAGATAATCCCATGAACTGTTTCACATGTCTTCATACGCTTTCTATTCATATGCACACCAACAGGCACTTTCCGTACATTCTCACACATGTGAAAACGTTCATAAAGAGGACCTGGGGTTTCACCCCAAACCATTCTCGACCAATTTCCAAGAAAAAAACTAATTTCCAAATCAAGAGATTCTAGTTTTAAAACCCATTTCATACGTTTAAAATCATTTAAAAAAAAGAATCCCCATTTTCAAAAACCCATTTTCATTTACAAAAATGCACTTACACTATCCCAAACAAAAACAACATTCATGTTTCATCAAACACCAGGGTAAGGGACTAGTAGTCACGCTTAACCTGGCGACATGGTAGTGGGCTATGTACCAACTAATCATCGACCACATGGAGGAATTCAAACCATGTACCCAGACTCCACATGGGTCACTACTCCATGTGAAATCACGATGTAACATCGTCTTGCCCTGTTGTCATCTCTCAACCCAAAACAAACTAGATAGAGACAAAGAATCAATTCCCAGACTACCCCTGGCAGCTCGAGGTGCAGATCGGGTAAGGGTTCATGACGTCATTCCCGTACCTACCTCTCGAGTCCCGACAGTCCAAAACTCCACCTACCGGAAAACCCAAAAAACAAGAACCTCCGCTCTGATACCATTTTGTCATGAACCAGCCTGGGTCAAACCTAAACTGGTTTGATTGGGTTTGGGCACCGCACAGGAGAAAGAAAGGGGGGAGGGGGATTAGGGTTTAGGAAATATATATATATATATATATATGATAATGATAATATTAATAAAGATAATAATAATAATAATAATATTAATATTAATAATAATTTGATAGAATAAATAAATAAATCAAATTAAATATTAATAATAATAATGAACTTTACATTAATAATTTTAAGAAACTTAATAATAATATTAATAATAAACTTTGTGATAATAATAATACCAAAATAGTAATAATTTAAAATCCTAATAATAAAAATCATGATACAAAAAACCTAACATTTATAATTATAATAATGTAAAAATAAATTAAAATATTATTGTTATTTAAAACATCGTGCAGACACACGATATCCCGGGCCAAACACACAACCACCACTAATGTTTCAGTGTCCGTGCACAGGAGCGAAACCCACCAACACAATTAAACTATGAGAATTTCAAATCGGGACCAATAAAGGAGTAAAATAAGGGTATCTGCAGTCAGGGTGTGACAATTCTCACGACCACAAACACTTTCTACCCCCAGAAAGTCACCCAATTGAATGATATACAAACGATGAATCTATGCCCGGCTGAAAAATGAAAGAGACCACAATCCAAGAGAACGAGAGAACAGGAAAGGGTTCTCCACACCAAAAAATTTGACTAGTGTGGAAATTCAATCCTCAATCATACCATCCCAGGAGGGGGAGATGTGGGAAATCCCAATTCACCCAAACTAACCTTTGTAACACAATCGAAACAGCTCTGATAAAACAAAGAAATCTCAACCTAGACCAATACCCCAGACACCTGAGAAAACTTCCGTGGAGAACATAATCCACAAGGTAAACTCGAGCACAACCACAGCATCGATTCTTCCAAAACCACTACATCTCCAAACGAACACAATCAAACCGTGATCAACTCACACAAGATCTAAACACACCTTTAAGAAAAACACATGAACCAGAACACCATAATCAGGCAAACGAGACTGTTTGGATTACAAACGAACTCGTCCATCCCAACATCAGGATGACACAATGGACCTATGACAATGTAAAAACAATAACAGTGGAAGAATGAGAATGAAAGGAACTTTAAATGCTTTGTTTCCAACACCGAACACAAAACCCAAACTGAGGCTTCACACCCCCGTGAACTCCAGACTATGTGAAAACTTCACCCCGAGACCTGTGGCTGGGAATCTGATGGCTGAAGAATCTCCTGCCTCACAGTCAGGCCCTGTAATCTTCTGGTCACAGCATCTCCCTGAGGCGACACTTACTGAAAAACTTCTCTAGGTGACCCAGACACCAACAATGATGGCACGTCTTCAGAGGGGTGTGATGTGATGGCTTTTCATTCCCTAAACTTCCACACTGATGGCACACCATTAGACGGTTTAACAAATTGAAAGAAAGAGTCACTACAGAGGAATCTTTAGAAAAGATCCATATGACACACTCAACTCATCAGATGGGAGACCATTACGAGCAACTGGATACAGTGGATTTCCGACTATCTATACTCTGGAGGCTAACCCATCTAAGAACACCTCATGCACCAACATCCCAAAAGTGATGCTCCCAAAAAATGGGAGGACTTTCTCTTTAATCTCCAGACAAATACCCCCGATTAAGGGAGGATTCTTCATCAAATCTTGCGATGCTACCTCTGGAAACAGAGACAGAAGATCCTTGAATTGGTCAACATAAGCTTTCAATGCCTGTTGGCCCTGTTGATTACGCATAAGCTCTTCCACATTCTCCATCTTCCCCTATTCAAGTATAAACCATCAGACGGATACAACTATAAAGAAAACCCATGTCATCCAATCTTGCAGTGATGGTAGGGTGAACAATTCTCACTTGTCCAAAGCTGAACCCTCAAAAAAATCAAAACAACACGCACTCGAACATCATTAGGAGTTCCCAATACCCTGAAGATGCGCTCGACCTCTTCAAGTCATTCTATTGTCTCTAACATACTCAAATCACCAGTAAGGGAAGATAACGTTAGAGAAGGACCAAAAACTGGGCATGACTCATCAAAACTATGTTGACCTTTCTGGGTGGCATTTCTGAACAACTTATAAAACCCTAAGTCGAAACTGATATCAATCAAAGCAACATCAATAAATCATCCTTATCCAAAAAAATCTGCTCGAAAACCAAAAAAATCCCAAAATTCAACTTTTAGAATCCTCTTTTCATTTGAGATTTCAAAACACCTTCTTTCAAGACCACATTCCAAAAAAAATCACATTCCAAAACCATTTCTCCTTTAAAAACTAAATTCAGAAAACAAGGTCCTACCCGTTATTTCAAATATGCACCCAGGTAATCCCATGAACCTTTGAACATGTCTTCATCCCCTTTCCATTCATACGCACACCAACATGCACTTTCCGTACATTCTCACACATGTGCAAACGTTAATAAAGAGGACCTAGGGTTTCACCCAAAACCATTCTCTACTAATTTGCAAGAAAACAACTAATTTCCAAATCAAGAACTTCTAGTTTTAAATCCCATTTCATACATTTAAAATCATTTAAAAGAAAGCAACCCCATTTTCAATACACTTTTTCATTTCCAAAAACGCACTTACACCAACCCTAACAAAAACAACATTCAAGTTGCATCAAACACCATGGTGAGGGAATAATAGTCATGCTTAACCTGGAGACAAGGTAGTGGGCCATGTCCCAAGTAAGTGTCGAGCACTAAGAGGAATTCAAACCGTGTACCTAGATTCCACATGCGTCACTACTCTATTTGAATTAACGATGTAACATTATCTTGCCTCCATTGTTATCTCTCAACCCAAAACAAACCAGAAAGAGACAAATACTCAATTCCTGGACAACCCCTTCCAACTCGAGGTACGGATTGGGTGAGGATTCATGATGTCCTTCCCGTACCTACCTCTCGAGTCCCGACAGTCCAAAACTCCACCTAACAAAAAACCTAAAAGGAAAGAACCTCCGCTATGATACCATTTTGTCACAAACCAGCCTAGGTCGAACCTGAACCGGTCACCCGAGCCATCTCACGGCAAGTCCTGAGGGGCACTCCCGATCGCCCTGGGATGGAAACTAGTGCCGGGCATCATAATTTTATCGTTGGGAATGATTTCAACACAAAAACAAGCAGGATCGAAGAAAGAAAACTAACTAAACAGAAAAAATAAATGCTAACAGCAGAAAAAAAAATTAAATCCACATGACCAGACATACCTCTATGTGACCTCATAGATCACCAACCAACAAAAGTCCAACCTCGCTCCAACACCGAGCGACTCAAACCACAAAAACCTGAACAAGGGGATCCTGTAACTGAAATGGTAAAAGATAGGCGTGAGTACAAAAGTACTCAGTAGGTAAGACCAATAACAAATTCCAATGCACTGCTAGTAAGTAAAGAATTTACAAATTCCTAGATTTGACTACAATGTATAAAAGTAAGCTCCCATAATATTTCACTTGAAAAACCAAAACATGAGACATTGCCCTTATTGTTTTTCAAAAGTTGGATTCCATTTATTAGTTCCAAACTCATTCTAAAAGGGAAAGAAGTGTTACATCATCAAATTTTACACAAAGAGAACAATGAAATTTCATATGAAAACGATTTTCACATAGTAGAATAGTATAAGCTGTAAAGGACAACTGAGAGTAAACAAGCAAGCAAAAACATGTAACCATGGGTGATCCTAAACATCCCAAGAAAACCCCTGGATGTACTCAGGTTCAGACTACCTACCGACATTGTACTCCATAGTCAATAACCAAATGGCCACCCTAACAGTCAACCAGTGGCACGCCCCACAAGGCCTACCTAGCAAGGGGGGCCAACCCTTCTAATCGGGGTTAGCCAGCAACTGTCACTCGATTCTCTAAAAGACTCCTAGTAACCCATGGTGGTTTTAATAATACTGTTTAAGTGGGAGTCCCTCGCACACGTGAATCATCTCACCGCACTTGCCAACCCATTACACGGACACAGCTACATGAAAACCCTAAAAGGGAAGTCCCCCTGTAGAGATTCCCCATAAGTATGTATATATATATATATAATCACTTCACATTCCATAATGTGCCAAATGGGCCGCCATATCATTCATCATTTAAAACATTATATACCAAGGAATATCCAAAAGACATAACACACGCCATCACGTTGAAAACTAAAAAACTCACTTAGAAACCCATATAATGAAAACCAAACCACCAAAGACAAATTCCATAATCCAGTTCAAAGGCTAAACATGCATTTCCTCTATCGAAGATTTCAAGAGATCACCATTTTCCATAAACGATACACCCACTATTTTACACACACCAAAACCATTTCAAAACACAGTACAACAAGATTTGCACATTATATAAGGTACCCATTTAGGAATATCACCAGAAAAACACACCATTAAAACCAGGAAAGATACTTTCGATTGAATGCGAGAAATAAACAAATTTCAATTTCAACAAGTCACCACTCCATCCATAACTATATAGTAGTACATTAAATTTACCGAATACAATGAAATATCAAGGAATAAATAAATTGCTAAACATAAATGCCAGTGTAGTTAAATACCTAACTCGATTTCATAAAGTAAACTTGACGACACTGCACACCTCGCGAAGGCACATACGCACACGCAAGCCGAAAACCACAGTGTTGCGGAATTATCCCGTCGACGCGCTGCAACGAACACTAAAACAGAAAAACAGCAAACCAAAAATATAAAAATAAACAAAAACAGAGTTCAGCCACAACAGAATACCTCGGTGCAGATGCACTCAACCACTGGGGTCGCGCGCCAGATAAAGAGGCGGCACACACTGGCAGGGAGACCGCCGGAGGTCGGGCAACGATAGTCGGGTGCATCGCTGGCCGGTGCAAGGCGGCTGCGGCTGCCCGGACCACTAGAAAAAGGCTAGGGATGTCGTGCGGGGGATGGAGGGTGCTTCAGAGTGCCAAGAAAAAGCCGGAAGTGCCCCGAGGGGATGCTGGAGCAGGGCGTTGGAGACCGGGTCACCGGAGGAGGTCCAGTCAGAAGCTGCTGGCCGAAGGAGGCCGCGCGGAAGGAAGCGGGGCTGCACGGGCGGTGGTCAATGACGACAACGGGGAGTGGGGGTCGGGATAGGGGGCCATGTGGGTGTCTTCGCCTTGGGCATGGAGGGATGGCGAGCGGGGAACGACGGTCAGGAGGGCCGGAGGCTGGTCGGAGGTCGAGACGTCGGGAGGAGACCGGCAGAGGTCGGGGGTCGCGTAGAGGCCGTCCTAGGGGGTGAAGCGGGAGGCCGACCAGGAGGTTGGGTGTGGTTAAGGGGAAGCGGGGGCCGGGATGCCGACAATAAAGAGCGGGGACGCTGGGACGCCAGCGACGAGGAGGCCGGGAGGCCGGCGCACGCAGGAGGGCAAGGTGGGTTTGGGCGCCGCACATGAGAAAGAAAGGGGGGAAGAGGGATTAGGGTTTTTGAAATATATATATATATATATATGATAATGACAATAATAATAAGAATAATAATAATAATAAGAATAATAATATGATTGAATAAATAAATAAATCAAATCAAATATTATTAATAATAATGAACTTTACATTAATTTTTTTAAGAAACATAATAATAATAATAATAATAATAATAATAATAATAATAATAATAAACTTTGTGATAATAATTATAATATCGAAATAATAATAATTTAGAAATCCTAATAATAAAAATAATGATACAACAAACCTAACATTTATAAATATAATACTGTCAAAATAAATAAAAATATTATTATTATTTAAAACATCGCGCAGACACACGATAAATCGGGCCAAACACACGACCACCGCTATCGTTGCGGTGTCCGCGCACCGGCGCAAAACCCGCCAACACATTTAAACATTGAAAATTTCATTCCAAGACCAAGAAAGGAGTAAAATATGGGTGTCTGTGGTCGGGGTGTGACAATTATCCACACCAAAAACACTTTCTTCCCTCATAAAGTCACCCAATTGATCGATAGACAAAGGATGAATCCATGCCCGGATGAAAAATGAAAGAGACCACAATCCAAGAGAACGGGAAAACACAAAAGGGTTCTCCCCACCATGAAACTCAACTACTGCATAAATTCAATCCTTAATCACACCATCCCGGGAGGGGGGTGATGCAGGGACTCCCAATTAACAAAAACTAACATGTGTAACACAAGCGAAACAACTCCGCTAAAACTATGAACTCTCAACATAGACCAAAACCCCAAACACCAGAGAAAACATCCGAGGAGAACTTAATCCACAAGGTAAACTCGATCATAACCACAACATCGATTCTTTCAAAAGCACTACATCTCCAAAAGAACACAATCAAACTGAGATCAACTCACGCAAGATCCAAACAAACCTTTAAGAAAAACACATGATTCAGAACACCATAATCAAAAAAATGAGACTGTTTGGATTACAAACAAACACGTCCATCCCATCTTCATGACGACACAATGGACCTATGACCACACAAAAACTCTAACAGTGGAAGAATGAGAACGAAAGTAATTTTAAATGCTTTGTTTCCAACACCGAACATAAAACCCAAACTGAGGATTCACACCCTCGTGAACTCCTGACTGTGTGGGAGCTTCACCCCGAGACCTGTGGCTGGGGCTCTGATGGCTAAAGAATCATCTGCCTCATAGTCAAGCACTAGAATCTTCTGGTCACAGCGTCTCCCTCAGGCGATGCTTCCTGCAAAACTTCTCTAGGTGACCCAGACAACAACAATGATGGAACGTCTTTAGAGGGGTGTGACGTGATTGCTTTGCATGCCCTAAACGTCCACACTGACAGCACACCATTAGACGGTTTAATGAACTAAAAACCAGTGTCAATACATATGACTCTTTAGAAGAGATCCATCTGACACTCTCCGCTCGTCAGATGGGAGACCTTCATGAGCAACTAGATATAGTGGATTTCCGACCGTCTATACTCTGGAGACTAACCCAGTTAAGAACACCTCATACACCAACATCCCAAAATTGATGCTCCCAAAAAAAGGGAGGAATCGCTCTTTGATCTCCAGTCTAAGACCCCCGATGAAGGGATGAGTCTTCATCAAATCTTGGGACACTACCTCTGGAAACAGAGACACAAGATCATTGAATTGGTCAACATACGCTTTCAATGCCTGTTGGCCCTGTTGATTAAGCATATGCTCCTCTACTTTCCTTGTCTTCCCCTCTTCATGTATAAACCTTCGGATGAAGAAGACTTTAAAGAAAATCCACATCATACCAGCTTGCAGTGATGGCAGGGTGAACAACTCTCACTCGTCCAAAGATGAACCCTTGAACAAAATCAAAACAAAACACACTCAAACATCTTCGGGAGTTCCCAATACCTCGAAGATGTGCTTGACCTCTTCAAGTCACTCTATTGTCTCTTACAGACTCAGATCAGCAATAAGGGCAGATAACGTCTGAGAAGGACCAAAAACTGGGCATGACTCATGAAAACTCTGTGGAACTCTCTGGGCGGCATTTCTGAAAAACATGTAAAACCCTAAGCCGAAACCAATATTGATCAAAGCAACATCAATAAAGCATCCTTATCCAAAATAACCAGCTTGAAAACCAAAAAAAACCCAAAATTCCCATTTTAGAATCCCCTTTTCATTTTAGATTTCAAAACAACATTCTTTCAAGACCACTTTACAAAACCAATATCACTTTCCAAAACCGCTTCCCCTTTAAAAACCAAATTCAGAAAACAAGGTCAAACCCATTAATTCAAATATACACCCAGGTAATCCCATGAACCATTGCACATGTATTCATCCATATTCCATTCATACGCACACCAACAGGTACTTTCCATACATTATCACAGATGTGAAAACGTTCAAAAAGAGAACCTGGGGTTTCACCCCAAACCATTCTCGACCAATTTCCAAGAAGATAACTAATTTCCAAATCAAGAGCTTCCAGTTTTAAAACCCTTTTCATACGTTTAAAATCATTTAAAAGAAAGAATCCACATTTTCAAAACCCCTTTTCATTTCCAAAAACGCACTTACACCAACCCAAATGAAAAAAACATTCAAGTTGCGTCAAACACTGGGGTGAGGGACTAGTAGTCTGGCTTAACCTGGAGACATGGTAGTGGGCCATGTCCCAACTAAGCATCGACCACTAGGAGGAATTCAAACCGTGTACCCAGACACCACATGGGTCACTACGCCATGTCAAATCACGATGTAACATCGGCTTGCCTCCGTTGTCATCTCTCAACCCAAAACAAACCAGACAGAGACAAAGACACAATTCCTAGACTACCCTTAGCAGCTCGAGGTGCGGATCGGGTGAGGGTTCAGGATGTCTTTCCTGTACCTACATCTTGAGTCTTGACAGTCCAAAACTCCACCTATCGGAAAACCCAAAAAACAAGAACCTCCGCTCTGATACCATTTTGACATGAACCAGCCAGGGTCGAACCTAAACCAGGCACCCGAGTCGGCACACGGCAAGTCTCGAGGGGCATTCCAGATCCCCCCGGGATGGAAACTAGTGTTGGGCATCAAAATTTTATCATTGGTAATGATTTCAGTGCAAAAAAATGCATGATCGAGGCAATAAAACTAACTAAACAGAAAAAATAAATGCTAACAGCAGAAAAGAAAGAAAATCCACACGACCATACATACTTACATGTGATCTCAAAGATCACCACCCAACCAAAGACCAACCACGCTCCAACACCGAGTGCCTCAAACAAAAAAAACCTGAACAAGGAGAACCTGAAACTAAAATGGTAAAAGATAGGCGTGAGTACAAAATTACTCAGTAGGTATGCCCAACAACAAATTCAAAATCACTTTTAGTGAGTAATGAATTTAAAAATTCCATGTTTGAACTACAATGTATAAATGTAAGCTCCCATAATATTTCACTTGAAAAACCAAAACACGAGACATTTCCCTTATTCTTTTTCAAAAGTTGGATTCCTTTATTTAGTTCCAAACTCAGTCTAAATGGTAAAGAAGTGTTACATCTTCAAATTTTACAAATAGAGATAAAAGAATTTTTATTTGAAAGACATTTTCACAAAGTAGAATATTATAAGCTGTAAAGGACAACTGAGAGTAAACAAGAAAGGAAAAACAAGTAACCATGGGGGATCCTAAACATCCCTAGAAAACATCTGGACGTACTCGGGTTCAGACTACCTACCAGCATGGTACTCCACAGTCAATAACAAATAGGCCACCCTAGCAGTCAACCAGTGGCACACCCTACAAGGCCTACCTACCATGGGGGACCAACCCATCTAATTGGGGTTAGCCAGAAACCGTCACTCTATTCTCTAAAAGACGCCCAAGAACCCATGGTGGTTTTAATAATACTATGTAAGTGGGAGGCCCTCGCACGAGTGACTCATCTCACCGCACTTTTCAACCCCTTACACGGACACCGCTACACGAGAACACTCAAAGGGAAGTCCCCCTATAGAGATGCCCCATATGTATGTTTATATATATATATAATCACTTCGCACTCCATAAAGTGCCAACTGGTCCTCCATACCATTCAGCATTTAAACCATTAGATACCAAGGCGTTTCCAAAAGAAATAACACACGCCATCACATTGAAAACCAGAAAGTCACTTAGAAACCCATTTAAGGAAAACCAAACCACCACAGACAGATTCCAAAATCCATTTCAAAGGCCAAACGGGAATTTCCTCTATCCAAGTTTTCAAGATATCACCATTTTCCATAAAAGATACACCTGCCATTTTACACACACCAAAAACATTTCAAAACATAGTACAACACGATTTGCACATTTTATAAGGTAACCATTTAGAAATATCACCAGAAAAACACACCGTTAAAACCGGGAATGATAATATTTGTGCAATGTGAGAAATAAACAGATTTCAATTTTAACAAGTCCCCACTCTATCCATAACTATCTAGTAGTACTTTAAATTTACCGAACACAATGAAATACCAAGGAATAAATAAATTGCTAAACTTAAAGGTGAGTGTAGTGGAAGACCTACCTCGATGTCACAAAGTGAACTCGACGACACAATACACCTCGCGTAGTTGCGTACGCATGCGCAAGACGAAAAACGTAGTGTTGCAGAATTATCCTGCCGAAGCGCTGCAACAAACACCAAAACAACAAAATAGAAAACCACAGATATAAAAATAAACTCAAATAGAAATCAGCCACAAAAGACTACCTCGGCGCAGATGTGTGCGACTTCCGGGGTCACACGCTAGTTAAAGGGGCAGCGCGTACTGACAGGGAGACCACCGGTGGTCGGGCAAAGACAGTTGGGTGCACTGCTGGCTGGTGCAAGGCGGCGGCGGCTGGACAGACCGCCGGAAAAAGGATCGAGATGCTGTTCTAGGGCCATAGGTTGTACCGAAGTGCTGGTAAAAATCTGGAAGCGCCCGAGGGGCTGCTGGAGCAGGGCGTCGGAGACCGGGTCACCAGAAGAGGCCCGACTGGGGACGGGTGGTGACTGGAGGCGGCTAGCCGGAGGAGGCCGCGTGGAAGGAACCGGGGCAGCACGAGCGGCGGTCAATGAAGGAAATGAGGAGCGAGGGCATGGACAGGGGGCCACGCGGGCGACACCGCCTTGGGAGTGCGGTACGGAGAGTGGGGCGCAGCGGTCGGGAGGGCCTGAGGCCAGTCGGAGGTCGGGACGCCGTGAGGAGACCGGCGGAGGCCGGGGGTCACACGGAGGCTGACCAGGGCGGTGAAGCAGGAGGCTAGGCAGGCGGCTGGGCCTGGAGAAGGGGAAGCGGGGACCCGGATTCCAGCGACAGGGAGCGGGGACGCCGAGACGCCAGCGACGAGGAGGCTGGGATGCCGGCTCATGCAGGAGGGCGGGGGGGGGGGGGGGGGGGGGGGTTCGGGCACCGCACAGGAGAAAGAAAGGGGGAGAAGAGGGATTAGGGTTTAGAAAATATATATATATATATATGATAATGATAATAATAATAAGGATAATAATACTAATAATTATTATTATTATTATAATAATATGATATAATATATAAATGAATCAAATCAAACATTAATAATAATAATGAACTTTACATTAAAAATTTTAAGAAACTTTATAATAATAATAATAAACATTGTGATAATAATAATAATATTGAAATAATAATAATTTAACAATCCTAATAATAAAAATAATGATACAACAAACCTAACATTTATATGTATAATTCTATCAAAATAAATTAAAATATTATTATTATTTAAAAAATCGTGCAGACGCATGATAACCTGGGCCAAACACATGGCCACCGCTAACATTGTGGTGTCAGCGCACCATCACGAAACCCACAAAAAAAATTAAACTTTGAAAATTTCAAACCGGGACTAAGAAAGGTGTAAAATACGGCCTTCTGTGGTCGGGGTGTGACAGCGGTTGAGAGGATTCTCCCATTATGAGGGTTCAGGTGGTCTTGCATTTTAGGAATTCAAAATGGGGGTTTTAGGCTCAGTGGTACCCATCTCCATAACGCACATGTGAGAGGTTTTAGTTCAGGTTTTCCCCACCTTTAATCCATCCACATGGGAGGTTTCATCAAAAAAAAAAATAAATAAATAAAATAATATTTTATTTCTATTTCCACAAAAAACCAATATTTTATCAATCACCCTTGACCTACTGAGGTGGAGGTGAAGGTCTTTTTAAGTGAATACTGTCATTGCGAGCTCAACGGTGCCCTCAGATTTCAATTCAGAGAACTGGTTCAAAAGTTACAAAAACCCTCTGGAATGGTTACTGCACGTACCCGAAAAAAAGTTCAGAAATTTATTCCAAACACACCGGTCCTGAGAATCACACGCCATTAATTTTTGTGGACTCTTACGGTTCCCATAAATTTTAAAAAAAGTACATTCAAATTATATGTCTTTACAACTAATTTTTTATGAGATTAATTATTAAAGTAATAGTATTGATATTTGATTCTTAATTATTTTTGAAACTAGAAGTAATTAGAAAATTTTGTTTAAATAATTTTAATTTATTGTTATAGTTGATGCCTTGAATTACATAGATTTTTAAGCTAAAATAATTGAATTATTTAATTCAATATGGAATGAAATATTTTTTTAAGATTGATGTTTTGTATTAGAGAGAATGTTTATTTGGTAGGGATAAAATTTCTAATTTAAAGGAAAAGTATTCATTTATACCATGATTGTTGTTTTTATTCTTTTTTACTTCTCTTTAAATTATAGTTTATATATGTTTTCGTATCATCTTGGGATGGATGTTGAGAAATGGGAATAGAGGACTATGTTTGTCTCAATAATTGATGCATGTTATGATGCGATACAAGGTAAGATACACGATGATGTCGAGGATGGAACTGATATGATGGAATCAATTCATGAAATGAATACATGTGGTTATACTAGATGATATATGGTTGTGTATGAATAAATATATTTCTTTGATATAAATATGAGATACTGGTTTATCTATATTCCTTTCCCAACTTGTTTAGCTAGATGTATGTGATTGGTTATATGTATCTATGTTATTAGGTTAGGATGTTTTCTATTGAACCCTTAATTATGGATTGGGAAATTATAAATAAATGTTTAACCCAGGGTGTTGTATCTTCTACAAATGTAAATGTTAATGCATCTATTAATATTTAGTGAAATTTGGTTGGATTATACAAAGAGAGAACTATCTTCACTTAAGGATAATAATGTGTGGCATAATAAGAGCTAATGGATGTGATTGGTTATATGTCTCTATGTTATTAGGTTAGGATGTTTTCTATTGAACCCTTAATTATGGATTTGGAAATTGTTAATAAATGTTTATCCCATGGTGTTGTATCTTCAAGAAATATAAATGTCAATTAATCTATTAATATTTAGTGAAATTTGGTTGGATTATACAAAGAGAGAACTATCTTCACTTAAGGATAATAATGTGTGGCGTAATAAGAGCTAATTTATCGTCAATGAAATGATGGTTTTAAAAAATGCTTAATAATGTATAATTAACTAATTAAAAATGTAAATGATAAAAAGGAAATAATTATTTTAATTTAATACTTCTTAATTTCTTATCTAATTATACAATATTACATGCATAGAAGTGGAAGCCGCGTGTCTGAGTGGAAATAGATATAGTTGAACATTGGAATAGGTTGTTTCTCATAGTGTGGTTTTGCGATAAATGATATCTTATTCATTTCTTCATATTCTACGAACCCATTTGGGTAGGTTGATTAATAGATAATGGTCTCTTAGAGGGTATTTTCCCCATTATACCAGTAGTGAAAATTCATGGCCGAAACCCCCTATGGACCCACTCTCTTCTCATGACTATAATATTTACTCTTATAAAAATTGGATATATTTTCCAATGTATTTTTTGGATAGATAACACTATATATATCTTTATATATTATACAATGGTTTATAATAGGTATGTAATGTATAGGTTAGGTGTAATTTAGTTACCATAATTAGTGTACGGGATATGATGTCTTGAGGTACAATACCTTTTGAATGATACATGACCCATGGCCCATGGTTGAACAAAGAATATACCATGTTATTATTTGTATATGTTATATATAATGATGAGATTATATCATGAATGAGGTAAACATTGTAATATGTTTCATTGGTTCTTAGGGATTGGCTTACTTTTTGATTGTGATGGATAATGATGGATGATGTTGGGGAAGAGCATAAAATATGTGGTGTAGAAGTATCATGGTACCCTGATTGTTTCATTACTATAATATATGATATCTTTTATTTGATTTATATTTATATATTTCATGTCATGTTTTGGAACATAGTATACATGTTTAGATAATGAGATGGTTTCTCTTAGTGTTGGTTTCACATTTGAATTTTTAATTTACTTTTTTTATAAGGGAATACATAGTGGATCCAACTATGTATATTATTTAGACTAAATTTAATGATGTCAATATTATTTTTTCTTCATATAATATACGATGGAGGTCAATATTTTTATTACAAGATATTTTTTTTATGTGATGTCTTGGCTACATGTTCAATATTATGTTTAAATTATTGGATGCTTTATCTTCCATTACTATTGATTTAGTATTTTATGAAATTATATTAATTAATATGAGATATATTTTCACTTATAATAAAGAGGTGATTGGTTCAAATTTATTATAATTATCATATTCATATTCTCATAGTCGATAATGCCTCTCATTTATATTTATGATATAACCTTATTTCTAGTAACCAACCTTGGTCCTACTAGAGGTGCGACTTGGGTAGTCTCTATATCCCTTCTATTATTTCTGGCATAGGAGGATGTATTTGGGCCAAGAGGGTTGTGAAAAAGTGGTATGAGAGCTTTTCATTGAGGAATATGACAATGATTTTCTGAGTCCTAGTAATATACTATGTGGTTTGTTATGGAAATGGATTTAGCAATGTCTTTAAGCTATGTAAGCATGGAAGTCCATATGATACAATAGTATTTAAAGGCCCCTATAAAATAAAGCATAGACCATTATATTTACCCAGAGTACTAAAAAAAGTGATATTTTTATATATGTTGATACCAAAGAAATCATCCATCATTTTTCATCATTTCACTTATGTTTTTAAATGCTTATTCTTTACGATTCTGATGAATCATAAATAAATAATAATAATTATAAATATTCCATATTCGATATTTAGGAGTAAACCCATTTTTTATTTTTCAGTTATGGATCCATGTCTCCATCATCATCATGTTCATGAAGAAGATATTATATAGGATATTCTAGGATATCTCTATAATATAGATATTGTCGACAATGACACATATAGGACTAAACATTGATATTTTTAGTGAAATAGTCTATAAAATTATTAGGTATATGATTCAAACTCAGTCATTGAAAATTAGTTTTTAGAATTATATATAGTTTTTAATTTTATCCATTCTCATTAGGACAACAATGATTGATGGGATATGATAAGTAATCATGGTTTTGCAGGGAAATAGTTGATCACATTCCTCGAGGATCTCGTGGAGTTGTCAGTATTGTATGAGACATTCAATACTAGTTTTATATAGAGTTTCCTTATTAAACCATGAATTCAATTAGTCTCAAGGAGATTCATTAACTTTGATGTAGGTGTTCTAGTGCGATGGACTCTATGATCCATTTAACAATCCTTAAAAGAAATACATTAAACATGGTTCATAATGATGAGGACCATGTGAGAATGTTCTCAGAGAATTTGTGAGATGAATTACAATGATAGTTCATCCTATTTTTTGATGAAAATGTATTTCATGGTGCTAATGATAGTACAGGTCAATGATAGTATGATTTATAGAACTACAGCACCACATAAGGGTGTCATCATGTTTCCTCATGAAGAAGATCTATGGTATAGGGTTCCCACTTTTTCAAGTGGTGAATATTTTAGTTTTCAAGGTGTATGTTCCTCCGTTCATCATCTCAATTCTATGATTGTAGTTTATCTTATGAATTTTACAATGGAGTATACATTGGTTTTTCTTTTGGATCTCAATGTCATCAGTGGTGATAATTCCATAAAATTATGAGTATGTAGAATGTACATGGTCTTCAACATGAGGATACATTGTGGAAGTCACATCCTAGGAAGCATTAGAAGGATACCATAGAATGGTATTAGAAGATATGAGAAATTTTTGGATGAGGGTAGCACTAGGATTCTTCTATCCGTAATAGAGAAGAGAAAAATAATGAAGGTGGTCATTATTCGGGTGAAATACGCCAAGGAGTATTTAATGATGAACTTCAGTATCTATCATTTCCAATTATGGGTGATCCAATGATCCATTAAGTACACTTTTTGTGTTTTATTTTTGGGTGGATGGATTTTATTATTAAGAATACACACTCTCTTTATTGTCTCCTTCCCTCATCAATTTTTTGGGACATATGGTGGGCAGATATCCAGCTACCCTGGAGTTGAATTTTATTCATGTATTTCGAGATTATCTATATAAAGTATATAGATATGGTGTGAAATTTAAAGGGTATAAAAGATATTGGGAGACATAATAATTTAATGGAAATATCCCTAAGGCATCATCCTCGATATAGAAAAAGATGTATTTAGTTAATACTATTATAGATTGATTTCAGATATTGTTTTCCATCTATTATACTAATAAAGATCATGCACTGTTCATCAGAGAGTGTGGCCCATTGGTGTGTCAAATAAGATTATCATCCTTCACATCCTTGTTTTCGGATTTAATGATGCGTTTTTCAAAGGTGAAACCATTGTTGTTTCTTGCGGGTTTGGATGTGTACCTAGATGTTTTTCTTTAAATAGATTGTACTATTTTCCCCAAGATCATTGATTGAGTATTGGATTGAAATAATGTAAAACCCCGATATTTTATGAAAAATATTCTTTTAATTTCACTAATGTCTTGTGTTGTATGCTACACCAAAAGGAGATTTTACAACACGCATCCTTGACTTTCCTTGCATTACACGCAATCACGACCTTCCTCAATAGCGTGTGTAGTACGCAATACCGACTTTCATTAAACAACGATATGCTATTAAAATATTATTAAAACTATCCATTATGAATAGAAATAAACACTTTTTGAAATTTTGTAAATTTTATTTTTCAAAATGGACTTCATTTTTGGATTCGGAATATCGAAGTTATCTTAGGGTGAAATTTTGGTACTTTTCGGATAACTTTCATATTCTGATGAATAGTGAAAATTACTAAATTTTAATTAAAAACAACTTTTTTAATCGAAATAATTAATAGTGATAAATTATTATTTTGAGTGGTTTTAAAGTATATTTAGAATATATTTTTACAATTTAATACAATGTTGTTCATTGGATGTAATTTCACATTTAAACAAGACATAAACAAGTGTCAATCTTTTGATAGTTATTATCTTTTAAAAACACGCTATTTGTTTTGACGACGGGAATTAATTTTTAAATTATTTAATGTAACTGATATGTTTTGAATTTGGTAAAATAAACATCATTTTTGAATTCATAATATCAAATATAGCTTAGGCCTAATTTTTGGTATTTTTCTGGAAACATTCATTTTTTGATGAATAGTGAAACCACTAAGTGGTAGTTAAAAAAACGGAATTTTTCATGAAACTTAACATTACTGCTTTTGTGAGTAGAATTTCGAAAATCCAAGAGACACGGTTAATATCAAGGACTAAAATGTGATTCAATGAGATAAAAATAATTTTTGGTGAATAGTAACTTTTTACATTTTTTTACAACAGTTTAAAGTAAATAGGGAAGTTAAGGGTAAAAATTATATTATTATTACCCTAACACATGTCCTAATTCTATTGGATAAGTTTAATTCAACCAAAAACAACCTTAAGAATAAAATATGACCATTTGGGACCACATTGATTAGATTAGGACATTTATTATTAATTTATTTAATGAAGGGTTAAAATAGTTAAAATCAAAGTTTAATAAGTAGAAAATTTTTAATATAGGGTTATACATAAGATAAATTTGACTATAAATATTCATTAGAAAGATAACAAGATTTCCTAAATAATTATATTTTATTTATAATATTTAGACTTTATATAAGTTAATTTAGTTATGACACAAAGATGATGCAGTAATTATCTTATTAATGAAAAATTGACATAATTGATGTTATAAATACCTAAATAAATGTAATTTGAGACTTTTTATGAATTAAAATAATTTTATATAATAATATGACATGTTATTATTGATTTAAGTAAAAAATTTTCTAACTAATCATTCTTTTATGATTTTCACAAAAATCAATTACCAAATAGTGTCAAAAATGACATAAAATAGTTTTAAAAACAAATACTATATTATTAATTGTTATTTTATTCCTAAAAATCTAAGGTTCGTCCAAAATACTTATATAAGGTTATATATATTAATAATAAACAACTTGGGGTTCTTCTATCTTGATATAGTATGTTTATTAACCTTATAGTGTAAGAAAACAAGAAGACACAGTAAAAGTTAAATTATCTAACTTAAAGTTATGTCTAAATGATAAGGTTAAAATTGATATCTAAACTTGTCTAAATTCTATTGGATTATATTATTTCGACCCATACCCACCTTATCTTCGAAATAAATCAATTTGGAGCTATTTAAAACCGAATTTGGCTTTATAATAAAATAATATTTTAAGTTTTTCCAAAGGAGCCCCTCTCCTTATAAAAGGGAACCTCCTCCCCCTCTTCCTCACACCACTTTGAGACTTCAAGCTCAGACAACCCCTGAAATATTTTCTTCTCCACTTCCATAGAAAAATTCTAGAGGTCCTGGTCTTCTTCAAAGTCCAATTTTAGTTCCCTAAGAGGAGGACTCAAAGAGGCACTTCAAAGAAGAGGTAATGTCTGTTACCGATTCTTTCAACTTTATTTCTTCTTCCACTTATTCTTATTGGTTTGTTTCATTATGAAGTAATAGATTCAGTATCAATAATATACTGATATTTTATTATAAGTATGAAACAACCCTATTTCACCATCTATCCATCCTACGGAAAACAAAATCCCTGGGCGTGCGTACGTACGGAATACTGTCTCCACGCCGTGGTGTAATCTATTTTCCATCATCACATTACATGGATGGGTATAATGGTGTACATAATAACTATATATTATTATTGTAAAGTGATATTGATTCTGAAATAGTATACATACACTCCAATACAATTCCACGATCATGAGAACGATATCATCGCTCGTGCGTACGTACGGACTACCGTCTCCACGACGTGATGGGATTCATTCTCCACGTTAACCATTCATGAATGATTATAAAGTATATATGATAAGTAATCCTGAAATATATGACATAATAATTATTCTGGATTTATGTGTATATATATATATTTCATCTACTTAATTCCTTTCAACTCAATAAGGAAACGAAAACAGCGTTCATGCGTACGTACGGCCTACCGTCTCCATGAACGGTGTATTTCTTTCCATTTACTGATCTATTATATATATGTATATTCTAAATATATATTATATATAAATCATGTTTTATATTCTTGAATTAAGTATTCATGATCTAAGTAATCATATGAATAATTACAAGTCAAAACACGGACGACAAATGAAACGATTTTAACCAAAACGCTCTTTAACATGGAATTTACAAAAGAACGGGTAATATAAAGTCATAAGTGAACCATATATGATATCATAACAATGAGTATCATTCTAGAATAAGTCAATGACATTATTTAAATCATTATATAGGAGTTTTAGACACTTACGAAGCAAATCAGACCTAAGGTAAGGGAAATATCAAAATCTAATTTTTATCCGAGATTGGTTATACTTTGGTATTTACTGGGGTGTATTTTATCATCCACATCCATGTTTCCTCAATATTTAATATTATTTACATCCACCTAAAATTGTTTAAATCCATTTTTACACTTTTTTGATTTTATAGTAAAAGATATTAAAGGAATCTTTTGTCGTTTTTCGTACGAGTTACTTTTTGACTTTTCCGAAAAAAGTACGAGAAGAATTATTTTTTTAACTTATACGATATGAATGGATTTTTAAAACATTATTTCCAAGAAGCTTCCTTTAAAAGTTTTCAAGTGTATTTTTAATCAACTTCTTTTAGTTTAAAATTGTATGACATGTTAAGAATATAAAATGTTTTGAAGTAGAAAGGATATTTTCCTCAAGAATGGAGTTCAAGTGTTTTATCAAAATTATTTTCCATCTAAGATAATATAGGGTTATGTTTCTATACCTATTATTACATTGATTTTATTATGTTGTTATGGAATTATTTTTATCAAATCCTTTATCTTATATTAATTGTTTTATGATGTCATGTTGTTTAAGGATCCCATTTTTATTACATGGGTTATGCAATGATGTATGATTTATGATTTTGTGGCACACATATGAATGGTGTCATTATGAGATGGGTGGGACCTATATCTCCCTCCAATGCATTGGATAAAGATTTTATATCTCATGAGAAAGTCATGGATGGAATGGCAGGTTAAACCGGTTCAGTGAAACAGGACTAAAACGAGGAGTGAACTCAGTTCAGAAATGGACATTGTCCACTAAGATAGTATTGGCAATGAGTCTTGACTAATAATAAATTATTATCTAAGATTATGTGTGTATGCCAAAAATTTTCATGTTTTAAGTTATGATTATTGGGATTACATTTCACTACTATGATTTATCCCATGTTATGAAATTATGATTTCTTTTGTAGGTTAAAATTTCTAAAAGTTATGTTCTTATATGATGTGATTGATATTTCTTTTGTTTACCCTTACTGAGCATTTGAGCTCGCCCTTTTGTATTTTTTCTTTCCCCAGGACAGGAAGAAGGTTGTTAAGTAAGATATGTCAAAAGGGACTATAGATATGATGAAATAAATGGGAGACAATGTTGACGCTTTATGAACCAGTTGTTTATGTTTTCCAGTTTCTAATGACACTATACTTATACGGTGCTTTCCTGGTTTTGTTATATGTTGTAATAAGTGTGCTTCAATTTTGAAGTAATAACATTGTATGTAATGTATGGTCCGTTACATTTGGTATCAAAGGAGGAACCCAACCTTATGTGCGGTGGACTGCATGGGTTGAGATGTAGGGCCCACAACGAGGGCATTGTGCCCTAAAGGGGGGGGGGGGTGAATGTAACATCCCCAAATGATAAAGGGTTAAATGACTAAATGATATGACTCATGTCAACAAGGTGCACCTTCTTTTTCGGGAGCCTACCTGATTAGAACTCCAAAGTTAAACGTGCTTGGCTTGGAGTAGTGATCAGGATGGGTGACCTTTTGGGAAGTTTTCCAGGATGGGTGTGAGTGAGGACAAAGCACAATGGAAAGGACATGTGTTGGCATGTTGGGACTATCATTAGTCAGATGACCCGTTCATGCATGTGGGTGGACCCTGGGGTGGTCCCCACGTGTCTGCGGGGGCAACTGGTGGTACCTGGTAGGCTAGGACCCGACGACCTTGTAATGGAGGGGTGTCTGTGCTGTCACGGGGACCCGGTTTTCACAAATAAAAAGGAATTTCCCCATATATCAGTGTCCTTATATAATATAAATCATTATGAATTGATGGAACATTGAATAAAGTTCAACAATCTATTATATTTTGGTTTTAGTCAGCTGAGAGGGTAACCTTTCAGTGCATTATTTGTCTTTTTTGAGAGAGGGTGATGACATTTTTTATATATGTATCTATAATAATTTCTTAAACCAAGTGTTATTAAAGAAAAAATATCATTTTCTATGGATTCATGATCTATTCGATCAATTGAAAGGTTCAATTTGGATCTTGAAGATTTATATGTGGCCATGATATCATTAGATGTGGGATGATAAAGGTTATGTCAAGAAGATTATTTTATGATGTTGTTAATAGAAATATGAATTCTCGTCGATTTTAATTGTGTGATGAACAGTAAACCAGTTTTCATGGGGTTAATGAAAAATTGTTCAAATTGAAATTTGATTGGTTCATAGTGGTTATCTACATCAACATCCTTCTGTAATATACATCTATGGATGAGAACGTAAAGAACCTTTATAAAATTATTGGTGTCCTTCATAAAATTTAATTGTTCAACAAGTTATGGATGTCTAAGTACTAGTGTTTCTCATTTTTTTAACTATATAAATTTGTGTCCTATAATGTAATAACAGTGGATCTATAAAAAAAATAAGTTATTTTATAGGTATCCTAAAATATTATTGCAAAATAGAAGAGATTAATTTAACTTGATGGATATTATAAAAGGAACATATCCATATTCTCTTAGGTTGATACTCATATAATAACCATGAACAAAATGGATCAAGAGTTCATGTGGAATAACCTACATAAGGAAAAATTTTAGTATATGAAGTAGGATTTAGTCAGTGAACTAAAACTATTTTTTTACAAAAATATGGAGTATAATTTGAAACTTTCTATGACACATCACATATTTGTTTGGTATTTTTTCGTATCTATCATATATCCATTGTTTCTTATATGTCTTGATAATTATTTCTCCATGAGAATAATGATGACGCCCAAGCAATTTAGTTGGCGTTAGTTGTGTTTTTCATGATGTTTTCGTTGTATTACCTCATCAATAAATGTTTTTTTGTTTTTACTGATCAAAAGAGCCTAAGGTATGGTTTCTCTATGAATTTAATTCATATGAAGCTTTTAAATTGGATGTAATTAATATAGGAATATGTCGTTATGATTTCATAAACATAATGAGAGTTTTAATTTATAACTGAATAACTGAGAAGGATGTCCTGTAGCAATTTCGTGCCGAAATATAGACTTTATTGGAGAGTGATTGAAGAGATCTTGATTTTGAATCATGATAAGGGAGAGGATGGTGGAATATGTAATATTTTTTTTGGATTATGGTGTGGTTATCTTTGGTATAGTAGGTGGATGAGTCTTGACTAGGGGAATCTAAGATATATGAATGCAGAGATTGATTTATCATTGGTGAATCCCAAAATGGTTCGTATGAAGATTAAAAACATAAGGCACTATTATTGGGAAGAAATTATCTATTTGTATAGGTGGTATATGTTTCTCCATGAGTTTCATATCTCACCATTGCAGTATATAATGGATTGAGAAATATGTATATGTCCTATAGAGGTCAACTTCGGGGGCTCGTGTTGATGTGTGTAGGTACAGTGTTTGTGTCCCAATGTTGTTCTTCAAGAAGGTGAGGGATAATACACGTGTTCCTAGTGGGTTTCTATAACCATTATATGTTCCTCAGTTAAATTAGATAAAAATAATGATGAAATATGATTACAATTTTACAAGATATAATGGAGGCTTTGATGAAATATCGGTGATATTGTATCATTCGACAAAATCAACCCCGAGTATATTGATTAGGGAGTTGATATTAAAGGAGTTTTATTTTTCTTGTTGTATTTGAAGAAGTCGGAAAAACATGATGAAATCCGGAGGGTAGTGGTCTCTAATCATGAATTTTATTTTACCTCTATTTTTTAGAAAGGCCGCCATGACTCTTTTGGATTTAATTTATGCCAAAGCGATAGGTTACTCCAAATAAGGATGGTTAGATAGTGTGGACCATAAATAATCTTAAAGACATGTATCATTCTTGTGTTTTGTATTTAATATTATCATAGATGATTCACATACATATTGAATAGAATTATTACAATAATCATTTTTAATCCACCATTAGTATTCACATTTAGAATAATTTTATGACACAATTTTCTATTATATGTAACAATTGATTTGGTTAATAGAGAAATCAATTATAAGGATGGTCCTAATTAAGAAAAAACTAGATATGGTTTAGTAAATTAATGGAAGGATGAAAGATGTCCATAATTAGTAGAAATCCTATACTTGTTAGATAAAGATACATCTGGAATGTAATTTTGGATATCATGTGATCTTGAAGGTGACTCCTCAACTTCTACAATTTTGGGTTGGTTGTTGGAGAAATCTTTCTCCAATGCTTGTTGAGAATTTTTAGGTTTTGGATTGTGATGGAGCCAAGGCTCATTGGACATACCTTACCCCACATACAATTAATATAAATGCTGTTTTTTAGGTTTCATAACTCCAACATTAAATTTATGATGAATGTCTAATAATTTATTGGGGATATATCAACCATTATAATGACACACCCATAAAAGAGTGGTAGGTAGAGATCCATAACAACTAAGCGATGGTGTTTCCTAAGAATTCTATTCCACTGGTTCATTTGATATGAGAGAATGGTGTAATGGAAGAGAGTACCTAGGAATTTGATTCAAATATACACAAACAATTACCAGATATTTTTTATATCTTCTTATTTATATTATCTTATTTTGTATATGTTTTATGATTCTAGATTACTGAATGATTACTATATTTTTTCTTCTTGTGAAAGATGTTGTTTGAGAAATATATCATCTAGAGGGAATCTAATAGCACATTGTTTCAATTTCAAGTGTTTTAACATGGTTATTTTAAGTGATGTGGTTGAATTACTATAAATATCCTTGAGTGGTAACATTCCATTTTGATGCTCATACATACCCTTTTATTTCTATCCTCATCTATTAGTTTTTAATTCTCATGGATGTTAATATTTTGAGTGGCATCTAATGTATGGTCCTAGATCTATGAATCCCATTCCACTATGATATTTTTCTTTTGGAAGATCCTATAAGGTATTTCATGGAGTTCGAAGAGTAACCATGGAAAAAGGGGATATTGAATATAATTTAGGAATATTTGTGGCGTGGAACAATGTGATTCACTATGATCAAGGATTATATAGCCTGGTCTCCCTGTTTCAACAAATGAGGTAAGAGGTGGATATTTTTGAGCTACTAAAAAATGTAAGTGTATATATAGCGGTAGTTGGATGTGGTTTAGGCCTTTTTAGGTGGTTGAGTTATGTGATATGGAGTTAATGGATGTGTTGTATCCAATTTGGATTGTTCTTCCATTTGTGGGGTTAGATTCATTGTTTGGATTTGGGATGTGGGGTGGCTTCCCTATTAGAGAAGGTGGTTCTACATTGTTGTGGTTGGCATTTATATATCCCCTCCCCTAATAATTATAGGATATGTGTCATGGACCCAACCACGGACCTCAGAGAAAAATTTGACCTTGAGGATGCTGCATAATCTATTTCCATTTCCCCATAGTCCTAATAATTTTTAATAGGCCGTGGAATGGTTTGAGAATTACTACTATTGTCCCATTAATTGTTTCTCCTATAAATAAAATTGAGGCCTCCAAACCCAGTTTTCTTCAACCTCTTCCAACTAATAATTAGGATACTAGTGCTCTTTTTTTGGCCTATAATGAAACCATTGATTAGTATTAATCTCTAGTCTATAAGGATCAATTTATGTTGATCCAAGGTGGGTTCATGATATTTTATAATGGTTTCTCTTGTATTCAACCTCATTTTACTCCCTTGTTCTTAAATGTTTTTGGAATATGATATCAATAATTCAAATTGATATTTCTACATCATATTCTAGTGTGTTAGTGGCATGATTCATTTGGGAGATCATATATTCGTAATGACAGTGGTGATTGAAGTTTCATTTTGAGATTTCATTTCCATGTCATGAATGTTAGATGTTTTAGGTTTGGGATTCATTGATTCTCCGATACAAGATATTCCAAATTGACAATAGGATATCCCTTTTTATGTTAGTGAATTTATCCTGATAATGATTATATGAGAATAGGGAATTAATTTTCATTTTAAAAAATGATAATATTTTATTTCATTCCAATGGGATAATATCATTCCAGCTTATTTACTTGATAAAAATCCACCTATTTTATTTTTCTATGACATTTGTTATTCATTGTTTAGAATTTTTTATTATAATAAATAAATTATGTAATGTACATAATTATTTGTTGTTGGATACAGAATTTAAGAATTATATTGTTTCAAAAATGTTTATTTCATATAATTTAATTATAATAAAAATTATTATTAAATAATGAAAAAATATAATATATTCATCTCTATGCTAATGTTTGTGTATAAGAAATTTAATATGAAATTCATGTTGACGAGATTACGGATTGAATCCATGATAATGATAAATTATTGTGAAATTTATTAAAAAATAGAATAAATGATAATATATGGATGAAATAATTATAATATTTTGTTATTGATAATAGATTCAGTTAACTGTATTTGGAACATATGATAACTGAATATGTTTTCTCAAGATGGAAGAAAAACATATTATTTCAAAAATAAAAATAACGGGGATGATAGAAACAATTATATTCTGAGGGATAAAGGACTCATTTTTTGGGATACATTTATCTATTGAATATGATTGCTGTTTTATTCCAAGTGTTTTCACAGGGAATAAATCTTTATGTGAAATGTGATATGAGAGTGGTGTGGCTGATGAAATATAGGAGGGGTTGCTCATGGTTGTTGTAATAGTTGACACTAGTTATGGTGAGATGCTTGTTGATATGTATGGTAGTATATGGGATGGAACAAATATGTTTGAAATGTTTGAAGATGACATTAAACAAGATTTTATTGGAAGCAGGATGGTTTCATATGAATGAATATATTTTATGGCCAGATTTCTAGATTTCTTTTTTATCATCATTACATTCCCCACTTCATGAGGTGGCTAGATGGATTTATTTATCTATCACATCGACGGTAGTATATGAGGCTTCCAATAGTAAATGGGATAATGGAATGATAAATCATTAACACATGTGTATCCAATCAATTTTTTTCTATTTATAGTGAAAATGAAAATGTTATTCTTCAGATACAATGGAATAATATTGTATTATTACTAGAGGGAATGGACTGAACATGAGGATAATAACCTGTATCTAAAAATATGGTAATGGATGTTCATATAAATGTAGGTTTTTAATAATTTTATATAATTATTAAAAAATTAAATAAGAAAAAGTAAATTATAAAACATAATAATAAAATTTAATTTATGTATTCATAAATTCTTTTATGTTTATATAATATCTACTCCCTAGAAGTGGCATTCAGTTATTTGAGTGACACTTGATGTAGTTTATTATAGGACTAAGTTATTTCCGAAAATTATTTTTGTGGTATATATTATATATTACTCATTTAATGATTTCATATGTTTCTTACCCATGTAGGTAGGGTAATTGAAACCTTGTGGACTCGAGGATGGTGTTTTACCTAACATTATAGTGGGGGTAGATGGAAGACTACCCCATAAAAACTGCACTATCATTTCATGATAGTTTTATATTCTTGTAAAAATGTTTTTTTGGTTTTCCAACATATGTATAAATATATTTGAAATGAATTTTGAATATTAAACCCACTTGTATCTTAGTATATAGTATCAAAAGTATTATTATTTGTATGGAATGTCTATGATGTGATGGCTTGAGGAACTCTACTCAGTGTATGGGATGTGTGGGCCATTGGTATATTACTTGAAGTATGATACATGTATTATAAGATATTTTCATCATCATCATCATCATATGGGACTGTGATATGATTTGGGTAATAAGATGCATGTAATGATACATAACCAATGAGATTATGGGATTTATTACAATTGGATATATATAGATTAGAATGTGTGATGATGGTGTAGAGATGATTAATAGTGTGGAGACTCTAGGGTGGTACCCATGTTCTTACATTAATATAATATACGATATATTTTATGTGATAATTTTTTAGACTTAGACATATTGAAGCTTATAAGTTAGTTTACCTTTTCGGTGATGATTTATATTCACTTGTTGTTCACTATCCATCAGTGAGGTTTAATTTTGTTTAACATCAACTAATATGTGGATGATCTTAATAAGTATACTTTTATTATCATCTTATTCATATAAAAACTATTTTCCATGTCAATAAATGAAATTTAGAGATCCATATTTACATTAGTATCTTATTCTTTTGTATAAACTTTTTGGGTTTCATTGTTGATATGTTGTTCAACATATTGGTTCCTGAAATATCCTCATTATTTTTTTAGTCCTGTATAACAACACATATATAGACATGATATTTATTTTCAATTTATGTTATGTAATTGAATGTTTTATTTGTGTTATCATTCTATTCTGAATGTACTTATAGAGGGTAATACCACTCATTTGTTTGTATGATTGGATATTGGTGATAGTTTTTAGCCCTGGGCCTATTAGAGGAAGGACTCAGGTGGTCACCACATCCATTATCTAATTTCCTTCCTCAAACTGGTACTTTTATGTGGAGGGGGTAACGACACAAAATACTAGTTGGATATTACTAGTGTTTTGGGTGGCATGCCTAAGGTCCAAGAGAGTATTGGTCAATGAAACCTACTGTGTGACCTCCAGACTAGGGAAATAAAGAAACTATATTAGAAGTGCATTTATCCTTGTCATCATATTATATGATATGGTATACTAAATACATTGAAATGTTTTAGGACATGTGATGGATTTATTAATTTTTTTTCAAGAAATGTTATTTGGACAAGATTACTAGATTACTTGGGATTCAAATAGATATTTTATTCCTATTGTTGTTATAGTTGGTTATGTTTTTTCCATTGGATGACTCAAAAGGATTATTGAGGTTCTTGATTAATTTTTGTATCTAACTGTTTCCCCATCTAAAATTGGATGATGATTTTATTTTTAGACTTTACTTTATAGGTAAAAGTCATGTCATACAACATATAAGGAACTTAGGTTTGATATGATATATAGTAATTTCAAGTTATTGATTTCACTGATGATTCAGTTATAGTTATTTAATATTTCAGCAAGTAATCATATTTATTTTTATCATATATGTACTTGGATTAATAATATTAAAGTCAGATGACATGAATTTATATTAAATACAAATAGATTTCCATTGAACCTATAATTAGATTCCTGATGTGGAGGAGACAAATACAGCCAATGGGAACATGATGTGCAGTGACCCAAGTTAGTAAAAAAGTAATTTTATACATTCATGGATATACAATTATTGGAAATAACAATAATTATAGTTATTTATATCATCCTAGTCATCCAATATTATTTTTCCCATATAGCATGGTATGGCACTCTACTTGGCTGAACCCTGTTATGGTTGTATGATTGGAATGGATCATACAAAATGATGAAGTTATGAGTATAGGTTCTTATAAATTAGAGGGTTATTTTCTTTGGGATGTCGAATATGTTGATACTGAAGAGAGTCTATTCCCTCATTTAAACATATTTGACCATGGGATTTCTGATTTGTTATGTTCTGTCCAACCCTCATGATGGATATTTTTTCATGTTTATATGTTGTTATTTGAGAATGGTGTGTGTATTATGACATTTTAAATATGAATTTCTTTGCATATCTTGTTCGTGGACATTAGACACAGAGACCATGAATTGTAACATAATGATTCATGGGTTATGACATTTCATCATTTAGGGGAAATCTAGGATAGGTTTGGCCCGTCGTTATTGGATCATTAGGATCTTAAATCATAGATGAGTGGTTCAGGTAGTTTTGATAATGTAAAAAATGGTGTTTTTTAGTGTTGTAGGTTGGACTGGTGATTCATTTGTTTTCTTAATAATTCTACCACGAGATCTATTGCTATGATTCACTTCCACATCTTAGTGATAGTGGGGGTGGTCATTCATAGATATAATGGATTCCAAAGGTAGCTAATCTACATGTTGGATTAATGAATATACATGGTTTGGATATTGGTATTCATTCATGGAATACAAACCTAGGTTTAATTTCCAAAATTTTTATCATGATTCAAGTGATGTGATAATGTGTAAAGGGATTTAAAACATTATATATTAGATGAGAATGTTATGGTAGAAACTGGTTGGGTATTGTACATATAAAAAACATATCATGTTGTGTGATAAAGTGTGAGATGAGGGGAAATGGAGATTCATTAAAAACATCTGATAATAGATACGTTGGGTTTTGAGGTAAGAAGTTATATCTCACCATGGTAGAGGATATATCATAATTACATCATACATTACGACACATCTGATCCTTATAAATTTCTTGTCTGGTATTAATAGGATAAATTTTGTGTGGATTATGATGAGTGACAAAAATCGGAAGAAAAAATATGATACATCTTTTCTTGAGATATAGTATAAATAAGTATCTATAGTAGTATAAAACAATAGAGTGTTTGGTGAAGTCCATAATGATTGATGGGTAATGGACATGGTTGGACTGGTTATTGGTTGTTTGACGTGGATGCTGGACCCCATTGGGTAATATATTTTGATTTATCTTGTTTAATGTAATAACCAAATTTGGGATTTGAATTTTAGTATGGATGAGTTAGTAAATTTATATCGGTATTCTATTGTTTTAGTTTCATCATATGAAGATTGATGAGGTGAGACATGAATTTTATATGTTCTAACATATGAAACCATATTTCATTGCATCATTGATCAGGTGAATGATGTGATAAAATGTAATAAAGGTTCCTTCAATAGGGAAAATTCATTGGAACATGATGAACATAGTATCATGGTTCGAGCAAGTTATATTTTGTACAAAGAGTATATTTTCATGTTTTTCTTGAAAAATTATAACAGTTGTTAGAAAAAACGGGACACATGTATAGGAAATTGATACATGTGTCTTTTAATTAGGAAACAGTAATGGGGTTTGTTTCCATTATTGGGACATGTTCTTTTATTCATTATTTGGAAGAGGAGTGATGGAGACCACATCAATCGAGTCATTAACCCATTGAGAACAAGTTACATTGAGAAATTACGATGTTGGGGAGCCCCATTATACATAATTAGTAAAAATGAAATGGGATTATAAGGATGGGGGTATCACTTGCCGAATAGTTGACTATAAAACACCACTATGGTGTCTTGATAAGGATGAGTGAGGTTGGTAACCCTCTTGGTATTTTTTATATTGTGGAATAGAGTAGCTCTGATATTGACGATTTGGGATCAAGATGTCTAGATATGAGCTAAGAGACCATTTTGAGGGTTTAAATACAGAACATGGTAACTTGGATGGATATTCATAACTGATGTAGATTTGGATTTGTGTTTGGAAAACCACTGTGATTTCCCAATGACATGGTATATTTTGGTGGGAAAATTTTATGACCCCCTTTCTATATAAGTTTAAATATTCTATAAGATGTTTGAATTTTCATTTACTAGATTTTTGAATTTTTTTATTCCATATTAAAAATGGAAATTTGAGAGTTATAAATTCAAAAAATTATTATTATTGATGTACTTTGAATTTTGAGAGGTTCATTTGGTGTTCCGGAAATAATCATAAGCATCTTGATGAGTTTTAGAGGTTTTTCAGAAAATATAAAAACTGATCATAGTTTGGAGTTCATATAT
The DNA here is from genome assembly GCA_963277665.1 of Viscum album. Lineage (NCBI taxonomy): Eukaryota > Viridiplantae > Streptophyta > Magnoliopsida > Santalales > Viscaceae > Viscum > Viscum album. Next base: position 1,720,964,745 of record OY728147.1, on the reverse strand, counting down.
GAGAGGAAATCATATGGGATCATGTACAATAATGAACATTCAATATATTTTTTATGCACCAATGTTATATTTCGTTTTGGGAACACTATTCCTGATTATCCATTCATTGTTTATATTGACTCTTTTTTTAGTCATGGATTGAGGTTATGGGGCATGTGTTTTTATTATTCCAACAAAACTATGTGAATTAGTTTAAAAATGTTTCATGGTCGATGAATGGATTGTAAAATTTTATGGACCAAATAGGTGATGTATTTTTCCTTTCCCAATGCAGGGTGTATGGTAGAACATGGTTTGTAAAAACATGTGGCCAAATTGTGCTTTTTATTATAGAAGAAATATTATGATTTTCTAGTCCAATATCATAAGATGGAAATCCCCCATTTTCCACTTTCCACATGTGCATGAATTAAATGATCCATCCATTTTGGAACATATTTATTTATTTAATTTGGTGTTGTGTTGGCGTAACTTTAAATAATTTTATAAATGACTTCAAATGTAGTACCATCTAGGGATCTCCAATTCCATTTTCTTTAATGATTATTTGTCATAGTTTATATTTTAATAATTATCAAACTATTAAAAAGTGTAATAATTAGTTAATAATAGGTATTTTATCTGTATTGTATAACAGAGATCCTTATTATGATGTCTCCCCAATGACACACATCATTTTTATGAAGGAATTGCATTATATTTAATTTTCAAAGGACCCTATTTCAATTTAAATTACAATGCCTCATAAAATAGGGTTTCCCATTATGACATTTTTTCAATTAGAGTGGGGGTTATATTATAATGACATCATCCTAACGAAACACATCATTCTAATGAGGTACAAAAACATTTTTAAATTTTAATGGAATTGAAAATTGTTTTTAAATTAATTTATATAATGTTGGGGTAATGTTATGGGGATTTTAAATAATTCAGGTATTGGAATTTTATATGTACTCTTAGGTGAGTATTTGGGCTTGGTTTTTTTGTGATGAGTTTTATCATTGATATTTTAGGAATTTATGAATTTTTAACATTAAAAATTAGTGTTTTCTATGTTATTTTTATGTTTAGTAAAAAATTTAAATAAATAATTATGTTGTTTCATTTATTATAGATGTGTTCAGATGTCTTGGATGAAGCTGGGAAGGCATGGAACGGTCTAGGTAGCTACTTATGCAATGAAAATATAGGCTTAAATATTATAATATTGAATATGATCTTTATGAATATTCAATTTGTATTATATAATTAGTTAAATGAATGTGGTTTGTTCTAGCTAATCCTTTTAAATGGAAATCCATGATATAAATTTTATATAGATTAATAAAATAGAATTTCCTAATAATAATTTTCATAAGGTTATAGGGGAACCAATGGACTCTCATGAACTAGTTGTACATAATGGACACCAATGATATATGTTATAATTTTATTTCAATGCAACATGCGACATAATGATTAGTGACTTAGTAAGCACTAGGTAATAATGCTTTATGAAATTGAATGCATGGACATGTTTTAGGCTTTGAGGGATACCTGTGGTATTATGGGATATTTTAGGTAACAAAAATTTCAGTATTAATACCCCACTAAGATGGTAATGAATTTTTTGTTTTAACATGAGAGATGGTGGACATGTCAGTTTTTCGGGCCGATATACAACACAAGGGTAATGGTTGTAGAATTATGGCCACCCCATTTTAGGATATTTCTAAGAGACAAGGAGGCATCTATGATTAAAAACTCGACCTCATTATGTTCTTGTGTAACATATTACCAATGTTAGAGGGTAGATTTGGGAACAAGTAGTGATGATATCATTTTTAACAATGGAAACCATACCAATAGTGTGATCATGATGGTCTATGGATAGAGGTAACTGGTTTAGGAGTTCTAATAAACCCGGTTATGTTATTATTTTACTAGTTTAATTGGGATGTAGTTATGCGTTACCATACACGCTTAATTAAACATTGAATTAGACCTTAATGATATGTAATGGTGTAATGGGGGATGCCTAGTGGTACTTCCTAAGATATAGTTTTTCAGCTTAGTGTCACATTGGTATGATAAATATTTGATGTTTTCATACCAATATTGATGATTGGTGTGATTACTATGATCTAGATATTTATCCATATGAATATTTCTTATGATTTATGGATTTATTATCGGGTCTATGTGGGATTAAATAGAATTAGTGTGACTCTAGGATTCCGTGTATTTATAGTATACAATTATTCAAGCATGATGGTTTTAATTATGTTGAATATTACTTAGAAAATATTCCTAGGTCACTCCTATGATTCCTCATATCAATCAGGAAAATATGATGCATTCAGGTTTAGGATTTATAGAATGTTTGGGATCCCAATAGATGGTATTTTTATATGGACAAATGACTTAGGGTTCATGACTACCCATGATTGAGGTTATAAGATTCGATCCATATATGATTTGAGAGTTTAGATAGATACCCATGTCTATTGGGATATTGATATTTATATAATTATTATGATATGGTTATCCAGTTTTACAAAAATATGATGGATACCTACGCCAAACTAATTTACAGAATCTATGTGGAGTCATTGTCATCACAACGTGAATATAAACTCCGAGGAACTTGACGAAGAGGGAATTGTCTATTAGGGTCATGATTCTATGGATTGATACTAATTACTATTACCATGGAAATAATTCCCCCCTTAGTAGTTATGGTTGGCATGGTCATCATGTCACAATCCTATACATCCCTGCAATAGCCAAAAATAGTATTATGGTATTTAACTATTTATATTAGTTTAATTATTAATTAATTTATTTCATTGGATCTTATCACATTCATATAAACTTCATATTTTTGGTTTGTAAAAAACCATATTAGTGGGTCCCTAATGACTTATATACTCACTCCCTACTCAAAACGACATGAAACAAGGGTACCTGACCTTATATTCTAGTTATTATATGCTCATTTTGTGATGTGGAATGATTTGGATCATTCATCTATACAATTGGGATGAGATTGTATATTTTGTTAAAATGAGGCGTAAGGACATATTTGATAATCCTATAATTTTATTTAATTTATTTGTTAATTTTTTTGTATTAGTGATTAGAAAACTATGAACTAATCCTTGTATGGCTGTATGTATTCTTCATTGAACATTATTAATAGTTTAATTTTTTTTGTAATGTTCTTACAATGGGTTTCATTAATTCCAAATGATACATGGTTAGTTTTTTATGCTACATTGTACACAATTTAAGGGCAATAAAATATCCTCAGTTTTACCAGGGAACATTATTTCTAGTCAGTATCCTACAGACTAAGAGGATATGCATAGAGGAATTATTGTGAACTGTACATGGGAACTAGTTAAGGGGATTTCAAATTAGGGTATTACTGTTTGAAACAAGGTTATTATTTTCTATCGAATATTCATGCTTTGTGGTTGATTTCAATCCCTAAATGAATGATCAGGGATATTGCAAAGAAAGGGATCATTTAGGTTAAATAATAATCAACTTAGAAGGTGGTGTCATTTCCCTATGTTTTCCAATTTTTTGTGGTCTAAAATTTGGAGAATGGAAAGCATTGCGACAAGTGGTTCTTCTTGAAGGCGTTATGAAAATATGGAAAAGGCAGGCATTTCAGGAAGATTAGTATCATGAATTGGATTTTTCAGAGACTCGTAGATATGAGGTGGTGTGCACTGAGATTATTAAAGTTTGATCCGTGAGCTTTGTAAAAGGCATTCTATTAGAATAAAAGTTATATTTTGAGGGAAAATGCATGGATTTCATGACGGCTGGAATTAGATTTTTGAAGAAATGAACCATCACTATTTGAGAATGTTTTTTGATGTGATTACAAAGAGAATCGTGGATAGAGAAGGGAAGGATAATTACAAAGGGGATTTGTGGGGATGCAATGGATTTTTTATGGAGAGCTCCACGGTTACGACAGGCTCTGCAAACCATAAATTTCAGCGCTGCTTCGCGAGATGGAGGAAGCCATGCGAGACATTTTGACTGATCCGGATTTCACACCTAAAGAATCAGAGCTCCGTGATCAACAAGTCTTATAAATAGAAGGCCACCCCTATTCATTCTTTGCCACTTTTGGTAGAGGAAATCCGTGTTCAATGTGACTTCACAAAGCTAGTGGAGCTCCAGGAAGCGTGTTTTCATAAGGGGGAATGTGCTTTGCAAAGAGACATCAAAATTACAGATTAATGTTTTTTGTCTTAAGGAATTTTAGGTTTACGAATATTGGGGGATCCAGATTGTCTTAGTGAGGTTCGTGATGGGTTGTTAACCACGAGGTAGTGAGCTTCATGAGGTTAGTTTCTCTTTGAGGCAGTGAGATTCACGAAGGGTTGAGCATTGTGAAGGAGCATTGTGAAGGGTTGTTTATGATTATTAGTGTAGAGTGGTTAGGAATTTCAGTGACCATCTACTCAGGTCCTTAATGTAAGAAGTGTGTCATGCAGGATAGAGACAAAGAATCCAATTCCAATCTGTTGAAGTGACCTTCAATATGATAATCTGAGTTAGACATCTCTCATAGTAGTGAGTTAGGGGGAGTTTACAGAAGTGTTCTGAGGGAAGTGGTGAGCTATCCCTTAAATTTTGTAAAGGCAGTGTGCCTAGAATATAGTGACTATGTCCCAACTCTTTTACTACAAGACTAGTGAAGATTAGAGGATTTAGGTAGGACTGAAACACTATCAGAGTATCCTCTTTAGACGTATCCCTTTGCAGTGAACCAAGTAAAAGTGTAGTTTCATCTCCCTAATTTCTTTTTCTAATAGATTTTACAGGTTCCTACACACGTAGAAACAAAATCCAAAACATTATGAAGAAAAATTTGGCACCCTGATTCACCCTTCCCCTCTTAGAGTGTTCCAGGGTCCTTCAATTACATAGTCATTGATGATAAAAGTTATCATTATAAGGTGAATTCTTCCTTAGTGAATTATTTGTTTCAATTAATTACATGATGATTTCATTGCGTAAACTATTTATAAAAAGGAAGAATATGTGTATTCAACTTTTTTACAAGAATAAATGATTTGTATAATGAAATAACGTGTGGATATTGTTATTGAAGTTATATTGTGAGTTGGTTTTCTAAGTGAAAATTAATGGTCTATAATTTTTTTCAAAAAATATATTGAAATATTTGTGGTCAATTCACATTTATATTAAATATTATTTACTCATTGAAAAGATAATAAAGTTATATTAAAAAATTTATTTATTCATTGATTAAAAAATATCACAAAACCAACAAATCCACAACCATTTATGGGCTTGAGATGTTAATTGATGAAATTTGTTTTTATCCATTTCCAAAAAAATTGATTTTTTTGAGTTACATACCAACATCAAACTAAGGAAGAGTATCTACTATATTGTTTTTTTAAAATGAGACAATCATGCTATTTTTTGAAATATTGTAATATATTTCATGAGTAACTAGATGTGGTGCTTTTATCATAATGTATTAATTTACTAATTGATTATTTTGAGTTGTATCTCCTCTTTTATTTATTAATTATATATAGTATAAATGAAATAATAAATATTTTTAAACATCATTCATGCTCAAATATATAGTTAGTTGATTGGTTTATAGCCTACTACCTATATATATGATGATTTAACACCTTCCTAAAAAATGTTTTATCATTATTGTATGAATGTTTTAGAATATTCGACTCACATTGCAGTTTTATATCATGAATTGAGGTAAAAAATATTTAATATATTATATGAAACAAAAAATTATTATTTTTTAAAAAATCACAATGGGGAGGTTGTTGAAATCATTTTATGAAAATGTGCTTGGTTTTTAAAAAATTATTGTGTTTCATGCTTTAGATTATTGGAAGTTAGATAGTTTATCTAGTGATATTTATTGATTACCCTATATATAAATTAAATATTATAATATCATAATGATATAAATTGAGGTATCCAAAATTCATTGATGTTCCATATAATTGAATTTTTTTATCATACTAAAAATACTATAAAAAACTACAATTTCATGTTGGTTAGTCAATTTATAAAACATTATGATTTTTTATAACGGTTTTGATTCATACCGACTATTGATGTTAAGATATTTTAATAAGGATATTTTAGACATTTGAAGTGTTAAATATTTGTAAATTTCAATGAGTTTTGATAATGTGATATGAAAGGGTCACTTATTAGAGATATTATAACAGAAAATATCCTTAAATGATACAAAAAATATTATATATAGAACATAAGAATCAGGACACAAGTTAAAATGAAATTTTACAGTGTAAAAAACCAATAAGTAATAAATAATAATTATCAGAGAAGATGTCTATAGTTTCTCAACATGCCACATATTTATAAATGGAAAAATCATTTTGTCAACATTGAAGGGAACATAAGATTCAAATATATGATTATTTATAATGTGATTTGTTAAAATATGATTAATGGGAACATCTCACTATGATCCATAATAGATGTAATTCTTACATTAATGTATTCATATCTATAAATATACAATTTATTGAGACTTTTTGAGATGCATAAATGTAACAAATCTTTATATAAGTGTTGTTTAATGAATATTTTAAAACGTGTTGGGATCCTTAGTTTGATATGTAAGGGTAAAAATTTATTATGTATTGGTTCATAATATGATATGTAAATATTTAATAGTTAGAATATTTATTAAAGATGATGAAATTCAGAAATATAAATTGAGAAGTTGAATTAGTTGATAATTGTTTTATTCTTTGTGTATTTAAATAATGTGTGTATGGTTACTATCATTATTAGACAATTCTATAATTATAATATTAACATAAGGTAAATTAGTTACTCATGTATCATGATTCTAATAGTGAATACAAAATACTGGTGTAGAGAAGAAGTTCTTTCTATGATTTGGGTGATCATTCAATGAGAATAAGGCCGTAAAAAAGGCATGTTGAAGATTGGGTACTGAGATAGATTCAATTCATAAGAGAATATTGAATTCTGAAACTACATAGTAACCGAAAAAATACCTCATCATAATGAATTAAATAATTATACAACAGTTCCAGTACATGTTGTCCTGAATACACAGTGAAAATAATATTGGTACCATAGAGAGATAAAATTTATGATAAGTCTATGTATCTTGAGGAGATTAATATATCATAAAATATGAAGATATTATCTATTATTAGTTAAATTAGGTTGGATTATGGATAATGATGCAGTGTTAAATCATCGAGAATTAATTGCATTCATAAATTGAAAGTGTTGAAAATGTTAATGTGATATAATAATTATATACGATGAAAATAAGGGTAAGAAAATTATTATGAAATGATTAAATAATTTTCAACATATAATTTTGATTGAGAATAACCCATGAAGATTTATTTATGATAACATGAAGATGAAAATAAAAATTAGATACATATTTCATTATCTTGAGTATTCATCAGTTATCTTTCATTAATGAATTTTTTATGTCTTCATTGTAAAAAATAATCATGTTATACTTCTTGTATGTTATTGTATATTATTAGGATTAAGGTCATTTATTTTCTTATAAATTATATTTTATTGATATTTTTGATTTAATGGGATAAATAAAGAAATAAATATGGGGTATATTCATACCTGTTGAAGTCATAGCTCATTAATAAACATATAGTGTTCCTTAAATTTTCTTCATAGTTCTCAAATGAAACGAGTTATTCGAAATAAAAAATTCAATAGTTTTTAATGAAAATAATAATTGTTATCACTATGCGACCACACACTATAGGTTGATCACATCCCATGTTATATTATCAATGACCATTGTTCATCTTAATGTGCTCTACTCTACCAAGTTATACTCTAAAATCTACACCTTGTTCACTCTATTATAAAATGTGGTTATCCTAAAGATGAATAGTTATATGATGAAAACATATAGTAAACCATCCTCGAATCACTAAAATATATCAATTATAAGTCTCACTAGTGTTGGTGAATTTTATAAAAAATCAATTAAATTTCGTTGCATAATATTTGATGATGATCACTCTATATACCATATTTTTGAAATCAAGGGCTCTATCTACCATCGATGTCTAAAAGAATATGTTCTTAAAAAATAGTTCTTCAAAAGATTTCATGCTCATCACATCAGGGAAAATTTATTATACCTTTAAATCCTAAAAAAATACCACACATCCACTGAGCTTATATATATCCACAACTAATCATTTTTATGTAATATATCTGGTTTGGTCAACGATTTTAGGTACCTACTCAATAAGATTAACTTTCACCATAGGTGAACCCAATACCTTGATCAATGGAGGATGTATTGACAGAATTAACCATGTGATGTATTCCATGAGAGACTCTACGTCAATAATATCCATAATAAATTTTATTGATAACATTCACGTACATTTACAAGAGTTTTACCTCCTTCCAATACCACAAATCCTAATGTTCATAGGGTTGACCTACTTATCATAGAACCACTATCAATGGATCAATCAATCATAATCCTTTGTGGAGATAAAAGTATATAATCCATGTTCGTACTGTGTCTCTAGATTCCTTAAACTAAAATGGAACCTATTAGGGTGGAATCTATATGTATTCCAAATTCTACGCCCAATGATGATTAAATTGGCTAGATAAAACTAAAGGGACAACTATAATAGGAATTAATATCTAATACATCATTGGATTATATATGTATTTTCTTTGAAATAAACATGGATAATTCAACAAAATTCGATAAATAAATTTCCAAATCTATAAGATGTTTGATATAATAAAATAATGTAGTCAAGATGTTAAATTGGAAGGTATAAATATTAACGAGTACCTTATAAAAAATATATATAATGGTATTAAATAATGAAAATTTATTCATTAATTCATAATAAAAAATTATTGAATTCTCATTCATTATATTTTAGGATTGAAAAATATATTTTCTTAAAAAAATAAGAATGTTTAAAAACATTATAATTAATATATACGACATTTATAAATTTTTTGGAGGACATGAATATAATTTTTTAATTAACCAGTCTATATTATCTTTGGGGTAATTTTCAATATTTTATAAGTAGATTAAATTTTTAGTGAATAGGAAAAATTAATTTTTTTAAATGTTATCAAAATGAAACTCAATCATCCAAAAATTATATTACATATAACTAATTACATAGTAACAATCAATGAAACAAATTTTTTATAATTATATATTTGTGCATAAATCATTTTTCATTAATCCCAATTTTATGAGAACAATGTGAATTTATAATAATTAAAAATTAATTTTGAATAATTTAATATTATTAATAATTTTTTGGATTAAATATTCAGTGAAACTTTTTAGTATTTATTCTAGGTTTTATAATTTAGGAAAAGGAATTAACATATTTTTTGAGATGAAAACATTTATTTTTATAAAAAACGTTTTTTTTGTGGTATGAAAAATTACTTAATATCATATAATTAATCTTATTCAAATTAAATCTATAAAAATAATTATATATATATTTAATAATAATTTATAAACTGTAATTGGGTGAAAGTAGATTTTTCTCACTGTGAATAATCAAAATAGTAAAATTGTGTTACCAAAACTAAGGTTAAAACTTGTTTTCCTCGGGGGTTAAATTATGATATAAGGGTAACATTTTAACCAAAACATGTAGAATTATAATTTTTTATATATTTTAACATTTTATTATACTACCTTTTAATCCTTGTATATTTGTAGTGACTTTACCTTGAATGTTTCCTTATATCATTGAAATCTTCTATGAAATTCCATGTGCGTCCCTCACCTAACTTGTATATGGGAACCTCTCAATTTCATTTATTCACATAATTTGAGAATCCTATATCAGATAAAACATAGTCTATAACATAATAAATCATTCAATTTATCCTATATCCTCTAGTATTATTCTAATACAAATCAATATGTCAAGAGGTGTGTGCCAAAGGTGGTCTATAAAAGAAGAGATTTAGTTTTAACTGTGCTCTTTCAATTTTATTTATTTTTATACATACTATAAACTTGTTTTAACCATATAAATTGGATGGATATAGTATTTGAAATATAATGATATTTAATTATGATAATTTTACTACCATTTTTTATCCCATCTCTAATAAATGGGAAATTAATGTATAACTTGTGCCTACATGGGGTCTACCGCCTCCTCCAAGTGAAATGAATCTTTTTTATTCTCCCTATTTAATTATTGGTTATTATTTTAAATTCAATATGTATATATATAATAGAAATAATATATTAATTATTATTAAAATTTTAATTATTATTTAACTTTCATTATTTCTATCCATGAAAAAAATGGATACACCAATTGTGCATACATACAACCTATGATCTTCACGTATTGACATAATTGATTTTCAATTATATAATTATATTAATTAAAATAATTATATATAAAATGTGTATATATGATATTTTTCATGATTAAAATTTTGGATATTATGGAAGAATGATCAATTTTCAATGTCCACAAACACTGATATAAAACATAAATAAAAACAATGTAGTTATGACTAGAAATGTTGATGGAACTGAAATATTGGTAATAAATAGGGTATAAGTTGTTTTTTTGTAATACATGACCTTTAATATAAATATTATTATTGTTTTTGTAGGTTTTATATAAATTTAAATTTATTATATAGGATGATAGAGTACCTATGATGAAATACAAACTTGGGTTAAGGGTTTTATATTACAATCTAATTTTTACCGAGATTGTTTATTCATAAATATACAAAATGGAAATTATTTGATATATATCTCCAAAATAATAAATATTTTATCCAGTATTTTTTTCTAGAGATATAAATTTTCATATAATTTTCCTATATTTCAACACTCAATTTTACAAACGAGTTTTTTACTGTTAACAGTCACTGTTGTTTTCCTTAGTGTTGAATATGGTATTGCATATATATTTATTTATTATATTATTTTTTTGAATGCTTTCAAAATTATATAAATAATATTTATAGTATTATTCATTTATTTTTTTATTTTTTTATTTTGGTTTTTAGGTAATTTTATTATAATTTTAAAAATGTAGTTTTTTTAATTTTTTCTGGAAATGTGAATGATATTTTTATTTTAATGTAAACTGAATGAATATTGTTTCCCTCAACCATGAATAAAGTTTTATATATTGATTAATTTATAGTATTTATTTTTTATTTTCAAATATTATTTTTTTATAAATATTATCTTTAAATTTTATATTCTATATTATTTATTTCAAATGATGGTTTTATTTTTCTTATGAAATAATCTACTAACCTGTAATTGTACTATTATCTATTAAAATATCCTTTGATGAATATTATTATTTAATAGGGATATAATCTAGTTTTAAAATATTTTTAGTTTCTATTGATATGTTATGATTATGATGATTAAATTTTAATGTTCACTGTTGAATTTCCATGGATTTTGATTTGATGATATTGTGAAATTTTTATGAACATGTGCAACACATATGCATGGATTTCATTATGTGATAAGTTAGAAAATTGTTATTTGTCTCACTTTTGAATATATTTGTGATGGATATATCATTATATACTAAGTAGTTTAATTGGGAATTCAAATAAATTAGTCAATGAATTTTATTAATAAGATATTATTGAGAGTGGAACACTATAATGGAAATGATGGAATGGGGAGTGAACGCAATAATATATGATAACATTATTAGTGGTACCTGAATATTGATACAACATTCTTTACATATTTGTATAACAAAAAATTCTTTATTATACTTATGATATGTCATCATGGCTCTTGATTTATTATTGATTATTTGTCACTCTTATGTCTTATTTCTATTATTGATAAAAATTTATAAAATTTTATAGAATATGATATATTAATTGATTGGTATGATTTTTATGTTGTTAAGATGATTTTATCATAAAAATATTCCTATATAATGATGATTTAAAATTATATATTATGTTTACCCATACTAAGAATCTAACCATACACTTTTTTATATTTACCTTCCCTTAATTATTGAGAATGTTATTATGTACCTTATGTGTTATATGGTTTTTATTTAAAATGAAATTAGTGGGTAATTATCCAGATCATTTAGGTACTAGATTTATATGATTCTATGTTTTCAAATATAGTAAAAATTCATGGATAATTCATGGATCATAATTTTATGTAATGACTTTTAATGTATTAGTATATAATATTTAATTATGAAAACCTTGGTTTTTCATATTTGATATCAGAGAAAGATTTAGTTAATTGTGGGAACAAGGATGAGAAAAATTAGTGAAATATATTTGCGTTATCCTATGAATTGGATAAAATATGATGTAATGGTTAATTATTGATTATTTTTTCCTAAAAAAACATCCAATTATGGATACTATATGGGTATATAGTTTTGTTGAAGATACATCTAGGGGAAGTAACTATTAAAAGAGTTCATCATGTATATGCCACATATCATTATGATGCATGACTAAGGGGCCCTTACATTGCCTATAGTTTGGAATTACCTGATGATATTCATATGTTTCCTAAGATTTTATTTATAAACCATTAGAAATTATTTTCTTAGTGATGACCCTGTATAATCTAGTGTAAACATATTTTTTCATAATTTGAGAAATGTAATAATGATTTAGACAACCGATGAATGATATTTCATGATTAGATAGTATAAATAAGGATTCATGATTGTTAATAAACCATCTTCGATTTTATATGGAATTTAATATATAATTATTATGTTATGTTTTTGAAAGTTACCCACAAATATTCATGTATAATTTTTTTTGGGATTTTATCATGTGAATTCATTTATATCAATAATTATATCTAGGAATGTTATTTTATATCTTCATGTATTAATTGTTTAATTTTTTATTAAAAACAAACAATGGAATGATGAGTGAATAAAAATTACATGATTCTACCCCAATTAATATTTTGGGGAATAATAATGCTAAAAATAGTTTTTCCCTATTTTGGTTAAATTTGATATTATTTATAGTAGACGAGATATATATAAATATAGCATATATAAATGGTTGTTTTAAGGATGTTAAATTTTATAATCTGAACCAATATATTATTTTTTACTTGTGGGATGATAAATATAAACATTCAAGGGAAATTACCTTCATTTCATGGGTCTTGATTCTGATTCTAATAGGATATTTGTCTTAGATGGTTTAGGGATAACACATCATCAAGGAAATACTTATTATATGGGTGATTTTTGATGTAATTATGAGATGGATGCATAGTCATCCCCAGTAATCATGAAGATAATTTTTCAATATAAATCCTACATGATGTTAAAAATATTTCAAAGAATCTATATTGAATTTTGCTAATTCAATTACATTATTTGAAGAAGAAACTCATGGAAAATATTTATAAATGATTTGTTCAGCAGATTCATTGACTATGGGGGCGAAACTATGTTTTTTATAAAGAAAAAATATGGACTATTGTGATTATATATTGTATATCGATAGCAAAAAATGATCATGTTCAAAAATAAGGATCTTATTCACTTTATAGAGTATTATTTCATCCAATTATGACCATATAATAATTTTGTGAAGATTGTTAATTGGCCTAGATTCTACCATTAATGTTTTAAAATTGATTTCATTACTATGATAGGATTATGATCAAGATATGGACACAGGGTATTTGTGGTGATTCTATTTAACATTACCAATAATAACAATCTAAATTGAATTACTTAATAAATGAATTATATATTACCTTGATCAGTTCGTCATAATTTTTATAGATTATTTTTGTATATATTTCATGAAAAAGTAAGACATTTAATATGTCTTAAGGAATGTCATTATAACCGATGAGTATTATATTATGTATTGAGAATATTACATGAGATTATATTTTCAATATAATGTTCCATTATTTGAATATATAATGTTACATGATGGTATATTGGGGGATCCATCAACGATGGAAGTAATTGATCATTAGTGTAGACCATACACCAAGGATGATATCCTTAGAGTCCATGGAATAGTTGTATATTTCGATATTTTGTGAAGGATTTATCATTAATATCTAATCCACTAACCATTTTATATATGAATAGAGTATAGATCCTTTGGAATAATAAATGTGAAAACAATATCAAACTAAAGAGAAATATTGTTATCTACTTAATGATCATACTACCCATATATGGGGAATGGATTTTGATTTATAGTGAGGCATTGAAGAATGGTTTAGGATTTTTTTCTTGTATAATGATATGGTGATAGCTTATGATCATCCTTATTATTGATTCATGAGAGACACTACCTTATACATTATTAGTAGATAAGAGCTGTTATATATTAATTTATGACATGAGGGAATTATCAATACCAATAGTGATGTGACATATATATTCTTAATAAAATAAAAAAAGATATGTTCATGAATATTACTTGACTAAGTAGAAGAGAATATTGTTTGAGATGATTAATTATTATGAATTCATAATTCATTACCTCCATAGGAATGTGAAGTAGTGGGATAATTATTTGAGTCTAAAGGATTAATCAAGATTATCAATTAATGTGGAACATGATCGATTCAATATTTTCTTGTTTTAAAATGATGAATATAAAAAAAAATTAAAGGATGGGGATAAATAGTATCTTTATCATATTAGTGTTCTATTATGTATCCATGGGATGAATAAATATAAACATAAGTAAAAAGTGGAGATAAAATATCATGTTATAAATGTTTTTGAGTTCATCATTTAATGAGTAGAAATGATAAGTATCACGAACCATGTATGAGTCATGCTAATACTATAATTAAAGAATGAACTATTTAATGAATTTCATATATCATCATTCAATATTTGTCCATGAAGTATGAATATATATTTGGATATGAATGAGTATAATTTGTAGGATAACTAGAGTAATATTGTGGAGTATGTATCTCAGTGCTCCATACTACAGAAAATTTAGGTATGGAGATATAATCCTAGAAGAATATTAAAATGACAACATATTGAAGAATGAAAATTGAAAAAAAAACACCACGGATTTTTTCATTGGAATCCCCAAATTATTTAATTGACTCAATTCACTTTTGAATATAGTCGATCATCACACACTATCTACACAATTAATTGATATTATAGAATATTTCTCCCTTAATAGTCTTTCTAGAATATTCATTAATTATTTGGTTCAGTTTCGGTGTGTAAAACAATCTATTTTATCTATTTTGTATTTGATGATTACCAAAAACTTATTGAAGATTCATTAATAATATCTAAATATTGAGAATGGTTTATGAATTTAATATTATCCTTATATTGAATTAAAATATGTGTGGACCATTCAAACAATGATGGATATATTGTGTTCATATATTAAATATTTGAATGATTATTGTAATATAAAATTTCTCTAGTTGTGTTTCCATACTTGAATATCATTCACTTGAAAAATTGGTTGGATCATGAAGAATCCATATATTGAATAGTGTGTAAAATTCATATATACTGGGATGAATTTTGAGATATAAGATTTTTTGGAATTTAATATAGATGAGGGAATGGATCATAATGTTTGATCCATTTAGTTGCATATTTGGGAATCTTAGAGTAGAAAAATAATATTGCTTAAATTTTTTAGTGAGAACTGAAATTCAATGCTGGTATGATAGTTTTATTAAATATACACAACGGAATAAGTTTAAGATTACCATAATTAGGGGAATTATGAACCTTGAGACAATTGGTAATTTCTATATTTCTGATCAATTTGGGACTGTTTCATAAGACATGGCACTCCCACTAAACCATTATCACTTTTTGGATGTATTCCATGTATTTTTTCTTTGTAAGTACATACATGATCCTTAATATATAATGAAATAAATTTTTATACATCCATATCATGGCATTTTAATGAATAATAAATGGTATAAATATTGGATCATAGAGACAATGTTAAATGGGAGAAGACTGCTCGTATTGTAAAAGTTATTTTGGGTGAATCAATAATTATAAAACTTACAAGGGTACCTAATAAAATATTTAATCATAGATATCCTGAGTTCATTAAATCATATTTATTTAAAAAAAGTTAAAATTCATTTTATGTAGGTTAAAATGTAATAAATCATGATTTTATGTGTATTTCATTTGAAATAAACATGATTAATTAAATATATTTATTTACACACTACAATTTTTATATATGAACATTGATATAGTAAAAAATACCAACCCATATATTAAATTGTAATATATGAATATTAATATCCAAATAATTCAATTATTGTATAAAAATTGTAAATAATTAATTTCTTTGACTAATTGAAAATAATTATTTTCCAATTTTCATTACAATTATATTACACTTCAAAAATATGTTTTGTTTATAGAAGGATTTTATTACATTTTGTGTACATGAAAATAATTAATAATATATACAATATATTTAAATTTTAGTTTTAAATATGAAAAAATTAATTAACTAATATATTATAATATGGTGATTTTTTTACTATTTATAAATTTATTCATTTTTCATTTAATAGTGATTAAAGTAGATTTCTGTCAAAAAAACCTTTTAATTTCAAGTAACATATCCAATATGTTTTGAATTTTATATTAAATAATCCTCAACCTACTATAATTTAATATTAACTATCGAATTATAGTTTAATTATTAATTGGATTTATTTTGTTTTATGTTTGTTTTTAGGATAAAAAACACAATTGTCAAGAAAACATTTTTTATACAAATATTTTATTTCTGTAATTATAAATTATGTAAATATATATTTGTTAATTTTATAAAATTAATTCAATGACTATATATTCATTCTATATTTTAAGCACTCATTTTATGGTTTTTACCATGAAACGAATGTATGAAAATGAAATTGATTACATAAATATTTAATTCTCTAAAATGGGTTATAATTTATGTGAGTGAACTTATTAAAAAATAAAATTTTAAACTTATATAAATTAAATCAAAATATTTTATTTCATATTTTCTATCATAATAATTAAAATAATATCATATGGTGAACTAGATTTTAGTTCACAGTTTATAGTAAAATTACTGACAAAAATTACTGGGGAAAAATTTGAAATAGGTTTTCTTGGGGTTTAAACCAAAATTAAAGGTATGATTCCTCCCATATAATATAAAATTATATTGATTGATGATATTTGAACCTAAAATTATGCTCATTATTTTTTTCAATTGTTGATATTCAATAATGAAATTGACATTATTCTATTGAAATATTTTATAAAAAACCATTTTTTCTTTCCCCTCACATATAAAAGGAAACCAAACCATCTCTTTTAATAAAACCATTTAGGCATTCTATATCATAATTGATGTATAATTAAACCTTAATTTATTCATTCCCTTTACCCAAGTTTTTTTCTTGGAGAAATACTTCAACGATTATGGTGTAATTGTAATGAGGTCTCACAAAGAAGAGTTATAGTTATTATACAAGCACTTCATATTATCATTTATCTTATAACTCAATAAATTTAATATTTACAAACCAAAATTATGAGTCTAATATAAAAATAAAAATAATTTTTATTATTATAGTGGATCTCCCATTTCCGTCCCATATCCTTCTATTGGTAAATGTGTAACACCCCGAGATTTTATATAAAATATTCTTAATTTCAATAATGTCTTCTGTTGTACGCTACACCAAAAGGAGATTTGACAACACACATCCTTGAATTCCCTTTCATTACACGCAATCACGACCTTCCTCGATAGTGTGTGTAATACGCAATACCGAGTTTCATTAAACAACGATATGCTATTAAAATATTATTAAAACTAGCCGTTATGAATAGTAATAACAACTTTTTGAAATTTTGTAAATTTTATTTTTCAAAATGGACTTCATTTTTGGATTCAGAATATCGAAATTGGCTTAGGGTGAAATTTTGGTACTTTTCGGATACCTTTCATATTCTGATGAATAGTGAAAATTACTAAATTTTAATTAAAAACAACTTCTTTAATCGAAATAATTAATAGTGATAAATAATTAATTTGAGTGTTTTTAAAGTATATTTAGAATATATTTTTCCAATTTAATACAATGTTGTTCATTGATTGTAATTTCACATTTAAACCAGACATAAACAAGTGTCAATCTTTTGATAGTTATTATCTTTTAAAAACACGCTATTTGTTTTGACGACGAGAATTAATTTTTAAATTAGTTAATGTAACTGATATGTTTTTAATTTTGTAAAATAAACATCATTTTTGAATTCATAATATCAAATATATCTTTTGCCTAATTTTTGGTATTTTTCTAGAAACTTTCATTTTTTGATGAATAGTGAAACCAGTATGTGGTAGTTAAAAAAACTGAATTTTTCATAAAACTTAATTTTACCGCTTCTATGAGAATAATTTCGAAACTCCGAGAGACACAGTTAATATCAAGGACTAAAATGTGGTTCAATGAGATGAACATAATTTTTGGTGAATAGAATCTTTTTACTTTTTTTTACCACGGTTAAAAGTAAATAGGGTAGTTAAGGGTAAAAATGATATTATTATAACCCTAAAACATGTCCTAATTCTATTTAATATGTTTAATTAGACCAAAAACAACCTTAGGAATAAAATATTACCATTTAGGACCACTTGGATTAGATTAGGACATTTATTATTAATTTATTTAAAGAAGGGTTAAAATAGTTAAAATCAAAGTTTACTAAGTACATAATTTTTAATATAGGGTTATACACAAGATGAATTCGACTATAAATATTAATTAGAAAGATAAAAAGATTTCCTACATAATGGTATTTTATTTGTAATTTTTAGACTTTAAATTATTTAATTTATTTATGACACAACGATGATGCAGTAATTATCTTATTAATGAAATATTCACCTAATTGATGTTATAAATACCAAAATAATTGTAATTAGAGACTTTTTATGAATTCCAATAATTTTCTAGGTTAATATGACATGTTATTATTTATTTAATTAATGTTTTTAGAATTAATAATTCTTTTATGAGTTTCACAAAAATCAATTACTAAATAGTGTCAAAATTGACCTAAACTAGTTTTTAAAACAAATATTATATTATTAATTGTTATTTTATTTTTAAAAATCTATGGTTCGGCCAAATGACTTAGATAAGGTTATATATATTTATAATAAACAAATTGGGGTTCGTTTGGCTTGTTATAGTAAGTTAATTAACCTTATTTTGTAAGAACACAAAAAGACAAGGTAAAAGTAAAATTAACTAACTTAATGTAAAATGTAAATGATAATGTTAAAAGAGGAACCTAAACTTGTCTAAATTCTATTTTATGAGAGGATTAAGACCCATCCCCACCTTAGATTCTAAATAAATCCATTTGGAGCTATTTAAAAGAGAATTTGGCTTTATAATAAAATAATATTTTTAGTTATTCCAAAGGTTCCCCTCTCCTCCATTATAAAAGGGAACCTCCTCCCTCTCTTCCTCACACCACTTTGAGACTTCAAGATTGGCCAAACCCTGCCAAATTCTCTTCTCCACTTCCCTAGAAACATCTTAGAGGTCCTGGTATTCTTCAATGGCCAATTTTAGTTCTCTAAGTGGAGTACTCAAAGAGGAGCTTCAAAGAAGGGGTAATGTCTGTTACCGATTCATTCAACTTTATTTCTTCTTCCACTTCTTCTAATTCTTAGGTTGTTTCATTATTAATTAATAACATCAGTATCACTCATATAATGATACGTTATTATAAGTATGAATCAACCCTATTTCACCATCTATCCATCCAACGGAAAACAAAATCACCGCGCGTGCGTACGTACGGAATACCGTCTTCACTATAACGACCCATACATTACATAAATAATCATAGAGAATCATTTATTATTAGTCAAGACTCATGGATAAGAATATCTTAGTGGACAAAGTCCCTTTCTTAACCGAGTTCACTCCTCGTTTCAGTCCTACTTCACTGAATCGGTTTAACCTTCCATTCCAACCATGTCTATCTCATGAGATATAAAATCTTTACCCAATTCATTGGAGGGAGATATTGGTCACACCCATATCATAATGATACCATTATTATGTGTGCCACAAAATCATAAACCATACATCATAGCATAACCCATGTAATAAAAATGGGATTCTTAAACAACATGACATCATAAAACAATTCAAATAAGATAAAGGAATTCATAAAAATATTTCCATCACAAAATAATCAAATAAATGTAATAATAGGGATAAAAACATGACCCTATATTATCTTAGATGGAAAATAATTTTGATAAAACAGTTGAATTCCATTCTTGAGGAAAATATCCTTTCTACTTCAAAAACATTTTTCTTTCTTAGCATGTCATATAATTTTGAACTAAAATAAGTTGATTAAAAATAAACTTGAAAACTTGTAAAGGAATATTCATAGAAATAATGTTCTAAAAATCCATTCATGTTGTATAAGTTAAAAAAACATTCTTCTCATACTTTTTTCAGAAAAGTCAAAAAGTACCTCGTACGAAAAATGACAAAAGATTCATTTCATATCTTTTACTAAAAACTCACCGAAGGGTAAAATTGGATTTAAACAATTGTAGGTGGATGGAAATAATATTACATATTTAGGAAACATGGATGTGGATGATAAAATACACCCCAGTAAATACCAATGTATAAACAATCTCAGATAAAAATGAGATTGTGATATTTCCCTTACCTTAGGTCCGATATGCTTTGTACATGTCCGAACCTCCTGTATAATGATTTAAATAATGTTATTGACTTATTCCATAATCATAATTATTTTTATGATATCATATATGGTCATATTCGTAGCTTCTTATTAGTAATATTTCATTACTACATGTTATTCGGGTGTTTATTACTTTTTGTTCTTATGCGTGTCTTGTCAAATAAATTCTTATTTTTCTTTTTAGTTTATAAGTAACTCATTTATATAATGGTATTAGTGTAATATATATCATATTTATTCACTCAATTCATTTATGTAATCATTATGCAATGAAAATCATGTAGAACGAGTCGCATCACATCGTTGAGACGGTATTCCGTACGTACGCACGAGCGATGATATCGTTCCCATGATCGTGTAATTGTATTGGAGTGTATGTATACTATTTAAGAATAAATATAACATTACAATAGTCATATATAGTCATTTTTTACACCATTATACCCATCCAAGTAAGGTGGTGGTGGAAAATAGATTACACCACGGCGTGGAGACGGTATTCTGTACGTACGCACGTGCGGTGATTTCGTTTTCCATAGGATGGATAGATGTTGAAATAGGATTGTTTCATACATATAATAACATATAATTATATTATTGATACTTATTTTATTACTTCATAATAAAACAACTAAATAAGAAGATGTTGAAGAAGAAAGAATTTGGAAAGGATCGGTAATGGATATTACCTCTTTTTGACGCGCCTCTTCTAAACCTCCTCTTAGGGCACTAGGGTTGGTATTTGAAGAAGACCAAAACCTCTATGATGATTCTTGGTAATTGGGGAAGTGAAATGGTCAGGGTTTGGCCGAGCATGATGGCTCAAATTGGTGTGAGGAGAAGAGGGAGGAGGTCCCCTTTTTATAAGGGAGGAGAGGGGCACCTTTGGAAATATAAGAAATATTAGCTTATATTAAATCCCAACCCCACATAAAAACATCCAAAATGACTCATATCCTAAGATTAGATGTTATCGGGTTGTAATATCATCAACCAATAAAATTTATACATGTTAGGAATTTATTTTAGACATTACCAACTTGATTTATCCTTATTTATCAATTTTATTTTATTTGTGGTAATAATATTCTAAATTTTAAATTATTATTAATAATTACATATGTGTTGTGAATTTTCCATAATTTGACACTTTATGAAATTTTAGATCATATAAATTTTAATTTATAATTTCTAAATTTTTTTGTGATTTTTAAACAATTTTATAATATGTTATTTTTATAAAATAACAATAGTATCAATTTTGACACTATTCATTTATTTGAATTTAAATATAATATATACAGAAGATATATTCTAACAAAATGATTTAATAGATTAATAAAATTTCATATGTATCTAGAAAATTAGTGGAGAACATTAAATTGTGCATATAATTATTATTTTAATATTTTAAAACCATTTATTTGATATTTTAATTAATAAAATAATTTCAACATCACTATTGTGTAATATTAATGATAATTATTTAATATTTAAAAATTCTAAATAAATTTCTATGATGTAGATAACTGTATTAGCTTTCTGGAGACTATTCATGTTCGAAGTTTCATTAAGTTTATCACCACATTAATATTATTCTACTTATAAGATTTAAGAAAGTGACATGTTGTCACATTCTTTGGTTTTAATAATAATTAAATTATTTTCATGGCCAAAAGTCTATTAAATTAATCTAATCCGACCCTTAGGTGATATGGGTCGAATTTTAGTCATCCAATAGGATTTTGGCAGGTGTTAGGGTAATTTTATAATCTTATATTTACCCTTAATTACCCGATTTACCTTCAACTATAGTAAATAAAATTTCCGTAGTTACTATTCATAATGGCCAAAAATAAAAAGTAGCCTATTAACATAATTTGGACCCACTGATTCTGAATATGGAATCCATTTTTCAAAATTCAAAACATATAAGTTGCAGTAATTAATTTAAAATAAATCTCGTTGTTAAGAAAACGGGTTTTAGAAGTTAAAACATTGCCAAAGATTGAAATGTTTTTACCTATGAATTCAATGTGAAATTAATGCTAATGACATAAATTATATTAAATGCTAAAAATATATTCTATCTATACCTTAAAATGAATTTCGCCCTCGAAATTCGTTACTTTGTAACAAACAGATGAGGATACCTCTCCCTCATCATATCCCCAAGCTCCCATGTAGCTTCTTCTAATTGGTGGTTCCTCCATAAAACTTTCACCCAGCGAGTGGTCTTGTTTCACTAGAATTTTTCACAACGATCCAGAATCTCTATCGGTTGTTCTTCATAAGATAGATCTTGCTCCAGCGGTACAACTTCTGAGCTGAGTACATGTGAAGGATCAGGTATGTACTTTCTCAGGAGAGATACATGGAACACATCGTGAACTTGAGAGAGATTCGTTGGAAGCGCCAATCGGTAAGATACCTTCCCAACACGATCTAGTATTTCGAAAGGACTGATATATCTAGGGCACAACTTCCCCTTCTTTCCAAATCTCATGAACCTCTTCTAGGGAGATATTCGTAAGAACACTTTATCACCCACTTCAAACTCTAGGTATTTTCTTCGGTTATCAGCATAACTTTTCTATCGACTCTGAGATGCTATTATGTGTTGTTGAATAGATCAGACCTTTTCTACCATCTCATCAACAATATCAGTTCCTAGTAGCTTTCTTTCCCCAACTTTATCCCATCAAGTTGGAGTCCTGCATTTCTTTCAATAGAGAGCTTCATAAGGAGCCATCTGAATACTGGAGTGAAAGCTATTATTATATGAAAATTCCACCAAAGGTAGGTGTTGATCCCAAACACATTTGAAATTAATAGATCAAGCTCTCAAAATATCTTCTAGAGTTTTAATTGTTCTCTAAGACTGACCGTCTGTCTGAGGATGATAAGCAGTGCTGAAACTCAACTCGGTATCCAGAGTATACTGAAGACTTCGCCAAAAATTTGAGGTAAACCTCGGATCCCGATTTGATATAATAGAAAGTGGTACTCCATGCAATCTTACCACTTCCTTCACATATATCCTGGAAATCTGATCTAGGGAGAAATCCTCTCTAATAGCGATGATGTGTGCAGACATTGTAAGACGATCAACTATGACCCAGATAGCATTATTTCCTTTGCATGTTTTAGGAAGTCCTATGACAAAGTCCATAGTGATGTTTTCCCATTTCCATTTGGGTTTGGGTGATGGTTGTAACATCCCATTAGACTTATGTCTCTCAGCTTTAACTTGCTGACAAACCAAGCATCGAGAGACATATTCAGCAACATCTCTTTTCATGCCATCCCACCAGAAGTACTCTTTCAGGTCCCTATACATCTTCGTGCTTCTAGGATGAATAGAGAATGAAGAACTATGAGCCTCATCCAGCAGCTCCTTCTTTAATTCGGGGATGGGAGGAACACAAACCCGATTCCTAAACTTTATTATTCCATCACAATCAAGGTTGAATTCCGGAACATTTCTCACCTTCTTTTGTAACACAACATCTTCTTTCTATGCCTCTTTAATCATCACATGTATAGATGGTTGAACATTCATTTGAGAAAGATATGATTTTTAACCTTTCATTATAATTCCAATATCCATCCTTTGTAAATCCATAAATATTGGTTCTTTTTTGATCCTCATCATGGATAAACTGGCATGGTCTTGTCGACTTAATGCACCTGCCACCTTGTTTTCTTTCCCAGGGTGGTAATGAATTGAGCAGTCGTAATCCTTAGTCAGCTCCAACCATCTTCTTTGGCTCATATTCAGCTCCTTTTGTGTGAAAATATAATTTAAACTTTTATGATCAGTATAAATATAACACAATTCACCATAAAGGTAATGCCTCCAAATCTTTAATGCAATGATTACCACAACTAACTCCAAATCATGAGTTGGGTAATTTTGCTCATGTATTTTCAACTGTCGTGAGGCATAAGCTATCACCATATCATTTTTCATAGGAACACACCCCAAAACCTTCTTGGATGAATCACTATAGATCACAAACCTTTCTCCACTACAAGGCAGTGTGAGCACAGGTGCACTGGATAACCTTCTTTTCAACTCCTTGAAATTCTCTTCTCATTCCTCAATCCAAACAAACATAACTCCATTCCGAGTCAACTTGGTGAGTGGATTAGATAATCGTGAAAAATATTTCACAAAACATCGATAATATCCATCCAAACCAAGAAAACTTCGGATCTCAGTCACTGTTGTTGGTCTCGACCATCTTTTGATAACCTCTATTTTTGCTGGATCCACAGATATCCCCTCTCTTGAGATTATATTACCCAATAAATGAAACTCTATGAAGCCAAAATTCACACTTGGTAAATTTGGCATAAAGCTTCTCCTTTCTCAGGGTCTTCAATATAATTCTCTAGTGATATTCATGTTCTTCCTTGCTCTTTGAATATACAAGAATATCGTCTATAAAGACTACCACAAACTGATCAAGATAGTCTCTAAAGACTCTATTCATCAGATCCATGAAGATAGTAGGGCCATTAGTAAGACCAAATGGAATCACTATAAATTCGTAGTGTCCATACCTTATACAGAAAGCCGTCTTTGGTATATCCTCCCTTTTGACCCTTAATTGGTGATACCCTGAACGAAGATCAATCTTGGAAAAGTATTGAGCTCCTCGTAGTTGGTCAAATAAGTCATCAATTCCTAGGAGAGGATATTTGTTCTTGATAGTGATCTTGTTAAATTATAGATAATCAGTGCAGAGTATCATTGATCCATCTTTCTTCTTAACAAACAGAACAGGTGCTCCCCAAGGTGACGCACTAGGGCGTATGAACCCCTTATCAAGATTCTCTTGGAGTTTCTTCTTCAATTCCTGCAACTCAATTGGGGCCATTCTATAAGGTGTCTTTGAAATAGGAAAAGCACCTGGTACGAGTTCTATTGAAAAATCCTCTTCACAATTTGGTGGGAGACCTGGAAATTCCTCCGGAAATACATCATCAAACTCACGTACAATGGGAATATTATTAATCATGAGTTTCTCACCAACCATTTGAGATAAATAACCTTCCTTTAGTGGAATCAATACCCATAAAATGGATGAAATTTCCACTAGAAGGTTATGTCATCCTTGCATCGATAGACGATCATAGATTGATCTGGAATATGAAATGTGACTTCCCTTCTTTGGAAATTGATATGAGCTCCATGTAGAGAAAGCCAATCCATGCCAAGAATCACATCAAATTTTACTATAGGAAGGATCACAAGATTTACAGGAAGCACTTTCCCACAAACTTCAATCGGAGAATAATTATAAACTTTTGATGCAACTGTTGTTCCATTAGGTGTTGTCACAGCTAACTCAACATCTAATTGTTGAGGTAATACGGTGATACCCTTAGAAAATTCTTCAGAAATAAAAGAGTGGGTGGATCCAGAATCAAATAAAAGATTTTCTACTTTAGAGTGGATGGTAGTTGTACCTTTCACCACATCGTTATCATACTCCACATCACTGATAGAAATTGCATGTGACTTTCCTTTTTCTTTAGCCTTAAAAGTTTGTTAACGTCGACCATCATCATCAACCCATGGATTTGGGCATTGATTGGCATAATGCCCCATATCCTTGCACTTGAAACATTGAAGTTTAGTAGGTTCCTTCTGTGTGTACCTTCCTTTGTTTGCATCATTATACATCTTCTTGCAATCATTGCGGCATTCAAATGCCCGATGACCTTCCTTTCCACATTTGAAACATTTACTTGTCCCTTTAAGACAACTCCCTCCATGTTTCTTTCAACACTTTGAGCATAAGGGAAAACTCATCTTCTTTTCAGTGTGTTCTTTAGATTTTCCTTTGAATTCCATTTTCCTCTTCTTATCAAACCCATATGACTGATGGGTTACTCCAATCTCCATCTCTACTTTGAGAGCACATCGAACGATTTCCTCGTAGCTATTGATGTCCCTTATGGCTAACGCCCTTCGAAGACTTGGTTTTAAGCCACTAAAGAATCGATCGATCTTACTCTCAGGTTGGATAAGAATACCAGAAGCGTACCTTGCAAGTCATGTAAAATTTTCTTCATAAGTACCAACAGATTCATCATCCTTTTTCTTCAGTTCAAGAAACTCTTTCTCCATATTTTTTTGGAGAATATGAAGGAAGTAATAATTGAAAAAATATGTTCTTGAACTCATCCCATTCCATGGACTCAATTCCATCCCTTTTCCTCGTATTCTTAATAAGATTACACCATTGATCAGCATATCCTTCCAAACGATACACTTCTAGGATGACTTTATCATGTTCAGGACATTGAAGAACTGAAAATATATTTTCAGTAGTACTAATCCATTCTTCAGCAACTAATGGATCAGTAGACCCACTGAAAGACGGTGGGTGCTGCCTCATGAAGGATTAAACAGAATGTTTCTCCTTTCTTTTCTCGTTTGGAAGTCCTTCATGATTTATAGCTTGGGAAAGTTGTGTGAGCATGGCTACAAGATTTTTCATTCCAGCTCCAATAACGTTTGGTTTCTCAGGGGGACAATCATTGCATTGCCCGTCACATTCTGCATTAACACGATTCCTTTGGGTTCTAGCCATTGACTAAAACCAAGAAGAATAGTGTGAGCAACACTAATTATAATAGGAAAAACACATATTCAAGAATAAAATTTCACACTTAAGGTCTTATCATAGGTTGTTCATGGAAATTTATAAAACACTAAGATTTTGTTCTATTCTTAGACTTATACTTGGGATTCTTACTAAGGATTTCACATCCTAGTTTCCAAAGGTTGATTATACCTTTACTCTAATACCAAATATAACAACCCATACTTTACATAAATTGTTAATACTTAAAAATTGAAGCATACTTATTACAACATATAAAAAAACCATGGAATGGACCGTATAGGTATAGTTTCTTTAGAAACTGGAAAACATAAACAACTAGTTCATAAAGCGTCTACACTGTCTCCCATTTATTTCATCATATCTATAGTACCATCTGGCAGATCTTACTTAATAACAATCTTCCTGACCTGGGGAAGGAAAACATACAAAAGGGTGAGGTCAAATGCTCAGTAAGGGTAAACAAAAGAAATATCAATCACATCATATTCATAAGAACATAACTTTTCTAAATCTTAACTTGCAAAAGAGATCATAATTTCATAATATGGGATAAATCATAGTAGTGAAATGTAATCACAATAATCATAACATAAAACATGAAGCTTTGTGGAATACACACATAATCATAGAGAATCATTTCTTATTAGTCAAGAATCATGGCCAAGACTATCATTGTGGACAAAGTCCATTTCGGAACCGAGTTCACTCCTCGTTTCAGTCCTGTTTCACTGAACCAGTTTAACCTGCCATTCAAGCCATGTCTATCTCATGAGATATAAAATCTTTACCCAATGCATTGGAGGGAGATACAGGTTCCACCCATCTCATAATTATACCATTATTATGTGTTCCACAAAATCATAAACCATACATCATAGCATAACCCATGTAATAAAAATGGGATTCATAAACAACATGGCATCATAAAAAAATTCATATAAGATAAAGGAATTCATAAAAATAATTCCAACACAACATAATAAAATAAATGTAAAAATAGGGATATAAACATGACCCTATATTATCTTAGATGGAAAATAATTTTGATAAAGCAGTTTAATTCCATTCTTGAGGAAAATATCCTTTCTACTTCAAAAACATTTTTCTTTCTTCACATTTCATATAATTTTGAACTAAAAGAAGTTGATTAAAAATAAACTTGAAAACTTGTAAAGGAAGATTCATAAAAATAATGTTCTAAAAATCTATTCATGTCGTATAAGTTAAAAAAACATTCTTCTCATACTTTTGTCAGAAAAGTCAAAAAGCACCTCGTACGAAAAATGACAAAAGATTCCTTTCATATATTTTACTAAAAACTCACTGAAGGGTAAAATTGGATTTAAAAAATTGTAGGTGGATGGAAATAATATTACATATTGAGGAAACATGGATGTGGATGATAAAATACACCCCAGTAAATACCAAAGTATAAACAATCTCGGATAAAAATGAGATTGTGATATTTCCCTTACCTTAGGTCCGATATGCATTGTACGTTTCTGAACCTCCTGTATAATGATTTAAATAATGTTATTGACTTATTCTAGAATCAAACTTATTTTTATGATATAATATATGGTCATATTCTTAGCTTCTTATTAGTAATATTTCATTACTACTTGTTATTCGGGTGTTTATTACTTTTTGTTCTTATGCGTGTCTTGTCAAATAAATTCTTATTTTTCTTTTTAGTTCATAAATACCTCATTTAAAGAATGGTATTAGTGTAATATATATCATATTTATTCACTCAATTCATTTATGTAATAATTATGCAATGAAAATCATGTATAACGAGTCGCATCACATCGTGGAGACGGCATTCCGTACGTACGCACGAGCGATGATATCGTTCCCATGATCGTGGAATTGTATTGGAGTGTATGTATACTATTTCAGAATCAATATCACATTAAAATAGTCATATATAGTCATTATTTACACCATTATACCCATCCAAGTAAGGTGGTGGTGGAAAATAGATTACACCACAGCATGGAGACGGTATTCCATACGTACGCACGCGTGGTGATTTCGTTTTCCATAGGATGGATAGATGTTTAAATAGGGTTGTTTCATAATTTTAATAAAAAATCAGTATATGAGTGATACTGATGTTATAACTTCATAATGAAACAACTAAATCAGAAGATGTTGAAGAAGAAAGAATTTGGAAAGGATCGGTAATGGATATTGCCTCTTTTTGACGTGCCTCTTCCTAACCTCCTCTTAGGGCACTAGGGTTGGTCTTTGAAGAAGCCCAGAACCTCTAGGATGATTATAAGGAAGTGGGGAAGTGAAATGGTCAGGGTTTGGCCGAGCTTGAAGGCTCAAATTGGTGTGATGAGGAGAGGGAGGAGGTTCCCTTTTATAAGGGAAGAGAGGGGTACCTTTGGAAATATAAGAAATATTAGTTTATATTAAATCCCAACCCCCCATAAAAACATCCAAAATGACTCATATCCTAAGATTAGATGAGATAGGGTTGTAATATCATCAAACAATAAAATTTAGAGATGTTAGGAATTTATTTTAAACATTACCAACTTGATTAATCCTTATTTATCAATTTTATTTTATTTGTGGTAATAATATTCTAAATTTTAAATTATTATTAATAATTACATATGTGTTGTGAATTTTCCATAATTTGACACTTTATGAAATTTTCGATCATATAAATTATAATTTATAATTTTTAAATATTTTTGCGATTTTTAAACAATTTTATAATATGTTATTTTTATAAAATAACAATAGTGTCAATTTTGACACTATTCATTTATTTGAATTTAAATAAAATATATACTGAGGATATGTTCAAAATAAAAGATTTAATAGATTAATAAAATGTCATATGTATCTAGAAAATTAGTGGAGCACATTAAATAGTGCATATAATAATTATTTTAATATTTTAAAACCAATTATTTGATATTTTATTTAATAAAATAATTTCAACATCACTATTGTGTCATAATTAATGATAATTATTTAATCCCTAAAAATTATAAATAAATTCCTATGATGTATATAATTGTATTATCTTTCTGGATAATATTCATGTTCAAAGTTTTATTATGTTTATCAACAAATTAAAATTATTATACTTATAAGATTTAAGAAAGTGGCATGTTGTCACATTCTTTGGTTTTAATAATAATTAAATTATTTTCATGGAAAAAACTCTATTAAATGAATCTAATCAAAACCTTAGGTGATATGGGTCGACTTTTAGTCATCTAATAGGATTTTTTCAGGTGTTAGGGTAATTTTATAATCTTATATTTACCCTTAATTACCCGATTTACCTTCAACTATGGTAAATAAAATTTACCGTAGTTACTATTCATAATTCCCATAAATAAAAAGTAGGCTATTAACATAATTTGGACCCACTGATTCTGAATATGGAATCCATTTTTCAAAATTAAAAACATATAAGTTTCAGTAGTTAATTAAAAATATATCTCGTTGTTAAAAAAATGGGTTTTAGAAGTTAAAACATTGCCAAAGATTGAAATGATTTTACCTATGAATTGAATGTGAAATTAATGGTAATGACATAAATTATATTAAATGGTAAAAATATATTCTATCTATACTTTAAAAACATTCAATATTATAATTTAACCATATAAATTATCTCAATGAAAAAAGTAGTTTTTAATTAAAAAATTAGCGTATTTTTACTATTCATCAAAATATGAAAGTTATCAGAAAAATATCAAAATTTTATCCAAAGTAAATTTTTATATGATGATTCAAAAGAAGAATTTTATTTTGTCAAATTGAACTTATAAATGTTTCAAAAACTAGATTTAATGTAGGTGCGCCATCAAAAGGCCGCAAAACTGCATTTTTTTATAAATACTTATTTTACCCAAAAAAATTATTTTGTTCTCATACCATGTTCTATAAAATGTATAAGATGAATAATAATGTTGTAAAATTTAAAATTCAGTTAATACTATTCATAACGGCTAGTTTATAGTATTATAATAATATATCATTGTTTAGTGGAACTCAGTATTGTGTACTACACACGCTATCGAGGAAGGTCGCGATTGCGTGCAGCGAAATATTCCTTTGATGATTTATATAACATAAAAACAAAATATTTCTCATAAAAGTCTCGGGTGTTACATCCACGACGTGGTGTGATCTATTTTCCACCACCACCTTATTTGGATGGGTATAATGGTGTACATAATAACTATATATGATTATTGTAAAGTGATATTGATTTTGAAATAGTATACATACACTCCAATACAATTCCATGATCATGAAAACGATATCATCGCTCGTGCATACGTATGGACTACCGTCTCCAGAACGCGATGAGATTTATTCTCCACGTTAACCATTCATGAATGATTATAAATTATATATAATAAGTAATAATGAAATATATGACATAATAATGATACTGGATTTATGTGTATATATATGTTTGTCATCTACTTAATTTCATTCAACTCAATAAGGAAACGAAAACAGCGTTCATGTGTACGTACGGCCTACCGTCTCCCTGAACGGTGTATTTCGTTCCATTTACTGATCTATTATATATATGTATATTCTGAATATATATTATATATAAATTATGTTTTATATTATGGAATTAAATAATCATGATCTATGTAATCATATGAATAATTACAAGTCAAAACACGGACGACAAATGAAACGATTTTACCCAAAACGCTCTTTAACATGGAATTTACAAAAGAACGGGTAATATAATGTCTTAAGTGAACCATATATGATATCATAACAATGAGTATGATTCTTGAACAAGTCAATGACATTATTTAAATCATTATACATGAGGTTCAGACACTTACGAAGCAAATCGGACCTAAGGTAAGGGAAATATCACAATCTCATTTTTATCCGAGATTTTTTATACTTTGGTATTTACTGGGGTGTATTTGATCATCGACATCCATGTTTCCTCAATATGTAATATTGTTTCCATCCACCTACAATTTTTTTAATCCAATTTTACCCTTCGGTGAGTTTTTAGTGAATGATATGAAAGGAATATTTTGTCGTTTTTCGTACGAGGTACTTTTTGTCTTTTCCGACAATAGTACGAGAAAACTGTTTTTTTAACTTATACGGCATGAATGGATTTTTAAAACATTATTTCCAAGAAGCTTCCTTTACAAGTTTTCAAGTTTATTTTTCATCAAATTCTTTTAGTTTAAAATTGTATGAAATGTTAAGAAAGGAAAATGTTTTTGAAGTAGAAAGGATATTTTCCTCAAGAATAGAGTTCATGTGTTTTATCAAAATTATTTTCCATCTAAGAAAATATAGGGTTCTGTTTCTATCCATATTATTACATTGATTTTATTATGTTGTGATGGAATTATTTTTATGAATTCTTTTATCTTATATGAATTGTTTTTTGATGTCATGTTGTTTAAGAATCCCATTTTATTTACATGGGTTATGAAATGATGTATGATTTATGATTTTGTGGCACACATAAAAATGGTATCATTATGAGATGGGCGGGAGCTATATCTCCCTCCAATGAATTGGGTAATGATTTTATATCTCATGAGATAGACATGGCTATAACGATAGGTTTAACCGGTTCAGTGAAACAGGACTGAAACGAGGAATGAACTCGGCTCAGAAATGGACTTTGTCCACTAAGATAGTCTTGGAAATAAGTCTTGACTAATAAGAAATGATTATCTATGATTTTGTGTGTATGCCACAAAGTTTCATGTTTTATGTTATGATTATTGGGATTACATTTCACTACTATTATTTATCCCATTTTATGATATTATGATCTCTTTTGCAGGTTATGATTTCCATAATGTTATGTTCTTATGAATATGATGTGATTGATATTTCTTTTGTTTACCCTTACTGAGAATTTGAGCTAACCCTTTTATGTTTTCTTTTCCCCAGGATATAAAGAAAGGTTTTAGGTTTAAAAATATGATCTTTATGGGAGATGTTGAAGATCTTTCACCACGATTAGAATATTATATTACGAGTTTCCAAAGACACTAAACTATTATGGTCCATGTGTGTCTGTTTTTGTTATGTACTAAGTATTCCGAAAAAGTAATGTAATGTCCATGTACGTTAAACTTCGGGTCGTTACAGTTGGTATCAGAGGAAATA
Source organism: Viscum album (assembly GCA_963277665.1). Taxonomy (NCBI): domain Eukaryota; kingdom Viridiplantae; phylum Streptophyta; class Magnoliopsida; order Santalales; family Viscaceae; genus Viscum; species Viscum album. Next base: position 1,720,931,057 of record OY728147.1, on the reverse strand, counting down.
GTTAACCATTGGAAACTAGGATGTGAAAACGTTAGTGAGATCCCTAGAGATATTTCTAAGGTATGTCTAGGGATGTCCCTAAGGTTAAGTATAAGTATAGGTTATAGTCCTAGAATTATGGTAACGATATTAGATTAAACCTAAGATGTTAGATATTGAATTTACTCCCCCTTTATTATAATTTTTTCCTCTAACACTATTCTTTTTGGGTTTTATAAAATGGCTGGAAATAAGATGATTCACGATAATAGAGGATATGATGGACAATGGAATGATATTCTTCACGAGAAACCAAATGAAATGGGATTTGAAAGTCCAAACATCATTATTATGCCGAATCAGCAATCACATAATATGATCAATAAACTCAAATATGGTAAGTTTCCTGACTCGGCTAATAAGATAAAGATGGAGTTTCATGATGATCATAGAGGAAAGAAAGTTCAATTTCCCTTATGTAAATCATGTGATAAGAGGCATCAAGGAGAATGTTTCAAAGGAACTGGAAGATGCTTTGGGTGTGGAAAATAAGGACACAAAGCCAGTAAGTGCAACAGAAAAGGTTCAGTTAACACCAGGGATGAGGATAATGGTATTTCTACGACATCAACAATGATTAGATGTTTTAAATGTGGAATGTACGAGAATTATGCAAACCAATTCCCAAAGGGAAATTCTCATGAAGAGAATCAGTATGGTCGTATGGGTAGTATTTATGTTGACGATGATGAAGAGACTAAAAATGATATGTCAGTTGAAATAATTGTTGAAACTCGATCAATGGTTTCAGAAGGTAGTGGAATTAATACATGTTTATCAAGTGTAATGTTGTATAAGTAATCTCATGTTACTATGGAATAAAGAGACATCTAAGGATTGTTACACTGTTGTCTTTCCTTATGTTTTGAAAGTGTATGATGAATGGTACTAGTAACCATGAAATGTTAATCAAATATTTTTGGAAAGTAGATGATATGCGCATAATGAAGGGATATAGAGAAAATTAAATGTTTGATAGTATTCATGAGCTCATGACTGATATAAGGAAATAGTTATATCGTGGTTTGAGTGTATAGAATTTTGGGGTTTTGGTATGTGGAAAGAGTTAACTTTTGACAGCACTCATGTTTTCACTAAGGTTCAATGGGTATTCATTTTTTCAAGAGAATTCATGATTAAGGCCTTCGAACGTTTGGAATGTGACCGACAAGAAATATCTTATGATATATGGGGATCAACGATGGTATTAACATGCTTGTTATATGAAATCTCTGGTAATTGTTTTCACTATAATATGACAATGGACTACAATATTATGGATAAGACTAAAGATTAGAATGGAATATGTTGGACATAAGTAAGTATTGTTTAAGGATAGAACCTTTTTCAATATTATTTATGGGATGTTATAGTAATGTAGTTTTAGAAAAAAGACAACCTGCTGGATGGGCGATAGCCCATCACGTCGGACAAGGCTGTGGGAATCGAACCCACAATCGAAGTGCGACTAACCTTTATCGCCTACCACTAGCCTACAGGAAGTCACTGTTTTGTAGAAACTAGTTTTATTACATTAATCAGTATTATATATGATGTTTATGTTCATTATAGGAACCATATATGATTAATCTCACTATAGATGGACTAATGTATTTTTTTGATAACTTTTCTAACCTTCTGTTTGAGACAGATGGAATGACCCATCATTCTTTCACATGATCTGCTAACACATCACGAATGAAAAATTCAACTTCATTTCTTTAAGAGATGAAGTTGAAATTGTCCAAAGAATGACCAATCGTGAGACTATACCAAAATCACGAAAGTATTTCTTATAATTCCAATTTCATCAACTTTAGGGAAATGATCTTGAAAAACAAAAATGTCATCCTAGTGGTCTTATATCTAATGAATCAGATGGTACCTTAGATTTTCAAAAATTTATGGCTTTGTGATTTCTGGCTTTTCCATAGCCATGTTCTCTACCACTCTCCATCAGAACAATTGGTTAGATTTCTCTTCCGTATCCATATTTTCACCTATGTGGAAACCCAGTGATTAGTTTATTTGGGTAACCGTTATGTTTCATACATTTGTTTTTAAATATTGGTTTTGCTATTACTTTTTACGATGTGGGTTTCTATTAAAGAAACTTTCGATTAGTAAACCATTTATAACCCCGACGAATTTCGAGGGAGAAATTCATTTTAAGGGGGGTGGAATGTAACACCCCGAGATTTTATGAAAAATATTCTTACTTTATTTAATGTCTTGTGTTGTATGATACACCAAAAGGATCTTGCACAACACACATCCTTGAATTTCCTTGAATTACACGCAATCGTGACCTTCCTTGATAGCGTGTGTAGTACGCAATACCGAGTTTCACTAAACAACGATATGCTATTAAAATATTATTAAAACTCGCCGTTATGAATAGTAATAACCACTTTTTGAAATTTTTTAAATTATATTTTTCAAAATGGACTTCATTTTTGGAGTCAGAATATCAAAATTGGCTTAGGATAAAATTTTGGTACTTTTCGGATAACTTTTATATTCTGATGAATAGTGAAAATTACTAAATTTTAAATAAAAACAAATTTTTTAATATGAATAATTAATAGTGATAAATTATTAATTTTAGTGGTTTTAAAGTATATTTAGAATATATTTTTACAATTTAATACAATTTTGTTCATTGGATGTAATTTCACAATTAAACCAGACATAAACAAGTGTCAATATTTTGATAGTTATTATCTTTTAAAAACAAGTTATTTGTTTTGACATCGGGAATTAATTTTTAAATTTTTTAATGTAACTGATATGTTTTGAATTTAGTAAAATAAACATCATTTTTGAATTCATAACATCAAATACAGCTTAGTCCTAATTTTTGGTATTTTTCTGGAAACTTTCATTTTTTGATGAATAGTGAAACCATTAAGTGGTAGTTAAAAAAACTGAATTTTTCATAAAATTTAATTTTACCGCTTCTGTGAGTAGAATTTCGAATGTCCGAGAGACACAGTTAATATCAAGAACCAAAATTTGGTTCAATGAGATGAAAATAATTTTTGGTCAATAGTAACTTTTTACTTTTTTTTACCACGGTTAAAAGTAAATAAGGTAGTTAAGGGTAAAAATGATATTGTTATTACCCTAACACATGTACTAATTCAATTGTATAAATGTAATTCAACCAAAAAAAACCTTAGGAATAAAATATGACCATTTAGGACCCCTTTGATTAGATTAGGACATTTATTATTAATTTATTTAAAGAAGGGTTAAAATAGTTAAAATCAATGTTTAATAAATAGATAATTTTTAATATAGGGTAATGCACAAGATAAATTAGACTATAAATATTCATTATAAAGATAAAATTATTTCCTAAATAATGGTATTTTATTTGTAATTTTTAGACATTAAATTAGTTAATTTATTTATGACACAACGATGATGCAGTAATTTTCTTATAAATGAAATATTGACATAATTGATTTTATAAATTCCCAAATAAATGTAATATGAGACTTTTTATGAATTAAATTAATTTTCATGGTTAATATGACATGTCTGTATTGATTTAATTAACGTTTTTCGAATTAATCATTCTGTTATAATTTTCAAAAAAATCAATTACTAAATAGTGTCAAAATTAAAATAAAAAAGTTTTTAAAAAAAATATTATATTATTAATTTCTATTTTATTTCTATAAATCTAAGGTTCACCCAAATGACATAGATAAGGTTATATATATTAATAATAAACAACTTGGGGTTCTTTTGTCTTGTTATAGTATGATTATTAACCTTATAGTGTAAGAACACAAAAAGACACGGTAAAAGTAAAATTATCTAACATAATGTTAAATCTAAATGATAAGGTTAAAATAGGAACCTAAACTTGTCTAAATTATATTATATGAGAGGATTTCGACCCATACACACCTTATCTTCTAAATAAATCAATTTAGATCTATTTAAAACCTAATTTGGCTTTATAATAAAATAATATTTTTAGTTATTCCAAAGGTGCCCCTCTCCTCCCTTATAAAAGGGAACCTCCTCCCTCTCTTCCTCACACCACTTTGAGACTTCAATCTCCTCCAAACCCTGACAAATTCTCTTCTCCACTTCTCTAGAAACATCCTATAGGTACTGGTATTCTTCAAAGACTAATTTTAGTTCCCTAAGAGGAGGACTCAAAGAGGCGCTTCAAAGAAGAGGTAATGTCCGTTACCGATTCTTTCAACTTTATTTCTTATTCCACTTATTCTTCTTAGGTTTTTTCATTATGAAGTATTAACATCAGTATCACTCATATACTGATATGTTATTATATGTATTAAACAACCCATTTTAACCATATATCCATCCTACGGAAAACGAAATCATCGCACGTGCGTACGTACGAAATACTGTCTCCACGCCGTGGTGTAATCTATTTTCCACCACCACCTTAATTGGATGGGTATAATGGTGTAAATAATGACTATATATGATTAATGTAAAGTGATATTGATTCTTAAATATTATAAATACACTCCAATACAATTCCACGATCATGAGAATGATATAATCGCTCGTGCGTACGTACGGACTACCGTCTCCACGACGCGATGAGATTCATTCTCCACGTTAACCATTCATTAATGATTATAAAGTATATACAATAAATAATCGTGGAATATATGACATAATAATGATACTGGATTTATGTGTATATATATGTATTTCATCTACTTAATTCCTTTCAACTCAATAAGGAAATGAAAACAGCGTTCATGCGTACATACGGCCTACCGTCTCCATGAACGGTGTATTTCGTTCCATTTACTGATATATTATATATATGTATATTATGAATATATATTATATATAAATCATGTTTTATATTCTGGAATTAAGTAATCATGATCTAAGTAATCATATGAATAATTACAAGTCAAAACACGGACGACAAATGAAACGATTTTACCCAAAACGCTCTTTAACATGGAATTTACAAAAGAATGGGTAATATAAAGTCTTAAGTGAAACATATATGATATCATAACAATAAGTATGATTCTGATGCTAGTCAATGACATTATTTAAATCATTATACAGGAGGTTCGAACACTTACGAAGCAAATCGGACCTAAGGTAAGGGAAATATAACAATCTCATTTTTATCAGAGATTGTTTATACTTTGGTATTTAGAGGGGTGTATCTTATCATCCACATATATGTTTCCTCAATATGTAATATTTTTTCCATCCAAATACATCTTTTTAAATCCAATTTTACCCTTTGGTGAGGTTTTAGTGTAAGATATTAAAGGAATCTTTTGTCGTTTTTCGTACGAGGTACTTTTTGACTTTTCCGACAAAAGTATGAGAAAAATGTTTTATTTAACTTATAAGGCATGAATGGATTTTTAAAACATTATTTCCAAGAAGCTTCCTTTACAGGTTTTCAAGTTTATATTTAATAAACTTCTTTTAGTTTAAAATTGTATGACATGTTAAGAAAGGAAAATGTTTTTGAAGTATAAAGGATATTTTCCTCAAGAATGGAGTTCAAGTGTTTTATCAAAATTATTTTCCATATAAGATAATATAGGGTTCTGTTTCTATCCCTATTATTACATTGATTTGATTATGTTGTGATGGAATTATTTTTATTAATTCCTTTATCTTATATGAATTGTTTTATGATGTCATGTTGTTTAAGAATCCCTTTTTATTTACTTGGGTTATGCAATGATGTATGATTTATGATTTTGTGTCACACATACGAATGGTATCATTATGAGATGGGTGGGACCTATATCTCCCTCCAATTAATTGGTTAATGATTTTATATCTCATGAGATAGACATGGCTGGAATGGCAGGTATAACCGGTTCAGTGAAACAGGACTGAAATTAGGAATGAACTCGGTTCAAAAATGGACTTTGTCCACTAAGATAGTCTTGGAAATGAGTCTTGACTAATAAGAAATGATTATCTATGATTTTGTGTGTATTCCACAAATTTTCATGTTTTAAGTTGTGATTATTGGGATTACATTTCACTACTATGATTTATCCCGTGTTATGATATTATGATCTCTTTTGCAGGTTAAGATTTCCAAAATGTTATGTTATTATGAATATGATGTGATTGATATTTATTTTGTTTACCCTTACTGAGCATTTGAGCTCACCCTGTTATGTTTTATTTTCCACTAGATATAATGAAAGGTTTTAGGTTAAAAAAAGGTTGATATTTTTGGGAGATGTTGAAGATCTTTCACCACGATATGAAGATTATATTCCGAGTTTCCAAAGACACTAAACTATTACAGTCCTTGTGTGTGTGTTTTTGTTATGTACTACGTATTCCAAAAAAGTAATGTAATGTCCTTGTACATTAAGCTTCAGGTCGTTACAAAATGAATTCATCAATCATATATACGTGTGGACTAGCGCCTCCACATGGTGATAAGATTCATTTTCCATTAGAATATAGTTTAGATGGTTTTTATGATATAAGTAAAGAACATATGTTATATTTATAATATGATAATAATTTTGTAAAGGTGAATTACTATTTTTCTTCATTTATTCCCTCAAGGAAAAAATAGAGACATCACTCGTGTATACATATAGTCTACTATCTCAACTTAATGATGCAATTTATCATTTAGGACATATTTATATGAATGGTTATAATTATATATACAATCAATATAATTATGATATTTTTTCATTATTTAAATTCTTGAAAATATGAAACTATGATCAAATTAAATTCAACATTACCACCGAACTAGAACAAACATGAAAAAAGAAGCAGTCAATAACTAAAATCATGATAATCAAGAAAGTGTTTTAATGAGTAGGTGATAAAATGTTTTATATAGAAATGTATGGTAATATATGTATGAACATTATACAGGTATATTATTATGATTTTTAAAAAAATTATTTCTATATATATTTCTAATGATATTATACATACATGTTGTAAGGGTTTTTTTGTAGAAAACTCATTTAATGGACATTATTTGTTCTCCAATTTATAATAATCCAATTATATGATATTTCACACCACAATTTTAATTATACAATTATAATCTAGTTATTTCTCAATATTACTAGTTTTCCTTTCATTTTACTATCATTATATTCTAAAAAAAAGAATAAAAGTGTTTAATAAAAAATGACCTTGTTTTTATCCCATCCCATTTATCATTTCTTCTATGTATATATTTTCGTTTCAATATTTTAAAAATTATATTAATATTATGTACATATTAGTTTAATTAATTTCCATTTTCATTTAAATTTTAAAATGTGTTACTTTTTACTTTTTACTGAAAATGTGGAAGGATTTTTTGATTTAACATAAACTGCATGAATGAGTTTGTCTTCTACCACAAATTCACAATAACTAAAATCATACCTTATATTTTATCTTTTTACAAATAATATTTTTTAATAAATGTTTTATAAATATTCATATTCCAAATTAAATATTTCAAATGATATGTTTACCACCATCTTGAAATTAATTATTTATCATCTACAATTAGTTTTAGTTATAAAGTAATAATTTTCTGTCTCTTATTATTTAAATGTAATATTTTACATCGATAAAATGATTATTCTTTCACTCTATGTTTTTTGATTTTGATGATGAAATTTTTATGAAACACATATCATTAGTTTTGTTTATGATTTGATGATATGGGGAATATTTTATCATATAGTGGAACACTAATATATTTTTATGATTATGTGAATTACATGAATAAAATAATATAGCCTCAAATGAATTAGTTAAATATTTATATTTGATGAAATAATATGTTCTTTAATAGTGAGAAAAATCAGTTCAATAAGGGAATATTTCCAAATTTATATTACTAGGAGTGAACCTTGACTATGGAAATGATAATATAAGGTGAGAACCCAATACACTATGATATTCATGATATTCATCCTTGAGTAAGTTATTTTTTTCAATGCATATGTTTTTTCATATACTTGTGTCTTCTTCTTATGATGTATTATCGTGGATCAAGATTCATAATTAATGATTCAACTAATTGTGTGTTTTTTCTTTTGATTTATAAAAAATTATTTCTTGGTTCATGATTATGATCAGTGAAATGATGGGTATCATTTTATGTTGTTATGATCATGTTGTCATACACATAATATTACTTTATAATCACTTATTTTCATTGATAGATATTTATTATGTTTACTCTTATTGGGAATATGAGATCACTTTTTCTTTGGATTCCCATCCCTATTTATGAGGTGTAATTTTATATATGTTTTGTCTAATAAGGGTGATAATTGTGATGATATTAAAGAGAAATGATGTATATTGTTTATATACCATTTGTTTATGTAAAAATGATTCCCAATACACTAAACCATTATTTTTTTCATTGATCATAATATTATTTAATGACTATTCTATTTTTAAGATATACTATTTTAGTGTGAGTTTTTTGATTCCCCATATTTTCTACTTGACATTACCATTCCCTAACGATCAAATTTTTCATACAATCCATCATCTAGTCCTAAATTTCCAATATAATTTTTACATACCAAGAAAACCATACATATACATGATTTATATAATTAATCACACTAATAATAACTCATCCATGTGGGTTGAGTAGAAATCAACTTAGAAACTATTTTTAATAATCAAATATATAATTTATTACACATTAAACATCAAATAAAATTTCCATTCTAGAAACCAAATGGTTAATAATAAATAAATATAAACATGTTAGGTGATCCCTAAATACCAAAATGGGTTCATGATTACCAACACCTTCCTCTTAGGTACACGATTTCACAATAATAAAAATTATTTTCATCAATTATTCTTATGTCCAAATAAAATAAGCCAAATTTAACAAAGAGTGATAATATATTTAAACCAATATATCCTATAAACTCTCACATTAATCCATTATTATGTTCATAATGCATATGGTATGATATTTTACCCATTTCATGACGTATTCACATGTCTCTAATCTACTATATCCCAATTAATTATTAGTACACACATTAATACCAAAATGTTTCCTCTATATGCTAATTAAACATTGTAACATCCAATCCATGTTCAATTCATAGTATCCAATTTTTTTCTTGGAGACCATTATTGATTCTCCTTGAATGCCACCCGATTTTAAGTAGCATTGAGGGTATGTGAAGTGATATTGGAGGGAAAATAACCTTTAAAAGATAATAAATATTCATAACACAATAAAAATAAAAGTTTATTTAAATATAATTAACACAAATACCAAAACATACATATTGTTGGAAATATAAACATATTGAACTATATATTTTTTATATAATATTAAATAGGATATACTATAGGATGATCAGATATATACATGAATAATGGTAATCAATATTGTGGAAGTATCCATCCCATCATCAAAACCGAAACATCCATCCCATGGCCCATTTTCAAACTAAAATCCTTTGGGAACTAAATAAAAAATCCAAAAACATATATATGATAAGAAACATAACTTATTTTCATATTACAGAGGTCCCACACAAGGACATGCTATAAACTCATTAGGACACCACCAACAGTGTTCATGAAAAGTATCATCAAATATATGATAGAATGTGAAGAATAATATGAGAAATAAAAGATCTCCTCACAACCTACTCCACTAATTATCTAAATATCATAACAATGCATTTACTTTATTTGGGGAATATTAGAATGTGATGACACCAATAGATTATGAAATTCATAAAGATCCATAATCCTTAAAAAGAATATATGTCACATAGAATCATAAATTAAACCATAAAAATAACCATCACAATTCCCCAAATGTATTCACAAAGAAATTTCCAAAAACTATATCGTAATTCCCACGATCATCTAAACCCTATTCTAACTGTTGGCTCGATATCATGATTATACTCATGGAAATGTGAGACTCTTCCATATATATATTATTCCATTAACCCCAATTTTTACAATATATATTGGAATTAATCCAATCTTATATGTGAATATACATGATCACTATAATACCATGTCTATGTAAAATGTTCCAAGCCATTATAAGTATGGATAACACCATCATCCCATTAAATATGAGAGTATAGAGTATACTACAAAAATGGGGTATTCCAAACCCCCTAACAGGTTCTCTCCTCTTTTCAAACAACCCCTATGGTCTCATCCACCAATGTTAGTGGTAATCAACTTCAATAAGGCTATACACAAATAACCATTTTCGTTACTAATAATAGTGGTAAACTACATCAACATCATTCCGATTAAAGACATAAACTATTAAATTTAACTAAACACTATCAATAAGGCACAAAATAATAATTTTTGAACCCTATAATAATTCTTTGAAACTATAAATTAAAAAAATCATTTTTTAAAGTGAATCTTGTAATGTATTTATAATGAATAAAGTAAATATCATGTGGTTATTTTTATAGACCTATATAGATAATCCTACCCTTTCCCATTTATCTCCTAAAACATGCCACCGATATAGATATGAAATTTCTTGGGGCATCCAACTTGTCGAAAACATATTAACCTCATAATGAAATATAATATCAAAAAACTATAATAAAAAAGAATCTAATATTATAAAAAACCATTTATTTAGGGAACTATTGAGATTCAAATATTAAATAATATGATAAAAAAATAATAATGAAGTTGTAATAGATAGAAATTCCCACAAAATCTCATTGTGATGGATGAAATATGAACTGATAAGAACCTATGAAGATCACACAAGAGAATAAAGTGAATTAGGAGATATAAATTTAGGGAAAAATCACTATATTCTTGTAAAAGTAGAAAAAACTCAACTTTTTATACATAATAAGTAAATTATTAATTTTGTTAAAAAAATAAATAAATTGGCTATTGAGCTCGTTTTTCATGAAATACTAGGACTCTTATGTACAAAAGGGTTTGCATAGTTAGACTTATTTATCACCCTAATGTACCCTTAAATAAAACTAAACACTTTACAAAAATAATAATAACTTTCAATGTATGGGTTTCATTAACATGAATCATTGAATATGAGAACCGTACTTGTCATCTATTACATTGGACATCTACATATTAATTGATATTTTTGTATAAATCATATGAAGAATACATAAAATTGGGATACTTTTATGAATCATGCATTATAATAAATCCAATACCATTTCCCAAATATTTTGTTTTATAATCTGTATATTGAACCATACAAATATTACCCTGATATATAAAAATATATGCCTATCAATAAATATTTTATTGTTCACCTTAATATGAAATTTATAGATAAGATGTTTACACATATGTATTAAATTTGTTTATAAAAGATATACAATTTCATTTCATAGGGGAGACATTTAAAATTATATACTGAACCTTATTTGTTTCCTTTTCCACAATGTTACTAATAAATACATCAAGGATACTCTTACATATGTCTTCAGTTACAAAGATAGGTCTTACATTTATATGAATTATAACAAATATTAAAAAATCTATATTCATAGAAGAGTTTTCTAAAATATTAATTAATTTACAATCACACTTATTATTAACATCCTACAATTATAAACCATAAAAAACATGTATTATAATTTAACAAAAATAGTACCCAGTAACTTTTAACACATGAAATATAATGTGTATGATGTTCTTTTTTGAAATTGAAATAATATTTAATACTAGATGAGTATTTGAGGATTTAAAATCACACTATATTTCATTAGTAAGGATAACTAACTAGTTTGTAACATGTATTATAATATAAGGTTTTCATTGTTCGGATGGAAGAAGAGTTTAATTTAATCAAAAGGAATGTAACATAGGAATTAATATTACATTGAAAACACATGACTATGATAGTGATGGGTTTAATTTTATAAATATTCCCAATAAGAATGATAAACTAGAATGGAAATATATAAAAAATTATCAATGGTTTATACTCCATTTAAGGGAAAGGATGTTGGTAAGAATATTTCTCCACTTCAATGAATTAATAAATAAATATTATTCTTATCATTTTTACACTACTCTATAAAATTAGTTTCCCAAGGGATATTATGTTTGTGATTTTGAGTCGTGAACATAAGTGAGAAGTTTATATAAAACGAAAACATTGTTTTATTCTTGATTATGGTTTTTTTTAATTTCATTGTTGATGAATGATTTATGTAGTTCCAATAGAAGTCCAAGAATGGAAATAATAACAACAAAATAATATAAGTACTATGAAATTTATGGAAGGAATTATTTATTATAATCTCAATTATATGTTAGGTGATACAAACATACTTGTTATAATTTTGTTGATAATGAAAATATTTTTATTAATAGGAGAGAGGAACCATATGTGGAATTATATACTAAAATTAGGACACTATTTTATATTTCAATGATTGAAAAGATATTATTAATCTTTAATTCTTACAAGAATAACATAATTGTTTTTATGTTTCTCCTATAATATCAATATAATGAGAATATTTTTATGAGTTTTCCATTGATGAAATGAGATATGTATTTTCCATTATAGAATTTGAAATTTTTTGTTAATGAATACAAAAGTGTTTTATGTTGTTAAAACAGTTCTATAAAGGCTTATTGACATTCATTTGATATGAAGGTTTCTAGAAAAAAATCTAAAATTCCATTACATTTTTTATATTAGTCAACATCAATTATAATAATACGTTTTTTATATTGTTGAAATAGAACATGTACTATATAAAAGGATCAAATTTTTTTATTTGGAATGAAAAAAACATCATTTTATTTTTTTACATTTTTTAATTTGGAATGGGATGGACATGATTTTGATCCCATGAATAATTCACTAAGTGAATTATTTATTGGATGAAGGAATGTTTAATTTCACTCCTAGAAAAAAGAATTTATTTTGGTAATCCAAAATATCCTTATGTTGCGACATCAAAAAACATAGAAATTTTTTTTGTTGAAGATGAAACTCATAGAAATATTGATGCAGGTCTTATTCCCATTGAAAATTATGCATGATAATATATTTGAAACCAACAAGAGTGTGATAGTAAAATAATCCAGTTTAATATTATTATTGAATATTATTTAAATCAAGTAACACATCAACACAAATAGAATATAATGTGTTATGATTATTTCAAATTATATATACTTCAAAATGTATGTTATGAACTTTTTGATAAAGCCAATAACTGAGGATGCCATCAAACAATTAAGATAATTTTTGTGAGTTCACTGTACACAAAAATCATAGTATGTATTCTTATTTATTTTTCATTTTCATTCATTTATTTTTTTTAAATGGTGAGAAAAATAAAATGGGATCTTTTTTTATATGGGGTGATATTTTTGATTCATTATTATTGAAGTTATTGATAGGTAAACACTCGCTGTTAGTTTTTAATGATGATGCTTTGTGAAGTACTCATACAATACATCACATGTTTTTAAATGTAAATTATTTAAAATTAAATAGCTTATATATATTCAGGGGATATTAATGTAACCGACAAGAATATGGATGCTGATGAGTGTTAGATATTTGAGAGTAAAATCATGATGTTAATTAACAAAGGGTTATATTTGAGTTGATCTCTTACAAGACCCAGTTAATAGAGATATGATTTTATACTAATATAATGTGTATTATTGTATGAAACAAAAATTAAAATATACTACTTTTTATTTGATAGCATGTATTACACGAATCACCAAGAACATAAGTGAATATAATTTACCAATACTCTACTATATATTTACATATTTAAATATATTCTATACATGATAGAGATTATAATGAACACAACACTGAGTTAGACAGGGTTACAGACTAGGGAATCCTTCCTCGATAGCTTGTGTTACACGGAAAAGTGACCTTCCATGATAACTTTCCTAATATGTGTGACTGAGCTTCACCATACAATGATATATTATTAAATATATATTGTTTAATATAACATGATATAACGAAGATGTTATGTTACTATTTATGAATAATGTTAACAATCATTTTAAAATTTATGGTTTATATATATAATGAATTAGTTTGATTTTAATTAATTAGAAACTATAATAAGAAAAAATTAACTATAAAAAAGAATTTTTTTTGTTTTTATGATTGCAATTGAGTTTTCTGATAATAATAAAAAATAATTAATTTTTTTAATGATATTAATAAAAAAAATATATGTTATATATTCAATCAATTATTTTTGATAGTCATCCATTAGGTTTTGTTGGATTAAGATTAGAACAAACAATATTACATAAAAATAAATATTTTTATAATAGAAATTTTAAGACCTTTTATTGGAGAACCATTTTAAATCTTAATTTCAAAATTTTAATTTATTTAATATGTCACAATAAACTAAATATTTGGAAGTGATTATATTAATTCGGATAGGGTAAATTTTTATATATTACTGAAACATTTCAATTTATAAAGAATAGTTAGACATACATAATTTTAATTCAAATCTAAATTTTCAACCAATTTATTTTATGATTAAATTATAATTTTATTGTTTTTAATCTTTAATAAGAGCATATTTTTAGAAATTTATAAAATTTAAGTGATTGGTGACAATTTTATTTTTTATTTTATTATCAATATATAGCAATCATTCAGACATTTTACATTAAAAACCTGCATTGTCATCGGGTCTGCAAGAATTAATTTCAATTCATTTTGGCTACATATTTGATTAGAATCTGAGAAAATGATGTACATATTTGTAATAATCTGTATTTATAATTTATAATAAAAATAACTTTGTTTTTGACCAAAATGTTTAGTGAATTTTAATAAAATTAATTACAAATATTTAGGCAATATGAATCTTAATAAAGTACTAAACCATTATCTTCAGGTCCCAAATGACCTAAAAACTTTTACAACACCAATTTTATGTTCATTAGTCAAAAATTAAACGCACATTATTGAATTGTTCTGGTTTTGATATCTTTTTTGGGTAATAAAATGTGTACACCTAACTCGTTTTCCAAAATTCCACCTAATTCCTTTTCCACCCTTATAAAAGGCCACAAACTCTCCACATTCCTCACTCCTCTAAAAAATATTTTTGGAAAGAAATTCTTAAATATATTACCAAAATTACACAACAAGACATTGAAGCCTCTCATTGTGATGAAATATCTCCATGGAATCATTTCTGTATACACTAAAATGAGTTACCCGATTTTTTATTAAATACTTTCCAACGATCCATTTTATTTCATTTATTTCTCCACCACCTCAAATCTTAAAATTACATTATTTTATAAAAAAAATAGTATCCTAAATGTATATTTTTTTTTATGATACAGTTTCTAGATAAAAATGATAGCACTTAAATCTAATGGGTAACAAACATACTATTTCTATTTATGGTGAACAGCTACGTCACGAAATGATTATTGTTCATTTTTCCATTACCAACTCTCATAGATTCCATAACGATTGAAAATATATTTATATATGTTATATAAGATATTTATAAAATATTAATACATATTTCATTCTTTTTAAACACATATATTTACACATTCCAATTTGTTTAAAAATAATTACATCATTTGAGGAAATGTGGACTACCACCCCCTCAATGATATGTGATTATTTCTCATGATCCATAGAATGTATAAATGATGATTATATTTAAAATAATTGTTATCAAAAACATATATATGACATTCATGAAATATTTACTTATTTATATATATATATATATCATTTTCTTTATTATCATTTCACACACTAAAAAATGATAAATTCTGTCGTGGAAATATAGACTCCCGCCTCTACAACACAATATGATTCCGGTTAAATGAAAATAATTATATATATAATTATATATGATTAAATAATATGGAATTAATTATATAATTATCAGTATATAATAATATAACTCTATACCATCTATCCATAATTAACATTCAAAAATAAGAACGTTACTCATGCGTACGTACGACATACCATGTCCAAGATCGTAACAATGACACATTTTTCATATTTGTATTTTATGATATATTTTTAAATTATAATTTATATATAAATATAAGAGTAATTGAATTTTTATCATTCATTATATGTTATATAATGATCCCTTTGACCCTAGTTGTCCTATGTCAATCTTTTTTGAAAAGTAAATCAAATTTTTTCAAAACACCCTACGTAAACATAATTTTCTTGTAGTCATACACAACATGGTAATTAGTGAAATAAATTTAATTTTAAGAATTAAAATTTTCTGAATAATGTAAAAAATTAATATTATTTTATTTTATATGTTGTTAAATGAGATTCAACCATTAGGGAAAATAATATAATGGATTCTATCTCAATTTAGATTATATTGAAATTATTTGCTCTTGTATGACTGCTTAATATTATATGGTGTAAATAAAACAATTTTACATGATATATCATGAATATAAATAATCTCATGATATTATAATTTTCATTTTATTTTCTTCCTTAATGAGTCTTATGATTTATAAAGATTCAATGTTTTGTGGGACACATTACAATGTTTAAACATTATTTTCCTATAGAATAATTTTACTCATTATACATTTTTATTCAAGGAAATTATGTGGAAATTTTTCAATAAACCCTTTAATTTTCCTATTATATGGATAATAATTACCTTTTTCAATTATTATTACTATTTTCTACAAATCAGTAATCTAGGTGTTTTAATTTTATTTAAAGAAAACACTACATCATTTTTATCTTTAGTGAGAGAAACTATTTTCTTCTAAAAAACATTTTCGATTAAAATGTTTTCAAAATATTTTTTAAAATGATTTGGTTTGTAAATTTTTACCAGTTATTTATTTTACCAATATTTTCAATGGAATCTTCTAGTTGATTTCCTAACTCAGAAATTTTGTAACATCTAGCCATGAAAAATGAATGTTCATTTTACATTGTATGGATTGTATAGATTTACCCACTACAATTTAATTAATTTGTCAATGAATTTTTTAGTACTAATTAATAAATAAAATATTTTAATATGTTATTTTCATGGAATTTTTTAAATTGTTTTTCATAATAAAAGTATATATTTTTTTCAATGTTTATAAAATACATTTTTAAATTATTTATATTCATCAATTACAACAACCATTTCATTACTCTACATGAGCTATGTTGTTTTTATACCATAATAAATCATCCTCTTGATGGTTTAGGAATGATTTATACAAGGATAGTACTCACATTCACTTCCTTGATTCGATTTTTACCCTTTAATTATTCAGTTTTCTATGTTCATTTGACACTAAAATTATCCTGAATAACTAAATAATTTTTCATGGAAATTAATATCTCATAAATCATATACTATTTCTCATATAGTGGTAAAATTTAACTTTATTTGATTAGTGGGGTAAATAAAGATAAATTAATAAATCTTAATTCATATATATATATATATTTTATAAAAGACATTTTGAAATTGATTATTAGGCATTTGATGAATGCCATGGACTGGTACTATAGAGACCCCACCTTGAGGTATATGGACATTACATTAATTTCAAGGAATAATAAATACATCACAAAACAAGATGCCCAATGACTGTATTAGTTTAGTGTTTTTCGAAACTCGGAAAAAAATATTCTAATCATGTTGAATGATCATCAACATCTCCAATTAAGATATTCCTCTTTTGTTTTCTTACCTACAACATTAATTTATATCCTAGGGAAAATAAAAAATTAAAAGGGTGAGCTCAAATGATCAGAAAGGGAAAACATGGAGAACATAAAACAACCCATAAACATTTTATGGTAGAAACATGAACATAAAACATCAAAATCACGAGTAATGACATAAATCTTGGCAGTACATGAGGCATAGATGTTAAAGGAACATCCATCATGATAAAATAATTGGGGAATAAAACATATAATTGTGTCAGACCATTAATCACACTATATGATTTCCATAGTAGCCAAGGCATTGCTACAAAGACCATCATAGTGGACAAATTCCATTACTGAACCGGGTTTACCAGTCTTTCCATCCCTGTATTACTGAACCAGATTTTACATGTCATTCTAGCCATATCTATCTCATGAGATATAAATATTTACCCAATGAATATATGTCCCACCCATCTTATAATTAAATCATTATTACATGTTCCACAAAATAAACATAAATCATTCATTATAGCCCAATGAATAAAATGGGTTTCATAAACATCATCCCATCATAACATAATCTATATAAAAACTGGATATTAATTCATCATTAGAAAAATCAAATCATGTAAATAATGGAGACATTATACTTGAAACATAAACATACTAAATAATTTCATCTTAGATGGAAAAGTAGTTTTGAAAAAACACTTGAAATGAATTTTTAAGGAAAATATCCTTTCTTCTTCAAAATCATATTCTTTTAACAAAATTACACACAATTATTAAAGAAAAGTATTTTGTTTAAAATATTCATTAAATATTATAGGGGAAGCATCATGAAAATAAGGTGTTATGAAACCGTAAAAATCTGTTCATTCCATATAAGTTAAAAAACATTCTTCTCGTAATTTTGGTGAAAAAGTCAAGAAGAACCTCATTTGGGAAACAAAAGAAAGATTCCTTCCATACAATGTGGAAAAATTCCGAAATGGGTATAAATTAAATTAAACATACATGGAATAATAGTAAAAAATTTATGAAAACATTTTTTAGCAAACATAGATATGGATGATAAACATAAACCCAATAAATACTTACGAACAAACAATCCCGAATAAGAACGAGATTTGAATAGTTATCCCATAACATTTATGATCAGTGGAATCATATGTTTCATAAAATAAATAATGTTATATTCATATTTAAATATCATATCCTTCATAATAAAAAACATAAAACATTTATGGGAAGCATAAACACCATACAAAAGAAATATATGGTGATTAAGGCATATGTCCCACAGAAATAAAAGTGAGACGAAATAATCCCTTACCTTCGGTCTAATTTCGTTTGTATGTTTCCAAAACTCATGTATTGTGTGTTTAAAAATATTATTAACTTTTAACAGGACCATAATAATATTTATTATATCATATATGATTCACTTACGACTTTATATTACCTATTCTTTTGTCAATTCCATGTTAAAGCAGCATTTTTGGTAAAATCGGTTTAGTTATCGTACATGTTTGGGCTTGTTATTCATGATATCATTACTTATATCATGATTTACATACTTTTAGAATGTAAAACATGAAATATATATTATATATATCCCAAATATAGTATATTTAACAGATCGATAAAGGGAATGAAATACACAGTTCATGGAGACGGTAGGTCGTACGTATGCATGAACACTATTTTTGTTTCCTTATTAAATTGAATGGAAGTAAGTAAATAACATTTAAATAAATAAATTATAATTATTATGTTCTATATTTCATTATTATTTATTATTTATACTTTATAATCATTCTTGAATGGTTAACATGGTGAATGAATCTTATCGGGTCATTGAGACGGTAATCCGTACGTATGCACGAGCGATGATATCGTTCCATAATTATTAAATGGAATTGGAGTGGATGATATAATATCTCATAATAATTATTATTTTATACTAATAAAATATAGTTACTATTTCCACCATTATTCCCATCCATGTATGGTGGTGGTGGAAGAACAGATTACACCACGGCGTGGAGACGGTAAGCCGTACGTACGCACACACGATGATTTCATTTTTTGTAGGATGGATATAAATTGAAATAGGGTTATTTAATATTTATAATAACATATCAGTATATTAGTGATACTTATGTTAATAATTTATTATGATATAACTAAATAAGAGAAGTTGAAGGAGAAGCAAACTTAAAAGAATCGGTAAAAGATATTACCTCTTCTTCGACATGCCTCTTTTAAACTTCTTCTTAGGGCACTAGAGTTCGTCTTTTGAGAAGACCTGAACCTATATAATATAACTATAGAGGTTTATAAGAATATTTGGTAGGGTTTTTATGATCTTGAAGACATAAAATGGTGTGAATAAAAGAGGGAGGAGGTTACTATTTATAAGAGAGGAGAGGGGAACTTTTGGAAACCTCAACAATATTAATTTATAATAGACTCAAACCCCACATAGAAACAACCAAAGTGACTCAAATTCGGATATGAGGTAAGATATGGTTTCAATCTCACCAACCAATTAAATTTATACAATTTTTTATTTTATTTTAAACCATATCATTTTGATTTATCCTTATTTAATCTATTAAATTTAATTTGTGGTAAAAATATTATAAATTTGAAATGGTTATAAATACATAATTATGAGTTGTGAATTTTATTTAATTGGATACATTATGATATTTTAAAAAATATAAATTTTAAATTTTAAATTTTAAATATTTTTGTGATTTTTAAACAATTTAATAATATTTTATTTTTATAAAATATCAATTTTTTCTATTTTTACACCATTCATAAAATCCACACAAAATATATGTTTGAACAAAAATATTTAATTGACTCCTAACAGGTCATATTTTATTATAACATTAGTGGATCACATTAAATAGTTCATTAATATTTATTTTAATATTTTTTTTAAAAATTATTTGATATTTCTCATAATAAACTAATTAATACCACATTTTCATATAATTATTTAACATAATTATTTGTTTCATAAAAATTAAATTTAAAATACAATGAGGATGTTAAATCTATTATATATCATAAGAGTACTTTTAGTAGAATCTATCTTCAAAAACATCAATCTTTTAAAATGATATGTTTATTAAATTATGAAGCTCACAACATTGACATCATTTAAAGTAAAATAATATATATGTCATTATCTATTTTATAAGTCTCCAAATGGTCCACAAGTCGACACATGGATATTTAGGGTATATATATACTCGACCAAAAAGGTTTGGTCAAGTTTTTTGTATTTTGATGGTTATTATTCTTTTAATAAAAACTATATTATTGATATTTTACTAAATAAATAATTTCTGCATCATTAATGTATAAGTTATTAAGGAAATTATATATTTCTTAAAAGTTACAAATAAATTACCATGATGAAGAAACAAATTATCTTTAAAATTAGTATTTATAATCAAATTTATATTCTGTATAACCTTATATAAAAAATAATTTAATTAATAAAGGTTGAGTTAGACATATTTCACTTTCTTTAAATAAAATAAATTAATGGCATTAATCACATCCAAGTGGGTTCCAATAGATTCCATTTCGACCCAAGTATGCTTTAGGGAAAAGTATGATAATCCAATTAAATTCATACAAGTGTTAGAGTAATTTTATAAAATTATTTTTAACATTAATTACCTAATTAACCTTTAACTCTTGTAAATAAAATTTACTGTAGTTACTATTGATAATGCCATAATATAAAAATTATCCTATTAAAATAATTTAGACCTACTGATTCTAAATATGGGATCAATTTATCCAAATTCAAAACACAACTGTTTCATTATTTAATTTATCCAAATTCAAAACACAAATGTTTTTACTTATGAATTCAATGTAAAATTATTGCTAATGAAATAAATTATATTAAATAGTAAAAATATATTATATTTATAATTTAAAACCATTAAATATTAAAATTTTACCATATAAATTATCTTGATTATAAAAGTTGTTTCTAATTAAAATTTAGCTTTTTTTTATTATTCATCAAAATATAAAAGTTATCAGAAAAATATTAAAAATTAATCCCAAGTGAATTTTTATATCCTTATCGAAATTAATAAGTTTATTTTTTCAAATTCAACTTATAAACATGTCAAAACTAGATTTAAATTGGGATCACCCTCAAAAGGCGGCAAAACTGCATGTTTTGAAAAATACTTATTTTATTAGAAATATTAATTTTTTTTCTCTTAACTTTTTATATAAATTTGTAAGATGAATTATAATGTAATAAAATTTAAAATGTGGATAATTATATTCATAAGGGCTAGTTCATAATAATATTATTAAAATATATCGTTGTTTAGTGAAACTCGGTATTGCGTACAACACACGATATTGAGGAAGTTCTCTCTTGTGTGCAACACAAGCCAATAATATAGTTATGTATACTACAAGCTAATATAGTTTTTTGTATAGAGCAAGAAAATCATGGTTTAGCGTAACACACAAGGCATAAAATAAATTAAAATGAATATTTCTCATAAAATCTCAAGGTGTTACATTCTACCCCCTTAAAATGAATTTCCCCATCGAAATTAGTTGAGGTTATAAATGGTTTACTACTTGAAAGTTTCTTATATATAATCCCACATCGTAAAAAGGAATACTGAAAATTAATTTTAAAAATTAATGTAAGAAACATAATAGTTACCAAAATTGACTCATCATTTGGTTTCCACATAGGAGAACATATGTGAAAACATGCTTATGGAAGAGAAATCTAACCATCATGTTCTGATGAAGAGTGTTAGAGAACATGGCTATGAAAAATCCAACAATCACCAAGCCCGAAATTTGTGATGATCTAATGTTCCATCTAATTCATCAGATATGACGGTATTAAGACAACATTATTGGTTTTCAATATAATTTCCCTAAAGTTTATGAAATTTTTCATAAGGATAAATACTTACTTGATCTCCGTGCAAAACCATTGATGGTAATTCCATGAACAATTTCTACTTCAACTCATATTTATTGAAATGAAGTTGAATTTTTCATTCTGGAAGTATTATCAGATCATGCGATATAATGATTGGTCATTCCATATGTCTCTATCACAAAAATGTTATAATAAGATATTAAATATACATAAGTCCATATATGGTGAGGTTAATCATATATAGTTCAAAAAATTGACTTATACTTCATATAGAATACCACTTAATAAAATAAAACTAATTTTCACTAACCAAGGACTTTCTGTAGGATAGTGGTAGGCGATAAAGGCCTATCACACTTTGGTGGTGGGTTCTATTCCTGCATACTAGTCTGACGTGACAGGTTTTGGCTTGTCCTACGGGTTGTCCTTTTTCTAAAACTATACTATTATAACATTCAAGAAATAATATCAAAAAGTTATGGCCTTAAATAATACTATCTGATTTCTATCATATTCTATTCCAAAATTTAGTCTTATCCAAAATTCTTTGGTCCAATCACATAGTATAAAGAAAAATATTACTAGAGAGGTCATCTACAAAGCATGTAAATACCATCATTTATCCCCCACATATCATAAGATATATCTTGTTGGTCACATTACAAACATGTGAATACCATAATCATGTATTTTCTTGAAACATGAATTACCATTGAACCTTAGGGAAAACATGAATGATGTCAAAATTTAACTCATTACACATACCAAAATCACAAAATTTCTATATACTCAAACCATGATATCACTTGGTCCTTATATCAGTCATGAGATTATTAATACTATCAAAAATATTATTTTCTCCTTATACATTCATTAAGCGCATATCAAATGGTTTCAAAAAATATGTCAATCAATTTTCATGGTTACTAGTACCATTCAAAATATACTTTCAAATACTCAAGGAAAAACAATAGTGTAACAATCCTTATATTTTTCATTAATCCATAGTACAAAACATTATTCTTGATAAAAATTCAATCGTTCTACTAACTTCTTAAACCATGTACCGAACATCGTCATTTTATTTCTCAACACTTCATTAATCTCATATATCATTTGTAGTCTCTTCATCATCATCGACATAAATACTACCCATATGACCATGCTGATTCTCTTCATGAGATTTTCCCTTAGGGCATTACTTTTCATAATTCCTGTACATTCCCCATTTAAAACATTTAACCATTGTAGATGTCTTTGAAATACCATTATCCTTTTCTATTTGTGTTAAATGAACCTTTTTCTTTCAAATTACTAGCATGGTGTCCTTCATTTCTACACCCAAAGCATCTTCTAGTTCCTTTGAAACATTCTCCATGATGCCTCTTCCTTCATGATTTACATGAGTGAAATTGAACATTCTTTCCTCTATGATCATCATGAAACTCTATATTTCTCTCATTAGCTGGGTCAGGAAACATACCAAAGTTGAGATTATTGATCATAATATGAGATTTATGATTTGGTATAATAATGATTCTTGGACTTAAATATCCAATTTCATTTGTTTTCACATGAATAATATCATTCCATTGTCCATCATATCCTCCATTATCATGAATCTTCATGTTTTCAACCATTTTTCAAAAACCCAAAAAGAATACTATGGGAGGATAAAATCATTCTAGGAAAACAACATAATAAAGGGGGAGTACCATCAATATCTAACATCTTATATTTAATCCAATGATCGTTACCATAATTATATGACTATAACATATACTTATACTTATCCTTAGGGACCACCCTAGACATACCTTAGGAATATCTCTAGGGATCTCACGAAAATTTTCGCATCCTAGTTTCCAATGGGAGACTAAACCTTCACTCTGAAACAAACTGTAAAGACCCAAGCTTGAAATATATGTACATTATATTACTTTCATGGAATACTAATAAATAAAAATAACAGATGCCCAATTACTGTATTAGTATAGTGTCTTTGGAAACTCAGAACAAAAGCTTCTAATCATGGTTAAAGATATTCAACATCTCCCATAAAGATCATCCTCCTTTTATTTCTTACCTAAAACCTTTCTTTATCTCATGGGAAAAAGAAAACTTAAAAAGGGTGAGCTCAAATGAAAAGTAAGGGAATACATGGAGAACATAAAAAAACCCATAAACATTTGAAGGTAAAAACATGAATATAAAAAATAAAAAACATGAGTAATGACATAAATCATTGTAGTACATAAGGAATAGATATTAAAGGAACATCAATCATGATAAAATAGCATGGGAAAAAGACATGTAATTGTGGTAGACCAATAAGCACATTATATGATTTCCATAGTAGACCATGAATGACTGAGAAGACTATCATAGTGGACAATGTCCATTACTGAACCGGGTTTACCAGCCGTTCTAGCGATTTATTACTGAACCGGATTTTACAAGCCATTCCAGCCATGTCTATATCATGAGATTAAATCTTTACCCAATGGAATGGATGGAGATATATGTCCCACTCATCTCATAATTCAGTCATTCTTACGTGTGCCACCAAATAAACATAAATCATTCATCATAACCCAAAGAATAAAATGGGTTTTATAAACATCATCCCATCATAACATAATCTATATAAAACAAATGGATATCATTTCAACATAAGAAACATAAAACCTTGTAAAATACAGAGTCATTATAATTGAAACATAAACATAATAAATAATGTCATCTTAGATGAAAAAATAGTTTTTCCCAAACACATGAAATGAATTCTTGAGGAAAATATCCTTTCTTCCACAAAATCATTTTCTTTTCACAAAATACCACACAATTCTAAAAGAAATTACCTTTTTGAAAATAATAATGAAATCTTGTAGAGGGAGATTCATGAAAATAAGGCATTATAAAACTGTAGAAATTAGTTCATGCCGTAAGAGTTAAAAAACATTCTTCTCGTACTTTTGTCAGAAAAGTCCAAAAGTACCTTGGATGGTAAACAAAAAAAGATTCCTTCCATACCATGTGATAAAAGTAAAAATAGTAAAAATGACATTAAAGATACATGGATTAATAGTAAACATTTTATGAAAACATTTTGAGAAAACATGGATATAGATGATAATCATAAACACAGTAAATACTTACGAATAAACAATCCCAAATAAGAACGTTATTGGAATAATTATCCCTTACCATTTATGATCGGTGGAATTATACATTTCATAAAATAATTAAAATTACTAGCATATTTAAATATCATATCCTTCATAATAGAAATCATAAAACATTAATGGTAAGCATAAACACCATAAAAAATAATAGACGGTGATTAAGGCAAATGTCTCACAGAAATAAAAGTGAGACGAAATAATCCATTACCTTAGGACCAATTTAATTCGTACATATCGAAGAATCCTGTATAGTTATTTAAAAATACAATTAACTTGTAACATAACCTCAATAATAGTTATGATGTCATATATGATTCACTTACGACTTTATATTACCCGTTCTTTTGTCAATTCCATGTTAAAGCATCATTTTGGGTAAAATATTTTCATTTATCGTACGTGTTTGGACTTGTTGTTCATGATATCAATACATATATCATGATTTAATTACTTATAGAATGTAAAACATGATTTATATTTAATATATATTCAGAATATAATATATATAATAGATCGATAAATGGAATGATATACATCATTCATGGAGACGATAGGTCGTACATACGCATGAACACTGTTGTCATTTCCTTATTAAATAGAATAGAAGTATGTAAATAACATATACATACATCCAGTATCATTTTTATGTTATATATTTCATTATTATTTATTATATATACTTTATAATCATTCTGGAATGGTTAACATGGAGAATGCATCTTATCGAGTCGTGGAGACGGTAATCCGCACGTACACACGAGCGAGGATATTGTTCCCATAATTATTAAATGGAATTTGAGTGCATGATATAATATCTCATAATCATTATGATTTTATAGTAATCATATATAGTTACTATCTCTACCATTATATCCATCCATGTGTGGTGGTGGTGGAAAAACAGATTACACCATGGCGTGGAGACGGTAAGCCCTACGCACGCACGCACAGTGATTTCATTTTTTCTAGGATGGATATAAAGTGAAATAGTCTTGTTTCATATTTATATTAATATATCAGAATATTAGTGATACTTATTTTATTACTTTATAATGAAACAACTAATGAATAGTAAGTTGAAGAAGAATTAAACTTAAATGAATCGGCAGAAGACATTACCTCATCATCGACGTGCCTCTTTTAAAAATCCTCTTAGGGCACTAGAGTTGGTCTTTTGAGAAGACCAGAACCAATATATTATAACCATGGAGGTTGAGAAGAGGAATTGTAAGGGATTTTCCAAGCTTGAAGGCTTAAAATAGAGTGAAGAGAAGAGGGAGGAGGTGCCCTTTTACAAGAGAATACATGGGCACTTTTGGAAACCTCCAAAATATTAATTTATAATAAAATCAAACCCCACATAAAAAAATCCAATATTTATAAAATTCTGATATTATGTAATATAAGGTTTTAATCTAATCATCCAATTAAATTTAGACATATTTATATTTTATTTTAAACCGTATCATTTTGATTTATAATTATTTAATCTATTTAATTTTATATGTGGTAATAATATTCTAAATTATAAATGGTTATAAATACTTACTTATGAGTTGTGAATTGTACATAATGGTATATTTTATGACATTTTAGAACATATAAATTTCAATTTTTATTTTTTAAAATTTTTTGTGATTTTTAAACAATTTAATAATATGTTATTTTTATAAAATATCAATTCTGTCATTTTTGACACTATTCATAAAACCCCACATAAGATATGTTCAAAAAGAAATATTTAATAGATTCCTAAAATGTCATATTTATCTAAAAAATTCTTGGATCAAATTAATTTGTTCATTTAATATTTATTTTAATATCTTTAGAACCATTTATTTGATATTTATCTTAATAAAATAATTACTACAACATTTTCTTATAATTATTTAATATAATTATTTTTTTAATAATAATAAAAAATAAAATACTATGAGTATGGTAAATATATTATATCTATTAATAGTACTTTTAGTCAAATTTATCTCTTAAAAAATCCATCTTTTAAAATGATATGTTTATTAAATTATGAAGGTGTCAACTTTGACATCATTTAAAATAAAATATTATAAATGTAATTATATATTTTAGAAGGCTCTAAATGGTCCAAAATTAGACACTTGGATGATTAGGGTATATATAAACGTGGAAAATAAGGTTTGGGCATGTTTTTGGTCCTTTTGATGGGTATTTTTTTTAATAAAAACTATATTATTTATTTTTCACTAAATAAATCATTTCTGCATCATTAATGTATAAGATATTAAGGTAATTATATATTTTATAAAAATTGAAAATAAATTTCCATGATTAAGAAAAACATTTATCTTTAAAATGATTATTTATAATCGAATTTATATTCAGTATAACCATATATTAAAAATAATTTAATTAAAAAAAAGTTTGAGTGAGGCATATTTCACTTTCTTTAAATAAAATAAATTAAAGGTCATAATCACATCCACGTGGGTTCCAATAGATTCCATATCGACCCAAGTGTGATTTAGGGAAAAATATAATCATCCAGTTATATTAACACAAGTGTTAGGGTAATTTTATAATATTATTTGTACCCTTAATTACCTGATTTACCTATAACATTTGTAAATAAAATTTACCTTAGTTACTATTCATAATCCCTTAGAAAATTATCATATTAATATAATTCTGACCTACTGATTCCAAATATAGAATCCATATTTCCAAATTCAAAACACAGAAGATGATGTAATTAATTTAAATGTAATCCTACTATTGAGAAAATGGGTTTTAACGGTTAAATTATCGCAAAACATTAAAATGTTTTTACATATGAATTCATTGTAAAATTAATTCTAATGACATAAATTATATTAAATGGTAAAAAGATATTCTATTTATACTTTAAAACAATTAAATATTATAATTTAACCATATAAATTATCTTAATGAAAAAATTTGTTTTTAATTAAAATTTAGCGAATTTTTACTATTCATCAAAATATGAAAGTTATCAGAAAAATATTAAAAATTTATCAAAATTAAATTTTTATATACTTATTGAAATGAATAAGTTTATTTTTTAAAATTGAACTTATAAACTTGTCAAAACTAGATTTAAAGTTGGTGATCCATCAAAAGGCGTCAAAACTGCATGTTTTGAAAAATACATATTTTATCCGATATTTTTTTTTTCTAATACCATGTTATAGAAATGTGTAAGATGAATGATAATGTAATAAAATTAAAAATGTGGTTAATACTTTTTATAACTTCTAGTTCATAATAATATTATAACATTATATCATTGTTTAGTGAAACTCGGTATTGCGTACAACACACTCTATTGAGGATGGTCGCTCTTGCGTGCAACACAAGCCATGAATACTGTTGTGTATACTACAAGCTAATATGGTGTGCATATAGCACAATAAAATATTGGTGTATCCTACAACACAAGAAATAATTTAAATCAAAAAGAATATTTCTCATAAAATCTAGGGGTGTTATAGGTACGACACTTGTGGGGGCAGGTTATATATAGCCCCTTGATGCATGGTTAGTCTCATTGGATAAGTCATTTTGCTAAATTCCATAGAAGGTATTTTACACTATATGCTGTAAATCGTCTTGTGAAATGTATTTATGGTAATGGAACCATGTAACTAGGAAACTTGGTTTTAAATTGTAAATCATTTCCTTCATTTAGTTTTAGTTATTATACATCCATGAGATCTTGCATCGACGTATATAGGGATAAATTTCAATTTTTGTTAATTGATTAAATGTAATTTTTATTATTTTCATAACTTTTTATATTTATTATCCATCATCTAGTTATTTTCATGACATTTGTTTCCATTTATTACATTTCCATATTATTTAATCACCTTCATCCTAGTATATTGATTACATGGTATGATTGATCTGTTATTCAACATGCCATTATTATAATTCTCATTGGTTATTTTTTTATTCTTCTATACATTCCATTAATAATCATTTGATATAAAACGTATTATGAATATTTCCCCATGAATCCAAGAAGCTAATATGATTATATGCATGGATTTACTAGATGGAAAAGAATTATCCTCAATGTTATTTACATATTTAGAAAAAAATATGTTTTAATTAGTTTATTATTTTGTAATAAGAGACTCATGTATGTATTTGCTATACCAATACTACTAAACTATTTAGACATTCAAGTCTTTATTACATTAAGTCATTGAATGGAAATTCATAGTAGACACTAACTCTGGGCTTCAGGGATTGGGTTGCTACAACTGGTATAAAATAATGTTTAGTAGAAACCTTTGAAACTATATTTAGGAAAATAAAGGTTTGGGAACATAACTCTAATGTTGAATTTGATGATAATTATAGAATAATATCTTATAATGTTGGTAATGTATAGATTATATTGGTATTCATCAAAATAAATTCATGTGTGGGTATAAAAAATTGATGTGGTTATCACATAGATGTATGTTGATGTAATAATGTCAAAAAAGATTTTCAAGGTGAAATAGGGGTAACCTATTTAACGAAAATGATCCTAACAACACACCTAATTGGAAAATATATAGAGATATACATTGTATAATCAATATATTCTTTAAAAACATTTTGATTAATTTTAATGGATAATGAAAAATAATGATCAAGGTTATAACTATGTTGTTTTAGAGTGATGATAAGTTTCATTATTTAAAAATACTATAAACGATATTATGGATAAAACCAAAACCGTGTAAGGACCTATATGGAATTCATTGTATGAAGTATTTATGTATTGGGGATGTATTTTGAAACTTTGATAAAATTATATTTACTGATAAATCTTTTTTCATGGATGTCCATATGATTTATTTTGGAAGCTATGTTAATATTGTTTTTGAAAAAAATCATGTAGTGCTAGTGCTAACCAATCCAATCAAGAAAGGATATGGGTCTAGATCCCATGATTGAATGATGATAAAATATTCACGCCAACCACTAGTCTAAAAAATTTCCTACTTAATTTATATTTGTTTTTAGTTAAACAATTTGATGAAGAAATGTTAATAACGGACCAATAGTATCACTTTATAGGATTATAGATTAATCTGTGAACCATTTATGTTTTTTAAGAATGTTAAATACAAATAGTTAGATGTTTCACTCTTTTACTACCCTTATGATCTGTAAAATGTTTCTTTTAGTTATATAGACATAAATATTTTTTGGTAATAATAATTATTTAGAGTACATTTATGTATTAGAATTTTATCAAAGCACATCCAAAAGGATGATTTTTTCATCTAAAATATAAACCTAACTTGTAAGTATATGTTGTTATATTTTTCTGAGAAATAATTACCCACCAAGAGGAAAATCACTTCAAAATAATTTTTTTCATAATATGTTTATTTTTGCTGAACAAATGGGCTTATAAATAATGACTTTTTTATGGATTTTTGGCCTTCAACATTATATTTTTCATTTATATTGTTTTGTCATATATGACCTCATTCACTCGATATAAAAATTTAGGCTATTTCCAAGTCCATATTTCCACTTCCCACTAATGATGTATTATCTAGAAACCATCTTAAATGGTAGTTTATTTGACATTCACACTTCTGAATCTCTCTTTTCTAGATGTTTTGTCAACCCTTTTTTCAATGTGGTAGAGTAACATTGAAAAAAAATCAAACAATCTATCACCAAGAACATGATTAAATTGTGAGGACACAATTTAATTAAATTCGGGAGAAAGTAACACCACACAAATCTATGTGCAATTTTGTATTCATTAGCATGTATGACATGCATCACATTTCACAAAAGGGAATACAATTTACCGATACTCTACTATATATATAAAATTTTAAATAATATTAATACATTATATATATTTTAATGAATGAAAAACTTAGTTATCTTGAGTTACCCATGAGATTAACCTTTCATAATAGATTTTGTTACATAAAAGAGATCCATTCCTCAATAACTGTAACTTCCCTACTGGTGCCCTGTACCAAGTTCGCCACACGACCTCAAGCGCATTTCCCCAAATTCTAGAGGCTGCCGACAAGCTGCGAGGGCCTTGGTGAGTCGGTGGGGAAACTATGCCATAATTCGGTAAGGTATACAAGATAAGGAAACAACAATAAACAACGAAAGCAGTAAGAAACATGTATAACAGCAGAAACCAAATAGTAGAAGCAATGTAGATATATAACTATGACTACAAAGATTCAGCAGGTACAGGTATCTAAGGAAAACAACAAACAAAACAACGTGCTAAAATACAACTGAACCAAGTGCAATAAAAATATAAAGTAATCTCCTCAGCATCGCGAGCCACGGCTCGGTCCCATGCTCCCCAGCTCCTGATGCAGTCAAGATCCTGAAGTAGAAGGGAGATTTCCCTCATCTATACCTGTATCAACATAGTCTGCTTGGCCCAAAAGCATGGCCCAAACAGGGTGTGAGATAAAATCCCAGCATGCAATCACCCAAAGATTTGTGCATAACAGTCAATGAATACAAGGCATGTAATAAAACAAGAAACAGTTAACAGGAAAGCACAAGCAGCAACAATCCACAGTTCTAACAAAATAACTACACAAGTAAATAACCAGTAACAAAGGAAAGTGGTAACCCTCTGGGTATCTCTCACAACCTAACCCTTATGGTTCCATCTATAAGTACTAGCAACCCTCTAGGTGGCACACATAGTCTCACTCCTCTGGTTTAGTTACCTAATAAAGCAGACTCTCTGGGGAAGCACTCACCGTCAATTCCCCCTGTAGTCTCGTATCGTTCTAATGTCTCTATAGGTAATCACTCAATGTCAATCCCCCCTTTGGCCCGCATCGTAATTAAAAGACTCTCTGTAGAATCCCTTTTGTCAATTCTCCCTTTGGTCTCACATCATGATTAAAAGACACTCTGGAGAAGCCCTTCCGTCAATTTTCCCTTTGGTCTACCACTCTAGGTTCTCCCAGTCATGAGTATAACTAAACATGCTTTGCATGTGTATCGTCCAAGTAAACCTCAAGAACTACTCGGCTAACAACTAAGGCTCAACATAAAATCAAAAGAGGTCGTTCCACTATCCTATAACAAGGTATGTCAACTGGAAAAACTCCCAACAGGAAAACAAGAATAGAAAAGCAACTTGAGCACAAAATAAATCACACTACTCACAAGCAATAACCTCTACTAAAGAAATCATGCAAAGATGGCAAACAACAAGGGCAAGACAGGAAACACGCAATACCACGATCAAGGGTATTGGTGGAATTTGCACAAAATATTCATAAACATTCTACAAAAAGGCACAAACCACCTACCTCAATCATAGGAGATCGATATACGTGAACATCGACGACAGATTCCCCTTGGAACGACATAGATATGAGAAATCGCACAAAAGGCTCAACCTACGATAACTTGGAAACGAGGACGAAACAAGAAACAAGGAAAAAGTAGAAGGAAGAATTCACCACTACGCTTCCAACATAACTGACCGTGCTCGAATCGGAGAACGAACGACAAGGCAGGAGTTTGTTGAAGATTCGGACATACGGGTTGCTTCAAATGGATGAAAACTGAAGAAGAAGATGATTTTGGGCGTTAGACGTGACCCCGATTTGTTTCATAAGAAAACGAAAGTACACGACATGTACTTTTAGAGTACACGGCGTGTACTTCAATTTTTCCATACTCCGAATTAACCGGACTCCACATCAGCCTTACACACCGTGTGTGTAGCCCGGGCACGGCCAACACAGGGCTTCGAGCTGGGAAGAGTACACGGTGTGTACATAGAAAGTACACGGTGTGTACCTCTGAAATTTCTAGGAAATTAATTTTTCTCAAAAACTCCAGAAAAAGGAAAAACATACCTGAAAAGAGATCCGGGTTCTTACAAATTTCCCCCCTTAAAGAAATTTGTCCCGGAATTTCCATAAAGAGGTGGAGAAGGAGAAACCACAAACAACTCCGGCCATAGTGATCATACATCAGCCTCCCTCTCCCAGGTCTCATCCTGTACTCGGCCATGATGCCATAGCACTCGTACAAGAGGAACAGACCGCCCATGGAGAAACTTCGTACTATGATCGAAAATCTGGATAGGATGCTCCTCGAACGACGCATCCGCTTCAAGATCTAATTACTCAGGATGAAAGGTGTGAGATGGGTCTGAAAAGTAGCATCGGAGCTGAGAGACGTGGAAGACGTCGTGCATGGCCCGATACCTCTTAGGTAGCTGCAACCGATAGGCGACCGGCCCCACTCTCTCCAAGACCTCAAATGGCCCGACCTACCGTGGTGAAAGCTTACCCTGTCTCTGAATCCTTTTGTGTCCCAACCTCGGTGAGACACGTTGGAAGGCCTGTTCACCGATCTCGAACTCTAGAGGTCGTCTCCGTTGATCAGCATAAGACTTCTTCTGAGACTGTGTTATAGCCATCCTCTTCCGAATCAGCTCTATCTACTCTAAAGTCTCCTGTACAAGATGAGGTCCCAGCAAAGCTGCCTCTCCTACCTCTAGCCAACATAAGGGTGATCGGCATGGCCTACCGTAAAAGGCCTCATATGGAGCCATCTAAATGGTCTCCTGGAAACTGTTGTTGTAGGAAAACTCCACCAGAGGAATATGCTTCTCACAAGAACCTCCAAAGTCAAGGATGTAAGCTTAGAGAATATCCTCAAGCACCTAGATTGTGCGCACGGACTGACCATCAGTTTGGGGATGGTATGCTGTACTCAAAAGTACCTGTGTACCCAAGGCCTTCTGAAGTCCCTGCCAGAACCGAGTAGTAAAGCGCACATCTCTGTCTGAAACAATAGAGTGTGGAACCCCATGCAGACGAATGATATCTCTGATGTAAAGTCGTCCCAGATCATTGACGCTGAAGGTATCCTTGATCGGTATGAAGTGAGCAACCTTCGTAAGTCTTTCGACCACAACCCAAACAATATCTTTCTCTCAGGGTGATCTCGGAAACCCTGTCACGAAGTCCATCGCAACATCATTCCACTTCCACTAGGGAATGGGTAACTACTGTAAGAGCCCCGCTGGTCACTGATGCTCTGCCTTCACCTGATGACAAGTAGAACAACTCATGACAAAACCAGCAACATCCTTCTTCATACATGGACACCAGTACTGAGGATGAAGATCTCGATACATCTTGGTGACGCCATGATGAACTGCCCAAACTGAGGAATGGAAATCCCACATCAACTCCTCACGTATGTCTGCTAGCACCCATATGCGTCCTTGGAAATGCAATATCTCATCATCACCCACTGTCCATCCAGGAAGAGGGTCCTCTCTTGACACACTCTCCCGTAGGACTAATCCTTCTGATTCTGATTTCTACCACATCCGTACCCAATCAAGTAGAGTGGAGGTAATAGCTACTGAAGAGAGAAGAGTCTATCCATGTCTATCGTGCACCTCCAGATGCATCTCAAAGAATAGATCCATCAGTTTCCACTCACTACTGGCCTCCTGAACTGCCTGAATTTGAGTTCTCCTGCTCAACACATCAGCCATGGTGTTTCCCTTTCCTGTCATATAGGCATGCTCGAAATCAAAATACTAAATATACTCGACCCACCTGCACTGCCTCAGATTTAGATCACGCTGAGTGAAGATATACATGAGAGTCTTGTGATCAGTGAAGACCACAAAGTGCTCTCCCAGAAGATTTTGTCTCCAACAGCGCAAGGCATGAACAACAACTGCCAACTCCAGATCGTGCGTAGGGTAGTTCCTCTCATGTGGCCTCAACTGCCAAGACCAATTCGCAACGGCTCCAACTCCCCGCATAAGCACAGCTCTCAGCCCGATACCCGAAGCATCACAATAAATGGTGTAGCTCTTGCCTAGCTCTAGCAAGACTAGTATCGGTGCTGACGTCAACCTCCCTTTCAGCTCCTGAAAGGATCACTCACAAGAATCTGACCATAAGAACTTCTCCCCCTTCTTGGTCAGACCTGTCAAAGGTGCTGCTAGACGATAAAAGTCCTAAATGAAACGTTTGTACTATCCAGTCAGCCCTAGGAAGCTTCATACATCAAAAACATTCTTCGGCTGCTCCCAGGAAACTACAGCTCTCACTTTCTCTGGGTCCACAGATATCCTTGCTTCTGAAATGACGTGACCCAAGAAGTGAATCTGATCCATCCAGAAGTTGCACTTCGAGAGTTTAGCATAAAGCTGATGCTCTCTCAGTGTGCTTAGAATGATCTCAAGATGTGTGGCATTGTCGTGTCGAGTGTGACAGTACACCAAGATATCATCCATGAAGACCACAACGAAGGAGTCCAAGTAAGGATGGAACACTCAGTTCATCAGTGCCATGAAAACTGCAGGAGCGTTCATGACTGTTTACTCGTAAACACCATACCTACTCTTGAAGGCTGTTAGAGGTGTATCTGATGGTCTAACATGCAATTGATGATAACCGGACCTCAAGTCGGTCATTGAGAACACCCATGCTCCTCAAAGATGATCGAAAAGGTCATAAATCCGCGGAAAGGGATATCGGTTCTTGACCGTCAACTAGTTCAACTTCCAATAATCCACACAAAGTCGAAGGGTACCGTCTGCATACTTTGCAGACAGAACAGGAGAACCCCAAGGAGAAGTATTGGGTCGAATGAAACCCTTATCCTGTAGTTCCTCCAACTATTTATTGAACTCCATCAAATCAGGTGTTTCCATCTTATATGGAGGAATGGACACCGGTGCCGCTCCTGGCACGAGCTCAATAGAAAAGTCTACCTCACGCTCTGGAGGCAAACCTGAAATGTCCTCTGGAAAGACATCCCTGAAGCGATCCAACACTGGAGGAAAGTCCATCTTTGGAGTCCCCTGATCATCCAGATAAAGACTAGAAATCTGGGATGTCACCCCTCCTAGCCCAAGTTGCTCAAGTCATGCCCGACTCACCCGAACGTCCCATTCGCCTCTATGAAGAAAAGATTCACCCGCAGGTGAAATGAAACCGACTCTGTGGCGATAACAGTCAACGACTGCTTGGAAGGGAATCAAACAATCCATGCTAAGGATGACATCATATCCTGTCATCTCTAGGACATAGAGGTCCCATAAAAAGCGATACCCTGAAATCTAGAGAGGTCACTCTCTACACTGGCACACACTAGATGTCCTCTTTCCCAAAGGTGTGTCTAGTGTCAATGAGTCCGTAGAAGAAAATACACAGAGTCCAACGCTCTTCACAACAGCAACAGAGATAAAACTATGAGTATCACCAGTATCGAAAAGAGCTGAAGATAAAACAAAGGCTACTAAAATCGTACCTCGAACAGTAGAAGGGTCGAGATCCTGCTCATGATAAGTCTGCCCCACGGCGAAAGATTGGCCTGTGCGGCCGCCCTGCGCCCCTGGCTGACCACTCTGAGATGAACCTCCATGATGGTGCTGAGGAAATGGTGGCTGACTACCATGGCCTCAACCTCCACCTTGGCCCGAATGGCCAGAAGAACTCCAGTTCCACGATTGGTGAGAAGATGGATATGCTGCTCCTGAACGAGGAGTCATAGAAGAACCCCGGTCACCATCAACTGGTGAGAAAAACTGGTAGAACCACTGATGGTGACCAATCTTGCCACACGATTAGCACTCCACGGGGTCTCTCTGGCACTACGACCTCATGTTCCCTATCTGGCCACACTGATAGAACATCACCTGGCTTCCTGATGATGCGTCTCACTTCCTCTAATCACCGTGTGTAGGCTTCCTACGATGCTTATTGCTGCCATCTAAAGGAAACCTATCTCTGGGAGCAGAACCGCCATGGCTCGCAGCTCCAGAGTCTCTCAGATTGTGCTCCACAATCAGTGCTTGGTTGACGATGGAAGTAATGGAAGTCAACTAGAAGATGTTCACCTGTGATCGGATCTCCCGCCTGAGTCCATCCTCAAACTTCCTCACCAAGAACACCCCACTCCCATCCCGAAGGGGTGTGGAACGCTTCGGATCAGTGAAATGAGAGGAATACTCCATGACAGATAGAGTACCCTGCTCTAAGCACATAAACTCCCGGGCTCGATCGGCCCTCAGGCTCTCCGGGTAGAAGTAGTCGTAGAACACGCGCTGGAACTCCTCCCAAGCCATAGCATGCTGCTGACCCTCCTATGAGATCACATCCCACCACCTCTTGGTGGAGTCTCGGAGCATGTAGGTGGCGAGTTTGACCCGCCTCTCTGGAGGCATCTCCTAATGCTTGAAGATAGTCAGTATGGCTTCCAGCAATGACTCTACAACCTGAGGTCCTCCCTGCCCCAAGAACGTGGGAGGATGATGCTGCTGAAAACCCGCGTCAAGTCTGCCATAGAAGAGGCAGGAGGCAGTGCTCTCTGGAAGGCCTGCATCATACTCATGAAACCTTCCCTGAACTGTGCATCGGCGCCCACGACTGGTACAACAATTGGTGCCAAGGCTGACTCGGCTGGGGGATCGACAAGAAGTTCTCGATCAGCCCGTTCTGGCATCTGATCCATGCCTCACAACAGACGTACGACCGAAAGACATCTCAGAGGCATAGCTACGAAAGATCAAAAGCACACCTTAGATCAGGAAAACAAGGATAGAGAACACAAGAGTACAAAACGGGAACAGGGGAAGAAAAAAAACACAAGATTGCAAAACACGACTACACGACGTGTATAAAACTACAAGGAATGTTTTTTTAAGCTACTGACATGGGAGTTTACTCCAGCCCTACAAGTCCTGTACACATCAAACTACATGGAATGTTGACCCCCACACACGGTGTGAACTTGAAACTATTCCCCTGCCCGAGTCTCCTTACACGGCTAACCCACAAGGTCCGACTCAACCCGAGACTACACTGCGTGTTCGAAACCACACGGCGTGCACTGGACAAGGCTTCGGTTGTCCGTGTTGTTGAGTACACGGTCGTCTACACGGATGGACCATACACGGCATGCGCCGAACAAGAACGGCGTGCATTGGAAAAGGTGACACCGTCCTGTGTTCTTCGTGACACCGCCAGGTACCTGGGCAAGACTACATAGTGTGTTACGAACAATCATGGCATGTGGAAAGAAAGGTAACGTTGGCCCGTGTTGTTCGTGACACCAACGGATACCTGGACACGACTACATGGCGTGTTCCCTACAGACACAGCGTGCTCTACACAAGCTTCCCCGGCCCGTGTTATTAGTGAAACGGCTGGATACACGGCTCTAAACACACACGGCGTGTACCAATAGTACACGACATGTTCCCGAAGTTACTCCTACGACACCATGTTCTGCTCACACGGTCAGTGACACGGCCTGAAAACTACATGACATGTGCCCATAATGTACATGCCGTGTATTCTGGGTTTTTCTGGGTAGTAGCTCAGAAACTGCGCAGAATTCCAGAAACACAGAAAAAACAAGGGAAAAGATGCCAAATTCTAATCCGGGAGGGCCCATAACACCTCAAGAACCAAAATCTGCCGTTCATTTTAAGCAAGGAACAAAACAACAGTTTTATAACACAAAAGCAGAGAATCTATCAAGAATCTATCACAACAACATGCATAATCTACATAGAACCTATCACAACAGTATGCAATCGCTAATGCACCCTAGATTGCATGGTAAGAATGCATGACATTTGATTTATATAAGTGCCTATATGATGCATGAGATGGCACACCCTCATCACATTGGGTTGCGACAGAAATAGAACCGAAATATCAAAACTATAACTGCCCAAGTCGTACGAATCACTCCAGGTGAAAGCATACCAACCATAAAATATCAAAACCAGAAACAACATTTAATGAGGTAGTATGGCTTTTCCCTGTACACGGGTTAGCTACTCCCGGACACAACTTAATGCCAAGTACCGAATCCGACCTATCCTTGGCTAAGGTCTCCAAATAGTAAATCAAGAGAAAGAACTCCTCTAATACAACTTTGTAAAATCCTGAGTCCGGAGCCCCTCCACTAGTGCCCCGTACCCGGTTCACCAGATGACCTCAACCATGTTTACCCAAATGTCAGAGGCTGCCGACTATAAGTGAGCGCTTTGATGAGTCGGTGGGTAAACTATGCCTTCATTCGGTAAGGTATACAAGATAAGGAAACAATAATAAACAGCGGAAGTAGTAAGCAACATGTATAACAATAGAAACTAAACAGCGGAAGCAATGTAGATATATAACTATGATGAAAAAGATGCAGTAGGTACAAGTATCTATAGAAAACATCAAACACAACAACGTGCTTAAATACAACTAATCCAAGTGCAATGGAAAAAAAGTAATCTCCTCATAATCGCGAGCCACAGCTCAATCCTATGCTCCCCAGCTCCTGATGTATTCAATATCCTGAAGTAGAAGGGCACTTTCCCTTATCTATACCTGCAGCAACATAGTCTGGTTGGGCCCAAAAGCATGGACCAAACAGGGTGTGAGATAAAATCCCAGTAGGTAATCACCCAAAGATTTTTTCCTAACAGTAAATGAATACAAGACAAGTAATAAAACAAGAAACAGTCAACAGGAAATCCCAAGCAGCTAAAATCCATAGATCTAACAAAATAAGTGCACAAGTAAACAACCAGTAATAAAGGAAAGAGGTAACCCTCTGGGTAACTCTCATAGCCTAACCCCTATGGTTCAACCTATAAGTACTAGCAACCCTCAAGGTGGAACACACAGTCTCACCCCTCTGGTTCAGTTACGTAATTAGGCAGACTGTTTGGGGAGCACTCACCGTCAATTCCCCATGTAGTCTCGTATCATGCTAAAGGCTCTATGGGGAATCACTCAACGTCAATTCCCCCTGTGGCCCGCGTTGTAATTAAAATACACTCTGGAGAAGCCCTTCTGTCAATTCTCCCATTGGTCTCACATCGTGATTAAAAGACACTCTGGAGAATTCCTTCAGTCGATTCTCCCTTTGGTCGACTACTCTAGGTTCTCCCAGTCCTGAGTATAACTAAACATGGTGCGCGTGTGTATCATCCAAGTAAACCTCATGAACTACTTGGCTAACAACTAAGGCTCAACAGAAAATCAAAAGAGGCAGTTGCACTACCCTACAACAAGGTATGAAAACTGAAAAAACGCACAACAGGAAAACAAACATGGAAAAGCAACCTGAGAACAAAATAAATTACACTACTCACAAGAAATATCCTCTACTAAATCAATCAAGAAAAGCAGGCAAATAGAAAGGGAAAGACGGGAAACACGTAATACCCCGATCAAGGGTATTGGTGGAATTTGCACAAAATATTCATCAACATTCTACGAAAAGGTACAAACCACCTACCTCGATCCTAGGAGATAGATATATGTGAACCTCGATAACAGATTCCTATTAGAACAATGTAGATCTGAGAAAACGCAAAAAACTTTCAACCTACTATAACATGGAAACGAGGAGGAAGCAAGAAACAAGGCTAAAGGAGAAGGAAGAACTCACTGTTGTGCTTCCAACGCAACTGACCGTGCTCAAATCATAGAACAGACGGCGAGGCAAGAGTTCGTCGAAGATTCGGTCGTACGGGTCGCTTCGGATGGACGAAAACTGAAGAAGAAAGCGATTTTGGTGGTTAGATGCGACCCTGGTCCGTTTCAAAAAAAAATTACACGACATGTACTTTTAGAGTACACGACATGTACTTCAATTTTTCTATACTCCTAATTAACCGGCCTCGACCTCTGCCTTACACACCGTGTGTGTGGCCCGGGCACTGCCAACACACGACTTCGAGCTGGGAAGAGTACACAGCGTGTACTTAGAAAGTACATGCCGTGTATTTCTGAAATTTATAGGAAATTCATTTTTCTCAAAAACTCCGGAAAAATGGGAAAACATACCTGAAAAGAGAGTCGGGTTCTTACATTAACTTTCATTATATTGAAGACCTAGTTTTATCAAACAATGTTATATTAATAAATTATTTTATTCAATACAATTTCATATATATAAAATTTAATTTTAACAGTTATGAATATTATTATCTAACATATGAAAATTTATGGTTTGTGTAAATTTTTAATGAATTCATTGGTTACAAATTAATTAGAAAGAAAAATATTATCCAATTTGATAAAAAAGTTAAAAATTATTATTTTTAAGATTCCAAAGTGTATTATATTATTAAAATTAGTTAATTAGATTTAGTTAATGAATTCAAAAATATATATATGTAATATATTCAATAAATATTTATTTATATTATTCCATTAGGATTTATATGAATAATAAAGAAATAATCTCTATCATACACATAAAACCCAATACTTTTATAAAGGCAATTTTACAATATTTTAATGAAAACCCCATTTTAAATTTATCATTTGAAAATTTAATTATTTAAATATGTCAGAATAAACATTATATTCGAGATGGAAACATAATAATAATGTTATTGTTAATTTGTAATAAATTTTTAATCATATTAATTTTTAATTAATAGATTAAAATACAAAATTTTATTTCAAAAATTTATTTCCATCTAATTTATTTATAATTATATATTATAAATTTACTTTTTTAAGATTAATTAAAACATAATTTTTATAAATTAATAAAATATATTTAATTGTAATCAATTACAATTTGAAATTTTATATAAAAACATAACAATCTTTGAGACATTTTTAATTTAAAAACCCACAATGTCATTGAGTCTCTGGGACTAAATGTAAATTTATTTTTGGAACTTCTGTGAATGATATTTGAAAAAATAGATTCTATTTATTGAATCAGAAGATTTTATAATGTCTAATAATACTAACTACGTTTTTTTATAATTATTAGTGAATGTGAATAAAATTAATTACAATTATTATAGAAAAAGTGTGAATAATAAGATAATAAAAATTTATCTTAAGGTCCCAAATGACCTAGCCACTTTTACAATAACCATTTTATGTAAAAAATAGGCCTTTAACATTAAATTATTTATTTTTATTGGTTTTATATTTATTTTTTTGGAGAGAACATGTGCACACCTAGATTTTTTCAAAAATTACAAGGGAGTCATTTTCCCCCTAATAAAAGTTCACCACTTCATCCTATTCCTCACACCTCTAAAACCACATAGTTTATGCCGAGATCATTCCAAATACCTTAACCAAAACCATCACAAAAACCATGAATCCTCTATTTGGGAATAAATCTTTCAAGGAAACCTTTTGGTAGAGACCAAAAGGAGTTTACCAATTTTTAATATAATTTTTTTCCAATTATCACTTTCCTATCATTTATTTATTCACCACAAAAAATATTCATATTACATTCTTGTATAAAAAAGTATATTAACTATAATAGGATGTTATATTCTATGGTATCGACCTATAATTATACCCCTTCATTCTAATTAGAAATGAAATTACTTTTTTTGTGTACAACGAACCGTTTCTTCATGAAAGGATGCTTGTTTATCTTTTCTTTACCAACTTTCATTTTATGTATACTTATATATTTTACATGTTATATTAATAGTGTCTATATATTTATTTAATTCTTTTACAACACATATCATTATAATTTACATTTTATTTAAAAATGATAATATTATTTATGGATTTTTGGACTAACTCCTATCAAATAGATGTGATTCATTCACTTAATCCATGGAATGTATACATGATTATTACAATAAAACATATGATAAAAATGTAAATATTATATTGATGAAATAATTAAATCACATTATATATATATATATATATATAATTTTGATTATTATCTTTTAACACCTTAAGAAGTAACAATTTCGGTTGTAGACGTTTGGGCTATCACTTCCTTGACATGATTTGATTCATTTTACATCACCATATATATATATATATATTTATATGATTAAATAATATGGTATTTATGATATAATTAAAATTATGGAATGATGTAATTCTACTAACTTATTTCCATAATGTTCATTCAAAATGTAGTATGTTACTCAAGCATACGTACGACCTTCTATCTCCTTGATTGTAACACTAACTCATTTTTCGCAACCATATTTGATGATTTAGTTTAAAAATTTAAAATATATAAAAATATGATAATTAATTCATTATTATTATTGTAGATGTTTTATATAAAAACCTACTTAACATAGATTACCTACGATGTGTTTTTTTGACACATAAATTAAATTTGGTCAAAACACTATACGTAAAATTAATTATTCATTTAGTTGTACACACCATGGTAATAGATTAAATTAATGTAATGATAAAAAATAAAATTGTTATCAATAATTCATTAAATTAACATATTTTTTTAGAAGATGATAAT
Source organism: Viscum album (assembly GCA_963277665.1). Lineage (NCBI taxonomy): Eukaryota > Viridiplantae > Streptophyta > Magnoliopsida > Santalales > Viscaceae > Viscum > Viscum album. The sequence goes on along the minus strand of OY728147.1, from coordinate 1,720,886,881 downwards.
GGATGTCCACCAAAAATAAAAGGAAAGGGAAGGGACTCTGTCTTAATATAAAATATATTGAGACTTATTTGTTGTTTTGAACCTAGTTTCCTTTATATGATGTATATATATCCCATTTAAATGATATATAGTGAATATAATTACTCTAATGATAAATTCACATTCATTAAATTTTATTCCTTCTGTAGGATAATTATTCCAAATGCTTTAAAGTGGTATGGTACAATTTGGAATGATTAAAATATTATATACTAAAAGAATAATTTTCTGAAATTTAATTTCCATTCGAGGAAATTATATAATTTTTTTTAAAAAACTATTATTTTTCTCACTCATCTATTTAATTATAACCTTTTAATATATTAGTACTATTTTTCAATATTTCGTACACAATTTTTTATAGAAAATTTTTTTTAGAAAACAAAACTACATTTCTCCAATTAGTTAGAGGACTTGTTTTCTTCTACAAATAGTGATTATTTAAAATGCAATTAAAATGATTTGATAAATAAATTTTTACCATTGCTTTTTTAACCAAAGTTTTAAAAGGGATATTCTTTTCTCATTCCAAATAAAGAAACATTCTAATGATTATATAAGAAAAATAAATGTTTTTACCTCATATGACTTGTATGGATATACCCACAATATTTTCTAAAAAGTATCCATAGAACTTATAAAATGTAGCTTTCTAAATAAAATGTATTCATGTGTGATTTTAAATGAAACTTTTTTTCTTTAAAAAAGATATATTTCTCTAATTTTTTAAAATATCATTTTTTAGTTTTTTAGTTCATCAATTATGATAACCCTTTATTTTAATCCACATCTATTGTGTTATATTTGTACCATATGTATTCTTATTAAGTGTGGTTTATGATTTACATGGACAGGTATAGTATTCAAATTACCTTCCTTGATTCAATTTATTAACCTTTAAATATTTAATTTCTCATGACCATTAGGTATTGAAATTCCCTAAAATTACCTCATATTTGTTCATGCATATAATTATTTTCTAATCATTAATATGTTTCCCATATGTTGTTTTCATTGAATATTGTTTGATTATTTGGGTAAATATTGATAAATCAGTACCTCTTACTCTATACCAATATATGATAATGAACATTGTTAAAATGATTGTTAGTCATTTGAGGATTATTTTGACATGTAATACATGGATGTTCCCAGTTATAGATATCCCCTCAATGCATCTGTAGTCTCATGGGAAGTGTCACTTGGATAACCTTTTTAGAATGGTTTTTACCATATATTTTTTAAACTATATTGTGAAATGAATCAATGGTAAAGGTACCATGTTCCTATAAAAAATGGTGTCCAATAATTATAAATTTATATTATTTTTTACATCTTATTACTCATCTGTTAGATCTTATGTCATCATATCTATGGATACATTTAATTTTTAGTTCATTTATTAAATGTCATGTGTTTTAGTTTCATACCATTCCGTATTAATTTTTCATAATCTTGTTATTTTAATAAAATGTGTTTCCACATATTACTTTTCCATATTTATTAAGCACTTCCATCTTAGTTTTCTGATTATATGTTAGGTGTGTTCATTTATATAGAATTACATCACTATTAATCGAAGGGATTAATTATTACTTCCACTATATTATTACTTACTAATCATTTAACCACACCCTTATTATGTTTTTTTCAACAAGAATAAAATAAGAATACTATGAATCATATGTATGAATTTACGTGATGTATTATAGTTATACTCAATGTTATTTGTTTATTTAGACAATAAATTAATGTAATTAGCGTCTTCATTTGTAATAAAAGACTCATGTATGTATCTAGATTTCCAAGAATACTAAAATATTTGGTCCATCGAGGATGGATTACATGGAATCATGCAATTTAAAATTGTATAAAAAACCAACTCCATGCTTCTAGGGTCAGGTCACTACAACTGTCACAAACACTAATGGTTGTTTTGGGGATTCTATCTTAACTAGAAGTAGAACAAACATGCCACTAGACTGAGGGGCAGCCACAATCCCCATAGGATTATGATAATAATAAAGGGAATAATTGAACAATATTTTTCAAAAATTTCGCCAAATAAACTGATAAAATATATGGAATTCCACTCTGGTGTGTGAGAAAGGGTATATATATACTCAAAAATAGGGTATTAATTTCCAGAAAAAACACTATGTCATGTTATATTTCAATAATATTGATTTTAACTAATTTAACAATGTGGTAGAGCTATTACGATATTGGTTCCATGTTTATAGGATATAGAAATTAATATCAATATAGAGATATTACTCATATTAAAATCTAATGGTGTACATCAAAATGAAATGAATAAGTTACATAATTTAATGTTTTTTATAATTTCAATGGTTATCATGTTCTGATGTTCTTCGAGGAACCATGATACTACATTTTAGTCCCCACCTTATCATTAGTAAATAGATATTATATATATTTGTGTTTAAATTTACTTTCCATTTGGGAATTTCAGTTTTTTTATAGCTATTGATTTTACAATATAATTAATAATGTTCATAAAAATTATGATGATTAGTTTGAATGATTTTTTTATAAAAAAATATAAGATTCAATCAGGTAATAATCTAGATATTCCAAGAGAGTAATAAGTATAACTTCAATGAAAAATATAGTTTCTTATTTAAACATAATTTTTTGAAGAATAAGATGTTATATGAATAAATGTTTGATTTAATATTATGAACTTATCTATATTATATTGCCCGACTAAATCATTAGGCCCATATTATATTCCATATGAACTCAAGAATTCCTCTCATTATGTAAGATTCTGTATAATAGTATCCTGGGCCTTAGACATATATATGGAGACTATTCCATTAGATTTGTGTATATTTAAAATTGTAATAAATAATATATAGAAATACAAAAAGAAATCAGAATATGTCTTATAATAATAAGTACAAGGTTTTATGATAACATATGTTTTCATATAAATATTAAATTTATCTCCCACTATTCATATAAATATTACAACATTACTCAATGATTTATATATAAGATCCAATTCAGTATCATTGAGTCTCAATAAAATCAATGTACTTATATACACATAAAGGTATACCAGCCCAAACAAATTTACATCCTTTCCTCTAACATAAAAGTAAACATAAGGTACCCAAGGATACCAAGATAAACAACCATGGTGTGAGTTTATAACCATAAGTGTGTCAATATGTGCTCCTAATATATACCTTTATATGATTGTTTATGAATCAAAAAATAATTGCATTATATAAACTATCGAGTAATCATATATGTACATATATATATATCAAATCTAGGGAAACAAAACTAATTAATTTCCCCCCAGGTTATTGGTAAATTGATAATAAAATTAAAGAACATAGTATGGTGACATTTCCACAATAAAAATCTATATAGAAACGTTTCCAACAATTCATGGTTCAAGCCAAAAGGCATTCTTATTACTTTCCCATGTTAGGAACCAATATCAATATACCATATCCCAATCATGAGTTAGGGCACAAGGTCATCATGTCTTATCTCTATCATGGGTCTGGACCCAAGGCCCCCCATACATTGTCTATACTTTGGGTTAGAAATCATGTCCATCACATCCAAGCCTTGAGTCTTGGCTAATAATTATCATCAACACATTCTATATATATTCCCCCATCATGGCATAATTATACCATAATTTTCAACTTAAATTAACTAGAAGAATCAAAACATCCATTGAATATACATTAATGTATAATATAGCATAACCCATGTAAGAACAAATTTTCATACCAATCATTCATTATGGAAACCACTTAGAAAAATTTGAATAAAATTAATAAATGTTACATTGCTTCAGAAGAACACACAAGTGAATCACATCATTAATAGGATCCATGTGCCAGAAATCGGAAATAATAATTTAATAAAGAATAAGTACATATACCAAGAAAAAAATCACTAGTTTAACCCTTATATCCCTCAACACCACTTATAATCTCATTCAATGTTTATAAAATTCCATCTTATAATGAATACACCATTGTCCAATTTTATATCACTATCCATAATAACAAAAACCAAAACATTTCCACTACCCTTGGTGAAATTATGATCAACATTCTCACTCAAACCATTTCCAAAACTTTTTAGTGTTTTAGATCCAAAACAATTTCATTTATCATTATAACAAATATTCCAAAATAAATCTCAAGATCCAAAAAATGGGATCATCTCACATATCACATATACAGTATATGGATAACTAGAAACTTTTCTCGGTATCTATTTAACATATCATGAGGAGACCATGTCAATGTAATGAAATATAATATATCATGAACACCGAAAGAAACCTCCTGGATACCACAAGAGTAATCCCATGATCTATAACCTAATCCAAAGTCCTCTCTCTCTCTCCAACCTGAGTAGCCCAAGGAAACACACACTTACTACCTATATTCAACTATGTACCACAATACCTATAAATGAATCTCATTAATAATATCTATATTATCACCCAATGAAGACATAGACATCGATCACCACAAATGATCACAAAAATTCAAATCAATAAATTGATATAAATATTCTTTTTATGAAACATACGTACAAGGTGAGACTATAATCATCAAACACACACAAGACTCCACCAAACTTTCTCATGATTTTCCTATGTTCCACATATCATTGGGAAAGCTCTTGTAACAACCTGGAAACATGTCTCACTTCACAAATGAAATCGTTTTTAATTTTGTTAGTAATAATTAATTAATTAAAATTATATAAATATGATTTAATCCACATAATTTTCAATTTTCACCATTATTGTATCATGATATAAATCGATCACACCTCAAGGGTGTTAAACCAAACCTTAAAAAACCCAACATTAAATCCTAAAAACATATTTCTAAAACATTAAAAATTACATCCTATTAATTATTTGATTTATAAATGGATTGTTAAGAAAAAAATTCTTCACACCCTCTTCCATTGGTGAGTGTCCAACATCACATGCATCCTCAACAGAAGACGATCAAAATATTCATCTCCTTCAGATGATTTCACCATGGATCAGTGGAATTACATCCATATTTATTATTAAAAAATAACAAATATGAGATATGTAATTAATTTTTAGCAAATTTACAAAAATGAATGACCAAACCCGGATTCAGTAAACAATCTCATTTAGATCCACACCATATCAATGGGAACCGAGGGAATGAAGAGAGTAAGGGGGTATGTCTGTTCGACCCTCTCAAGGTTGAGTAAGGGAGTTAACATCCAAGGATATCTCAATCTAAGAAGGATAAAAATACCACACAATAAATTTTCTGATCATGTTCCAATAGATAGACTGTCAAGGATAACTATATAACTAGTGGATACAACTACAATCTGTCCCACCCAATGATCATATAGAATCCATCTCAAATCCTAAGGTCTTTTTTGATCCTCAATCAATGCCTAAAATCGTATTTTTAAATAGTATAATCCTTATTAATTCCATCCTCAAATGTGGGTGATAAATTTTCAGGTCCACTAAAATGAAAATATAATTTTTTTTTGAGAATTTTAAATCTATAATTATGAGGGTAATTATAAACTCCTACCATAATTCATTACATTAATTAGAGGTAAATTAAATTATCTGAAAATATATCATGATCTAATCAGTTATTAAATCACTCGGAATATTCCATATTCTTTCTTACAACATAAAATTATATTCAATAGAATAACACTACATACAAAATTTAATTATTACCTTATTTTTTTCCACAACTTCACTAGTTACAAAAACACTGAGATTGTTCTCACCAAACCCCTCTCTATCAGCATATCATACAATCTTCCACATTCCCATACCAAATCATATGATTCTCCAAACCAAAAGGATTAAATTTTTTTATCATTCATGATATATTTATCTCAAGAATATGAGTTGTATTTGTAAATTCACTTCCTTAGATCATAAATCCCAATAAACACATCCATAAAATGCATCTAGTTTACTTTCCATTCCACTACATTAAAACCACACAAAAATAACCGTATAATATTCCATTGGTTTTCCTTTCTAAATTTTATGTTTCTTTAGTCAGCATTCCATGAAATTAAATGATCATGATGTCTCAACATCTTGAATAATTTCATTATAATCAAAACATACACAAATATATAATAAAAAAATCTATATAACACCATCATTTCAAAACTAACCACATTATCTATCCTACAAGATCCCACCCAAGGCATGACACACCTTCAATTCAACTCTACCTAGACATAATAGAAAACCTCCCCAATCCCAATGTTGAGAAATTAAAATATCTAAAAATGCATCAAAATTTTTGCTATGTTATTTACCATGAAACTACATCTAACTTTATAAAACACACCACTACACCATAGAGTAACCACGACAATTTATTAACAAGTCGTTTACCCCTCCATTATCCTATCAACATGATGATCAATTACAAACATTATATAGGAACCTCCCCATAAGAGGAGTGTTATGAATGTTGTTTCCAAAACCATGCACCAAACACCACCCATAACTCTTTCCCACACTCATCATTTTGATTGACAATAACTATCTTTTTTTAAAAAATATCCAACTTTATCATTGGAAATTTCAACTTCACGTCTTATCGGACCACAATATTTTAGGTTTTCATAAGTCATCTAGAATTTGGGTCATAACCTATGACTGACCAATGGTAAACTCCAACTCATATGGATTCCCTACTAGAGATCCCTAATATTCTTCCACAAAGAAGGATAAATAAATCACTTATATGTTTTTTCCTAATCCTATATCAACCAATCATTCCTCCTCCAATGATTTAACAAAGATTAAAATGGTTCTAAAATTGCTTCCACCCAACATTCCACTAATTTAATCACTTAATATAATAAATATTAAAATTTCCATCAAGAAATATTGGACTTTCAGACTAACACTACCTCAATAACACAACAATTACATCACTATAAATAAAAAATTAAAGAAAAAAGATCACCCCACCACTATTGTCGAATCACACAAGTACATAAAAACATGAACTTATATTGATGAACCCGTTCAATGCCTATGAAATGGTATGCCACATTTCTATGAAAAATATGTATTGTCCCCAAACATACTCATTCTTATCATGAATTCTACTATAAATTCCCTTCCAATGCCAAAAATTCTTTTTAGGATGTGTATGAATAGGGAACCCTCTCATAGGTCATCTCTCAAGATATTTAATTGTCGTAAATAAACCATAACATCTCATGATCCCTTAAAAGGATATTTTATGCCTCTAATCATAGATTTATGATCTAAATATCATCAAATATAGGAACAAATGCTAATCATACTGGTCATACTCTTATTCATTTCAGTTCCATCCGTCCTAGAGATCCCTAAAAACACTTCATTAATATATGCATCTTCTTGATTCTATGATTTTACATAGACATCCCATTATATATTTTTCGATTAATAATCAATGATCCAAAAACAATATTCTAAGACTATATGAATTTTGGATCCTAACTCTCCAGAGAATGAAAATGACAGGCTAAAAACAGTGGGCTATGAAACCACAAATACATCCCCCAATGTAATGGTACTAATTTAAGAAAACATCAATTTTATCCAAAATTATATCCCAAGATACACATTTCATTCCTTTTGAAATAATCCATTCAAGATTTCCAAAAGTTTAACGAAAAAAACCAATCTAAACTCATTTCATTTTAAGTTAATGATCATTTCAAACCTGTTGGGGTTCCATTACTAGGGCATCAAATTCATTAACCACCAACCAAGGGTCTCCATGATTCCCTTGATGAGTGGAATAAAATCCATCACCAAATTTCATCTAGAACCAGTAACTACATATCCATCCACTAGATTAGAGTAATTGAAAATAATTATAAGAAGATATGTATCACATGAACCCTATGTTCCTATTATGTTGTATGGAAACATGAATCTATTAAAGGGTATAGATGTGAACCCCAAAAAACCTAAATAATAGATAATACATCATATATACAATACATATTAATCAATAGAGAATGAAAACATTATCAATAATATCATTTACTAGGAGACACAATATTTCCATCAGACAAGTGTTCTCGAATCACTGGTCTAAGGTACATCACATCAGTATAAAGATACCTAATGCCCTTGTCTAAAAATTCCCAAAAACATAAAATTGAACTAAGTTGATACAACATTATGACGCCCCAACCTAATCATTATGCCCATCTAGTGTGTTATATGACATCATTCTTGCCTCTTTATGCACTTGAGCTTCAATAAAAGGTTTGAGGGGATGAAAAAGTTATTCAACAGACTAATCATTCATATCATAGTATAAATATAGTGAATATAATGAAATTGAAAATATCAAAATATTCAATATAGCTATAATTATCATATCAATGAAAATAATTTCTCTCTAATGTTTTTATAATATATAACATTCAAATGGTCACCCACTACGATAGTCAAATGTACATAATTTATTGATACAAAAGTATATAAGGTCATTTATCACATAATATTATCTCTAAAAATCCAAGTCTCCTCATACCCATTGAACTATTCTAGGCCAAAGAAAATATCATAATGTGATCTAATATAAAAGAAATCATATAGTAATCTTGAAAAATGATATTAATATCAAGTGTGTGAGAGTAATCATTGGAGGGTCTCAAAAAATTACACTAATATATAATGTTATAAAGATGTTTATTCATATGAAAAAATCATCTATGTAATGTAATGACTCCAACCCTAGTTGACTGGGGATAGTATCATACATTATTAAATTGTAATTGATAAAATATTCAAATCCCTAATTGTGGATGTATTTATAATTTTGTGATAACTAGATTCATACATAAAACTCATTTTATATTTGGAAAAAAATAAAACATAATATGTAAAAAACATAATAAACCACAGCCTTAAAACTAATTCAAAATCACATATTCATTACCTTGGGAATGGAAATAAAATAATGCAGATCTAAAATTTATAGTAAGTGTATCATATATAAGAAGTTACCATGAGTCAATAATAATAATTAATATAGAAATGAAAATATTTAACTCACATGACTTTTAATAAATAAAAAGATAGGAACGAGAATAAATAATGTTGAAAGGTATATAGCTGAAGAAAAATTCAATTTAAAGAACTGGAAAATTCCTCATAAAAATGGAAATAAAATACATCTATATATTATTCCATAGTGAAAATACCATTAATAATAATAATTGAAATATAAATATAAATTTAATTAAATTATTTTATGTCATCTTGCCTAAGAAGATGATATATTTACTATTAATATATATATTATCAAATTAGTTTTAAAATACTATGTAAAACCACATCTTATATGTCTAACTGCTTCATCATATGAATCTTACAAAAAATCTAGGGGATATCATTTAATAGTACCCTCCATGGTTGGTAGTCCCATATCATTCATCACATATCGAATACCCGATTTAATAATGATACTTATCATAAAATATCTGAATATAGAAATGAATATGAATGTATTAATACTTTACCAAATAAATAAATAAATATCAATGTAAACCCTCTTTGTAAAATCTCTGTATTTTTTAGGAAATAATAATGTATAACATAAAATATAACAGTTATCTAATTGAAATGTAATATATAATGAATAATTTTTTTTAATAACATGGTTATTTCAAGATAATTTTAATAATCATAAATGAAAGTGAGATTGTACTGGAAATTTTACCACATTGAAATTTTCAAATAAAATCCCCATGGATGAAACAATTAAAATAGAAACATATAATACAAGGAAGTATGGTGTATTAATGATATTAAATATCAAAGGGGTAGTATATACATGACATTAAATTTAATTTGTGTATAATAACAATTAAAGCTCAATGGAATTAAAATTAAGAGGAAATCCCAAACTTGATGCTCCATTTCGGTTAAACATGCTTTAAAATCATATATAATGGTTTTAATCAAGTTATTTACTTATTAAATAACCCTATTAATGTTCATTTCATCTTGTATTATTATTTTATAACATATTATTACCCATTAATTAACAATTATTCATTTTTTCAATCCATTCAGGTGGTTATTGCCTTGTTTTTCAAGTATGTTTCATCTTTTTGTTTGTTTTTTTTTCATATATAACAATTTAATAATATCCATAATTTAAATAAATATTAAAATAATATATATATATATATATATTCATTATATTTGTATTTAGAGTAATCCATTTAATTTTGTGATAGGAAATCGAATACATTATTCATGGAGATAGTAGGGCGTACGTATACAAGAATGACACTTAAATTTTATTATTGTATTGAAATAATGTAAAGTAAAGTATATATATTGTCATTTAATTATAATTATGGTTTAATATATATCATGTATTTTTATTAAAACCATCACTAATACATTTAATGTATAGAATGAACAAATCACATTGCTTTGTGAGGAGGTATTCTTACGTACACACGAATGACTTTATCATATTCCCATAAAGATTAAAACATTTTGGTATGTGTTATATTTTAATTATAGAAGAATTTACACATAATAAATATAACATATATTGAATATAAATAGTATTTATATCATTATTACCTACCTTCAAATGTGGTAATGGAAAAATTAACAACATCAGTTCACGATGCAGTAGTCTGCTGTACACACAAATAATGATTTTGTAACACATTTTATGGAAGTGTATGTGAAGTAGAAAATGAAAAACGCTCCTTCTGGTTTCTGCACTAGGTTTTCAATAAAACATTTCTAATTTTCTTTCTATATTGAGTTATCCATATATAATAATTTGAGGGAATTTGGGGATTTATTATTATATGTAATTTATGAATAAATGTTTATTTAGTGGTGTGAACACATGCGATATGGGAGGCCTTTTATAAGTGGGGTGAGAGGAAAACTTATAAATCGTGGAAAGAGGGATTTTCAACAACATTTTTTCCATGATAGATGTCTCCAATAATAAAACAACAATATCATAGAATTTATAAGGTACATCTAATTCATTAAATTGGGGTTTTCCATGTTTTTATGAAATTTGGGCCCTTAGGTTTAATGTTTATTCCCATGGAAAACTAGATTTTCTCTTAATAGTTGTAATTAATATTAACAACTCTAGATAATTTGAATTTAAAAAAATAATGCTGGATAGATTAGATATTATAAATTATTTTTATTCTAAATATAGAAACCATTTTTTCAAAATAAAAACAAAAAATTTGCTGAAACTAATTTAAAATTAATCCTATAAAGATAAGAGAAATCATGTCTCTAAAGAGAAACGTTCAAAAGTATAACAATTTTTTGTATGTCAATTCTATATAAAAATTATAGGAATATACTAAATTGTAATTCTATATTTTTAATTCAATATTTTCTAATTTTAATAAAATAATAATTATAAATTATTCTGATGATAAGCTAGTTTAAATTAAAATCTATTATTTTTTCCTATTCATAAAAAAGGTATCATCTCATAAAAACACCAAAAATTCACACTATGATAATATATACACTCTGATTTAGAAAATGAAGCTTTATTTGTAAATAATATTAATAAAAGTGTAAAAAATTTGTTATAAAATAAGTTCAATATTAAATACTGACAAAACCACATTTAGAAAAATTAAACATTTATAAGAAATATTTGATTTGATATTATATTATTCATACTAAATCAATTGAATGAATATAAAAACATTTCATTTAATTTATAATTCATAAATTTCATAAATATCATTCAATAATAGTAATTAATTAAATTTCTTAGGAAAAAATTTCGTTGGTTCATCATAATATTTTTCTTATAAAAAAATTACTTTTAAATTGATAAAATTTTATATCAACTTATAATTAATTTGTATCAAATGAATTCATCCATATATTTTTAGATGTTATTAAATCATATTTATAACCACTAATTTAATTTATAAGTGATAATTTTCATTTTAATTAACAATATTTATAGTATTATGTAAAATATAGTGTTACATGTAATGAAATTCTTTTGAAGAATGTATATGTTAATTGTTACACAAGCTAACTCTGTGATTCAAGTGTTGAATTCTATGTCATTGATTGAATATATTTAATATATTAAATATGTTGTAATATATCTTGGTGTTATATTCCATTATACTTTTACTATTTCATGTCGCACACATTACTGAATAAGATATTATTCTTATATAATTTCTGTGTGTTATATTATAACGATCTTAAATAAATTGCGTCCTCACAATTTAATCATGATCTCGATAATCTAGGATTTTATATTTAAAAATTTATTTGTTGAAAAATCTATAGCATAATATAGTTAATAAAATATCATCTTAATAAGGGATAATGGGATGTAAAAATATCATTTGGATTAACTAATAACTCTATTTTGGATATGGATAACATCAATGTCAAGTGAAGATATCGACATGGATGAAATGTGAGAATTATTAGATTGAGAGATAGAGGTAATTAATCAAAAAAAAAGTTAATTGTATTTGGAATGTTATGGGGATCGAAGCCATAAATCTATGATGATCTAAAAGACCATCAGTTCATCATTAATTCAGGTATATGGATAATGTTATGATTTCAAGGCCCTTATCTTATAGATGGTGAATTCATTTACAATATACGAATATATGAAAATTTATAATAATGACATATTTGTATTTCATTAGAATAATTTCATCATTTTATTATTCATTGATGAATTTTTTAGTCAATCTCTTATTCCAAGAAATGAGTATTCATGAATGAAAATTTTATACCTGAATCACTATAATTTTTTTTAATTGATGGTGTAATACAGAAAAGAGTGAAATTTCTTTATACCTAACTGTAAATATTTTCCAAAACCAATATGGTTAGAAAATTTTATCTTATATTAATAAATGTTCACATGGTTATTTAATATAATAATATCTAAAACCTCATCCAAATATGATCTTAAAAAATATTTGAAATAGATATCATTTATTTACATAAAAAAATGTATAACCAAATTTAGATGGATGTATACAAAGTATTTTTTAAAATCTTTAGTAAAAGTAAAGCAGATATTAATCATCACATAAAAATAATGGGAATAATTCCATCATGTATTATCTAATAACATTGTAATAACTTGACTTTTCATGAAACCTTATTTCAAACATGGAACATTATTTATTCCTTATATAAAACATGGGTTATTGGATATATTCCGTAAATCCAAAAATGTTATATAGTCCATCAATGATTTGATAAAAACTTTTCCAATAAATCACTAATAAGTTCAAATGTTTTCAATAATATACAATTAACATTATCCTTATCCATCATATTTTCATCCCAACATCATTACCTCAATATTTGGAACATATTAATAGTTATAAACTATTCAATCACGTGTTTTCTAGGAATATTATATTTCCAATGAATCATTTTTTATTTATCTATACCAATAAAATTAATCTTTTAAATACATAATGTATTAGTAATACAGTAAAATAAATATATAATTAATAATTATTATGATGCTAATATCATCAATTAAATTTTTCTCAACCATTTAATTAATTCAAAATTCAAAATAACATTAATCACTTTATTGTGGTTGTATCAATAACATATTCTTGACCATGATAATTGTTTTATTCTAAGGTATATTCTATTTATTTTTGGGTAATTTATTTTCATAGTTCCTCATCTCCAAAAATTTCAAGAACATAGTAGTAGTGTTTTCATTATTCACTTGGAAATATTTTTCCTGGTGATCCTACTCTCAAAACCTATATAAAACTACCAATACCATTAATCATTTCCTTGGGTGATTATATCAATAGTTATAAAATGTGGTACAAAATTCATTCCCTTATTCCCTTCATCCGTTAGTTTTTCTTCCTTCACATTATTTTCATTAATCCCTTTTACGACATAATAGTTGGAGAATTCATTCTCTATCTTGATAGCACATAAAAATATTTCATCAAATAATAAAAACTTTTGAAATAATAGTGCCCATCAGGGACCTAGATTAATCTCTACAAATATGTTTTCAATACTTCATTCATTATTTCATATGTAATCCATAACGTATGTATCTAACATTGTAAATGTAGCTTCAAAATCTAAAACAATTAATTCTTCCTTTTTATTTAAATTAAATAACTTTCACCTCAACTCATTTTGTTTCTCACTGGGGAATTATTTTTCAAATAATGTCTCATGAAAAACATTCAATTCCATGAGTGGTATTTCTTCTTACTCCTATGTATTTTGAATTAATAACCACCATTGATCCACATATCCTTTGAGAAAGTATTTAACCTTTTTATTTTCACTATATCCAAATTACATAAATATCTTTTTCCAAATACATAATACATTTCTCAATAACCATTAGATCAGTAGTACCATTAAATGATAGTGTTGTTCGTCACATAAAGTGATATGTCATTGGATAATCTCTATGTGGGATAGGTTTCCCCATCAGAGAAAGGTTATTTGACATAACATTATTGAGCTTCCCTAATTTATCTACAACTTTAACAGTACCAATCCCATTTATATTAAATTTCTCTATAGGTGAACCTCTACATTGGCCATTAGTATAGATACCCTTGTTCCTTCTGGTCTCATGTATTAATAATTACATATACTAGATTGGACTATATTATTACGAACAAAAATGTTAAATCCCCAATATAATGAAATAATTATCATAAATTGAAAACATATATTTAGATATTATCATAATAATAAAATGATTTCATTGGGATATTGTTATATAATTTTCCACAAAGTATATTATATGGGATTTTCTATGATATATATTTTCATAAATCAAGTTTCCATGGGTTTTAATAAAACATCTATAACACTAAGTCCAATTACCCTGATCCTATTATTTAAGATAAAACACCATACTATTAGATTAGCATAGATTCTAAATTCAATTTTCAAAGAATTCATCAATTTAAACATTTTTTGAAATGATTTACATACATCATTACCCATTTAAAATTTTAAAAATGTAAATAAAACATGATACATAACCAAATAAAATAAACTACATACTTCAAAACTCATTCAATGTTTACATTTTAATAACATCGAGAAAGTAAAAAAAATAAGGGTGAGATCAAATTCTCTATAAGGGTTATATATAGAAAAATAAATCACAAATCAATAATTACAGTATATATGGGAAGGTATATACTTGAACACAGATTCTATGTAACTAATAAACTATGATGGATGTATAAAAATAATATACCAAGTTAAATAGTTATAAACAAATTACATTTAAATATGAGGATATGGAATAATAAATAAACCGATAATGAAATTCTTATAAATGTATTTTTAGAGTGAAAATATCATTTATACTAATAATTAAAATTTGTATGTAGGAAATGATGTTTCATTGGACTTAATGTTTTTTAGACACTTGATACCTTTATCACTAGTATCTGTTACTAAGATAGTTTAGAACTAATAGGTAAAAACCCATATTCTCTTTCCAACTCATTCATATCATTATACTATAGATGCCTTAAGGGGATATAATTAAATGTTCCCCAACCATGAATCTAGGTACAAATAATTCATCATATATTGAGTTATTGATTTCAAAATGTTCCTTAACTTCAAATATATGTATCATGTAAAGTATATGAATTTATCAATATTTCTCTATTTAATAAAATAATAATCAATGTGAAATCCATATATAAAATGGTATATTGTTTAATAAAAAATCATATTCAATTGACATTTAAATGGACATATGTAGAAAATTTAATATCCATTTAAAATTTATTCCAATAAAATGATTTTTTCAATAGAATTTTAACAATCCAAAAAGATAATGAGATTGCATAATTAATTTTACTATTTGGTAATTTTTATGTCAATTTTCCGTGGGAGAATAAATAAAATAGAAACATAAAATACAATGATGGATAAAGAATCCATGATATTACATGTAAATGGGGTATTATATACACCACAAAATGTGAATCTATTTATAATAACAAATAAATCCCCATGGAATGTTAATTAAAAATAAATCCTTCACCTTCTGATCCATTTTGGATGAAAGTGCATTAACCTGTTATATAATTGTTCCAAAAATGTAATTAACTTATTATAGAACCATATTAATATACATTACATAATTTATGATTCTTTTACTTTATCTTAATACGTTTTCATTAATAATATTTCATTATGTTCATCATTTATGGTTTTAATTTCATTGTTTTTAACATATTGTTTGACATTATTTGTTCCTCTTAATAATATTATGATTTAATAATATAAAAATATATAAATATGGATTAAAATATAATATATATTTAGTATGTATACATTTACAGAAATCAATAACATTGTGTGGTCTGAAATTATATACACCGTTCATAGTGACGATAAGTCATGCATAAGCTTGAAACTGTTTTCAATTTCATGTCATATTATACAAAATAAAATAATATTATATATATATTATTATTAAATTATCCTTTTTATTTCATATATGTGTCATATTTTTATGAAAATATACCTTAATACAGTCCATCCCAAGCATGAATGAATCACATGGCTTCTCGAGGTGACAGAATATTCATCAAACCAATGATGAGGTTTTATTCCATCAAAATTGAAAGAATGATGTTATGCATTATATAATAATTCCTAAATAATTATGAAATAATAATTATATTATATATCATATATATATATAAATAATATTTCCATTAATATAACCAATTTTTAAATGTGGGAATGAAAAAATTAATTACATCGGTTCATGTGGCAGTAGTCCACTGTACATGTGAACGATGATTTTGTAACTTATTTGATAGATATGTGTGTAATTATATGAATTAAACATAACACAAAAACAGATAAATTTTTTAAATATTTATTTTTTATTATACAATAAATATATATTTAGAATTTTCTATGGTGGATAAATAAATAAATGAAGAATGCTTTTAGGAAAACAATATCACTTCTTCAGGTTTCCTCACTCAGTTTCGAATAAAAACGTGAAATGATTTTATTATAAAAAATATTTGGATTATAGAATGATGGGATGGAATATTTGGTCTGTTTTTATATTATTGGGTGAACCAATGTTGTTTTAGAGGAGTGAAGTAGGTGGAGAGGGGGAGACCTTTTATAAGTGGGGTGATTGGATAACATATAAATTTTGGAAAGTGGGAATTCCACCAACATTATTCCCATATAATGTAGATAATATAATTCACCAAAAAATATACCTGACTTTATAAGTTTTAAATATAGGGAAAATCTTTTGGACATGTTTCAAGGTAATTTGGACCCTTATTAATAATGTTTACATTGATGGTAAACTCAATTTCACTTAATAACGTTAATAAATATTATCATATTTCCTTAATTAATTTTGTAAAAATTTATGTTGGAATTAATAGAAATTTTAATTAATTATTATAAAAAATTTGAAATAAATTTTACAACTTACACACATTTAATTTGTAATTCCCTGACACTAGTTTCCCAGAGATGGTGCATTATTTTATTACATATGAATTATTACATGAACGATGTACCCCAAAATAATAAATATTTTAGTAGTTTTGGAAGAACCAATACATCACATGTTTCATAATAAATCATTAAATGAAAAAAAACATACCTTTTCCATTGGAATCATCTTTAAATATTATATTGTACAAGAAAGTAATTAATAATATTTATCTTGACATCCCAGGGATTAATAAAACATAACAAAGTGGTGGTATAAAGTGCTTAATAAGGGTATGTAATATAGTGTAATTTATCATAATCATAAAAACTAGCCATTTTGATCCACTATGAACACATGACATTAAAATATAATTGAGCATAATATGGGAGGAATTAATGGTGATAAAAAAATCCACATAAATGATCATAATATAAATAAACATAACCATCGATATTCTACTAGTTGAATAATAATATGGTTTATACATTAATAATATCCCAATGAGTGAATGAAATTTTTTAGAAATCTGAATCATATTATTAAGGGCTTGTCTGTGATGTCTAGAAACTCAAGCGCATGGCCTCAACCAAAAACCAATTCCATTTTGTCCTAGAAGGACTACTGTTTAATCGAGGGGCTAAAGCAGCCCCCATAAATCACTATTGATGTCTAATAACTTCCTCATATGAATGTTTTTATTCATTAAAAAAATATACATATTCAATGTGATTAACTTTCCCCAATATGTATTTGTTATTCTAAACCAAGTTGTGTATTATATTCAATGGTATCAAGATTGTGAATCCATTTTTAAACAGTTCATAACCCTTTAAAAATATATGGTTCATGATAAAAATTACATGTTAACCTAAATAAAGCATAAAAGTAAAGAGTGGTGTTGAAATAGTATATACATAAATTTTCATGAATTAATGAGAGAAATACACTTTTCTACTTTTCAAAAAAGACTTCATTTGGAAAATTCATTTTTATTTGTCTCGGTTTCTTGTATAAAACTAGAAATGAATAAATATAATTTTTGATGAATAAATTTGTGATTTTATAAAAATAATTGTGCATTGATAGAAATTATGTATTGTTCAAGCATATGGTTAGGTAATTGTGATGTTCCCTTAAATCATGTTTTCTTATTTGAGAAAGGATTCCTGTAAAATGTGTATTTAATATCAATGAAAAATGTACTGAATTGGATATACGATTACAGAACAAATAAACATTATATATATGAACTACAGAAAAACAAATGGAATTATATTGGGGTAATGATATTGAATGAATAACTCAAAGGAAAAAAATGAATGTTTGGGTATAATCATTTACCATATGCATGAATGATTTCTACACTTTACCTTAATGTCCTCTTGAGTACTCCTCCTTGAGAACCTCATTAAGGAGATTGGTTTTGGTCTTTCAGCAAGACAAAGAGCTATGGGATGTGGTGAGAGATTAGGGAAGATGATTTGGGAAGAACATTTCCTGACTTGAAGCCATACTAGAGTGAAGAGAGGAGAGTGTTGGGGTTTTTTTATAGTGGATGAGAGGGGTAAATTCACATTATTTTATTCATTATTTTATTATTTAGCTCATGAAAAGAAATATTATTGAATATTTAGACTAAATAAATGAATTAGTTCATGTGGGTTATAAAAATAGGTTATTAGATAATCCAATCAATATCCATGTATCTGTAATTCTAGAGTTTAGTATTTATCCTAAATTATCAAATTTTACTATTCATCAAAAATTAATTTATTTTAGAAAAATACCAAAAATTCACCTGAACCATTTTTCATTGTGTAGAAATAAAAAGTTACCTCCATTTTATTAATATAATTTTCTAAATATGAGAAACATATTTTTTAGTTAATAACATCATTTACATAAAAAATATATTTTTTAATTTTAAAACTGATTTTATAAGACAAGGAAAAATTAATAGAAGTCCTATTTAATAAAAGTACACTTTAATGCAGTCGGATTCCTCATCCCAGGCGTGAACCACTAGCAGCACGACCAATATGTTTTTTAATTGGCGGGTTGTGCCCCCAACCTATATGCCACACCCCCAGCAAGCGTGTTTGGATGGTCCGACAAAAAACATGTTGCACACATGCCTAATGGACTGGACCTGGGACAAAAGACTATGCCAACTCCATTTGGGTCATGATAGATGATATAGGGTCACCAGGAAACCTGGATGGCTGGACCCTCAGCCAAACTGAGTCCGGGCCAGCAATGCCCTTTGGGCCTGTCCCACTAGCCAACTAAGACCAAACAAACCCAAACATGTACTAGTTCAAGGAGAGTCAGTTAGAACTAAACTATGGTTTTTGGGACCCCCAGTCCAGGTTGGTCGGGATAGTCTGACAGGGGTGGACTAGATCTAGACATAGCCGAACCCTATTTACTAACACACTAATAACTTGGAATCCATGCATCCATTTGACAATCCATTTGTAGCACTAAGAACCTCTTGATGATACATATATTTTTTCATTCCCTAAGTAGGTTTTCATGGATGTTGAGATGTGAAAAATGTATTGAGTAGTGGTTCTCCCAGGCATGCTAAGTACGGAACCCTTTCGTTTTTTGAGACCCAAAGATAGATAACATTCGACTTTGTGTGACATGACTATGACTTAGTGGGAATCAATTCTGTGTAACTTTATAGGACCATGGTTGGAATAACATATGTGTGAATTTGAAGGCCCACAATACGTGATGAGTAGGAGTACCTCAGTTGGACAATATTAGTGAGAATAACTTCTATGTGAATTTTTATGCCCAAGGTACTCATTGAGGATGTGTACCAACGCAGTCCATGTTCAGTGGGAAACACATCTTTGTGACTTGGAAGGCCCACTGCACTTGATAAGGAGGAGTTCTCCAAAAAATGAGGCATTTGATGATGTGATTTATGACCCTTCTATAACTAACATAAATGTGTATATGGTGTCAGCTGTCTCGTATTTAGTTATTTTCTATGAGGATTCATGTTTGGTCTTTCCTTTTAGTTTTAGGGTCCCTACTGAGTTTTTTATTACTCAACCATTCATTGTCTTTTCAATCATGTGTTATGATTGGTGTAGATAATCGATGTTTCAACGGATACTTTGGTGGACTTGGACAGAGTGGTTCTATGGGAGACGAGATCAAAGAACACTGCATTTGTGGACTTGGTGGCCTATGACCATTCAGGGCCCAATAGTATCAGGTGGATATGATTTTAAACTTTAGCTTCCAGTAGCTACACTACTCTCAGGATTAAGTGGGATTTTCCATAGAGGGCCACCAGGGTTTCCTTTTTTTTACCTTGCTATATTAGTTTATTTTGTTTGGATTTTTTTCTAGCCCACATATATTAGCTTTAATTGTACACATATTTTTTATAATGATAATTGATTCAATTTCAGTGAGTGGGACTCCTTTTTCCTATGTGTCTGAATAAAGGTACTTAGGAAAATACCACCAACATGCTAGTTGACGCTTTCGGTACTAGTCACCAGTCCCTGGCCATCGAGGGGTAGGTTGTGGTTTTCATGGCATGGGACTCGGGGGAAGGGTCATGACATGGATAACCTGGGATAACTATTTTTCTGTGATGATAACTAAAGATAGATGAAATTTATTATCACTATATTTTTGGATCATTTCATTTGTTAGTTTTTTTTCGAGTAACGTATGTACCTTCATTTATTGAAGTAAAATATGAAGTGTAAATTGATCAAGGAAAAACCAAATGTTGATAACATTCATAAAAAATGGAATGAAACCAAGAATGTATATCTTATAATGAAAATTGTTTAAATTTTGGTAAATGTACATGAAATAATACAACAAATAAAATTTCTATATCCATGGTCCAAAAAATGACAATAGGGGAAAATATATTATTATAAGATATATCCACTGTTTTATCTGAACATTGATCTTATTAGAACAAATATAGGGAAAAGCTATTTCCATCATTTTAATTGTATATAAATAGTTCTTTCACGTATAAATTGAAACTATAGCAATGGAATTTTTATAGTGGCAGTATCCCTCTCAATTTTACACCATAGAAATAGTTCTATATAAATGGTTTAAACCATGGATATATGTTATATTTCCTTTGGAGAAAACTGTGACTATAACCCCAAAATTTCGTGGCTATA
This sequence comes from Viscum album, assembly GCA_963277665.1. Classification (NCBI taxonomy): domain Eukaryota; kingdom Viridiplantae; phylum Streptophyta; class Magnoliopsida; order Santalales; family Viscaceae; genus Viscum; species Viscum album. The sequence continues at coordinate 1,720,865,076 of OY728147.1, read as the reverse complement.
GGGTTAAAATAAATTGACACAGACTAGATTTGACCTCTATACAACCATTATATATTATTAGCTATATTACCACTACACCAATTAAAATATATGTTATAAGTACATGTTGTTATATGTATCTTAAAAAATTGTGGAAATTGGATATAAACTATGGAAATAGGTCATCCAATCGCCATCCCACTTATATTTTTATTCTTGCACATACACGATAGTCTCATATCCATAGTTTAAAAAAATAGTGGCTATAGATACACTCTTTAGCCACCCCGTCAAATAATAAGGGATATAGACATTGAACAGACACTCAATATAAATGATTTAAGAAATTTGTCTCTATACACAACCAAAATATTATATTAATTGTGTTTATATCCTTTGCATAAAAATATATATCCACTCTAACATCATACCAAGAAAGTTCAGTCAGAGGAATAACCTCTGACCATTTATTAAAAGAAATAAAAAGTGCAGTAAATAAGGAGATGGATGAGGGCGAACATCTTGCCCAAACCCAATAAGAATTCCCCACCAAACATAGTCAATTACAAACCAAACCATTACACCCAAAACCAAAGACCCATACTGCTGATTCAACACTTCAACCAGCAGTTCATCATCTTCATCAAACAAAAACATCAAAACTTCCAGATTTCAACAGCATATCTTCACTGCAATTACTGCAACCGCGACTTCATTCCAGAGATCTTCCCGAAAACAAATCTCGAAAAAGCGAAAACAAATCAAGGAAGAGAATCAAATCCGAAATACTGGTCCAACATTCCGCATGAAAATCAGCGAGATCATATCACCGAGGGAGCAATTCCACCATCACGCAACACAAATCCAAGAGAACCCGTAGCAGATTCATCCAAAACACACCAACGCAAAATTGCAGTTGACAATAGCACGAAATCCATCACCTCATCCCACTCACGAAGCAAAAAAAACCGACGCCGGAGCAAAGACACCGAATTCGAAACCAAGAACAATCTGCAGAAACAAAAAAGGAAAACATCACCAGAACTCCGACCGGTAGACCCGCCGAAAATCTGATCACATCGCCGCCATCCCTGTTGCACGCGAAGTCCATGACCCAGCATACAGACGGAAAACGCAGCCACAAGCACAGGCTATAGAAGCTAGATCTTGGTCGCCGGCCGACAACGTGCTACCATGAGAACCCTAACCAGAGATGAGGGATTAGGGCGAGGAGAGGTCAACAACGTTGCAGCTGAAGAAGGGAGGGACCAAGATGCCGACGCCACCGCAGCCAAGGATCCGCCGCCGCGAAGACACAGAGCATGAGGGAGGAGGCGATGCGTCAACCCTAGACGAAGGAGGTGATGACGAGAGGTGGATTTTCACGGAGAGCGCCCCTTACGGGCCCATCTATCCACTCTAACATCATAGGTAATTATAAACTTAGTCTTATTCATATATATGAATTCCTATATTTATTATTGTATTATTAACATAAATAAGACACAACATAAAATAAATTACCCAACAAAAAATAATTAATTTCTATAAAATCGTGTGTTTCATGCAAGATTGGATTATAACAAATAATAATATACTGTTAATATTATTATTTAATATGTGGTTTATTCACCTTTTAATGGAAGACTAAAATTAATGTTAATTTTACAAATAATTTATACTTTTAAATTAAATATAAATTATTTCATAGAAATATATATATCAAACTATTCTTTGGGTGAATTTTTTGGTATTTTCCTATGAAATTTCATATTTTGGTGCGTTGTGAATATTAATGAATTTTATTTCAAAACTACATATTCACCCAATTTATATATATACACAAAAAATTACATTATTAATTTGGTTTAAAAGTATAATTAGATCAATTTTTATATGTTAAAAAAAATTATGACATTTTAATCAATTTAAGATTTAATTTAGATATAAAACATAACAATCATTTGAACATTTTTCTTTAAACTCCATATTTATCATCCCTCATATTGGATTATTTTTAAGTTAATTTTACCCATTTACATTTTTTGTAATTTGGATAAAGGGATTTAATATTTGGAATAATCATAATTTCTAATTTCTAATAGTTTCAAACTTGTTCTGGACCTAAAATATTAGAAAATGTAATTAAAATTAATTATAGAGATCATGGTAAAATATGGGTACGTAGTGGTTAAACATTAACATCAAGTGTCTAAATGTATTATAAGAATAACCCTAACCTATTTTATGGTCATTAATCGACAAAATTAACTCTTTTTTCGAATTTGGAATATCACTAAGAGAACATTATATAAGAAATACCTCTCAATAATTTTTTCCTTTTTATATTTACAAGAATATTATTCCCCCACCACTATAAAATTTAATATACGGTTGCAACTTGATGAAACCCATGAATACCTATGGATCATAAAAACCTGACCAAATAAGTTTCTAAAATTATCCCATTCACCATAGAGTCTTCAAATTTTTCATAATTCCAACAAGAGAAGCTCTTTTTTGAAAACCAAAAGGAGTTACAAAAAAAGAGGTAACATTATTAAATATGAATTAATGATTTATCTCTACATAAACCCATTTAATTATTATTATTCCATTATTATATAATAACATAATTATACTAAACATACTTATATATTTTTATTTTTTGGTTTATATCAACATATATAAAAACTTCATTCAAATGGAAAATTAATTTTTCATTAATGTACGGTGAACTACCACATCGTGATTTGATGTCATTCGTTGTTCCTTTACCAATTCTCATGGTTGGTAATTATGATGGATCCAATTTTTTTATATGATATTAATATGATTGATATTTTTGTTTCCTTTAGAATATTTTAACACTTATATAACTAATTCATATATTCTTTTCATTTTTGGACATATGATAACATCATTTGTGGATGTGTTGACTATTGCCTATTCAAAGCCCTGTTATACATTCAAACATTACATGGAATGTATTAAAGAATGTATTAATTGAATATATGAAACATAAATAAAATATATATGATATTAATGACATAATTTCATTTATTGAAATATAATATAACATTTTCTTTAAATTCGGTTAAAACAATAAAAAAGTGATAACGTCGCTCGTGGGTGTGTGGGAACCCAACTCCTAGACATGATGTGATTCCTTTTACATCAATTGGATTATATAAATAAGTATATATGATTAGATAAAATTGTATTTATGATATAATGATTATTCAGGAATGTTAAATGTTACTTACCTTCTTTCTGCAATGATCATTTGAAAATGGAAACGTTAGTCATGCGTACGAATGACATACCCTCTCGTTGATTGTATCCTTAGTTCATTTTTCATAAAAAACAATAATTATTATTTGGAAAAGTGTAATTGTTGTAAAAATATTATTTTTAAATCATTATTATTAATTTTTATATGTTTATATAAATATCCCTTTGACTGGAGTAGACCTACTAATATCATTTTTTACACATAAGGCGTAATTTTTTTATTTAGTTGTATAAAAAATGTAAAAAGATAAATAAAAGTGATGGTAAACATTAAAATGGTTTGGATTCACATTAATAATTAAAAAATATTTATTATTTAAGAATCTTACTACATAAGTAGAATTTCATACTCAATGTATGTTATTCCACTAAAATCCTTTTTTGTTGAGACTTTTCATAATGATACAGACCATGATTATTTTTTAAAGTGTATATAAAGCCCATTTTAGATTAAATATCCATATATTTTCTATTATAATTTAATTTCATGTTTATTACATGTAATTCCTTCATATGGATTATGTTATAAATTTTCAGGGTGGTATGTGATCCTTTTAATGTATAGTGATTTAATCCTTATTACAATTCAATATTATTGATATTTTTATGAGTTATTATTCACATGGATGTAAAATTATTGTAAATAAGACTTTGATATCTATTTTTTGTATATGGATTACAAAAAAAAATCCATCATGTTTTAAAAGGAAAATAGATACACTTTTTGATAATTAAATCAATTTTGGAAATCCAATTTCTAGTTGAAAACTACAAATTCTTAGAATACATAATCATTATTTATATCACGATAATATGATTTGAGTAATAGAACACCTACCTCAGTTCATTGGTGAACGATCTCCCAATTTATGTGCCCAAAAAATAAATTTATTAACAACAGAAGACTATATTTGAACTTATATCATAAATATCAACTAAAAAATAAGGATCTCTTAGATCTCGAATTAGATTCAGAAGCCTAGATCTATATTCATCAAATCTTGATATAGAGTCATTGAAAAATATGATAAAATCACACCAAAACAATGGGATAGCATCTAAAATTATTAGAAACCAAAAAATAGAATCTAGTTACCATGAGGGGTGCAGATATATGATTAGCGGTTTTTATCATATTGAATAGAGTTCAGGAAGGCCTATAATCTATCCAAAGGGATCTAAAATTTTGGAATTGTGGCTAGTATAGAACAATTGTCTAATATGGATTAAAAAAGGTTCATGTAATTATAAATATATTTTTCTAGTTAATTATGTTTTCGTGCATCATTTACTGGGTAGGGGTGGATGGGTTCTCCTAACGGTGCACCTAAATTGTGCACCTCAAATGTAGGGGTGCATGGTTACTCCTAATAGGGTGCACAGTTTGACAAAAAATACACCAACCATGAACTACCCACATTTCTTCAATATTTTTTAATTTTTAACAAAACTGACCCCAAGATAAATCCCAAATGAAAATTGCTGAACACAAGAAAATATTGTACCATAACTCAAGACAAAGTCATCTCCAGAAAAAGTTATGATCTTAAAATGTTCTCAACTTATAAAAGATCATGGAAAAGATTTACTATTTAGAATCCCTATGATTTTGAGTAAAATTATTTGTCCATTGACAACTCATATATACATTTATTTCCCATGATTCATCCTATATAAACATTTGATTCCATAATAGATGAACTATAGGCATGGACAATCCCTACAACATGCTGTCACAAAAATCCAATATAGATTTTAGATTCCCCCCAAAAGGAAACATCTATTTGAAGATCAACCCCATCCACCACGATCAAATGAAAATAGAATGGGTGATACCTCCTCAGTCATGAAATAATGAGAACATCATGCATAAAACCGTATTTCTATATATGATCTCATCAGTATGCCACAAACACAATTCTCTCCACCACCTAAAATGGTCCAACATACCTGGTTATTAACTTTTCATGTCTATGTATCCTAATTTGACAAAAAGGGCGACACTCAAAGAAATAAATGATCCAATTCTCTAAATTCTAAGCATCATAAAAATATATTAGAATATGACTTTTGTCTACTTTGATCCAAACCCATTCATTTCGGATTAAGCTGAACCTGCTCTGAAATCTCTTGTATGAGACTCAGTCCCAAAAATTCTAACCCAAATGCCTCCATCTTGAATAGATGATATTTTCATTGTATTCCCTAAAAATTATTATATGGTTCTATATTTTTGATTTCCTGATAACTGTTTTTATAAGAAAACTCTGCCAATGAAATGTGCTTCTATGAAGACCCACTGAAGTTAGAAACACTTGCTCATAATATATCCTCAAGCATATGTATAGTATAATCTGACTTATCATTTGTCTTCAAATAGAAATACATACTATACAAAACCTATGTATCATGTTCATTTTTTTATCCCTCTAAGAAGTTTTATGTAAATCATTAGTCACAGCTAGAAACTATAGTCCTTGGGATGCTGTGTAGATTGAATATATCCCAAACATATTACAGCTCCCTAGTTTCAAGTATGTAAACATTTCATTATTTATTTTATGTATGTATAATATATAGGTGATGTTTGGGATATTTAGGAAAACATTTGGATTGTTTTTGGGTCTATTTTAATCAAACATTGTCTCCACATAGTTTGGAAAAACATTATAACAACTACCGGAAATCATGAAAAATGAGACTAGGGAAAAAGGGAAGCCACACATGATTTGAATGGTTTGTCCAAACAATAAGGTAGCCTAGGAAAAACTATGAAACTTTTGATAGTGGTATTAGGCATACCTGGTGCACAATTTTCAAATAGCGTAAACCAATTGTGTGTGGTTCGTCAATGAGACAGTGGCTGTAATATGGTTAGCACATAGATTACCTAACATTGAGACTAACTATGCATGATTAGAAAAATATACACCAAATAGTGGATCTAGGTCACATTGGTGTTTTAAAACATCTTTTTCATAATAACTATTCTAGCATGGTATGTTTTCATCTCAATGGTTGGATAAACTCACCCCATCGATTTGGTAGTGATATGAAGGAATCAGTTAGTGCATGGAAGCTCAAATCTCAGGTTAAGTCATCGTTCTTTGGTTTTCACTGTGGGATTCCTTGGATATGAATCACCCTCTCTCTCTCTGTTTCCTAGATCTACATCCATTTTGGATATATCTATGGTATTTGAATCAAAATATTATTATATTTGGTATTTTTTAGGCTAAAGGATGTTATCTAAGGACTGTTTTTTGAGATTCATCCTTGTTTCATGGATATTTCTCATGATAATAATCATTTTTGCAACATTCTCATGGTAGGTGGATTCACAATAGAATCCTCTCATTAAAAAATTATTCCTTAGTTTAATATTTATTAAATTGGTTTAAATTTATTTTGAAATTTGTTAGAAAATAATTGTAGAAATCATCTTTTGTGATGGTTGGTGAAATTGTATGAAGATGGTGAATTGTTGTGAAATGTACATTGATATGTGCTTTTAAAATTATGATTTTGAAATAGTATCATGGATAAATTTATTGAAATTTTTTCAAGAAACATATTATTATATTAAAATGGTTTTGGGATTGAAATGGTTTTTGGCATTGAAATGGTATTGGAATCAAAATGGGATTGGCATGATTGTATTTGAATGTGTATTGGGAATAATTGGTTGTGTGATTTAATGTTTTGTTACAAGGCCTGATAGAAAGATGAAGCTATGATAAGTTCCAAAATTTTAATGAAACCTGTGATTTAATTACCATGTGATGACTTTTTATATTGATGAGAAACCACTCATGAGTTTGGAACTTTCATTACGAAACATGACTGTGTAGATGTATGAGCTTTTTGATTGGACATGGATTTGAAAAATGGTTTCTTAAATTTTTTCAATGAACATTATTGGTTTATCTTCCTGGAAAAATTGTTTGATTGGGAAAATATTTTTCATTGAAATAACTTTGGATATGATATAATGTTTTTTAAATGTTTATATATACTATTTCATGTAAACTATTTTATATAAATTTAATTGCATGTCATATCCTAGTATAATTAGTAGTGAAGTCATTAGGAAAATATATTTAGTTCTATTACTCAAACCTAATTTAGAACATTGGTGATTTTCAGATTTACTTTTTAAAAGATTGGAAAACGAAAACTATCCCACATAATTAGTAGTACTTTCTGACACATGGTCTATTTTGTGCTGTTGGAGCATATAGCATGTTTAGAGTGTGGATTTGTTGTTGGGTCTTTGGTTTTTGTATTCTTCTGCAATGTACATTGGTATTATGCCCTTTTTCTTTTGTAAATGGTTTTATTTTTATATTTATTAAATTATTTGGTGAGTTTCATTTCATTTTTATCATTTATCATATATTGGATTATTTGGTTATGGCTTGTTTTATTCGTCTTTTTATTTTCTGTCAGAAAATAATCCCAATTTTTTTAATAACCCATCAATGGTCATTTCTAGCCTTTGGTATCTTTGTAATGTATTTTAAGGCCATATAATACCCTCATGTATTACCGAGACAATGAAGAAAAATATGGCTGTCACATGTTTTATTTTTTTGTTTGGTCTTAATATATTTCTATGACAAGTGGTATTAGCATCATCCTTAATTTATGGAATACATGTTCATTAGTTCTATCTATCTTGGTGTTTATTTCATTTTGATATATTACATGATTTGGGATCAATGAAAGGCATAGAATTATCTACACATGTAATGTAGACCATAACAAGATTTAGGTAACCTTTTATGCTAAAAATTAAGTTAACAATGAGTTTGGTACATATGTTTTTTGGAAACACTTATAATATTTGGAATCTCATTGTCATGGGTTTATCCAATGAAAAATGAATAACGTGCATTAGAGAAATGAATTCTTATTAAGATTCAATATTTCATTATGTATAATGACTAATGATTTTATGCAATAGTGTGTATTATTTGTAAAATGTTGAAATTGTTTTCAAATTTAATTTTTGAAAAGAGAAGTGTTGTTGTATTTTGAAAAAGGATTGAGTTTTAAAATAAATATTAAATTATACAATAATGGTTGAACCTGGTAAAGGATTATTTTTTCAATGGAATTTTGTGGAATTATGATGTGTTATAATTTTAATTTTTTATGAAATTAGATAATAGTGATTAAGACTTAAGGCTTTTGCTGTGGTAATAGAAAAAGGCACTCAGTTGGAATTGTAGAAACCAACAGGATGATGATATTGAGAATGTGGCTACATGAACCATAGGTTAACCCAAATCTAGTTCATATAATCTCCCAATAATTTCATTATTTTTGAAATTGGTAATAGGAGGGATGACCTAAAAAATGTTGTTGATTCTAACTAATTCTAGATGAAGAATTCACCCATCATTCAGTGTGATTCTAATACCAAAAGGCAAATTTGTGGATGAATATAATAAATTGTATAACTGATTTCATTAGATTAGAAGAAGAGATAAATTTTAAACATCAAATGCATGTGATAATATATTTTTCACACCGGTGGTGGGATTTATGAGTTTCGGATAAGTTAGACCACAACTTATAATGAGAGGATTTTGAGGAATTGGTTAATAAATAATTCTATCATCATACATTCAGAAATCAAAGAACAGTAGTCTTCTTCAACTTGAATATGAAATTATATCTATCACCGAGTATGCATATAGATTCATAAATTTACTACACTTTTCACATGAGGTTTCTAATAGAGCATCCTTGAAGGCATACTTATTTTAATCAAGGTTGAGTTGGGATATCTTCTCGATGTTTTTTGTTCTATGTATTACGAATTATACCAATATATTCAATAGGTAAATAATATATTAAATGAAAATATTAGGAGATATGAGAGGGGTAAGTATGTGGATACCCACGAGAAGTGGTGGAACTAAACTACATGGAGAGAGAGAAATGGTGACACCTATTTCTGAAGGCATCATAATTGAAATTCAGAAGAACAATTTTCCAGACGTGGTTGATTAGTTTCTAAATGTGATTCCTGAAAATTTCCTAGGGTTACCACACATAAGATAAGTGGTGTTTATGAGTGGTCTCATTCTAGAGATCCATCCTATTTCTCGTCCATATTATTGGATGGATCCAATTGAATTAAGGGCAACGAATGTGAATTTTCAAAAGATGAAGTGAAATGGTTTCATTCGGCGATGAACATCGCTAAAGGTAGCAACGATATTATTTTAGAAAAGGAAAATGGAAATCATCATTTATGTGTGGATTATCAAAAGTTTAACCATGTTACGATAAGGAATACGAATCCACTTCCATGCATTGATGACCTATTCGATCAATTTAATGGAGATCAATGGTTCTATAAAATTGAATTGTGATCAGAAGATCACTAACTGTGGGTTCATAAGGAGGATATGCTAAAAACAAATTTCATAATTTCATATAGACATTATAAATATATGGTAATTCCTTTCAGTGTTATTAATGATCCAGTGTTATTTATAGCATTTTTGTATCATATTTTAAGTGTTATATTGATTCTTTTGAGGTGGATTTTATGGATTACATACTGGTATATTCATGTACAAGGGAAGAGAATGAACTACACTTGGAAACAATTTTGGGAATCTTGATGGATCATCAGTTGAATGACCAATTATCATTGATTCAATTTTTGATATAAAATGGGTGCTTTCTTGGAAGTGAAATATTAGAAAAATGTGTTTCATTGGATACAAAAATACCAGGTACTTGATCTCTTGGAAACAAAAAACTAATATATTTTAGATATAGAGTTTTTATTGTTTTTCTTGTAGTTTTCAATTCATTATTCTTGTTTTTTCTTGACTAGATTCACCAATTAAATCATTGAAAAAGAAGAATATTCAACTCCATTGCGACCAAGAATTCCAAAAGTCTTTTTATGAGTATAAATTCTATTTTAAAGTAGAACCAATATTTATTTTTCCAGAATCAAGGCTAGGGTACTGGTTTATTGTAAGGATTCAGGATCTATATTAGAGTGTTTACCCATTAAAGGTGACCATTTTGATTCAAAGGGACCACGTAAGTTAATATTTAATGAGAATAATTAAATAAAAAATGATTTTTTATATACCTTCTATAGTATATTCTTTGCATATTTTTCCGCATTGCCTATTTTTTATAAATTTATATTTTTATGGATGATAAGAGATTAAAACATATTTTATCACAAAGGGATTTCAACTTGAGACAAAGAAGATGGATGCAGTATCTCAATATGCATTACTTTGAAATAATGTATACACTAAGAAAAACAATTTGTCTTAAAATGATTTAAGTAGAAAGTCATATGCTTAATTAAAAAAACAATCATATGATGAGTTGCATTTGATGACTATCTTAGCTGACATGTGCTGGGAATGTGATGTTCGAGCTGATGTTGTGGTTATCTTTGATGTTTTTTTTTCATGATATAATAATGTTGGTTAAAGAGTCCCAAACTTTCAATTAATAATGAGTGGTTATGAGGTCCAAACTAAATGATGTGGAGACCATTGATCAATGGATGTAGGATGGGTGTTCATTTTTTTGATCCCAAAATAGGATGGTCACACATATGGATTTTCAGGGAAAACATCTTCATTCATAAAACCATTCGATATGGATTGTTTGTCCTGGAATAGATTAGCTGTATAAGGTATTCGAATCATATTTTTTATGGGTTGATATTAAAAGGAATTTATTTTGAGTATTTTTCATGATTCTCAAACTATCTACATGTAAAGGCCGACCATCATTGACCATTATGTATGTTGTAGTCTTTACATCTCCCTATTTTGAGATGGAAGAATATAGCTATGAATATTGTAATGGGTCTCCCAATTATTGGTTGGAAACCAAATTTCATATGTGTTATAGTGTATAAGAATAGAAAGTCGAATCAATTTATCTTAATTGATGAATCTTGAAAGGAGGAGGACTTTCCAAAAATCAATATCCTTTAATAGTTAAAAAGTAATGGAATTCCATTTTTGATCATGTTAAATGGAGATCTGATGTTTTCAACTCATTTTTGTAAATAATTTTATCAAAACATTTTGAATTTATTGACTATTATCATGACATATCTCCCTCAAAAGGATGGTAAATCTGAAAACATGATACAGATGTGGTAATACATGATTGGGGGTTCTGTAACAAATTTATTTGGCTCTTGAGAATATCACATTCCATTAGTGGAGTTCTTGTATAACAAATTATATTTGGCCTTGATTCAAATGGATTCTTTAAATCATTATATGGGAGACCTATTTGTTCATAACATTATTGGATGGAAACAAGTGAGACTTTAATAGTTGGTCCAAGCCTTCTAAAAAAACAATAATGAAGATTCAATTGATCAGGAAATAGATGATGATGGAACTGAGTCATCTGAAATCATATGTAGATCATCAAAAAAGATTATTTTCATTCATGGATAACAATCTTGTGTTCTGGAGGATCCCTCTAAGGGAAATACATCATCGCGTTTGGAATTTAATACAATTATATTTTTGATATATAGGCCCTTTATAGATACTTGAATGAGTTGGAGATGTCTCATATCTCTTGGAATTTGGTACATGGTTAATTGTTGTGTATAATTGGTTCTATGTATCTCAGTTGAACAATTATCAGCCTAATCCTAACCAGGTGATTCAATTTATTCATTTTCAAATATAGTTGAATGCCTCATGGTACATATATTGGTGATGATTGTGGATAAGAAAGATGAAGTCTTACATGGAGAACACATCAGTGTTATGAATGTTTTTTGGAAACATGGTCAGATTCATGAAGATACATGGGAATGGGAGAAGGAAATGAAGGATCATTGGCCCTAAATCTTCACCACAATTATATTTTTCAACTTTCTGAGGATGTAAAGGAAAATGGTTGGGGGAATTTATAACCCCATGATTTAATTATTGAACCCTTTACTATTAATTTTATGTATTTAAAGTATATAAACAAATTTTGGGAGAGTTTGGAGAACATTTATGTGTTTTTTAGGATTTTAAATTGTTTCATTGTTTGTTCACAGTTTGGGAAAACCATGAATCACTATCAGAACTTGTAAGCAGTGATGGAAAGGTTAAAAGGAAGGCACACACGTTGTCCACAATTGGTCTAGAGTGAGTGATATCCTAGGAGGTCCCATTAAACTGGAGATAGTCATCATTGTAATCCCTGGTGCATGGTTTGGAAATAGTGTGATTTTAAAATTTAAGGCACATACTTTAGACACTAGATTACATATAGTTATCACAATGTTTTTCTAACAATGAGGCTAACCATGCACGATTAGAAAACAAGATCCTAAAAAGTGCACATAGGTCAGTTTTGTGTTTTTAGGGATCATCCACCCAATGCATATTAACATTAGTATTTTCCCACTCAATGGTTGGAGAACCTCAACCCATCATGTTAGAGGTTATTTAGAGGCATTTCTGAGGTTATTGGATTTTTATTCCCAAGGAAATTCATTGTTATTTATTATTTTTAGGGGTTTCTCTTAGGTCTAATTATCTCTGTCTCATATTTTCCTAGATATCAATCATATATGGATATACCTATGATGGTTTATCCCATATATTTTTATATAGATTTCATTAATGCTATGAGAATATATCTATTGTGGGTTTTTTAATATTCAATCCATTTACATGGATGTTTTTAATGTCATTTATCATTTTTACCAAATTGTCAAAGAATGTGGCTTCACAATTGATATATCTATTTAAAATGTTGAGGAATAGTTTCAAAATGATTTTGTTGATTGAAATTGATGGATAAATATGTGTATAATTCATGTTAGGAACCTTCTTTACAAATGATTTTAAAATTTGTTTGAAACTTTGGAAGGGTTGGGAAAAGTGATTTGATAAACAATTTGGAAATATTGACTTTAAAATAGTTTGGTTTATTGATTTATAGAAAAACAATTTCAATAAAAAAATTCATACTGAAATGGTTTTTGCACATAAATTTTCTTGGAATTGAAATTGTTTTTTCATTGAGTAGGGTTTAGCATGATTGACTTGGCATGGTTATTGAGAATAAATTGTGTTGTGCGTTTATATTACATTACAAGGTCAAGAAGAAATATTAACTTTTTCCTAATTTAAATGGTGTCATGGAACATTGAATATAATAACCTTATAAAGAATTTGTTGATCGATAAGTGACTAGTCCTGATTATATAATTGTTAAAATGAAGCATGTATGTGAGGATGTGTGGTTTTGTGGATTGGAATGAGATATTCTAAATACTTTTTTCAATATCCTTGATCATCTTTCTTATTTATTTTCCTAGAAAACATTTTTATTTGGGAAACTATTTTTCATTGATATTATTATGGAATATTTGTAAATTTTCTAAATTTTGTTTTATAAAATGATTCATATAATTTTTTTAAAATATTATCTCCTAGTGAAATGTGTTTTGAGAACTTGGAGAAAATCTACATAGTTTAATTACTCACCCCTTCCTTGGAACATTAGTTCTTTTATAGTATTTATTTATCATGACATGGAATATGGTACAATATCACACATATTTAGCAGTACTTCACGATACATGGGACATTATCACTAGTTGGAGCATGAATAATGATTAGAGCATGGAGTTTTCTTTAGATTAATAATGTTTTGTATTCTTCTACTGTGCACTTTAATATTGTGGTCTTCCACTATGGGACATGGTTTTATTTTGACATTGATAAATGAATTGTTGATTTGTCTTTTATTTTATCATTGAATGCATCTAGTCATTATATTTGTATCACTGAGAGGGGGAGGGAAAAAATCAGGGATTATATTCTCTTTTATGTTTCCTTGAATCAATCATTGCCTCATATTAAAATTATATTCCCTAATGAAAAATTTTCAAACACACATCTATAGGAACACCAATATTTTGAAGGTTCACTATTCAATTAGAATAGTTATGTACTTTCTACGGTATGTAAATGATCCAACACCTCATAATCAACTAGAAAAAAAATCCACGGATTATACTGAGTAGGATATACCCTTTCACTCATTTAACATATTAAAGACATTCCAAGAGTGCGTGTTTACCTTCCTTGTAAAAATAGTTTAATAAATTGTTTGTGTAACAACACATGTTACCTGTGCTTATTTTAAATTCCAAAAATGAATTCTTTTGAAAATAGTTCTTCAATTTCTATCCAGAAGATGATAAAAACATTAGTAATTTGATAGAGAATTAAAATCTAATTTCCCATCTTATTTATTCTTACTTTGATTATCTATATATGATTTCCCAATCTGATATGGCTACATTGATCCTCAAATATGATTTCCCAATACGATAGATTTAGCTTTGTCATAATATGATTAAGATAATTAAGGAAAATTCCTTCCACTATCTAGAAATTGCAATATGGAAATCCTCGATTCGATAATTTATTCATGATATGATGATCACCAAAATATGATGACATGAATAATATGAAAAACAGCAGAATATGATAATCATCTAAATACAACATCATGATTTTGACTCCTATGATTTAACTTCAATCAATCTAAACACCTTCAACAAAATACAATAACGAAATATTATTTATCTCTATAGGATGTATGATCTTATATCTCTTCATTAAAAATGACATCTATCAGAAAAAGTTCAAAGTAGTTTTCTCCATTTACAGGGGACCCATGATAGGTTTTGGCAGGAATCCCAAAATCCTTCCCACTAAAAAAACTTCCACAATACTTTGAATTATCTTGAATTTTGGGTGAACCATGACTTCTTGAAATCTTCTCAATACATTTGGAAACATCCTTAAACATAATATATTTTTAGACTATCTTTTTAAATTTTCAATCTAGATCAAATTTTTCAATCCAGTTTTCTCAATCCAATTTAGTTTCATCACTCCAATTGATGAATACGATCAGCAGGATAAAATAGTATTTTCTAGAATAGCATGGATCATGATTTAGTGGGAAAGGAAACACATATTATTTTATTTTCATGATCCCCTTTGACCAAACATTTCAAAATCTACTTATTCTCTCTTCTACTTCTTCACATTTTATATTGACTCACTGGCTTGATAAATAAATAAATTCAGATTTTTAAAATGGAGGAATTAATTTTTGATTGCATTAATTTCTATTCATTATATTAATGGTCTCAAAAAATTTATGTTCTGAATAAGATATCATATTGATTTTGATAAAAAACATGGTTTTCTTATAATTCATGCACATCTGAATAATCTAATGTTTTCAATCATGGAGTTTTCTGATAAAAAACTCAAATATGGTCATATCTGAACATGGAAAATGGGAACAATGGTTCTAAAAATAAAAAATTAGTACACATGGATTGCCCCAAAAATTAATGAGAGAGGTCATATTCAAGTTACATTATTCATCCCATTTACACCAATATTCTATTATTTAATTCTGTAATTCTATTTTATGAGGATTGTATTGGAAACTATACTCATGACTAAATCCATATTATCCAAACAACATTAAAATTTTTCACTTTTATATTCACCTCTATTATCAGTTCTCAACTTTATCATAGAATACTTACATTCCATTCCAGCATTATTTTTGAATCATTTAATTATTTCATCAAATCTATATTTTGTTTAATATACATACGTAATTAAATGTGATAAAATCATAAATGAAAGTGATAAAGTACTTATCCTTATTTTTTTCATGTTTTCTCAATGGCCAGCATATATCATAAGAAATCATCTCCAAGGGTTTTTGGAAAAAATCCCAAATATCTTATGCACAACATTTGTAATCCATCCTTTTCAAAAAAATTTAAAACACCAATATATTCTTCTTATAAAATTAGGAATGTCTCAAAACACTCTCATTAATTGTCAGTTTTCTCATGTTTTTTACACATGTGTCCCAGCATTCGGTGCCACAACTTATTCTCTTCCACCATACTCATGTAAAAATATTTTTCTATTCCCCCAATGTGAAACGAGTAACCTTTTTTAAATAGGAATCTTGTAACAATATTTACATATTACACACATTTCAAAAAAACCCATATTTTTTAAATATAACTCTCTTACCATTATGAAACAATTATGAGACCCATAAAAAATGTGTTTCAGTTAATCAACGCTCAATGTTTTCATGGATTTAATCTTTTCTTTATCAAAGATGAATGATCCAACATTACTGATTTTCAATGATTCATCATTTCCATATTTTGAAAATCATACTTTAAAATATTTAAGATTGTTTAAAAATTTCCAATATCTTCTCATATGAGAAGAACACCCATTATCAGGAATCTATGTCCATTCTCCTTTTGTATATTTTAATATAGTTTTAACAATAAGGGTTTTTTCTACCACTTTTACATTCTTCGCAATGATATTTTTGTGAATTGTTAAGAGTATTTTAATATTTGATTAATAAAACAAGAAATACTTTTGAAAGGTGTCTTTGTTTTTCACATCAATCACAAAATAGTTTCCAATGTTTTGAACTTATATTCCATTATTTATTGACCATTCCCAGGTTTCTAAAAAACTAACTTCTCAGAAGACTACTTTTGAGGGAATTGACTCCCTATAGTCCATTTATATTTATATTCTATGGAATAATAGTAATGTTATTGTTTGAACTAACAATATTAGGAATATGTATCAATACACTGAAATAAAATAAGTAGCCATAGAATAAGTATATTTCTATGAATCATCTATACTGACTGGAATTGTAAATCTGTGTCTTAAAACCATTTTTAAATTTATTTTCTAATACAATAACCATTCTATTTTCAATTTAAATCTTGTTAATTTTCTCTCCATTATCATATTATAGAATATATGATAGGTTTCTAGTTCTGGATAAATCATTTTATAACATAAGATACCTCAAAACATAGGAAGTATTCACTCTCTCAATCATAGACATATATATAACAGTACTAATATTCTTCTTCATAGAAAAAAAATTCCATTTTAATTTTCATCCTTTGAGGAATTTTTTTATTGAACCTAATTAGTTTTCTCATTTTTATAACTTTTACCATCATCCGCAGTAGAGTTCTCTAATATTAAATTTCTTACATAAGATTGATATATATTTTGTTGGACGTGTTCCAACTCTTCTTTATTTTCATTCAACTTCACTTCCAGATGCTAGTTACAATATTATTCAACTTCAACATACTCTATTATGTCATCAACTTATTTTACCAAATTCACCATTTCATTGAAAAAATTCTTGGTTTTGTGATGAGGAACATTTATCTTCCAAATATTTTATTTTATTTTCAATCCTTCGGATCTTTTAAAAACAATATTTCAATTATTCTTTCTAATGAAATTCATGTTGACTTTATTCTTCCTTTAAACTAATTCTTCCTATTTTTACATAATTCACTATTTATATAATAGTATTATCAATACCGTGATGAATCTATTTTTTAGATTCGAAGTCACTATCTTGTTCTTTATCATATTTATATAGAAAATGTTTTCTTTTGGATTTCAATAATTTTCATTCATTACCGATAAAATAAAATTTCTCATTAACACATTATTTCATCCATGATATTTTTGGTTTTCAATTCTTATTTATCACATTCATGATATTTATTTATTTGTATAAAATTAACCGCATAGTGTCTAATGGATTCAAATTCAAAAAAAATTGAGGAAAGATTCCCTTTGATTTCTGTATTCCTCATTTCACATTTTTCGGAATCAAGGATGAAATATGATCAATATTTTACATACTTAATTCAATGAATCAGAATCACTTGCCTTATATATAATAAAAATCTTCCTTTAAATTTTAATTATTGAATACATGAAATTAAATTCTTTATCATTGTTTTTTTTCTTTTCATAACATTATATCTCCTCATTTAATAATCGATGATAGTGTTACAGAAGTCGTCAAGAGATAATGTATTTGGATATCAGTATTCCAATGAAGAAACATTTGTATAAAAGTTGTCTAGAAGGATTCTAATGATCTATTCAATAATAATAGAATCATATAACTTTTCACCAAGGTATATGATTATGATAAAATTTTCATTTACCAAGTTAATGAAGTACTCATAAGATTCATATTATCCCAATTACCAATCTTTATACTTCAATATCTAGATTTGTATCTTGTACTTCATTGTGTTTTCATTTATTTTGAATATTATTTTATAATTTATCCCACACAACATTGGTTGTAGAAACACCTTTCACCCTTAGGAATTCAATTTCAGACAGTGAAAATAGTACAACATTCTTGGGTCTTCCATCATTCTAAATATATTTCTTATCAATACAGGTTTGAGGAACCTTATCATAAATTTATGGAATACTAACTATTTTAGCTTCAAGAACATTATATCTAATAGACACAATATAAGGAAACATTCTTTCTTTCTAGATATGAGAAATCATTATATCAAAAACTGTAATACCTTTACTATTCACACAATTCGAATTCTCCATCAGAAAAGAATATGTGAAGGGAAAACATGCTATGATACTAGTTAAAAGTGCTCAGTCTTTGAATTTACATCAATAAGAGGGGTAGGGGATAATCTATAAGGCCCCAGCCTTAAACCTTACATAATCTTGAGTAATTACAAGATTACACATTGAGGTTCTTTTTAGGTTTAGAGTTTCAGAGAATTAGATCATAAAACGTGCATTACATTCCACATTTAAACAAAGTGGTTACATAAAAGACAGTATTCATTTTTTTCATCAACATAATTATATTTAAAATAAAACATGGATTCTTTCTTGACACTTCCTTGACATTATCATCACATCATGTACCTTTCCCTTGACCTGTGAAAAACATTTCAAAAACATGGGATGAGCATAAAAAGCTCATTAAAAGATATAAAAGTACGAAATGAAAACATTAGTCCATGTATAAAATCACACTTTACTCATAAAACATAATCACTTTAACATAACTCATCAAATCATGAATAAATCATAGAAATCATAATACATAAAGGTAACTTTAGGGATTCATAACATACTTACGTTGGGAGTAACCCTCTTGGTTATGTTTGGAATACCCATCACAGTATATTTCCTAAATATCTTCGGAGAAACCTTAATGTTTAACTCCTTCGTGTTACCCAATGCATTAGAGAGATATATCGGGCTCACCCGCCCTTATTTTATCACAAAACCACCCGTCTTCATAACAATTCCCAAGAACCATAACATAATTGTATCACATAATACATGTATAAAGGAAACATAACATTTCCACATTTCAATCACAAGATATCAATACAAAACATTGATATAATAAAAACATTATGAAAAAAATTTTCAATACCAAAATAAGAGAAAACTGAAACATTGTGTTTATTTTTCATTTAAAAAAAGGTATGGCTTGTAGTGGATGCTGAAACTCAAATAATGGTCACAGTGGTGGAGAAGTCATTGTCGCCGCAAACGTACGACAAAAACATTCCCTTTTGTTCTTTAGGAAAACGATTCGTATAAAAAAGATTCCTTTTGGATAAACATAAAAGTCAAAGGGGTTTATACACTGTATAAAAGAAGGTTGTGTATAAAACAAAATATGCCTCAATGAAAGGAGATTGAAACGATGTCCCATACCTCGGGTCCGACTTGACACGATCATTATTTAACGTCCGGAATAATAAACATGAGTTAATTTCTACTTTCTTAAGAACTTTTTTCAAGTTAATTTTTACATTTATATCACTTATTACCATGTTATGAACACTATATAATTATTTAAGTTAATAATGGCTGTTTTGTCGATCATTAGTACTTCAGTCAAAAATAAACTCTTTATAATTACGAATTTATCATGTGGTAAAATATCCATTATATCAATAATTATATTAATGATGTAGATATCATATATATCGTATATATCTAGTATATACATGCATTTATAATATTACATAATCATTTAGAGGTAAGAAATGAAATGCACCATTCATGGAGACGGTAAGACGTACGTACGCATGAGCGCTACTTTTATTTCTATTTATTACTTAATGGAGTGAAATAATAATGATATAAAGGTATATCATAATTCTAGTATAATATAATATATAATATCATTAAATTTATCCTTTATACATACCACATATGGTGTTGACGAATCAAATCACTTTGAGGGGGCGGTAGTCCGCACTTCCTAAAATGATGATATCGCGTTTACCTATAATGGAAAACATAAAGGTATGCCATAAATTAAAAATACAGAAGCTTAAGTAAAACATAAATATATAATATATCATATATAAATATAGTGTCATCTTAATGACCACCTTTGAAGGTGTTAGATGATTATTGAACAATCATCATTTCGTGAGGCAGAAATTCACCATCCACGGAAACAATATGCTCTTTAACCATTAGATGAAGGTGTGTGTAAGTTTATCTCTAATAATTATTATAAAAACATCCTAGTATATTTAATATATTGGTTTTGTTGAAAAAGAAAAGAATAAAAATGGTTTAGGGGGTTGCAGAAGCAAAATAAAACATAAGAACAAAAGAGAAAACACTACCCATAAAACGGGTAACTCTTTTTGATTTGAGCTAAATGGATTCATTGGGAAGAATTATGCCCAAAGTGAGGCCTCTATGAGTAATATAGATATGTGGAGAGACAATATTGTCAGGGTTTGGCTGAGCCAAAGGCTTGAGAGGTGTGGGTATGGTGGTAGAGGTGGTGGCCTTTTATAAGGGAGAGGAGGGGCACTCTTTGAATGTTATAAAAAGTTACTTTATTATAAAATGCTTTTAGGATTTAAAAGGTCAAAAATTATATATTTAGAGGATAAGGTGATATGAGTTCGAAATACACCCATAAAATAGGTTTTTGACATGTTTAGGCCTTAGATTTTACATTATCTTTTCATTTTATTTAAATTGTTAAATATTGAGGTAATCGCTGCATCATCATGATGTCATAAATAATTTGATTTATATAATGTCTAAAAATTAAAAAAAAAATACTATGATGTAAGAAATCTTTTTATATTTCAAATGAATATTTATCGTCAAATATCGGACTTATATAACCCCATGTAAAAATTGTTTTAGTAAAACAATACATGTTTGTGTCATTTTTACTTTAACTTTAAATAAAAGGCATTAATGTCATTATCTTACGAAAGTGGCTCCATGGGGTCCCAAAAATCGACCCAATGAAATTTCTTGGTCGGCCATGACACATAAAATAAGGATAGGACAAGTTTCAAGGTCATTTCATATTATTAAAACATTATTTTTACCTTAAACTACACTAATTACCTCTAATCACGATTAAAAACATAAAAGTTACTATTCACCAAAAAAATTATTTTAATCCCATTGAACAAAATTTTACCTCTTAATGACAACCATGTATGTTGGATTTTTGAAATTCAAAACACAGAGGTGGTAAAATTTCATTTAAACGAAAAATCAGTTTTTTAAGTACCACTTAGTGGTTTCACTATTCATAAAAAATTGATGCTTTTCAGAAAAATAACAAAACTTCACCCTAAGCTGTATTTGATATTCCGAATTCAAAAATGATGTCTATTTTACAAAATTAAAAACATATAAGATATATTAATAATTAATTCCTACTTTCAAAACAAATATCGTGTTTTTATGAAACAATATGTATCAAAAGATTGACACTAGTTTAAGTCCAATTTTAAGGTGAAATTAATTCCAACGACCACTATTGGATTAAATGGTAAAAATATATTCTAATTTTACATTAAAAAAATTCAAAAGATAATCTAATCATATATATAAATTAGATCAAACAGAGTTTTTGAATTAAAATACAATATTTTCCACTATTCATTAAAAATGATCTTTATAGGAAAAATACCAAAAATTTACACAAAGTAATTTTTGATGTCCCGATTCTAATAAAGAATTTTATTTGGTCCAGTATAATTTATAATAGTTTCAAAAACTATATATATAGAGGTTTCGCCATCAAAAGGCGATAGTTCGACCTTTTAGTGAATATTAGAGTATCTATGCCTAAAATTGAAATCTTTTCGTATTTTAATCCTTTATCCTTTATTTGATAAATGTAAAAACAATTAAAAAACATATATAATCATATTTTAGATATTTCTATTCATTTCCACAAATACAACAGCTACGTGTTAACTACAATTTAAAATAATATTATTTTATTACTAGTGTGCAACGTAAGATTTCAAAGAAACTCGTTGCGGTGTATCAAGCACGTTATCGAACATAGCAACCCATTTAAAGTAAAACTAATATTAAATTCGGAGATATTAATAAATATGAAAATGATTTATTCTTTATTTACCTGGGATGTTACATCCTTCCCCCCTTTTGGGAATTACGTCCTCGAAATTTTATTCACTTTCAAAATAAGTGGGGGTATTTATCCCTCATAGAATTTTCAGATTCCCATGTTTCCTCTTCAACCATATGGTTTTTCTATAAAACCTTTACCTGGTGAATTACCTTATTCCACAACACATTCTCTCTACGGTCAAAAATCTGGACTGGTTGTTCTTCATAAGAGAGATTCTCTTCCAACTGAACCACCTCAATGCTCAAAACATGAGATGGATTTGGCATATACTTTCTCAACATCGAAACATGAAAAACATTGGGTACCTGAGATAAACTCGGAGGTAAAGCAACTCATTAAGAAACTGATCCATCTCTCTCCAGAATTGCATATGGTCCAATGAACCTTGGACTCAACTTTACT
This sequence comes from Viscum album, assembly GCA_963277665.1. Classification (NCBI taxonomy): domain Eukaryota; kingdom Viridiplantae; phylum Streptophyta; class Magnoliopsida; order Santalales; family Viscaceae; genus Viscum; species Viscum album. The sequence continues at coordinate 1,720,842,021 of OY728147.1, read as the reverse complement.
TTCTTACCAAATCGCATCACACTTTTCCACGGTGAAACTTAGAGAAAAACATGATCACCTACCACGAAAGATAGATCCTTCCTTCGGTTATCCGCATAACTCTTCTGCATGCTCTATGCTATTCTCATGTGTTTCTGAATCAACTGAGCTTTTTCTGCCATCTCTTCCACCAATTTTGGTCCCATTAGCTTCCTTTCACCCACATCAACCAAAAAAGCTAGAGTTCGACACCGTTTACCATATAATGACTCAAACGGTGCCATATGTATACTGGAATGAAAACTGTTATTATATGAAAATTCAACAAAAGAAAGATGTTGGTCCCAACATCCCTGATAATCCATCGAACAAGCATGTAACATATCCTCCAATTTCTGAATTGTTTGTTCTGACTGCCCATTTTGATTGAGGATGAAAAGTCATACTAAAATTTAATTCAGTACCCAATGACTTTTAAAGTCCTTTGCAAAAGATAGAAGTGAACATGGGATCATAGTCAGATACAATGGAGTGAGGAACTGCATGTAACCTGACTATCTCTTTAATATACAAATGGGAAATTTGATCAAGGGAAAAAGTATCTCATATATCAAGGAAATGAGTAGATTTAGTCAAAAGATCAATAATAACCCAGATTGCATTATTACCTCGAGGTGTCTTCAGCAATCCCACAACGAAGTCCATGGATATATTCTCCCATTTCCATTTTGGTAATGGTAAAGGCTGAATCATCCCTTTCGGTAACTGCCGCTCTGCTTTAACCTATTGACATGTCAAACACTTCACTATAAAATCACTAATATCCCTTTTCATTCCATCCCACCAGTAATACTCCCAAAGATCTATATACATCTTTGTACTACCTGGATGAAATGAAAACAAAGAACTATGAGCTTCACATAACAACACTCTCTTCAACTGTGAATCAAAAGGCACACAAAATCTCTTCCCAAATCTCAAAACAAAATTATTATCAATGTTGAATTCCGGCAACTTACCCTTCTGAACCAGCTCTACCTTTTTATGCAACTCACTGTCTTGCTTCTTGTGCTTGCTTGATCTTGTGTGATAGAGAATATTTCACTGATACCTAAAAAATAGAAGAACTTCCTGTTCCAACAACTTCTATTCCAAAGTTCATCATATCCTTAACCAAAGGATCACATTCCAAATGAAACAATGTTAATGAAGCATTATTTTTTCGACTCAAAGCATCAGCCACATTATTTTCTTTTCCTTTTGGTAATGAATTGTACAATCATAATCCTTGATTAATTCTTGCCATCTCCTCTTTCTCATGTTCAATTTTTTCTGGGTGAATATATACTTTAAACTTTTTTTATTGGTATATATTTCACACTTTACTCCATACAAATGATGCCTCCAAATTTTTAAAGTTAAAACAACAGCAACTAATTCCAAATCATGTGTAGGGTAATTTTCCTCATGAGTTTTCAACTGAAGTGAAGCATATGCGATTACCTAATTATTCTGCATTATGACACAACCAAGTCTTTTCACTGAAGCATCACTGTAGATACTAAACTCACTATTCTTGTAAGGTAGTTCCAAAACTGGAGCATTCCCCAATCTTCTTTTCGATTGCTGAAAACAATCATCACATTCTTTTGTCCAGATAAACTTAACACCCTTCAGAGTTAGCTTAGTCATTGGACTAGATAACCGTGAAAAATTTCTAACAAACCTTCAGTAATAGCCTTCCAAACCAAGGATGCTACGAATCTCGGTTACATTTTGGGTATTGTCCATTCTTCAAGAACCTTTGTTTTTGCAGGATCAATAGTTATCCCATCATTAGAAACAATGTGACCAAGGAAAGAAATTTGTTGAAACCAAAACTCACAGTTGCTGAATTTTCCATACAGTTTTTTTTCTTTTATGGTTTGCAAGATAACCCTTAAATTACATTCATTCTGCTCTTTACTTTTAGAATACACCAAAATATCATCAATAAAAACAACCTCCATTTATCACCTGATTCCACTGAGCCATCAGTGCAGTAAACTGCTCAATTTTGATTCCGAACATCTCTGGTTGCTGATTCGAAAGGTCATTATACTCTGTATGCCATCCTAGAAAAGATTCTATGTTTCCTCTATGGAAAACCATTCTTGTCACAGAAATATCTTAAGCGGAGCAACATTGTAATCTTCAGATGCTATATCATTTCAATCATACCATAAATTAATTTATAATTTAACAATTTTATAATTCCTAAAGTTGTCTAATCTGACCTCTGATACCAATTATAAGGCCCCAGCATTAAACCTTACTTAATCTTGAGTCATTACAAGATTACACATTGAGTATATTTTCAGGTTTAGAGTTTTAGAGAATTAGATCATAAAACATTCATTACATTCCACATTTAAACAATGTGGTTACATAGAAGATAGTATTCATTTTTTCCATCAATGGAATCTTATTTAAAATGAAACATGGATTCTTTCTTGACACTTTCTTGACACAATAATGACATCTTGTACATTTCCCTTGACCTGTTAAAAACATTTCAAAAACTTGGGATGAGCATAAAAAGCTCAGTAAGGGATATAAAAGTACGAAATGAAAACATTAATCCATGTATGAAATCATACTTTACTCATAAAACATAATAACATTAACATACCTCATCAAATCATGAATAATTCATAGAAATCATAAGACATAAAGGGAACTTGAGGCATTCATAACATTCTTACGCAGGGAGTAACCATCTTGGTTACATTTGGAATACCCACCATAGTATATTCCCTAAATATGTTCGGAGAAACCTTAATGTTTAACTCCTTCGCGTTACCCAATGCATTAGAGAGCTATATCAGGCTCACCGTCCCTTAGTTTATCATGGAACCAACCGTCTTCATAACAATTCCCAAGAACCATAACATAATCGTATCACATAAAACATGCATAAAGGAAAAATAACATTTCCACATTTCAATCACAAGATATCAATACAACACATCGATATAATAAAAAAATTATGAAAACTATTTTCAATACCAAAATAAAAGAATAGTAAAACATGGTATTTATTTTTCATTTAAAAAAATGTATGGCTTGTAGAGGATGCCGAAACTCAAATAATGGTCACGGTGGCGGAGAAGTCGTTGTCTCCGCATACATATGATAAAAACATTCCCTTTATTCATTCAGTAAAACACTTCATATTAAAAATATTCCTTTTTGATAAATGTAATAGTCAAAGGGGTTTATACACCGTATAAAAGAAGGTTGTGTATAAAACAAAATATGCCTCAATTAAAGGTGATTAAGACGAAGTCCCATACCTCGGGTCCAACTTGAATCGATCGTTCTTTAACATCCTGAATAATAAAATTGAGTTAATTTCTACTTTCATAAGAACCTTTTTCAAGTTCATTATTCCTTTTATATTTCTTATTACCATGTTATTAACACTATGTAATTATTTAAGTTAATAATGGTCGTTTTGTCGATCATTGGTACTTGAGTCAAAAATAAACTCTTTATAATTACAAGATGTTCATGTGGTAAAATATCCATTATATCAAGAATTATATTCATTATGTAGATATAAATATATCCAGTATATACATGCATTTATAATATTACATAATCAATTAGAGGTAAGAAATGAAATGCACCTTTCATGGAGACGGTAATCTGTACGTACTCATGAACGCTACTTTCATTTCTATTTCTTACTTAATGGAGTGAAATCATAATGATATAAAGGTATATCATTATTCCAGTATAATATCATATATAATATCATTAATTTTATCCTTTATATGTACCACATATGGTGTTAACGAATCAAATCACTTTGAGGGGGCGGTAGTCCGCACTTCCTAAAATGAAGATATCACGTTTACCCATAATGGAAACCATAAAGGAATGCCATAAATGAAAAATCAAGAAGCTTAAGTAAAACAAAAAAATATTATAAATCATATATAAATTTTGTGTCATATTAATGGCCACCTTTGAAGGTGTTATAAGAATATTGACAATCATCGTTTCGTGAGGCAGGAATTCGCCATCCACGCAAACAGAATGCTTTTTAACCATTAGATGAAGGTGTGTGTAAGTGTAGCTCGAATCCTTCTTATAACAAAATCTGAGTATATTGAAGATTCTGGTTTTGTTACAAAAGAAAAGAATAAAAATATTTTAGGGGTTTGGAGAAGCAAAATAAAACATAAGAACACAAGAGAAAACACTACCTTTAAAACGGGTGACTCTTTTTGATTTGAGCTCAAAGGCTTCCTTGGGAAGAATTCTGCCCAATGTGAGGCTTCTATGAGTAATAGAGGGATGTGGAGAGACAAAATGGGCAGGATTTGGCCGAGCCAAAGTCTTTAGAGGTGTGGGTAAGGTGGTAGAGGTGGGGGCCTTTTATAAGAGGAGAGGAGGGGCACTCTTTGAATGTTATAAAATGTTACTTTATTATAAAATTGTTTTCGGATTTAAAAGGTCCCAAAATTATATTTTTCGAGGATAAGGTTATAAGAGCTAGAAATCCACCCATACAATAGGTTATTGACATGTGTAGGTCTTAGATTTTACATTATCTTTTCTTTTTATTTAAATCGTTAAATAACGAGGTAATCGCTGCATCATCATGATGTCATTAATAATTTAATTTATATAATGTCTAAAAATTATAAAAAAAATACTATGATGTAGGAAATCGTTTTAGCTTTCCAATTACTATTTATAGAGAAATATATGACTTGTATAACCCCATGTAAAAATTGTTTTAGTAAAAAAATACATGTTTGTGTCATTTTTACTTTTACTTTAAATATAAGGTATTAATGTTATTATCTTACCTAGGTGGCTCCATGGGGTCCCAAAAATCCACCCATGGGTAGTATTGGTCGGACATGACACATAAAATAAGGGTAGAACAAGTGTCAACATCATTTCATTTTATTAAAACATTATTTTTTACCTTAAACTACACTAATTACCTCTAACCGCTATTAAAAACGTAAAAGTTAATATTCACCAAAAAATTATTTTACTCCCATTGAACCAATTTTTACTTATTAATGACAACCATGTACTTCAGATTTTTGAAATTCAAAACATAGAGGTGGTAAATTTTTATTTAAACAAAAAATCAGTTTTTTAAGTACCACTTAGTGGTTTCACTATTCATAAAAAATTGAAGCTTTTCAGAAAAATACCAAAACATCACCCTAAGATATATTTGATATTCTGAATTCAAAAATGATGTCTATTTTAGAAAATTCAAAACATATAAGTTACATTAATAATTAATTCCTGCTTTCAAAACAAATAGCGTGTTTTTATGAAACAATATGTATCAAATGATTGACACTAGTTTAAGTCAAATTTCAAGGTGAAATTAATTACAACGACCAGTATTGGATTAAATGGTAAAAATATATTCTCATTTCACTTTAAAACCAATTCAAAAGATAATCTAATCATATAAATAAATTATATTAAAAATAGGTTTTTTATTAAAATACAAAAATTTTCACTATTCATTAAAAAATGAACTTTATCGGAAAAATACCAAAAATTTTCTTTAATTAATTTTTGATGTCCCAATTCTAAAGAAGAATTTTATTTGGTCCAATAAAATTTATAATAGTAACCAAAACTATATTTAAAGAGGTTTCGTCATCGAAAGGCGATAGTTCGACCTTTTAGTGAATATGAGAGTATCTATGCCAAAAATTGAATTCTTTTCGTATTTTAAGCCTTTATCCATTATTGGATAAATGTAAAAACAGTTAGCAAACATATATAATCATATTTTAGTTATATCTATTCATTCCTGCCAATACAACGACTACATGTTAACTACCATTTAAATAATATTATTTTATTACTAGTGTGCAACGTAAGATTTCAAAGAAACTCGTTCTTGCGTATCGGGCACGCTATCGAACATAGAAACCCCTTTAAAGTAAAATTAATATTCAATTAGTCAATATTAATAAATATGAAAATGATTTATTCTTTATTTACCCGGGATGTTACATAATCAATGGATCTATTTTATATTATGTTTCCATGAAACATCATTCGCATCATGTTATGGTAATAATTCCCTATGTATAAACTATTCAAACTCACATCCACCAGAAAAAAATTATTCCCAAGGTTCACAGTTCAATAAGAATTGATACATCCTTAGTACGGTATGGAAGTGATTCAATAAAACAAAATAAACTAGAAAAAATACTTATATTACAATGATTAGTATATTTCCATTCACCCATGTATCATTTTGAAGACAATCCATAAGTGTGTGTGTTCCCTCCAATCAGAAATTGGGTAAAACAATGTTTTTGTAACAATACATGTTACCAATGCTTCTGTTTAATTCCACTAATATATTCTTTTGAAAATCATAATTCAATTTATTACCTAGAAGATCATAATAACATTATTACTTTGTTATATAATTTAAATCATTTTTCTATGTCTAAATTTTTTGACGTTGATTCTCTAGATTTGATTTCGTTATCCAATTATTCCACTCCAATTTGCATATATTATTGGCCAATATGAATTTTGTAGCTCTGTCCGAATATGATCATGAAAAATTATAAAATTTCCGTCCCCTATCCAGAAACACCATTAAAATAAATACTTGATCTGATTAATTCATCCAAATTAGATGATTTGCTGAAAATGATGACTAGTAGAATTTGATAGGAAAATGAAAATAGTAATCATCCAAATACAAAATTGCAATATTTTATCTTCATTGTTCACTTCTGTTATCCGAAAAATATTCTACAAAATAAAATAAAAAAACATAATTATCTCCCTAGAATTTCAGAGCATATCTATATTCAGTGAACAATAATTTACATAGATAACATTGAAATTCATCTTTCCCTTTTATAGGAGACCCATGAGAGATTTTAAATGAAATCCTAACATCTTTCCTGCTCAAAAAAATTATACAAAATTTCAATTTCCCTTGAATTTTTGGTGAATCATGACTTATCCAGCCCCTCTCAAAACATATCAAATCGTATCCATACATCATCTCTTTTTATCCTATCTTTTTCTATTCCCATTTTAGATCGAATTTATGAATATGATTTTCAAGAATTTATTTTTTTCATTCTGATTGATAAATATGTTCACCAGGATAAATATATATCATCTAGGATATGATGGATCTTAACCCACGTGGAGAGTAAAAATATTTTCTTTGAATTTCATGCTACCCATTGAAATCACATTCAGTAATATCGTTCACCACTCTTCCACTTATTAACTTATTATCTTGACCCTCATAATTCAGAATAAAACCATTTCAAACATTTTCAAATTTTTGACTACATTATTGATGACATTATTTTCTATTCATTTCATTAATCAACCTCAAAAAACTCATCTTTTGAATACTATTGTATCATAAATCCAATAAAATGTTTCTTTCATCTGAATAATATTCCACTTTTAATCTTCTTTTCATTTTCTCATCAACTTTAATCTTTTACATTCATCATAATTCATAATTATTTCATTAATTAATTTTATCATATTGAGGATGAGATTTATCATCAAAATACTTTCATTGGAATGTATTATAAAATCTATTTCCTTCAACAACACATATATTTCCATATCATCCTGATTTGGATTTTCCAAAAAACAATTCCCATTATAACACTCGGGTAGAATATGATCTCCTACACCATTATTTATTTTGAGTAATCTGAATAAAATTAGAATATTACCTTTCACTCACCCTTCCATTCATCAATTAAGTGTCATATGTTTCAAAATTTACATATTATTTATGATATGTCCAATATAATAAATGATTCAGAACATTTTATTTATCATAATCATACTGACACCAATGCATCATCAATACAATCACATCTTCCATGCTGGATCGAGATTGAATATGATGACCACATACATCTAGAAACATTCTTCATCAATATGATTGATATATTTATTCTGGATTTAATGTGAATCTGATGGGACTTTTTCTTCCATCTAGATTTACTCATATAAAATGTACTTATTCAAACATTTTGATTCTAATTCTAAAAATACGATGGGCTTCCAAAATTTCATAAAATACAATGTGATTTTATTCTCATTTCATTTTTTTCTTCAATGAAGACAAAATGAAACACTCGAATAAAATCCCATTAATCATTATCTTTTACTAACAATCTTGCATAATATTATGGTATATTTGATTATGTCATGTTTGGTTGGATGTTTTATTTTCAAAAGGAAAATCGTTCCCACATGTACTGAATCCTTTCAGTATATATTTTTCTTCCATTGGTGCCTTGGGGATTCCACATAAGTCCAATTAAGATCCTCCCATATTATCATGTAATTGAGGATGAAAAGGGATATTAATCAAATATTTCTCCTAGCTTATCTACTATGAAATTCTACCATATTGGAAAGAAAATTGAAATTGTCATCATTCATCTAAAATCAACAATATAGAATCATTATTCTGAGGTGTCCTTTGGGAACCCACCAAGAATTTCATAATAACATCATCCCATTACCTTTTTAGAAATGGGAAATAGTTGTCTGAAATCACCAGTTTGATGATGCTCTACCTTCTCTTCTAGACAGTTGATGCATCGTGTCACAAACCATGATATTTACTTTTTTAACCCACCACCCAAATATTCATTATATGTTGTTGTACATTTCAGTCCCACCAAGATACACCACCAACATAGTGAAATGAAACTCAAACATCAACTCCTCTCACAAGCCCATAGGAACAAACACCCAATTCTAGGCATAGATGATCTAATAGTCAATTTTATTCCACTGTAAAAGTGACTACCCACCATAATGAATTTCAATCATGTTCCTCCACTATAGGTCCTCATACAGTCAATACCTAATCTTACTCAAAAGTGTTAACTCTATTGAAATTGATACATGAGTAATCATTTATTGAATTCCTAGATCCTCTACATGAATCTCTTCAAGTAGAGTCATCATTATCCCCATGGAAATTTTCTCTAGAACTACCTATGTTTGAGTTTTTTTATCAAAGGGTATGCCACACTATTTCATTTCTTAGGTGTATATTCTAGATTTATATCAATCCAATTCATATAAATGACCCATCTTCACTACTAATTATTAATGTGATAGTGAAAAAATGTATACTATAAAATATTATGATCTTTATACAAAATAAATTTTTCATCCAATAGATAGTTCTCCCAACACTTCAGACCATAATCCACTACACCCAACATGAGGTCATGCATAGTGTAGTTCTGTTCATGAGGCCTCAACTGTAGAGACCTGTACACCATAACTCAGTATCAATACATAAAAAAACACTAAGTCGGATCCTAGAAACATTACATTACACTATATACACCTCATCTAGATCAGGAAGGATCTACTTCAATGTTTATTTCAAACACTTCTTCAACACTCGAAAGGCCTTCTCTAATGCTTTTGAACATTAAAACATTGTTCCATTTTTGGTCAAGACCATAATATGATATACTAATTGGGAAATTTCCTAGATTAATCTCTAATAATATCCATCCAACCACATAAATCATATGTTATAAAAAACATTATTTGTTATATCCCATGTGAAAACTAAATTTACATTATATGGGTCCACTGACACCCCTTACTCCATGATGATGTGACCCAAAAATTTTACATGATCAATCAAAAAAATACATATATTTCATAATATTGTATAATCTATTGTTATTTTCAAGACAATGTCATGACATTCGGAATGATCATCAAGAGTCTTAGTGTACATGACGACTTCAAGTAGAATCGCTACCACAAATTGATCTACGAATGGATATAAGTTTTGTGTCATGAAGTCCATAGTCATTGTAGGAGAATTAGAAAATTGAAACAAAATTATGAGGAACTCATATAGGCCATAAATAATGTTGAACGCATTCCATGGTAAATAAAAATGTTAAACTCTCAGCAGATTATTGCCAAATCACTATTCTATCATTGAAAACATATAAGATTCTCTCAGCTAGTCAAATATGTCATCGATACGCAGAAGAGGATTATAGATATTAATTTTAATATATATTTACATTTGGAAATCATCCCATAAAAAACCTCCCACGAACCGTGTTTTGAAATAACACGAACAAAAACCAAGGTAATGTACTTGGTTGAAAAAATATGTTATCCTCCAACTCTTCCAGTAGTGTCTTGAGGACATGATGTTCTTATGGTGATATTATATACAATGGAATAAATAATGGATTAACAACATGTATGAGGTAAATATTGTATTAAATACCTCTCTTATGTGTAATCAATTTGAATTCATCAAGAAACACATCCTGAACCCTTCCCACTACCAGTTGAAAAAAATCAAGTTCAATATCACCCTCATCTTGAAATAAACATGAAACATGGGTTGTGGGATATCCCAGTTGATGTGTAATTGGCCTTTCATAGCCATACTATATATCCCACTCTCTATGGTGAAAATAATTTTCACCCTTAGGAGACATAAATAACACTCTCCTATGGTGATAGTCAATATGGGATCAATTTGAGAATAACCAGTCTATAAACAAAATTATCTCAAAGCCCAACCTATAAAAAATTTAGATATTTAAATGTAAATGGTACTCCCTAATATTGAGAGAATACACCTTGAAAAAAAGAAGTATATATACCATAATCTACATGATGTATATATTTTCATAACCCTGCTTACGATCTCATATACCAGGATCCAACCAATTACAATTTTTTCATATATATTGAACTTAGAGGCACCATTAACAAGTAGGGCATCAACTAGTATATAATATACAAGAATATTACCCCTCCCAATTGATGGTCGAGCACCACAATTAAAAAAAGTGGGATGAATGGCTTGTAAATTTTCTTCCTCTATTCCATGTGATGCAGTTTGAATCCCCTCAGCTGTGACAATCTTCAGATACAAGCACTCCTTTCCCGAAGATCCACATCCACTTCCTCTTCAACCATATCCCATATAATTATAGCAGCTATAATGATATCATGAAAATGATCCACATACCATAACCTAGGACTATTTAACTCCTCTATCACATAAAACTTACCAATGGTTATGGAAGAACCTATATAGATGTGACATAATTCAGTAGTTTCATCACTCTTCTAGATGGCATGAAATAATTTTTTGGAAGTTCCAAGACCTACCGCACTGGTGTAAATCCAGTCGAGTATGATCCTAAGTAATTGATCCCTCTAAAGGGACACATTTTGTCTCAATAATATATATAATGTTCCAAAAAATTATTTTTAATACTTAAAAAGTGGATGCACTTGATCATCTAGAAGAACCAACTTGTCCACCACTCGAATCTGCCGTTAGGTTTCCCCATGAAATTTCAGCCTAGTTCACGACTCCTAAAAATTTATTCATCAAAAAAAATGTCATTCGACATAAATTTACATTTATTCCAATAATAAAACATATTTTCAAAAATAGCCACATTCGCTGCAAATTCTGGAGCATAGCATTGTAGATCTATGAAATTTCATGCATCAATCTTTTCATACATATTCCTCTATGTCAATATCTTGAACTCAGCTAATCTATATGTTATTATTTTGTGTGGATAAACATTCTATATGAACACCACTAGAATTTAATTCCATTAAAAAGCATCTTTCTATCCATCCTGAGTCTTGACGTCCCACCCTAACTTATCATGGCCATGTAACATATAGGCATCAAATTTTTCAATCTTCCCAGCAAGTGTCTCGATGTGGTACATTATAGTATGGATAGAATCATCCCAGAACACAACTCCCTCAAGTATACCCTCTCTAATAAATGTTGGAGGGTGTTGAAACATAAAATCTCTTGTCACATTAGACATGATTTCCCCAACCAATCCTAGGTCTATATACATGAAATGCATGAACAAAGAAATGATCTCTCAGAACATCACTTTATCTTCCCCACACACTACTCTTGCTGACTCTGTTTCTACCACTAGAGGTTCATCCATAACAATGTCCTCATGTCATCCCCTTAGCAAGAATTACTATGGAGAAATATCTGTAAAATTAAAAACTCATTTCTAGGGACCCATAACACCACTTTAGAATATTTACATAACAGGAAAATCATAAAAAGTCACAACATGTCTTTTCCCCACACGTCTAAATTTTGTTATAACTGAGATACTATCACTTCCCTAAACCATTCGATACATAGGTTCTCATTAACATGAGTAAATAGATTATCATTATTCACATTCCAGTATACACACATTTATTTACATTTAAGATCATCTTAGTATTTTGATTCATTTTATTCACAATTTTTAATTAAATTTCCCAATCATGGAATGTTGTTCTAGTTCACAAAATTACCCAATCAAGGAATGTTTTTCTAGTTCACAAAATTACCCAAAAATAATTTTCCTATGAATTCTTAGAATGATTAATGTCATAATAATCTTTGTTTCGTAGAATGTTGCATACAACTCAAATCTCATGCAATACCAGGCCACAAGTCAATTATGACATTTTTTAGAAACATCAATCACAACACACAACAAATTCATAACCCAAGGTGAAATAATGTTCAACATTAACAACAACAAAAATAACTACAATCATACATTGTGTTCTTGGGTCATCCCCTATTCAGTGTTTTGAAACTCTCATGCAAGAAATCATTTCCAAAGCACGAATCCTCATTGTATCTTGTCCACATTTCTATAATAGTAATACAATATAAAAATAAAAGGAAACTCCCTTTGATACCAAATTATAACATCTCATCCTATGTACAATGCCCTAGTGTCTTGAGCCCATTCGCCACATGAACTAAGGTGAACCTACCTATATGATAGGTAAATTTGACATGCATCGAGGGAATAATATCGATGATGAGGAGACTATACCCTCTTTTATAATAGTGATATACCAAAAGGAAATAAGAAACTATAATTGAATAATATATTACCATAAATAGAACAATACCAATATCCAAAGAAAACAAAAATAATAGATACATTATACAAAAATTGTAAATATTTCACTCTATAGTATGTGAATGGTGTCAAATGAAACCAAAAATATTAAGAAACTAAGTATACCATGATGGTGCCAAAATATTTCTTGTTCCCTCATCCATGATCCTTCAAGGAACAATGATTAATCATAAGGTATTTTCACATATCATGTCTTGAAAACATGAAATCATTTTAGGTATCGATAAGGAATATCTAATAAGGTGTCAATAAAACTCAGTATGACACCACCAAAGATGTCCAAAATTATATCCAGTTAATAAAATTGTGTATAGTTGTGAAAATAAATATTTATTATTCATATGTATCCATATATTAAATTATTAATTATTCTATATATAAAAACATAATCCCACAGTCCCCTGATTACACATGAACCTCAACACCTACTTTAGCTCATTCTTGAGTATGAACTATCCCTAAGGAATATCAAATATACAAATTCCATTTTCACCATTCATTAATACAATTCATATCTAATAAAAAAATATATCAATATGGAATTAGGAATTTTTCATGTGTATCTAACCTCAATGTTCTAATTTGAGTGAGATTAAACAGAACCTGATAAATTTCATGGAAATGGGGGAAACTCTCGTGTTATTTTCCCAGGCTCAAATCTGAGAGCTCTCATGGCATATTGGAAATAAAAATGGTGGCTCTCATGCTCAATTGGAAATAAATATGTAATCCATCAGTTTCTTTATTGGGGAATACCTCACTCACACCCTAGTTATCACATGTGCTACACCATTCCAAAATAAACAAAACCAAGTGATATACAACCAATTTCCATATCAAAAATTATTCCATTAATTAATTACAAGATTCATTAATCATACCCATATCACTAATTATTTCTCATAATCTTGTCATAACATCAATTATATAAATTAATTCCTAGAATAATTAATCACAAATAATTCCATAATTAATTATACAATTAATTAATAAAATCAAAAATCCCAATATCCCTTAAATAACTCAACCATTAATTATTCATGTCGCAACCCAAATATATTGAAATTAATTCATTAATTAAATATTAAATTAAAAACCTCAATATCCCTAAATTAATACATATATTAAATATTAAATTCACATTTTTAAAATCCAATAATTAATTCATAATTTTTTTATTCAAATCACAATTTCAATTTACCAATATAAATTCAAAAATTAATTATTCCATTTATAATATTAATATCCCATAATTAATTCAACAATTAATTATTCAATTCACTATCTATATATCAAATAATTGATTCATAAATTAATTCGTTAATACATAATCTCAATATTTAATAATTAATTCATAAATTAATTATTTAATTAACAATCTCAATATCCCACAATTAATTCAACAATTAATTATTTCCCCAACTCCCATGATTTCAATACTCCGATAATTAATTCAATTTAATAACTATAATTCCTAGAATATCCCTAGAAATTCAACAATGAAACGATGTAATTGATATCATGACTATGGTATTTGAATAGTCGACCACATTTCTCGATTCATTAATAAACCATCACATAATGGAAATCCCCTAAAATTCAGTAAAGTAACAATGTATAACGAGATCTAGAACAATATCCTAAATAAGGATTGAAAAATCACGATCATTTATATATAGTTCTGGATAGAAAATATTTTATATAGAATAATTAAATATAGATATATATTTAATTAAATAAAGGTTAACATCCCAGCAATAGTACATGATATGAATAGGAACAGAATAAGAAAACAATGGGATGTAGTCAACATTCAAAAAGTGGTGAACATCTATGATCTAAGCTTCGAATCACGAAGAATATAGATCGCGAATCCCTAAAATGTATTCAATGATCCCTGAAATTATTAATGAGAAGATCTAGTCGAATGAGGGTAAAATTGGGATTAAAATGGGTTTTTGGGGTAATTTAAAAAACAATTTTCATGTTAATCAAATTCATGTACATGGTTTACATGGAAGGGGACAAAGAATCCCCTAACCAATCACCTAAAATAAGTGCCCAATTTTTAGGGGTGCATAGTTACTCCTAAAAGGCCACATAGTTTGATAAACTATGTTTCAACTAAGAAAATAGTCACTATCCAAGGTTGAATGATTTAATGGGAAGGGGGGAACTGTTTTCCCTAACTATGCTCCAACAATTCATTGTCACTTTTAATTGCAGTATTCACAATTTCTACCAAAATAAACCCAAAGGTAAAACCCAAATGAAATTCAATCAAAACATGGAAAAATATTAATTGAATTTAATATAGATTCTTCTCCAGAAAATTTAGGTTTCCTACATTTTTTATGAATGGGATGTGTTATTTCTACAGAAATAGAAAAATTAGTGCATAAATATGATAATTATCAATAAATTATTGAGTGTTGATTGACATGAATCATAAGACTAAAATATCAAGTGTGGAGTTTGGTTCCTCAAGAAAAATATATTTATTATTACTGGGATATATATTTTTACAATATAAATTATTATCACCAATTGAATTTTCTTCTACATTTTTTATGTGATAAATCACATTAATGTTTTTGTTGTAAAATAAATGTTATAGTTTTAACCCCCTTTAATGAAAACAATGTGATAAATAGACAATATAATTTAATAATTATTATATGGTTTTGAGGATTGAATATTAATGGATATAGAATGTGATTGACTATTAGTTATTAAGTATATATAAGAATTTATTAATTTTTCTAATGATGATGATACATAGTGAAACCATAGAAGGAAGGTTCTGAAGATATAAATAGTAATCGAAAAATAATAATTTTATTTTGTTTGTGACTCATTATATATATTAACATGTGTAGTAGTATTGAAACTGGTGATCATATTAATGTGTATCATAATTAATTTATTTTTATTCCCATTGAAATAAATAATGAATAGACTAACTATGTTATTACAAAAATTCAGGTTTCCATGAATATTATGAAGTAAATCAAATTGTGAAGATAGATTTTTTTTCCATTAGAGACTTGGAAAAAAACCCTTAGAACACTAATGTAATTAAATTTTAAAATTAAGTTACATGTCAATGGGGTCACAAGAAAAAGTATTTCAAAAATTCATGGAATAATATTTCCAATTAAAATGAGGATGAAACATAGATAGATATTTCTTACTAAACAATGGGATTATATGACATAATAGAACTCATGGGGGATGTCATTATCGATAATTATATATTTTATATAGGGACGTTATGTGTCTCTATATATGAATCATGATTCATTGGATAGATATATTACCATTTTTAAAATAATATACGGTATAAAAAATTACGGTTATCAACAATATATTTCATTCTCTAAAATAACCAGACTGAGAGTCCCAGTAGAGTACTATAACTCTTAAACTAGAATACCCTTCTCATATTACATAGTCCTACAACCAATGGATAGAGTCTATCATAATTTTAATGGAAAAAGAAATTTTTATATGATATTAATTTTTAAAAAATTAATATCCAAAAAACATCAATAAAACACATTTTAGATTGTCAATATGTTTAATTAAAAACAAAGGAAACAATTAAATTATAAAAATAAACACATTGTACATTAATAAATTAATATATTTATAGATTCATACATATCAAAAGATCATATATAAATCATATAACTTATATTAAATTAATATTTGAAAAAATATACATAGTGTATCAACTATAAAAATCCAGTCTCACCTCGACCACTACTTAAATCATCGTTGAGATTCTCTTTACTTATCCTTTATTGAACATCTGATGAGACCCGTGTAAAAAATAAGGGGTCTATAAATGCATATCAGTTTCCATGTAAGGATTATGAAATAAATCTATGGAGTGTATTAACATTACACAGTAGTATATCGATGCATATACATGTAGATTAATGTCCAAAATATGTAATGAAAAATATACCATAAAAAAATGAGTATTAAGTCATTATGTGGAAACCAAACATCGATTTATTTTCCTAGACCTCTACCAGAGTTGTACTGTTCTTTTAATGCTATATGGATTCATAGGAACACAACCAATCTAACTCTGAGAACTAAATAACATATACTGTGTTGATATTTCGGAAAAACATAGCCTATATTTTACATATTATATTACTTCCAATAACCTCTTTGGATCTGAAAATAGATTTTGAATTACCCTTTCCCCCTAACTCACTATAAGTATTACCATTGCTATCAAATATCCAATATAGTTCTATAATCCAATTAAAAATGATCATAGATGAGAAATAACAATTGAAATCCTTAAATGCTTAACTATTTGACCATAAATAATAAATTTTATATATTGTATGATATTTTAGATGGAAATGATATAAAAATATATTGCCATAATTAATCATAAATCATTTATACGTATCACAATTAAATCCATATTTAAAATAGCATATGAGTCCCTTTATTTTTATTATCATAAATTCTTAATGGAATCTTATATCGAGAAAAGTACATGTGTTGTGAATCTCAACACCATTTTTAATAGGGATCAAAGATTAATTACCTCATTTTATTTTTTAGTGTATTCCTAATGTATGTAAAAAACATGGTAATCATAGATACAAATGTAGTTCATTTATAGTATCTAAAATAACTGGATAATTCATCATCATACCTCATAACCAGATAATTACTCATATGTGAAATTTCCCATTTATCCATGCTACAAGTTATCATCCATATAGCCTTATAGGATAGTCTCCCTAATCCAAAAAATATAAAATATGATACACATTTCCAAACCCATCAACAATCTAATGAATCTCATGAAGGCATCCACTATGACTCACAAACCCATATAAATGTTTACCAGTGAATAATTACATACATTGTTCACCAAATAATTACATCCCAAAACATGGTCTCTTCCAGATATATAAATTTATATTATGTTTAAATTACCCTTATAATTATCATATAACAATCCATATCATGATGACTACATGCAATAAAAAAGGAAATTAATAAAGTTGCCCCCATTTAATATTGGCACACAAAACCCATGAACTATTCTTTGGTCACATAATATATCACTAATTTGAGTGATCAAAACCTTTTATATAGTGGAATCCCAACACGTAACATCGTTATAAGATTAGGGGGACATTTCATGTTCACTAAATACACTAATACAACATTCTACTATTAATGTGGGTGTTTAGAATAATATTTTTTATGTAAAATCTTTTAACCATTTACCCATTAGGTTAACTCGATCATACCAACATCATAAGATGATAAAAAGAAACTCTAGGGAAAATAACCCTCCAACCCTGACCAATGACCAATTTTTAGACCAAATTTAAAAAAACATTAATTCAAGTGACCTAAAAACCTCCAAGATATTCATTATCACATGTTACATGATCAATTAGTCGGTAATGAAACATGTACTAGAAAGACTAATACTCAATTTAAGATTCCTCACATTCCCCAAAACAATTAACCAAAGGCCAAAAAACATGAATAATAATAATAATATGTATTTAATCACATATATTTTATTATTATAGGGGCCACCTACCTCTTTGTATGTATCTCTAATCTATTCATTCCAAACCAAATCTTATTCGATCCATGAATGGTGAAGCTTATGATCCCATATAATATAATAAAACCATAAGAAATTATTTAATACAATTGTAACCAAAAACTTAAATTATAAGGTCATATGGCTGAATAAATTAGATATAGTTATACCCCATAAATTTAGTTATAAATTACAATAACCCTGATAGCACGTTTATCACTAAACACTATGAATTAATCAAATTTAAGGATTCTGTAATATTATTATTATTTACATCTGTCCATTATAACCTATGTATTGGATAAATGAATATTAATTTGAGTATCCTCAATAATTAAAAATTTTAAAATGTTACTTCTTAATATAAAACAATTGACTAATTCTTAGTAAATAAGTATTCATTTATTATTGAAATAGTTCTCTGATTTAGAAGTTAAATTTATTTACAAATTATTTTTAGTGGAATTGTTATGAGGAAATTCAAATAAATTTCAAAAAAACTTAATTTTATTGTATAAAATTAAAATAATTTTTGAAATTATAATATCAATATTAACTAATAATGAATCATTAGTATTTTTCAAAATTGTAAGGTATTTAAAAAATAGTGGAAAATATAGATTTTTCAAATACACTCAATTCCATAGAATAAAGATAATTATTTAAAATTTAAATTATATTTTCGATATATTATTAAATATAATCTTTATAAAAAAAATTCATAATAATATAATAAACTCAAATAGATTTAAAAATATTCATGATTTTGATATAGGTTAATTTTCATATATATAAATACATTATCCAAAAAATGATTTTGGATAAATTTAATAACATTATATAAAAATTGAATTTATTATCTTATATAGATATAATAATGGAAATTAGATACCATATTTGGAATTCTGATTTTCAAATTTTATAAATAAGTATTTTTTATTTATTATCATTTTAAATAGTACTTAGGTCAAATATTGGTGACCATTATAAGGGCAGCATGAGTAAAACATGGCTAAAATTATGAAAAATGATCTCAAAATCAACCAAAAAATAATATTATTTAATTTGATGATATAAATCAACCACATAATTAATAAATTATAATATATTTAATTTTTCTCATTTTCCCATGATATTAACATTTATAATATTTTATGTAAAGAGAATTCCAAAAATGTGACTATCATTCCTTTAATTGATTTTATATGTTTATATAGGGATAAAAATATGTATTAAATGGACGTAAAAGTTATTTTCAACACTATTAATTTATTTTAAAAATGAATTTTTTATATATTCAATTGTGTTATAATAAAAAAATTCATGCACAATGTTGACATAGTGTCTTTACGAACAATATAATAAATCGAAGTAAATTATTTTTGAAACCCAAAAATTTAAATTTCTTACATTAATTATAGAGTAAAAAAAATTTAATGGTCAATAATAATTTATATTTTATTATTAAACAATATAGATTATAATGACTTGGGTATCTTCATGTCAATGTTGTACTATTTATTTAATATTTCTAAATAGGAAAAAATGATGTTTTATGAAAACTAATTATTTATTAGATATTTAAAATCATTAAAGTATTGTAACAATATAATTTAGATTATAAATGGTCCAAAATATCATCAATTTTCAATTTATGGGGAATTTTTTATGTTAAAAGTAAAATTAATAGACTATGACGTTTTAAAATTTATTAATATGATTAATGTTAAAATAGAATAAATAAGGGGTAAAACCAAGAGATAAGGAATAAAATACCGGATAAACATGTCCATGATTTAATTTGATGAAGGGATTTAAACTATATCATATCTTATCATTAAAATTATATCCATATGGAATGTAATTAATATGAAAATTAATTCACTATAATTAAATCCTTTTATTAATTTCATATTTGTTAGTTCCAACCCTTATAAACGGATACCCTAATTTCATCACATTAAAATAACTTGATCCATATTTCACCACAAAAAAATATATAATTAATTGTAAAAATCAATTTACATGAATTAGTTGTTCATTTTTATATATTAAAATATCATTTTAAGGGGCCCTAAGAAGGGATATAATAGAGGACTAACGGTGATTATGTATTAATCATAACTGACATAAATCAATTTATATATTATTATACCCAAAGTAATTCTATGTTATAGGTAATAAAATAATAAAATCAGTATCCTAAATAAAATATAATTATATTTTTATCAAGGAATTACCATTACTCCCATACTTTTCAGTCAAGTCAGAATGGTATATATCACTAGTGTGTATGTGTGGACTAGTATCTCCAAATAGAGATATATATCATTTTTAATCACCAAATTTTATGGATTTATATTATGATTTGGTAAATTTTTATGTATTATATTTATGATGTATTTACGATTATGAAATTATAATATCATATTTACATTCTTACATTAAAATCCTTCAGAAATAACAATTCTTCTTGTGTGTAGGTGTGGAATACCACCACCCCAGAGTTATGTGATTTGCAACTTCATTTCTATTTTATATGTATATAAATCAGGATATATTTATTTAATTTACATATATAAAATTTATGATATAATTATGATTATATAATGACAATATTATTTTTATTTATCTTTCCTTTATTTTCATAAGAAAATGTAAAGAGTGTCCATGTGCACGTACAACCTATTTTCTTCATGAACAATGTAAATTGAATTTTTATTTATACCTTTTATGGGTGATTTTAAATATGTATATAATGGATATATTTGATATTTATTTCATTAAATTAATTAGAACCATGGTAAATCACAAAGGACATGAATAGAATGTCTATAAATTCTATGAAAAATTCCATAAAAAACCCCAAAAAATTACGATTTTAATAAGGATTTATTAATTAATATATTTAAAAATAGTAGAAGTGTAAAATATAAGATTAAAAATGAATGTGTATAATTTTTTTATAAAATTATATAAAATTTAAATTTATTTAAGAGGATGATATTTTTATTTGTAATAAATACAAATTTCATGTATGGATTTGTCATCTAACATTTAATTCTATAAGTAATATTCCATATTCACATGTAGTTCTTATTTTATATCATATATATTTTACATGAATGAACTTTATGACTAATTTATTGAAAATTATGTGGATTTTACAATCAATATTATCTTCTCTCAATCATAATGTTTTTATTTATTGATTAATATAATTGTATGTGTAACTTATATCAGTATTGACATGTTGGGGTATGATTATTTTTATGAAACTATTTAGTACAGGAGGTTTATATACTAAGTTTTTTATATTATATAATTGTTATACTTATTTTTCTGATCATTAAGATTTCATTTTATTATATTATTTCAATGTTCTTATAAACCAAAATATACCAATGTTGTAATGTATTTTTTTTAAAATCTATTTATTTAACTGGAGTGGTTATTACTAATAATATGATGGTGAAATTTTGGGATATATCTCACAATAATCAAAATATATTTATTTTAATAAGTACATTTCTAGATATTTCATTATAGCCTACCAATTTACTTTGTTTATGATCTCTATAGACCGAAATAATTTTATTAATGTAATCTAACTTTATTTATAACTTCCATTGAAAATCATTTTTCTTTAATATCCATGTATTAAAAAAATATCTCCATGAATGTTTTAACTAATCTCCAATAATTTTTTAATGTCATAGTTACCAATATTTTGTTGCAAATTTCATTTAAAGGCATTAGTCATGTAATTTTTCTAATGAGAACTTTTTTGTGTTTTTTCCAAAATATAAATGAAAACATTCTTTTATCATATACTAAATGAAAATAATTTAATGCCATCATTAAAACTAAATTTTTAAAGAAATCAATTAATTTTTCTATATTTTATTATAATGATTTTTTTTCTTTAATATTTGATAAATGAATAGATTTTAAATAATATGTGATCTTATAAATGAATTTTAGTTGATGATAACATCCTTTGATAATACATATAATTTAATAGGCATAAAATTTAAGGATACAATTCATATTACTTCTCTATATGAATTATGATTATGATATTAAGATTTTATTGAAACCAATTTATTTTCCATTGGTAATGTTGTGAGGATGTTTTTAAATATTTATATAACCCATTTCTTATACGTGGTTTTAGATATATGATTAATATTTAATTCTACTATGGATCATATGTTAATGGATAATGATCAAGTGATGGGTGGGCTTGAAATTATATATAGCTCTTATATATTTGTTAAAAATAGATGTCTCATGAGACAATAAGGACTAGAATGGGTATTGAACCTAGTTCAGTGATATACTCAATCCACTATTATAACCATAGGAATGAACTGTGAAAAATGATAAGATATAATTTTGTGTGAAAATAATCCACAATTGTACTTTGTGTATGATCCTTAATAAAATAAGTTATTTTATTTTATTTACGTTATGATGTAATCATTTTATGAAAATATTATAATGTAATGGATCATAATAATTGATTCTATTAATATGATTGGTTATATAAGCATCGATGTATTGTTACGTGACTCTTTATTATGATATATGATATACTTGTTATGGTATTCAAATGTTTATTTCATGTCTTCAATCATATTTTCTCTTGATATGATTATGGGATCATTGATAACTCCCATGATTTCCCTAATGGTGCATCTGATCTCACCTTTTATTATGTTTCATTTAAACCATGATATGATGAATGGTTTTATGAATTATTTTTCTATGAAGGGTGATAGTTGTGATGATATAAGTGGGCGATGTTGATGGAAATTTACGTGCATGTTATTTATGTATCAGAGATTACAATGAAACTAAAATGTGCTGGCCTTGTCATTTATCATAATTATATTCATAAAATATTATTATAAAAAAATTTAATATCTATTTGAAAAAATATTGGGTCACAATACTTGATATCATAGAAGAGTGTAATTAATATTTATAGACTGTGATAATGATAATATATGGAAAATTATTAGGATATGTCTATAAATATGGTAATATCCTACTATTTTGGTTAGATAGAGATTGTGTGTTTTTCCTTGAAATATATACATTTTTAGATAAGATATGTTGATGTGGTTTTAGGAAAAAAATAATATAGGGGTAATATACTATAAAATATTTTATTGAGTATATAGGAACCATCATTTAGTTTCTTTTGGAGGGTTTCTTTAAGGTTAAACTATGTCAACATTATGGGGGGATGTGCATGGGTTAATTCACAATTTTGTTAACAATTTTTTTGAAGGATTTCAATATAGTATATTCATGGATGACACAGGTTAACCCTAATAATTATTAGATTGAATATAAGTTGTAATAATTTGTAAATAATATAATAATTTTCATGAATTCGTGGTCTCCCATTCTATGTATTATTTCTCATTCTATTATTCTTGGTTTTATTAAATCAATATAACTATAATGATATATGATAATAATGAATTAAAAGGAAATTTTAGTGGTTACCCTCTTTGGGAACCAAATTTAACAGGAATTTCAAGGGAAAACCTCAGGATTATTCTAAATTATATATCATGGTATATGATTGAAAATTTAGACATTAGTGAGTTCTCTAACACATCATATAATATTAAAATGAACATTTAGGGGGATTAATTTTTCAATGATCATATGGATATGAAATTAAAATTTCATACATGTCATGAATATCAAAATAACATCCAATTATATTTTATAAAATCAAATGGATTTCGTTTTTGTGTGGAAAAAAGGGAGTAATGAAATGAAAAGTCATGGAATTTTATTCTTTTTTGTGGATCATGTGAATTATCTATGTAAATTCCAAAATCCAAAAAATGATTCCATGGCCCATGAAGTTCTTTTATTAAGTTGATAATTTATATTGAAGGATTTATGTTTAAATGTATCAGGTTTTGGGAATTATTTTCCAAAATTTACAAATCAATGATATTATAGTTATATGGGTTATGAAACATACAATATTATTAAATAGTAGTTATGATTTATGAATTGGAATGCATATTTTAAATTGTACTGGTAACTATAAATATTGATAAAGTGGTAAAGTGTTTTTTTGAAAATACATGATTGAGGGATAGATAACCCATTACAAGTGCCTATTATCTAGGTAATAATAGTTATTTGATATAAATAGATGGTTGACATTGATAAAGTAAATGGGATTGTATTCATGACATTTAAACAAATTAGTGATTTGGTGAAAAATTTCTTTATGTTATAATTGAAGTAGTTTACTATATTTTTGGATTTATTTAATATATTGGTTATAGATAAGTTATGGAAAAATATATTTTTCACTAATTATATATAGTGATTATTGTTTTTAAAATGCTTTATGAGATTATATGATCAAGGTATTCAAATGTTTTTATGACATTATAATATATCATTAGTGGATTGAGAATAATTCTTAAATTTAATATTGGAAAAAATTGAATAGTGATTTTATATATTTGGGTTTTTTAACATTGATATAAATATTTTAAAGGATTCTTAAGGACTACTATTTAGTGAATGGATTAATTTTATCTATAAGTATTATGTATCAATATTGGAAAAGTTATGCTATCTAGTTTTGATTTAGAATATTTATTGAGAAAAAAGTATAGAATTTATTTTATTTTATGGATCTTATTATTCATTAAATGTTATATTCAGTTATTTAGGAATGAAAAATTATTTTGGGATATTAATTTATTTGAGTAATAGATGTTTTGGGAATTAATCAAAAATTATATAATGAGTAATATTATTCTTATTAAATCAAAATAATTAAATTATGTATATATTATCATGTTATATATCATGATTGTTAAATATTACATTAATTTTTTATGAAATAATCATATTTTTTATTATTTTTCATACATTTGAAATGAGTTTTTGGTCTTTTGGACACTCACTGATTTATTGATTGGTTGTAATTATAATTATAATGGCCCAGTTAACTTCAAAAACTTCTTAATTTGTTGATGGTATATTCTATCACTATGACCATATTATATATTCAATAAATTGTATACTAATCTAGGACGTTGGTACTTATTTTATTTTATGTATACATTATGTTTCACACTTCACCTTTTCAAACAATGTTTTATTATTCATCTATATGATGTGGGTTTTCAATTACACTATTATCAAATATTGAACATTCGATGACAAAGATAAAATTTCATGGGATAATTTTATTTAGGGGGGAGAGAATATGACACCGTGGAAATTTATTTTAAAAGAATTATATTATTTTTATCTTGTTTAACTTGTATCATTGAGCTATATTTGAATTAAGACATATTATATACATATTATTATTTATATGTTATTTTTATATCATATATATTGATTTAGAAGTTATGAATATGAATAATCACAATATTTAATTAATTTAGAATTCCCCATACAATAAAAAATTTAGGATAACATCTCATGAAATTTGAACAAATTTTATAGTGAAGAAATTTTTTTATTCAAAATTGAAATTTCATCATAAGTGATTTTTATTGCATTATGTGTGTTGAAATTATAAATAATTTCTACCACTTCATGAAATTTATTGTAATAAAATATTTTATACTTTTGAAATCATTATACCAAAATTTACTTTGAATGGTATATTGGGAAAGGTCTAAAATGATTGGTTTTTATTCAATATTTAATCATACAAATTTTTAAATTGATATAAATTTCATCAATTAAGAATAGATATGTAAAGCTCCCATTATATTTAAAATTTTTCCTTAATGTGGAAAATTATCCATTTTAAAAAATAATGTAATAAATTACTTTATTATCTAATTATTCATCATTTTGATATAAGTAAATTTTTATGCTTAATGAAGCATTTTCCCCTAAAAAATTGATTTAATTGAACAAAGATATTCTAGTATGGATTTATATGACTAATAAAGACTGAATCATAAATAAATTATATGATATTATGAATCATGTATCTTAATTTTTTTGAATAATTCCTTTTTGTTGTCGATCTTTATGAATAGTAACAATTGTTTAAATTTGTCACCTTGGTAAGAGTAAAATGGGAACATAGGTTTAAAATATTGATGTATGGTCTCATAATCAACCTGAATCATTCAACCAAATAAAATTCATATTTTAATATCTGAATTTTTGTTCCATTTTCCATTGATAATGGAATTTATATTATTTATTTATTAAAAAATTCAAAAGGCCTCTCTAATGATATTAATTTATTTTACATGTTCTTAGGGGGAAAATAATATGTTTTAAATGAATAAATATTTTCATTGGGAACATGATAAATATTTTTTATGTTAATTTAATTATAAATTATAATAATTTAATAATTATCTTAAATTCTACGAAAATCCAAACACAGTTGTTGTGAATGTAGTGGAAAAAATATAATTCTAAAAACATAAAAAGTAATATTTTTTGATGAAAAAGGCTTCAAAATAATTTTATAATTTCTAATTTTGTATAATTAATAGATAATGATTTTCGATTCAAATTGCAATTATATATTGTTGTCTTCAGGGACAAATGAAATAAATTGGGTCAAAAATGTTATTAATGATATTTTATGAAAAATTATATTTTTTAGGATTATAAAAAATGTAAAAATCAAGAAAGTGGACAGAATGGTTGATAAATGATATAAAAAATTCATATGTTTCACATTTCTATTAAAAAATTTACACTATTAAAAAAATTACAACTCCTTATTTTTGAGAAAGATATCACAACGGTTATGAATAAAATTGACTAACTATGGGGTTAAAACAAAAGGTATTTTTTATAAAATAATATATAAATATAATAAAATTTATAGTTTTATGGAATTATACCACATACAAAATTATATTAAACATTATATCGACATGGTTTCCCTTCATATGAATTTTAATTTATTATATTTAAATATTTTTTGTGAATTATATATATGTCCTTCCATCATAATAAAATATTATGAAAATTTCTATTCTTTAGAATAAATTGAGAAATTTAGCTCACCAAAACCCTATAATTTTTAATTTAAAATATTTTCATTCATGATTTATTGGTGATGGAATCCTAAAAAATCCAAGGGTTCAAATGAAGTGATCCATAAGAGGACAAACAAAGAATAGGTAATCATCCAACCTGACCTCTTTCAATTTGTATCTTATTTTTTTCTCCTATAATTATTTGGTATTAACCATTAAATAATACATTAATGAATATAAATTTATTTTAATGTTATTATGGTCATTTAACCACTATTTTTAACATTCATTTCAGTCAAACGGAGATAAAAATGGTCCCTCATGTGTATGGGTTGACTAACACCACTAGATAGCAATACAATTTGGTTTATATCATAATAATTCATGGTAGGTAATTATCATGTGTTTTATTTTGTTATATTATATTTAAAACATATTTATTCATCTGGAATAATAATATCATATATACCATCTTATATTCCAATTCTACGGAAAAAATAACTTCACAAATGTGTATGTGTGTACTACCATCTCTATTAATCGATGGCATTTATTTCATTTTAGTTTGAATAATATTATAATGAGTATATATTTAGTGATTATATATGTTATTTGTGAAATAATTATTTTTCTTTAATTAATAAATAACATTTTTCTATCTTCATTTCATTTTGTTTTAAAATTAAAAATATGATCATCTGTCTCTACATCCTACCATCTTTGGGAATGTTGTGTTTTGATTTTCTATATCTACATTTATTAGATGAAAGTACTAATATATAGAATGAATATATATTATATTTACCTATGTATTAATTTTTTATATATTATGGAACCATTATCATATTACGTGGACCAGAACTACCCCATCAAAACATCCATTGAAAAAAAAGAAATCATTGATATGAAATCATTTTAATATTTAATTGTTAATCAATGGTTTTTAAAATGTTATAAGTGGAATATATGTGATAAAATTTCTCTTTAGATGATTATTTTTAATAATTAATTTAAAATAAATATTTTACACATGTGCTAATACCACTTTTGAAGCATGTTGTATTTGAGGTCTGATATTGTCTTTAAAATTTTTATTTCTCATAATTATATGTCTTTTTAATAGCTTAATTAACTTATGAGGGTTATATATAGGCCATTTATGCCTTATATTAATATTTTGAAATATATTATGAGTATTTGAAAATACATATAGCGTTTTGTTTTCATGATGAATTGAATAATATATTACAAAAGTGGTAATGATTATGCATCATAATATTTTTTGGTTGATACATGTTTGATGCTACGAAACAATTATTGTATATGAGGTGTATAATTTACCCCTTTAAATAGTTATATCATGATTTTATATATTAAAATTATATTTTAAATTTCATTTAATGTAATTATTTAATAGGAATATGCTATAAATTTTACAAATGTTTTAAGGGATTTATGTTTTAAAATTATTATTTTCCGTGATTTTTTATGAATAAATTTATTACGATACAATTCTATGAAATATATCAAAATAATTTCAATAGTTTTTTATCTCCATAGATTTTTTGTCAAGATTAATTTTTCCAATTTCAATTTCTTTTCATTAAGCACTCTATATGCTTAAAGAATGTTTGTATTGAAAACTATCTTTATATCTATTTTCTATAAATATTTCACTTTCTAAAATTTTATTGTTTTTTAAAATGTTTTTTAAACTATTTTTACAATTATAAATTTATATTTTGAAGTTATTTTTAAGAAAATTTCTCTTTTTAAATTAAATTGTAATGGGAATCTTCTTTTGTTTTTCTAAATGAGTTAATTCATGCTTTTTACCAATAATGTGGAAGGAATCATATTATTAACACACCCAACATGCGCACAATTTCCCACCATCATGAATGATAGAAAATGTGAGGCTTCTATTAATAGTTTAAATGATTATTTTCAATAATAATTTTATATTTATTAGTTATTATGTTTTTAAATTTTAAATAAGTGAATTAGAATTGAATTTGTAAGGTTTATCCTGATATAGTCTATGTGATCTTTTTGTGGATTTTAAATTATAATAACATCATTTCATGATACTTATACTTTACTGAATATTTCAAAATATAATACTATACATATTATTTCATTTTATGTTTTATAATTATGATATTGATATATAAATTAAAACCATTGATTTTTTTAGGGGATATGTAATTATAAAATGTTTAAATGATTATAAAAACCATTTGTTTACTATTTTTTTGATATAAGATAAATATGTCATTCTCATTTGGAGTAAAGCTAATTAGATTATGATTATGTGATCGATTCTTGTAATATCCAAGGTTAATAAAGAATATAAAATTTTCATATGTATTAATATTATCGAATTAAAAAATAATTTTACTATCAATGGGATTCTATGTATGATAGAGTAATCAGCATTCATCAAAGGGTTTCATTGAATGCTTACTTTTCACAAAACATTGAGTTATACCAAATAATAATATAATAATTTTATTATTCTAACTAGTAGTTAATGCCTCGCCATTATATAGGTGGTAATGAAAAAAACAAAATAAAATATGATTAAAAAAGTTTTTTAAATACTTCTACTTTTATCCAATATATTTTAGAGGATTTAAATAATAATGATTATAATTTTAAGCATTAAATACTCTAACAATAATTAAAAGGTTGACTTACCACCTTTTGGTGGTGAACCCTTTTTTAAATATATTTTTTTCACTTTTGTATTTTGTATTTGAAAAAATAAACATTTTATTTAGAAGCAGGTCCTCAAAATACACTTTGGTTAATTGTTTCGTATTTTTCTAACAATGTTCATTTATTGATAAATAGTGAAATATTCTGCATTTTAATTGAAAACTACCTTTTAATATAATTTATATATATTTAATGAATTAATGTTTTATTGGTTTCAAAGGGTAATTGAAATATATTTTTATCCTTTAATAAATTTTTGATCATTGGATGTTTTTTTTATTTTGAAATTAGACATAAATTAATGTCAATGTTTCGGTAGTTTTTACTTCTTAAAAACATGCTTTTTGGTTTTGAAAACAGAAATTAATTTTAAATTAATTTATGTGTAACTCCTTGACCCTAGTTACCCAGAGTCGGTGCATTATTACATAAAATTGGCATGATCACAAAAAATCATGTCTCAAAAGACCGATTAGTTTAGTAGTCTTGGAAACACTATATATATTCATCAGTCTTACATTACATCATAAGGTAAAAAAAAACTACAACAACATCTTGTCTTCATATCCCCTCATACTATCCCTGTAGGTCATTCATAAATTATTTCTTTACATCCTAGGAAAAATTAAACATAGAAAATGGGTGACCTCAAATTCTTAGTAAGGATAACAATATTGCGGAAAAATTCATAAATACGAATAAACATTGAAGGCAATGTATAACTAAAACAAAAGCCTTTTAAACTTTCACTTCAACATAGTATGGAAAAAATAAAATGAAATAATGACATTTACTTATTCACATGGATATTCTACTAATAGAATAATCACATGCAATATCAATAACCACTATCATAATGATGGAATGCATAATGCCATACTATCATAACCACATAACCAAGGCCTTGTTCCAGGACAAAAAATAAGATTTTTTCAAGGCCTTGTGCCAAGACACTAGTTTGTCTAATGAGACCTACTGATGCATCGAGGAGCTATAGCAGGCTCAACCAGTCACTTACTAATTCCAATGCATTCCTCATATGAACATGTTTAAACATAACATAAACATTGGTATTAAAACTGGCATACAAAATTTCAATACTTTAACCACAAAACCGTGAATGGTATAAAAATATCACATCCACAGTCGAACATAACACATTCGATACAATATTGAAGATTGTATTGTATCAAATAAACCTCAATCGATAATAATTAATGAGATTTACATAGATTAAAATAACCATCAAAACTATTTGAGAGAAATATCCCCCTTTTCATGAAAACATCTAAAAGTCACACTATTTGTCAATAAGCTGTTTAAAAATAGATTTTTGAATCAAAGTGTCCCATACCACTTTGAAACTTTTAAAAGGAGTTTTAATTTTAAAAAATTAATGTCCATATAAATAAATCCTTAAAATCATTTTTTAAAACATAGACATTAATGAGAAAAATTTAGAAGATTAAGTCTTTAAAACAATTAAAAATTATATTTTAGTTAGAGTTTCTAACCAAAAAGAGACACTTGAATACAAATAATTTAGGTAATCAAAACATTGTAATATCATTAGAATAAAGGTATTCATGATATACTATGTCAAAATACAATATATACATCACATAAAAGTGATTCGGTGTATAACGACATAGAAGTCTCAATGGAATGTAAATTGAGATGAAATCTCTCATAAATTTCGTATCCTTAGGTTAAGGATAAATCAATGACATAGTTATGTGTGAAAAATATTAATACACTAAATATTATTGGATATTCAGTGTAAAACAATCAAAGTACATTCACACATAATCTTGTAAAAACAACACCAATGAATTGGATGTTTAACTCAACAAATGGAGAATGAGTTAAAATTACTCTTATCAAATTCATATCGATGACTTGAGAAATTATCAATGGAGTGATTATGTGTATCAAAGTATATCCACAGAAAAGGGTAGTGGAAATTATGACATAAGAAAATGAATAGTGATTACACACATAATCTATGAGTAAGATAATCAATGAAGTTTGCATAATGCTGAATAAATGGAAATTGAAATTTCAAATTCCCTTATTGATTTGGTAACATACAAAACATACACCCATGAAAAAAGGAACATACAATGATGATTTAAATATACATTAATTAAAGTATATTACACAATGAATACAAACATGGGAAGTACACACACCACATGTAATAAATAAGTTGTGAATAATGGAATTCTCACGGAATTAAAAGTTAGATAAGAAACCCCATACTTTGTACTTTTTCCTTGGTCGAGGGTAGGTTAACCTCCTGTATAATAGTTAAATAATTGTTATTAAATTATACAAGAATCATATATATTAATATGATATCATATATGATCTTTTAATATTCCATTGTTAATAATATCTTAGTATTATCGTCATTTTGGGTGTTAACATACTCATTTTCTTTGATATGTTTTGTTACGTAAGCCATTTTTGTCATGTATAGGATGTATCTTATTCATATCCAGAATGATATAAAGTCATTATACATTATTTTTAAATCATAAAATGATAATTATACTTGAATGGATACGATAGAGAATGAATCTGATCACGTTCATGGAGACGGTAGTTCGTACGTACACACGAGCGACAATATCAGTCTTTTGATATTAAAATAATATTTAATTGGATGTTATATCTTATATACAGAATCTTTATCATGTTATAGATATTTGACACATGAATTACACATCATTATTATACCCATCCAAAAAATAATGTTTGGAATAACAATTACACCACGACGTGGAGACGGTAAGCCGTACGTACGTACGTATGGTGGCATGCCATTCAAAGATGGATAGAATACTGAATATGGTTGTAAAATATTTATAATAACATCACAATATATAGAAGATACTGGAGTTATTATTTTATAATATAAATAAAAAAGAAATAAGAAGTGGAAGAAGAAAGGAACTTGAAAAATGGTGTTGAAATTATTACCTCTTCTTCGGGTTCTTCCTTTTGCTTTGATCAAATAGGCTTCATAGTTTGGATTTCTGACTAAAGGAAGGCCTCTAGGATGAAGTTAGGGATGTTTAGAGAGTATTTGGGAAGTTTTTGTCCGAACCAAAAGGCTATGAAGGTGTGAATTAATGAGAAGGGAGAGTGCCCTTTTATAAGAGGGGTGAGGGGCACCTTTGGAAAAGCTTGAAATATTATTTTATAATAAATTCATATTCGGTTTCTAATGGCTCCAAAGTAGATTATTTAAAGGTTAAGGTAGGGATAGTTCTAAAACCACTCAACCAATAGTATTTAGATAGGTTTGGGTTACTATATTAACCTTATCTTTAAGTATTAACTCTTAGTTATTTAGTTTCACTTTTACAATGTCTCTTTAGATTTTTATATTATATGGTAAATTAACTTACTATATACATCCAAGAGACCCCCAAGTGGACCATTAATGAAACACCTATAATTATATAAGTCTCTTGGAAGATTCTTTTATTTCTAGAAATTTAATATCAACTAATAATATAATATTTGTTTTAAAAACGCTTTTATGTCAATTTTGAGACTATTCAATAATTGATTTTTGTAAAAATCATAAAAGAATGATTAATTCAAAAAAATTAATTAAATAATTCCTAACATGTCATATTAACCTATCAAATTAGTGTAATTCATAAAAAGTATCAAATTATATTTATTTGGGTATTTATGATGCCAATTATTTTAATTTTTCACTATTCATCAAAATATGAAAGTTATCCGAAAAGTACCATAATTTCACCCTAGGATAATTTCGATATTCTGAATCCCAAAATGAATTCCATTTTGAGAGATATAATTAATAAAATTGAAAAAATTAGGTATTACTATTCATAATGGCTACTTTGATTGGTCGAAGTTTGTTAGAACTCGAAGTTGCGTACAACCCATGCTCCTGTATTAATCAAAGAGAAGGGTACCATGGAAGATTGCTGTATTACATTCTCCCCTCCTTAAATAAATTGCATCCTTGCAATTTTTAAAATTGGGAATTGGAATATAATGGAATTTCCCACATCGGAAAAAGATTCAATAAAACTATCACTTTAAAAGAAATAAAGAGAAGTACAAAGGTTACCCGAGATAACCTATAATAGGATTCCATGTAGAAAAACATGGATATGGACAATAAAATAATTGTCATGTTCTGAAAGAGTGGGATAGAAAACATGATCAGGAGAAAGTTAACAACAATAAACCCAGAAACTTGTGATGGGACAAACGGTCTTTAGTTTCCCAGTAGGAAAAGTAAATAGACAACATTTTATAATTTTTTTAAGATACATTACATAAAGATGAAGAATTCATTTCTGAGATTGACTAAAAACATAAAGAGATATACTTTTTTTTTGTAATGTTTCATTCTTTAATAAATTCCTACTACTAACTCATTTTTAAACGATGAATATTCAAGAAGACTTGGTTACAATGGAAGAGATAGAATAAACTTCTTATAGAATCACATGATCCATGAAGGATAAGCTATATATTTACCTTGTCTTTAGAGATTAATCAAAACCAAAATGGTTACTATAAGTTTAGATGATCTCCCAAAAGGATATTCCATTAGATAATGAAATAGTAATCTTAATTTTAAAATTTAACCAACAATACCCCAAAGTTAAATAACTAGCATTCAATAAATAATTGTCCTTAAAATACTTTAATAAAATCCAAAATAATATTGAAAATCAAAACATATCAGAATTTGGTTATGTAGTCTTCCACGCTAAATGGTATCTCCAAATGACATCAATTACTCTTAAAGTCACATACCTAAAAGTAATTAACCTAATCACATATTCTCTATTATAGGTTAATCATTTCCATAAATAACCCAAATCACTATAAATCCACAATAAGAACATAGATAAAAATCTACCATTACTCCTCAAATGAAATCTCATACTATTCTATTTTCCTTGGGCATATAGTGTTCACAACGAAGCGAACAACTTCCAAAATAACATTTATCACTTAATAACCAAATCATTTTCCTATACTAAGGGTATTCATTTGATAAGACATAAGATCCCAAATAAAATTATTATTGATCACTAAAATCATTTAACTAAAAATAATAGTCACGCTAACCAGGGACTTCTCGTAGTCCAGTGGTAGGTGATAAATCCCAATCGCACTTTGGTTGTGGGTTCGATTCCCAAAGCTTTGTTAGAAGTGACAGGTTGTCGCACGGTCTGTGTGTTGTCCTTTTTCAAAAACTATATTTTACAACATTACCAAAATCAGATAAATTCCTCAAAATAACCATAACATAATTTAACCACAAATGCTATCTGATACCTTGCATTTTCATCCCAAATTATAATAACCAGTAATTGCCTCAAACCCAATGATCATATAAAACCAAATGGTTATTTATACCTATATCCACAAGAGAAAAGATAATTCTTCATAAAATATCATTCTCACATGGCAAACTGTAGGGTTACAAATACAAGAGAAAATTATTCCAAATTAAACCCATCAACAAGGTGCACTAATACTTTTTAAACATTTCTCCAACCATTTATTTCCAAATAGAATCTTCTTTGTCCAATAAAATATCCTATAGAATAGGGCATTCACTCGGGTAATGGACATGTCCCCTAAATTTACGAAAAATGTATGTAAATGGATTATTGGGACCATTTTTATCTTCTTTCATAGTACTCTTCATTTTTCTTTGGAAATTCTACACTTTTTGTCCTTCCTTCCTGCACGTAAAGCATTTCTGTGTACCATTGAGACACTTTCATGGGTGTCTCCTTTCACATTTCCTGCATGATGGAAATTTAAGATTCCTTTCTCCATGGTCTCCACTACTGGAGCTCTTATCATTCATCACCATTCTCTTCTTTGTTGAGTCCGAGAATTGTTTAATATATATATTGTTGATCATATTTTGGGAAAATTGATTTGGCATAAAGATGATATCTTTTACGCCTATCAACATTCCAATTTTCTTCTCATTTCCACCACCGTTCCCACAATATATATCATTCTCAATGTCATTATAAATTCCTTGGAATCCAGCCATTGACTAAAACCAGAAAGCATTGTGTGAGTAACAGTAGTCAAAAAATCATTTAGAGATTAACATGTCACCATATTCTCAATTTGAATCACATTAGGATTAACCAAGGTAATTTACTCTAATCTTATATATATAATACTTCAAATCGGTTAGTAAAGGAAATGTAAATTATCCTAGGCATATCCCCCGGGAGTGTCGTAAACAAGAGTGCAGCAAGGCCCATTGTCGTGCACCGGTTCCCGTTCGAGTCTAGCTCAAAGAGGTGTTTTCAGGTTTTACCCCTCGGTACATCTATGCCAGAGCCACCTCTACCCGCTTGTATCCATATTGGTATGTATTTCTTGGTAAACTTACAAAATCTATACAATAGCAAAATTATAGGAAGTTCTTTTATACTAATCCTCAAAGTTCATCTTAGTTCTACGTGCTCTAATCAGAGTTTATCTAAATCTAGCTTCCAAGGTTTGTACTAATCTTACTCGGATACCAAATGTAACGCCCCGACCCCAGTTACCCATAGTCGGTGCATTACTACAAAACATTGGCATGATCAAAAAGGATCAAGTCTCGAAAAATCAATTAGTTTAGTAGTCTTGGAGACACTAGATATATTCATAAGTCTTACATTACGTCATAAGGTAAAAAAACTACAACAACATCTTGTCTTCATATCCCCTCATACTATCCCTGTTGGTCATTCATAAATTATTTCTTCACATCCTGGGAAAAATAAAACATAGAAAATGGGTGAGCTCAAATGCCAAGTAAAGATAACAATATAGTAGAAACATTCATAAATAAGAATAAACATTGATGGCAATGTATAACTAAAACAAAAGTCTTTTAAACTTGCACTTAAACATAGTATGGAAAAAATAAAATGAAATAATTCCATTTACTTATTCACATGGATTTTCTACTAATCGAATAATCACATGCAATATCATAAACCACTTTCATAATGATGGAATGCATAATTCCAGACTATCATAACCACATAGCCAAGGCCTCATGCCAAGACTACAAATAAGATTTTGTCAAGGCCTTGTGCCAAGACACTAGTTTTTCTCATGAGACCTATTGATACATCAAGGAGATATAGCGGGCTCCACCCGTCACTTACTAAGTCCAATGCATTCCTCATATGAACATGTTTAAACAGAAAATAAACATTCGTATTAAAACTAGCATATGAAATGTCAATACATTAACCACAAACCATGAATGGTATAAAAATAGAACATCCACAGTCAAACATAACTCATTCGATACAATATGGAAAATTGTATTCTTTCATATTAACCTCAATCGATAATAAATAATGCTATTGACATAGATTAAAATAACCATCAAAACTATTTGAGAGAAATATCCCCCTTTTCTTGAAATCATTTAAAAGTCACACTATTTTTCAAGAAGACGTTTAAAAATAGATTTTTGAATCAAAGTGTCCCATACCACTTTGAAACTTTTAAAAGGAGTTTTAATTTTAAAACTATAATGTCCATATAAATAAAGACTTAAAACCATTTTTTAAAACATGGACATTACTGAGCATGATTTATAAGAATAATACTTTAAAACATTTAAAAATTATATTTTAGTTAGAGTTTCTAACCAAAAGAGAGACACTTGAATACAAATAATTGAGGTAATCAAAACATTGTAATATCATGGGAATAAAGGGATTCATGATATACTATGTCAATGCACATTATATACACCACATAAAAGTGATTTGGTGTATAACAACATAGAAGACTCAATGGAATGTAAATTGAGATGAAATCTCTCATAAAGGTCATATCCTTAGGTTAAAGATAAATCAACGACATAGTTATGTGTGAAAAATATAAATACACTAAATATGATTGGATATTCAGTGTAAAACAATCAAAGGACATTCACACATAATCTTGTAAAAACAACACCAATGAATTAGATGATTAAGTCAACAAATGGAGAATGAGTTAAAATACTCTTATCAAATTCATATCGATGAATTGAGAAATTATCAATGGAGTGATTATTTGTATCAATGTATATCCATAGATAAGGGGAGTGGAAATTATGACATAAGAAAATGAATAATGATTCCACACATAATCTCTGAGTAAAATAATCAATGAAGTTTGTGTAAAGCCGAATAAATGGAAATTGAAATATCAAATTCCCTTATTGATTTGGTAACATAAAAAACATACACCCATGAAAGAGGGATCATACAATGATGATGTAAATATAAATGAATTAAAGTATATCACACAATGAATGCAAACATCGGCAGTACTCACACCACATGTAATAAATAAGTGGTGAACAATGAAATTCTCACGGAATTAAAAGTGAGATAAGAAACCCCTTACATTGTACTTTTTCCTTGGTCGAGGGTAGGTTAAACTAATGTATAATGGTGAAATAATTGTTATTAAATTATACAAGAATCATATATATTAATATGATATCATATATGATTTTTTAACATTACTTTGTTAATAATATCTTAGTATTATCGTCGTTTCGGGTGTTAACTTACTCGTTTTCTTTGATATGTTTTCTAACGTAAGGCACGTTTTTCATGGATAGGATGTATCTTATTAATATAAAGAATTATATCAAGCCCTTAAAAATTATTTTTAAATCATCAACTGATAATTATACTTGAATGGATACGATGGAGAATGAATCTCATCGCGTTCGTGGAGACGATAGTCCGTACATACGCACGAGCGACAATATCATTCTTTGGATATTAAAATTGTCACGACCCGCCCTCGGGGTCCGTGCCGTGACTACCCCAAGCCCGCCTTCCATAGGCCAGGGGCTGGCGACTAGCACCAAGGCGTAAATCCCGGTAAAAAGGGAAGGCATTGCCTTTGAAAAGTAAACACACACCACAGAGTAAACAAGCGGAAAGTAAACACTAAGCAAACAGAGTACGACTGAAAGTGCGGAAAAGTAAATGGGCCAGAATACAAACCCAAACTGAAAGTAAAGTACAACTCGAAAAGGGAAAAACAGCAACTGAAAAGTAAAGCCGCTACTCCGAGCTGTCCACTGGAAATCCCACCTGAAGGGTGGGTACAGATAGCTCCTCTGCTCCACGGGTCCCGCCGTCCGCTCCGAGCACGTCCCGCCCAGTGGTCCACCTCCGGGTACCGTCCCGCTCTGCAAGCCTCAGCTAAGTCAACGCTGTCCGTCGTCTGCAACCAACACAACGAAGTGCGGGCAAAGCCCGTGCAGGGGTGAGTATAAGCTACTCAGTAGGGACCCCGAGACCCCTGAAGGTCTCTCAAATCCACAAAGGATAAACCACGAAGAAAAGTACAATCACGAAGTAACAACCAACACTACTTAGGTATATGCCCATACATATACCTAAGTCATCAATTAAAATACACTCCAACCTCTGAGCCCAAGTACAACTCAGTCCACGCAGGAAAGTATACGTATTCCACATAGGAAAGCAAAATATAATCCACACAGGATTGCACAACACAATCCACACAGGAAAACAACAGGATTCAGCTCACACAGGTATACTTCTTCAAGGACGATAAAGATGATCACTGATCCATCTAAGTCGTCGGACCCACGAAGGATCGATAGGTAACTAACCCCCGCAGAAGACCCACACAGGATCGGGCTCACACAGAACCTGTAGGCGCTGGCTCACACAGAACCGCTGAGCGCAAGGACCCACACAGGATCGGGCTCACACAGAACCTGTAGCACTGATCCACGTAGGATCGCTGAGTGCTGTAGTCGTCGTCGTCGAATCCACACAGGATCTCTGTACTGTCGTCGTCAAATCCACACAGGATCTCTGTACTGTCGTCGTCAAATCCACACAGGATCTCTGTACTGTCGTCGTCCAATCCACACAGGATCTCTGTACTCTCGTCGTCCAATCCACACAGGATCTCTGTACTGTCGTCGTCAAATTCACAGTAGCAGTCGTAGCAGTAGAACAGTCGCAGCCAGCACTAGGGTTCCCGCACACAGCAAGCTCGTACGGAGGGTCCGCTCCACGAGCCGAGAGGCTGATACATCAACTGTCACGAAGACCGAAGTTGATGTATCCAAAAGTTCCGTATCGTCAAAAGGAACTCAACGCAACAGACGGCGCGTCGATCGGACGCCCGGTCTGAGAGTTATTGGCATTTTCGTCTCCGGGGCCCGGTTGGTTTTTAAGGCAAAACCAACCCGACCGTACTCCACCTGCGTCCAAACCTCGGGCGGAGTATGCCAAAAGATCCGTCTCACTAAGAGGAACATTACGCGACTGACGGCACGTCAATCGGACGTCCGTAGCTCAAGATATGAGTGTTTCCGCTCCGGAGGCCCGGTTGGTTTCGTGAACGAACCAACCCGGCCGAACTCAAAGTAACCCGAAACCTTGAGTGCAATATACCGAAACGACCGTCTCGATCCAAGGATCGCGTTGCCGCAGACGGTTCGTCATTCGGAGGTCCGAGGCTCAAGTTATGAGCCAAGAACCGAATCTGGTCCGAAACGGGGGGTCCGGGTCCGGGCCGACCCGGCCCGACCCCCCCCTCTGGACGGCGCGGCGGCCGGCGGCGGCGGACTGCGGCGGCGGACGGCGGCGGACGGCGGCGGCGGCTGGCGGCGTGGCGGCGGCGGCGGGCCGCATGGCGGCGGCGGGTGGCGGGCCGCGTGGCGGCGGCGGGTCGCGGCGGCGGCGCTGGGCGCCGCACGTGATTGGTACGCGGGGCTATGCCCCGCGTTTCTCTTCAAGCGGCACGGCTCAAGGCCGTGCCTTTGCCAAAAACGGCCCCCGCAAATGGGGGCCGGCTTGATAAAACCGGGGGGCTGTTTCCCCCCCTCTTTAATTGATCCGCCCCCCTCATTAAGAGGGGGGTTTATTGAACCGGCCGGGGGTTTTATTCCCCCGGTTTTTAAGATATCCGGCCGGCCCGCTGGCCGGCCGGTTTTTACTAACGGGACCGGAATTTCCGGTCCCGCCCTCGACTTCCGACGCCGGCGGCCCGGCCGCCGGTCTTTCCTTCCGCCGCGGCCCGGAACCGGCCGCGGTCTCCTCGTCTCACCGCGGCCCGGAACCGGCCGCGGTGTTCGTCGTCCGGCGCGGTGCGACGGCACCGCGCCCCTTTCGCCGTGCCATGAATCCTCCCAACGCGGCGCGACGGCGTCGCGTTCTTGAAGTCTCTCCTCGGCGAAGCGCGACGGTGTTGCGGAAAATTATAAGCATGTTCATCCGCGTGGTGCGACGGCACCACGCCTCTTGCTTCCACCCGCATGAATAAAACGAGAACTAAGGAGGGGGCGTTCGGCCGTGTTCATGCGGTCCGACCCCCCTCACGTTAAATAATAACATAACTAAAGAATACGCAAAAGCCTCACATTTAGTCATGCTAAAATCCTTGATTCAAGAATGGAATAAAAATAATCAATAAATAACATCCCCTACCTCTGGTTTGAGATTCAAAGAATCTTCTACGTTCCGCGGAAGACGGCGTCGCGGAAGTCGGGCGTCGCGGTCGTCGTTCGTCAAATCCGTTGACGAAGAGTTACGTCCGATGCGACACGTTGTTGGCGGATCTTCGTTTGCCGACGAAGAAGGCCCGAGGAGGAGGAAGAGGTCCGAAGATACCGGGTCGCCGAGTCGATGATCCTTGACGAAGAGTTGTCGTTCTTCGTTGAGGATGAATACGTTCTTCGTTCTTCGTCAAGATGAAGAAGATGAAGGAGGAGCTCTCAAAAGAATTCCACACAAGTTGGCTAACAAAATAAAATAAGGTCCCTCCTTATTTTATTTACCATGCCTAGGAATTCAAAACTTCAAAATTCAAACATAACACTTAATTAATTAACATGTCATGTGTAATTAATTTGATGTTAAGTTTACAAACAATTAAGAAGGAGAGAGGGGAGTTTAAGGGGGAAGTTGAGAGGTTATTAAAAGATTTAGGGGTTCGTGTGGGCCCCACCACACTTAATCCTCCCAAGGGAGGTTAAGTGGGTGTGGGTCCCACTTCCAACCCCCTTAGGTAGGTTTTTTTAATAAGTTTAAATAAAATTTGTTTTACACAATTTTATTTAACTTAACTGAAAAACCCCAAAACGTAACTTTCAACCCGCAACAAACGCAACTCCCGAAAAGGTCTCGTTAAGCGAATATCGGCGCTGCGAGTTCATCGGTGCCCTCGGATTTCAATTCCGAGCACCGGATCAAAAGTTAGAAATTCCCGCTCGTTCGTTCACTGAACGTACCCGAGCCAAACTTCAGAAATTAATTCCGGGCACTCCGGGCCTCGGAATCAGGTGCCGTCTGAAACCGCGCTCTTGTAAAAATCCAAAGAAAATTAAGAAAAAATTTCCGTTGAATTTTACGGTCTTTACATTACTCCCACCTCAGGGCTTTACGTCCCCGTAAAGCTACATCAAAAACTAGGGAAACCAAAAGAGAGTACTTACCATGCATCTGAGCCTCCCGCTCCCATGTGCTCTCCTGGAGATTCCCGTGCCGCCATCTGTTGCGCACAAGAGGAATCGATCGCCCATGTAGGACCCGCTCCTGGATGACATGGACCTCCTCTGACGTGGCCCGGACCATCTCCGGTCCCACCAGAGCTGCAAGATTTCTCTTTTGCCGAAAAGAGAAATCTGGTCTCATCCCCTGGATGAACCACATTCTTTGCCTAAAACAGTCAATCCTAACATGGATGATACTAATCCATACTAAGGATGACGTCGTAAGGCCTCGACGCTACTACTAAGAGATTCAACCGTTACTCTCGCCTCCAAGGGTTGAGTCACACTGTCGGCATCAGTGTGTGGTAACTGGGTCTCCTCCAGTAGATGTCTCACAAGTGAGGGTCAAGTCAACAGCCAAAACTGGAACCTCTTAGTAACATTACGATAGAGGACAGGAACGAAAACATTACAAGGTATGCGTCTTTTATTATTGCAGCTCGTAATACAAGACGCTACACAAAAGCAACAAGGAACCAGAAGTACAAAGAATGTATCCACTAGTTCTGCTCCTGTCCATCGGCTGCCTGAAGCTGAGTTCTCCCCTGCGGTCGGGGTGGACCTCCTGGTGGTGGTGGTGGTAGAGCCTCAAAGCGTCGTCCACCACCTGCTGTTCGGCCTGCTCCTCTGCCTCGTCCGCCTCCTTCCTGCAGACCGCCACGGTCGAACCTCTGCCTCTGCCTAGGTGGTTCCTCAACCGTCTGCTGCTCCTCCGCATGGCGGGTCGGGCAGTCACGAGCCATGTGGCCTCGCCCGCCGCATGCATAGCACTGTCTTCCACTCGAAAGACTGGCTCCGCGTTG
Organism: Viscum album; assembly: GCA_963277665.1. NCBI lineage: Eukaryota > Viridiplantae > Streptophyta > Magnoliopsida > Santalales > Viscaceae > Viscum > Viscum album. The sequence continues at coordinate 1,720,798,264 of OY728147.1, read as the reverse complement.
TGTGCCCTGCACTGCTGAGCCAGTGCCCTGAGGTCTGGTCTGTCTGGACCCCTGAGTCATTCGTCGACTGCCAGCTGCAGATGACTCTGCCACGTGCCGCCCTGCGGTGGGTCTCTGTGCTGGTGTAGACTCAGCAAGGAAGCTCTCGATCAGAAGGGCCCGCTCCAGTACTCCTGTCTGAGTCGGTATGCTGAGGGAGATCAGCGATGCCCTGATCTCGTGTCTCAAACCCTGCTCGAAGGTCCGGGCCCGGAAGAATGGGTCCCGTACCATGTCGGTCGAGTAGCGCGAGAGATCGGTAAATCTCGCCGAGTACTGAGCGACCGTCATGCTGCCCTGCCGCAGCTGTAGAAGCTCCTGGATACGCACCGCACGAAGGGTGGCTGGGACGAACTCCGAGCGGAAGAGGCTCTCAAAGTCCGTCCAAAGAAGAGATGCCTCATCGTGCACCTGGAGCATCAAGCTCCACCATCGTCCTGCTGCTGCGTGTAGTAGGCTCGCAGCGAGGATCACCATGAGGTCTGCTGGTGTCCTCACTAGCCTAAACACTCGAACCACTGCCTCCAGCCAGTCCTCTGCTGCCTGGGGATCCGTCTCCCCGCGAAACCTGGGCGGTCATCAATTAAAATACACTCCAACCTCCGAGCCCAAGTACAACTCAGTCCACGCAGGAAAGTATACGTATTCCACATAGGAAAGCAAAATATAATCCACACAGGATTGCACAACACAATCCACACAGGAAAACAACAGGATTCAGCTCACACAGGTATACTTCTTCAAGGACGATAAAGATGATCACTGATCCATCTAAGTCGTCGGACCCACGAAGGATCGATAGGTAACTAACCCCCGCAGAAGACCCACACAGGATCGGGCTCACACAGAACCTGTAGGCGCTGGCTCACACAGAACCGCTGAGCGCAAGGACCCACACAGGATCGGGCTCACACAGAACCTGTAGCACTGATCCACGTAGGATCGCTGAGTGCTGTAGTCGTCGTCGTCGAATCCACACAGGATCTCTGTACTGTCGTCGTCAAATCCACACAGGATCTCTGTACTGTCGTCGTCAAATCCACACAGGATCTCTGTACTGTCGTCGTCCAATCCACACAGGATCTCTGTACTCTCGTCGTCCAATCCACACAGGATCTCTGTACTGTCGTCGTCAAATTCACAGTAGCAGTCGTAGCAGTAGAACAGTCGCAGCCAGCACTAGGGTTCCCGCACACAGCAAGCTCGTACGGAGGGTCCGCTCCACGAGCCGAGAGGCTGATACATCAACTGTCACGAAGACCGAAGTTGATGTATCCAAAAGTTCCGTATCGTCAAAAGGAACTCAACGCAACAGACGGCGCGTCGATCGGACGCCCGGTCTGAGAGTTATTGGCATTTTCGTCTCCGGGGCCCGGTTGGTTTTTAAGGCAAAACCAACCCGACCGTACTCCACCTGCGTCCAAACCTCGGGCGGAGTATGCCAAAAGATCCGTCTCACTAAGAGGAACATTACGCGACTGACGGCACGTCAATCGGACGTCCGTAGCTCAAGATATGAGTGTTTCCGCTCCGGAGGCCCGGTTGGTTTCGTGAACGAACCAACCCGGCCGAACTCAAAGTAACCCGAAACCTTGAGTGCGATATACCGAAACGACCGTCTCGATCCAAGGATCGCGTTGCCGCAGACGGTTCGTCATTCGGAGGTCCGAGGCTCAAGTTATGAGCCAAGAACCGAATCTGGTCCGAAACGGGGGGTCCGGGTCCGGGCCGACCCGGCCCGACCCCCCCCCCCTCTGGACGGCGCGGCGGCCGGCGGCGGCGGACTGCGGCGGCGGACGGCGGCGGACGGCGGCGGCGGCTGGCGGCGTGGCGGCGGCGGCGGGCCGCGTGGCGGCGGCGGGTGGCGGGCCGCGTGGCGGCGGCGGGTCGCGGCGGCGGCGCTGGGCGCCGCACGTGATTGGCACGCGGGGCTATGCCCCGCGTTTCTCTTCAAGCGGCACGGCTCAAGGCCGTGCCTTTGCCAAAAACGGCCCCCGCAAATGGGGGCCGGCTTGATAAAACCGGGGGGCTGTTGCCCCCCCTCTTTAATTGATCCGCCCCCCCTCATTAAGAGGGGGGTTTATTGAACCGGCCGGGGGTTTTATTCCCCCGGTTTTTAAGATATCCGGCCGGCCCGCTGGCCGGCCGGTTTTTACCAACGGGACCGGAATTTCCGGTCCCGCCCTCGACTTCCGACGCCGGCGGCCCGGCCGCCGGTCTTTCCTTCCGCCGCGGCCCGGAACCGGCCGCGGTCTCCTCGTCTCACCGCGGCCCGGAACCGGCCGCGGTGTTCGTCGTCCGGCGCGGTGCGACGGCACCGCGCCCCTTTCGCCGTGCCATGAATCCTCCCAACGCGGCGCGACGGCGTCGTGTTCTTGAAGTCTCTCCTCGGCGAAGCGCGACGGTGTTGCGGAAAATTATAAGCATGTTCATCCGCGTGGTGCGACGGCACCACGCCTCTTGCTTCCACCCGCATGAATAAAACGAGAACTAAGGAGGGGGCGTTCGGCCGTGTTCATGCGGTCCGACCCCCCTCACGTTAAATAATAACATAACTAAAGAATACGCAAAAGCCTCACATTTAGTCATGCTAAAATCCTTGATTCAAGAATGGAATAAAAATAATCAATAAATAACATCCCCTACCTCTGGTTTGAGATTCAAAGAATCTTCTACGTTCCGCGGAAGACGGCGTCGCGGAAGTCGGGCGTCGCGGTCGTCGTTCGTCAAATCCGTTGACGAAGAGTTACGTCCGATGCGACACGTTGTTGGCGGATCTTCGTTTGCCGACGAAGAAGGCCCGAGGAGGAGGAAGAGGTCCGAAGATACCGGGTCGCCGAGTCGATGATCCTTGACGAAGAGTTGTCGTTCTTCGTTGAGGATGAATACGTTCTTCGTTCTTCGTCAAGATGAAGAAGATGAAGGAGGAGCTCTCAAAAGAATTCCACACAAGTTGGCTAACAAAATAAAATAAGGTCCCTCCTTATTTTATTTACCATGCCTAGGAATTCAAAACTTCAAAATTCAAACATAACACTTAATTAATTAACATGTCATGTGTAATTAATTTGATGTTAAGTTTACAAACAATTAAGAAGGAGAGAGGGGAGTTTAAGGGGGAAGTTGAGAGGTTATTAAAAGATTTAGGGGTTCGTGTGGGCCCCACCACACTTAATCCTCCCAAGGGAGGTTAAGTGGGTGTGGGTCCCACTTCCAACCCCCTTAGGTAGGTTTTTTTAATAAGTTTAAATAAAATTTGTTTTACACAATTTTATTTAACTTAACTGAAAAACCCCAAAACGTAACTTTCAACCCGCAACAAACGCAACTCCCGAAAAGGTCTCGTTAAGCGAATATCGGCGCTGCGAGTTCATCGGTGCCCTCGGATTTCAATTCCGAGCACCGGATCAAAAGTTAGGAATTCCCGCTCGTTCGTTCACTGAACGTACCCGAGCCAAACTTCAGAAATTAATTCCGGGCACTCCGGGCCTCGGAATCAGGTGCCGTCTGAAACCGCGCTCTTGTAAAAATCCAAAGAAAATTAAGAAAAAATTTCCCTTGAATTTTACGGTCTTTACATTACTCCCACCTCAGGGCTTTACGTCCCCGTAAAGCTACATCAAAAACTAGGGAAACCAAAAGAGAGTACTTACCATGCATCTGAGCCTCCCGCTCCCATGTACTCTCCTGGAGATTCCCGTGCCGCCATCTGTTGCGCACAAGAGGAATCGATCGCCCATGTAGGACCCGCTCCTGGATGACATGGACCTCCTCTGACGTGGCCCGGACCATCTCCGGTCCCACCAGAGCTGCAAGATTTCTCTTTTGCCGAAAAGAGAAATCTGGTCTCATCCCCTGGATGAACCACATTCTTTGCCTAAAACAGTCAATCCTAACATGGATGATACTAATCCATACTAAGGATGACGTCGTAAGGCCTCGACGCTACTACTAAGAGATTCAACCGTTACTCTCGCCTCCAAGGGTTGAGTCACACTGTCGGCATCAGTGTGTGGTAACTGGGTCTCCTCCAGTAGATGTCTCACAAGTGAGGGTCAAGTCAACAGCCAAAACTGGAACCTCTTAGTAACATTACGATAGAGGACAGGAACGAAAACATTACAAGGTATGCGTCTTTTATTATTGCAGCTCGTAATACAAGACGCTACACAAAAGCAACAAGGAACCAGAAGTACAAAGAATGTATCCACTAGTTCTGCTCCTGTCCATCGGCTGCCTGAAGCTGAGTTCTCCCCTGCGGTCGGGGTGGACCTCCTGGTGGTGGTGGTGGTAGAGCCTCAAAGCGTCGTCCACCACCTGCTGTTCGGCCTGCTCCTCTGCCTCGTCCGCCTCCTTCCTGCAGACCGCCACGGTCGAACCTCTGCCTCTGCCTAGGTGGTTCCTCAACCGTCTGCTGCTCCTCCGCATGGCGGGTCGGGCAGTCACGAGCCATGTGGCCTCGCCCGCCGCATACATAGCACTGTCTTCCACTCGAAAGACTGGCTCCGCGTTGTGTGCCCTGCACTGCTGAGCCACTGCCCTGAGGTCTGGTCTGTCTGGACCCCTGAGTCATTCGTCGACTGCCAGCTGCAGATGACTCTGCCACGTGCCGCCCTGCGGTGGGTCTCTGTGCTGGTGTAGACTCAGCAAGGAAGCTCTCGATCAGAAGGGCCCGCTCCAGTACTCCTGTCTGAGTCGGTATGCTGAGGGAGATCAGCGATGCCCTGATCTCGTGTCTCAAACCCTGCTCGAAGGTCCGGGCCCGGAAGAATGGGTCCCGTACCATGTCGGTCGAGTAGCGCGAGAGATCGGTAAATCTCGCCGAGTACTGAGCGACCGTCATGCTGCCCTGCCGCAGCTGTAGAAGCTCCTGGATACGCACCGCACGAAGGGTGGCTGGGACGAACTCCGAGCGGAAGAGGCTCTCAAAGTCCGTCCAAAGAAGAGATGCCTCATCGTGCACCTGGAGCATCAAGCTCCACCATCGTCCTGCTGCTGCGTGTAGTAGGCTCGCAGCGAGGATCACCATGAGGTCTGCTGGTGTCCTCACTAGCCTAAACACTCGAACCACTGCCTCCAGCCAGTCCTCTGCTGCCTGGGGATCCGTCTCCCCGCGAAACCTGGGCGGTCATCAATTAAAATACACTCCAACCTCCGAGCCCAAGTACAACTCAGTCCACGCAGGAAAGTATACGTATTCCACATAGGAAAGCAAAATATAATCCACACAGGATTGCACAACACAATCCACACAGGAAAACAACAGGATTCAGCTCACACAGGTATACTTCTTCAAGGACGATAAAGATGATCACTGATCCATCTAAGTCGTCGGACCCACGAAGGATCGATAGGTAACTAACCCCCACAGAAGACCCACACAGGATCGGGCTCACACAGAACCTGTAGGCGCTGGCTCACACAGAACCGCTGAGCGCAAGGACCCACACAGGATCGGGCTCACACAGAACCTGTAGCACTGATCCACGTAGGATCGCTGAGTGCTGTAGTCGTCGTCGTCGAATCCACACAGGATCTCTGTACTGTCGTCGTCAAATCCACACAGGATCTCTGTACTGTCGTCGTCAAATCCACACAGGATCTCTGTACTGTCGTCGTCCAATCCACACAGGATCTCTGTACTCTCGTCGTCCAATCCACACAGGATCTCTGTACTGTCGTCGTCAAATTCACAGTAGCAGTCGTAGCAGTAGAACAGTCGCAGCCAGCACTAGGGTTCCCGCACACAGCAAGCTCGTACGGAGGGTCCGCTCCACGAGCCGAGAGGCTGATACATCAACTGTCACGAAGACCGAAGTTGATGTATCCAAAAGTTCCGTATCGTCAAAAGGAACTCAACGCAACAGACGGCGCGTCGATCGGACGCCCGGTCTGAGAGTTATTGGCATTTTCGTCTCCGGGGCCCGGTTGGTTTTTAAGGCAAAACCAACCCGACCGTACTCCACCTGCGTCCAAACCTCGGGCGGAGTATGCCAAAAGATCCGTCTCACTAAGAGGAACATTACGCGACTGACGGCACGTCAATCGGACGTCCGTAGCTCAAGATATGAGTGTTTCCGCTCCGGAGGCCCGGTTGGTTTCGTGAACGAACCAACCCGGCCGAACTCAAAGTAACCCGAAACCTTGAGTGCGATATACCGAAACGACCGTCTCGATCCAAGGATCGCGTTGCCGCAGACGGTTCGTCATTCGGAGGTCCGAGGCTCAAGTTATGAGCCAAGAACCGAATCTGGTCCGAAACGGGGGGTCCGGGTCCGGGCCGACCCGGCCCGACCCCCCCCCTCTGGACGGCGCGGCGGCCGGCGGCGGCGGACTGCGGCGGCGGACGGCGGCGGACGGCGGCGGCGGCTGGCGGCGTGGCGGCGGCGGCGGGCCGCGTGGCGGCGGCGGGTGGCGGGCCGCGTGGCGGCGGCGGGTCGCGGCGGCGGCGCTGGGTGCCGCACGTGATTGGCACGCGGGGCTATGCCCCGCGTTTCTCTTCAAGCGGCACGGCTCAAGGCCGTGCCTTTGCCAAAAACGGCCCCCGCAAATGGGGGCCGGCTTGATAAAACCGGGGGGCTGTTGCCCCCCCTCTTTAATTGATCCGCCCCCCCTCATTAAGAGGGGGGTTTATTGAACCGGCCGGGGGTTTTATTCCCCCGGTTTTTAAGATATCCGGCCGGCCCGCTGGCCGGCCGGTTTTTACCAACGGGACCGGAATTTCCGGTCCCGCCCTCGACTTCCGACGCCGGCGGCCCGGCCGCCGGTCTTTCCTTCCGCCGCGGCCCGGAACCGGCCGCGGTCTCCTCGTCTCACCGCGGCCCGGAACCGGCCGCGGTGTTCGTCGTCCGGCGCGGTGCGACGGCACCGCGCCCCTTTCGCCGTGCCATGAATCCTCCCAACGCGGCGCGACGGCGTCGCGTTCTTGAAGTCTCTCCTCGGCGAAGCGCGACGGTGTTGCGGAAAATTATAAGCATGTTCATCCGCGTGGTGCGACGGCACCACGCCTCTTGCTTCCACCCGCATGAATAAAACGAGAACTAAGGAGGGGGCGTTCGGCCGTGTTCATGCGGTCCGACCCCCCTCACGTTAAATAATAACATAACTAAAGAATACGCAAAAGCCTCACATTTAGTCATGCTAAAATCCTTGATTCAAGAATGGAATAAAAATAATCAATAAATAACATCCCCTACCTCTGGTTTGAGATTCAAAGAATCTTCTACGTTCCGCGGAAGACGGCGTCGCGGAAGTCGGGCGTCGCGGTCGTCGTTCGTCAAATCCGTTGACGAAGAGTTACGTCCGATGCGACACGTTGTTGGCGGATCTTCGTTTGCCGACGAAGAAGGCCCGAGGAGGAGGAAGAGGTCCGAAGATACCGGGTCGCCGAGTCGATGATCCTTGACGAAGAGTTGTCGTTCTTCGTTGAGGATGAATACGTTCTTCGTTCTTCGTCAAGATGAAGAAGATGAAGGAGGAGCTCTCAAAAGAATTCCACACAAGTTGGCTAACAAAATAAAATAAGGTCCCTCCTTATTTTATTTACCATGCCTAGGAATTCAAAACTTCAAAATTCAAACATAACACTTAATTAATTAACATGTCATGTGTAATTAATTTGATGTTAAGTTTACAAACAATTAAGAAGGAGAGAGGGGAGTTTAAGGGGGAAGTTGAGAGGTTATTAAAAGATTTAGGGGTTCGTGTGGGCCCCACCACACTTAATCCTCCCAAGGGAGGTTAAGTGGGTGTGGGTCCCACTTCCAACCCCCTTAGGTAGGTTTTTTTAATAAGTTTAAATAAAATTTGTTTTACACAATTTTATTTAACTTAACTGAAAAACCCCAAAACGTAACTTTCAACCCGCAACAAACGCAACTCCCGAAAAGGTCTCGTTAAGCGAATATCGGCGCTGCGAGTTCATCGGTGCCCTCGGATTTCAATTCCGAGCACCGGATCAAAAGTTAGGAATTCCCGCTCGTTCGTTCACTGAACGTACCCGAGCCAAACTTCAGAAATTAATTCCGGGCACTCCGGGCCTCGGAATCAGGTGCCGTCTGAAACCGCGCTCTTGTAAAAATCCAAAGAAAATTAAGAAAAAATTTCCCTTGAATTTTACGGTCTTTACAAAAATAATATTTAACTGTATGGTATATCTTATATAAAGAATAATTATAATTTTATATTTATTATTTACATGAATTACACATCATTATTATACCTATCCAATAAATAATGTTTTGAATAACAATTACACCACGACGTGGAGACGGTAAGCCGTGCGTACGCACGTATGATGCCATGCCATTAAAAGGATGGATAGAATACTGAATATGGTTGTACCATATTTATAATAAAATCAAAATATATATAAGATACTGGATTTATTATTTTATAATAGAAATTACAAAGAATGTAGAAGTGGAAGAAGAAAGGAACTTGAAAAAGGGTGGTGAAATTATTACATCTTCTTCGGGTTCTTCCTTTTGATTTGATCAAAAGGGCTAATTAGTTTGGCTTTATGACTAATGGAAGGCCTCTAGGATGAAGTGAGGGATGTTGATAAAGTATTTGGTCTGGGTTTGTTCGAGCCAAAAGGCTTTTAAGGTGTGAATTAATGAGAAGGGAGAGTTCCCTTTTATAAGAGGGGTGAGGGGCACCTTCAGAAAAGCTAGAAATATTATTTTATAATATATTCATATTCGATTTCTAATGGCTTAAAAGTGGATTATTTATAGGTTAAGGTGGATATTTGTCTAAAACCACTCAACCAATAGGATATAGACAGGTTTAGATAACTATATTAACCATATCTTTAAGTATTAACACATAGTTATTTAGTTTCACTTTTACAATGTCTCTTTGTATTTTTATATTATATGTTTAATAAACTTAATATATACATCGAAGAGACCCCCAAGTGGTCCATTAATGATACACCTATCATTATATAAGTCTTTTGGATGAACCTTATATTTTTATGAATTTAATATCAATTAATAATATAATATTTGTTTTAAAAACTCTTTTAGGTCAATTTTGACACTTTTCAATTATTGTTTTCTGTAAAAATCATAAAAGAATGATAACTTCGATAATATTTAATTAAAGAATTACTAACATGTCATATTAACCTATAAAATTAGTGTAATTCATAAAAAGTCTCAAATTATATTTATTTGGGTATTTATAATATCAATTATTTTAATTTTTCACTATTCATCAAAATATGAAAGTTATCCAAAAAGTACAAAAATTTCACCCTAGGCTAATTTAGATATTCCAAATCGAAAAATGAAGTCCATTTTGAGAGATAGAATTTATAAAATTTAAAAAAGTAGGTATTAATATTCATAACGGCTACTTTGATTGGTCGATGTTTGTTAGAACTCGAAGTTGCGTACAACCCACGCTACTGTATTAATCAAAGAAAAGCGTACCGTGGAAGATTGGAGTGTTACCTTATGAAAATTATGTGTTTTGAATTTGGAAAAATGGATTTCATATTTATAATTTTACGTTCCAAATTGTGTAAATATTTAACTTTTATTTTTAGACATTATGTATAATAACATCAGTAAATATTTTTGTTTTCATGGTTAAAGGGTAAATCCGGTAAATAAGGGAAAAAATAATATTTTAATAATATAAATTTAACCCAAAACGTGTCTTAATCCTATTTTATGATACATTTCCGACCTAGGCATACTTGGGTTGATTTTTGGACCCCCACCGAGCCACTTGTAAGTGATAATAACATTTTATATTAAAATATTTTAATGTCCGGAAAATGTAACATAAACATATATCGTTTTTTAAAACAATTATTATATAGGGTTATATAAGTGATATTTCTTACTATTAATATTAATTCGAAATATAAAAAACTTTATTACAACATGGAATATTGTTTATAATTTTTATACATCAAAAAAATAAATTTACTTTTGACACAATGATAAGGATGTGAATTACCTTTTTAATCAATGTTTTAAATAAATGAGATTATAAATGTTTAAATAAATTTATTATGAAACTTCTTATTCAATAAATGAATTTCATGGACAATAATTACTTTTTATATTTAAAATAATGAAGGGTTTTATAGATAATCAAGATTTTATAGATTTTTATAAAAGTCCTGATTTGAAAAGTTTATAAATTAAAATAAATGTGTTTTTAAAACATTTAATTTTTTATTAAATGATAAAATTATCCTAATTTTTTTATTCCTATAAATTACATATATGGTGTTACAAATGTCATTAATGATCCATTTGGGTCTCTTGGAATTTTATTATAAATATATTAACCATATAGTTTGAGTATACATGAGGAAAATGGTAAAAGATAAATTAGTTAACTAAGGGTTAATGTTAAATGATAAGCTTAATTTTATGACATAGACCTGTATAAAACCCATGGTATGAAAGTATTTATATAAATAAAAAACTTATATTTGAATTAAATGATTTTTGGAGCTTTTTAAATAAAAATTAAGTTTATAATAAAATAATACTTTCAAACATTCTTTAATAACCCCTCCTCCATCTTATAAAAGTTCACCAACTCTAACACATTACTCACAGTTCTCAAGACCCCTTAGCTCATTAAAAATCTTCCGAAATAATCTCCCAAAACCTCTCTTCCTTTTAAATTCATTACCCTAGAATGAAAGAAATTCAATAAAACTGATTCGTTCAAACCAAAGAGTGTAACATGAGTTAAAGGTAAGGTCTTTTCTCAAGTTCATTTTTTTATTTTTCTTCTCCAAACCAAAAAACTCTATTTACTCCACTATTTTATAAAAAAAATAGTATATTAAATATACTATGATGTTTTAATGTGATTTATTTTAACTACACATACACACACCTTCATCTAATGGATACAAACATACAGTTTATGTGTATGATGAACAAGTGCCTTACAAAACGATGACTGTTTGATTTTCCCATACCACCTCTCATGGGTACCATTATGGTGGAAGTATAATTATATATGATATTTATGATATTTATTTTATCTATATTATTTATTAATTCTCATGTATAAAATACCTTTATTCTATTCATGTTGTATAAATATGATAATTTAATTTGAGAAAGTGCGGACTTCTTCCCCATCAAAGTGATATGACTCATTAATACCATACATGGAACATATATAAGATGATGTTAATGAAATTAGTAACATATATAAAATATGATATTATAATGGAATAATAATATACCATAATATAATTTAGTTTTTTTCCTTTAGAAATTAAAAAATGATATGAAAGTAGCGTTCATGTGTACGTACGACTTACCATCTCCATGAACATTGCATTTTATTTTCATAAATCCAAAAGATATGGACTCATATAAATACATATATACCATATTTATATGATATATATTATATCTAAATCATTAATATTATTATTATGATAATGAAATTTTTATCACATGGATAATTTGTAATTATTAATTGTTCATTTTTCACTCATGTTCCGAACATCGACGAAATGTCTGATATGAACGAAAATAATTTATAATAGTTTTAGAAAGGTAATTACTGATATATAAGAAATAAAAAACCTAAAAAGGTAACTAATCATGTTAAAATAATGTTATGTTTATTATTCAGGAAGAATAAGGAAGGTACAAGACAAGTCAGACTTGAGGTAAGGGAACCATTTACGCTTTTCATTTAGTAAAAGACTTATTTTATGTTATGTCTATAAATTTAAATTTAAAAATTTTGGTATATGTCATTATATATCCTTATTTATGTAAATTATATTTCCAGGTGAGGAGACACCATTTTCTCTCTCATATACTCATTTTATGACTTTTTAAGTGATATCATTAGGCTGCTGAAATTTTTAAGGGAACTTCTTAACCGAATTTCAATTCATTCGGATAGACATCTACTTCATGTTTATTTAATCATATGAATTATTTTGAATGACCTATTATTGTTTTACACATAATATCCACTTTTATTGGTTGTATTTATATTTGTCACACATAATTATTTCATTGATTTATCCTTAATCTAACAGGATAATATTTGTATGGGACGTCATCTCTGTCTCCTTTCATTAAGACATACTTTGATTTATGCATGAAATTCGTTTATATGTTTTATAATAAAACCCTTTGAATTTTAGATTTATTCAAAATGAATATGTCTTTACAAATTGTTTTACTAAATGACCAAAATAATGTTTATTTTTAAGGTACACTATGACAAAGACCTTTCCACATCATGGTGAAATAATTGATATTTGGATTTATTTTCAAGTCGTAATGTTTCTAAAAGGAAAATAAATAACATATACTCTTTTTACATATTTTGGTATGGTAAAATGTTTTCCTAATCGATTTATTATGTCAAAATAATGAAATGTTATATTGTGATTGCAATATGGAAATGTTATATTTCTTTTATTCTTGTTCATGTGTTATGATTATGTTATGGTTATTCGGAATTGTTTACACATATGGTGGTTATATTATAATCTTAGCAATGGTTAGACTGAGATAGCTCTCTAATTCCTTGAGTAACTTGATGGTGTAAAATGTTAATGTTTCTCCTAAGAGATTTTGAGAATATACTTTGATGGGTATTGCAAACGTAACTCCCTACGTAGATGTGAACGCTACAATGTAAGTGTGTTATAAAGGAAACATGTTACCTTTATGATTTATGATTCTTATGTGTTACTCATAATTCATATTATTTCATGAGGGGTGTAAAAGAGCATATGTTTTGTATGTTTTGATGGAGTAATGATTTATTTATTTATATTATAAGAATTACTGGGATTTTTTATGCTCATCACATGTTTTTGAAATGTTTTTCTTAGGGTATAAGGAAGGGAAATAGAAAAGGAGAATTCCAGAAGAGTTATATCAAGAAAAGAATTCTTGTTTTCATTATATAGTTTTTATTTAATGAAAAAAATTGATACTATGTAGAAGAGTATACATTATAATATTTGTGATGTAATGTAATAGTTATAGAAAAATTCATTAAAAATATAAAACTAAAAAGATCCTCAATTTGAATTATTTACATAATTAATGATTAAGTAATGTTTAAGGATAGGGCCTTACTTTTGGTATTATAGGTGAATTTAGATAACATTAGTAGTTAGGGTGTTATTTAAACATACGTGAAATAACCATAATTGTTAGCTTATTTGAAAGATTCATAGTTATTTTAGGTTAATTTTACTGAGATTAATATAATGTGAATAATTATAACTTGGTTTTTACCCTACTTATAAGATATTATATTATGATTTTACGGATAGACTCACACTAAGATTTTTTGTTTGAATAAATGGATAGATCTAGGAGGCACCATAGTAACAATTTATGTGAGGAAAACTGTGATGGTTTTCTAAATAAGTAATAAAATGAAATGGGATTGGTAATGATAACTCTTGTTGTTATTCTCAACAGTCTATCTGGAGTCATGATTGACTACCTTATCCTTTGTGATATTTGTAAGGCATTATATATATGAGAAATGAATCCTAATGGAAGTTCGGGTAAAATCAATAATGGTAAGTATATTAAAAAACCTATTTGTCAAGTATGCGTAAAGAAATACATATTAAAATTATTCAAAGGGACGGGAAGATGTTTCATATGTGGTATTGATGGTCATAAATCAATAACCAGCAATAGAAAAAAAACCATCTTGTTGACTCTAGTAAATGGAAAGAAGTTCTTTCTAAAGGATCAATTGAATGTTTTAATTGTTGTATGCATGGTCGTTATACATATAGATGTTCAATGAAGAATGTTTGGGAATGGGATCAGAAGGATTGTACAAATATATTTTTACCAATTCCTAATGACATTCCAATTGATGATAAGGAATCTACAATTGACATTTGAAAGGTATGTATTATTTGTTAGTTCACGTTTTGGAATAACTGAAATCTTAGGACACTGGGGATGATTTTTATAGGCATGAATTATAATAGAATATGTTGGAAGATTACAGATAAATGATTTGGAAGAATGTTCGATGACTAACATGTCTAAATTTTAGAAAACAAAGAGTTATGTTGGATATGCGGATGATGATATGTTTAAATGTATTAATTATAGGATTACATTGGAATAATTTTTATAGAATGGGTAATACTGAGGTTTGATATGTGAAAATTTTATTCAAGGAAAAACTATCTATTTTGTATATAGTTATAACGAACCATTTGGGTTTATATAATCCTTAAATTTGTGTAAATTAATAGTTATTACTTTTGGGGATGAAAATGTGACGTATGAGATAACATCGGTGGTTAAAATTTGTTATGGTTATTTTTGAGGAATTTTTCTCATTACAGGGAATGCTATAAAATTATATAATTTATGAAAAAGGAAAACACATAGACTGTGTGACAACCCATCATGTCAGAAGAAAATGCTGGAATCAAACCCAGAACCCAAGTGAGATTTGGATTACTGCCTACAACTACACTACATGAAGTCCCTTGTCAGTATGACTAATTCTATTTCATTAAATGATTTTATGGATCAAGAATAAGTAGATTTTTGTAACTTCTGTTTTATCAATTGTATATACATAGTATTTGAATTTGATCTCATGATAAGGTGAAAAAAGTTATTTTAGAAGATGTTTTCTCTTTTGGGAACACTATATGCATAAGGAATATAGAATACTAAGGGATATCCTTTGTGGATAAATGGTTGAGATTTTTATTTTGGAAAAATATATGTTTTTGTTGTGGACATATTGTGATTTGGTTTATTTATGGAAATTATTATCCTATCCTAGAGAATATGTGATTATGTAAATTAGTTTTCGGTATGATAATTTAATAGTATTCGATGTTATTCGGAGATAAATGTTTTGATTTACTATACAATACTATGTGATTAATTTTTTTCGAGTTTTGGGAATCAATCTTAGTTTAACACCCTGAGATTTTTTGAAAAATATTATTTTAATTTCATTGATGTCTTCTATTATACACCACACCAAGTTTAGCTTGTACTATATGCAACACCATATTATCTTGCAGTATACGCATCACTATTCTTGGATCGTGTTACACACAATTTCAAGTTCGTTTTATAATAGTCATTCTACGCAACATTGAGTGTGTATATATATATATATATATTCAATGTATAAATAAAATATGGTTGGATTCTGTTATACGAAACAACGAAGGATTCTTGCACAACACAGAACCCTGACTTGGCTTGCATTACACACAATCACAACCTTCCTCGATAGCGTGTGTTGTACGCAATACCGAGTTTTACTAAACAACGATATATTATTATAATATTATTATGAACTGGACGTTATGAATAGTATTAACTAAATTTTGAATTTTATAACATTATTATTCATCTTATAAATTTTCTAAAAACATTTTATGTGAACAAAATAAATTTTTCGGGTAAAATAAGTATTTTTCAAAAAATGTAGTTTTGCTGCCTTTTGATGGAGCACCCACATTAAATCTACTTTTTTACATGTTTATAAGTTCAATTTTACAAAATTAAATTATTCTTTGGAATCAGGATATAAAATTTTACCTTGGATACATTTTTCATATTATTCTGATAACTTACATATTTTAATGAATAGTAAAAACACGCTAAATTTTAATTAAAAACAACTTTTTTCATCGTAATATCTTATGTGGTTAAATTATAATATTGAATGGTTTTATAGTATAAATATAATATATTTTTACCATTTAATATAATGTTTTTCATTAGCATTGATTTTACATTGAATTCGTAGGTTAAATCAATTTAATCATTTTTAATGTTTTAAACAAAAACCCATTTTCATTCGACAACGGGATTAATTTTAATTTAATTTCTGCAACTTCTATGTATTGAATTTGAAAAAATTGATTCCATATTTGGAATCAGTGGGTCCAAATTATGATAATAGGCTACTTTTTATTTTTGGGAATTATGAATAGTAACTACAGTATATTTTATTTACCATAGTTAAAGTTAAATCGGGTATTTAAGGGTGAGTATAATATTATAAAATTACCCTAACACATGCCAAAATTCTATTGGATGACTAAAAGTCGACCCATATCACCTAAGAGTCGGATTAAATTAATTTTATGGACTTTTGACCATGAAAATAATTTAATTATTATAAAAACCAAAGAAAGTGACAACATGTCACTCTCTTACATCTTATAAGTATAATTATTTTAATTTCATGATAAACATCATAAAACTTAGAACCTGAATAGTCTCCAGAAATCTAATAAAATTATCTACATCATGATAATTTATTTAGATTTTTTTAGGGATTAAATAATTATCAATAATGGTGATACATTAATGATGCAGAAATTATTTATTATGTGAAAAATCAGTAATATAGTATTTATTGAAATAATAATACCCATAAAAGGCCCACAAACCTGAACAAGACTTCTTTTTAGTGTATATATATACCATAATCATCTAATGAACTAATATATAACCGTTTTGAGTCTTATAAATGTGATTATGACACTTATATATTATTTTATTTTAAATGATGCTGAAGTTCTCTGCTTCATAATTTAATAAATATAAGAATTTAAATATTGTGATTTTAAGATGATAAATTTGAGTAAAAGTATTATTGTGAAAGGTAATAGATTTATTTTCATCATAGGATTTTATTTTTAATATTTATGCAACAAATAAGTATATTAAATAATTATACAAAAATGATTTAGTGATTATTTTATTAAGAGATATACCAAATAAATGGTTTTAAAAATAATAAAATAAATATTATATGAACTATTTAATGTGATCCACTAATTTTCTAGATATATATGACCTTATACAAATCTATTAGATCTTTTATTTCGAACATATCTTCTGTATATATTTTATTTAAATTCAAATAAATGAATAGTGTCAAAATTGACACTATTGTTATTTTATAAAAATAACATATTATAAAATTGTTTAAAAAGCACAAAAATATTTAAAAATTATAAATTTAAATTTATATTGTCTATAACGTTATAAAGTAACAATTATTGAATATTAACAACAAATAAGTAATTATTTGTTTTAATTTAAAATTCAAAATTTTATTACAACAAATAAACTTAAATAGATTAAATAAGGATAAATCAAAATGATAAGGTTTAAAATAAGATCCAAACATGTCTAAATTTGATTGGTTGATTAGATTACAACCCTATCTCATCTTATCTTCGAATATGAGTCATTTTTGGGGGTTTTTATGTGGGTTTATATTTATTATAAATTAATATTTATAAGATTTCCAAAGGTGCCCCTCTCCTCCCTTATAAAAGGGCACCTCATCCCTCTCTTCCTCACACCAATTTGAGCCCTCAAGCTCGGCCAACCCCTGCCCATTTCACTTCTCCACTTCCCTAGAAACATCCTAGAGGTTCTGGTCTTCTTAAAAGACCAATCTTAGTGCCATAAGAGGAGGTTTCAAAAAGGCGTGTCGAAAGAAGAGGTAATATCTGTTACCGATTATTTCAACTTTATTTCTTCTTCTAATTCTTATTATTTAGTTGTTTCATTATGAAGTAATAACATCAGTATCACTCATATACTGATATGTTATTATAAGTATGAAACAACCCTATTTCACCATCTATCCATCCTACAGAAAATGAAATCACCGCGCGTACGTACGTACGAAATACCGTCTCCACGCCGTGGTGTAATCTATTTTCCACCACCCCCATACTTGGATGGGTATAATGGTGAAAGTAATGAGTATATATGATTATTGTAAAGTGATATGGATTTTGTAATATTATACATACACTTTAATGAAATTCTATGATCATGGGAATGTTATCATCGCTCGTGTGTACGTACGGAATACTATCTCCACGATGCGATGAGATTCACTCTCCATGATAACCATTCAAGAAATGATTATAAAGTATATATAATAAGTAATCATAAAATATATGACATAATAATTCTACTGGATTTGTGTATATATATATTTATGTCATCTACTTAATTCCATTCAATTCAATAAGGAAACGAAAACAGCATTCATGCGTACGAACGACCTACCGTCTCCATGAACGGTGTATTTATTTCCTTTTATCGATCTATAATATATATATGTATATGATGAATATATATAATATATAAATCATTTTTTACATTCTTGAATTATGTAAATCAGGATATATGTAATAATATCAAGAACGACAAGTCAAAACACATACGATAAATAAAATGATTTTACCCAAAACGCTGCTTTAGCATGGAATTTACAAAAGAACGTGTAATATAAAGTCATAAGTGAACCATATATGATATAATAACAATTAATATGACTCTGTAATAAGTCAATGAAATTATTTAAATCATTATACATGAGGTTCGGATACGTACGAAGCATACCGGACCTAATGTAAGGGATAATTTTGCAAATATCATTTTTATCCGAGATTGCTTATTCGTCAGTATTTACTGGGGTTATTTCTATCATCCATGTCCATGTTTTATAAAATTGTCTTCATGTATGTTTAAAGTTATTTTTACCCATTTTTTACTTTTACTACATTTTATGTATGGAATCTTTCTATTACAAGGTACTTTTTGACTTTTCCGGCAATAGTACGAGAAGAATGTTTTTTTAGACTTATACGGCATGAATGGATTTTTATGGTTTTATAAAGCCTTATTTTCATGAAGATTCCTCCAAAAGATTTCATGAATATTTTCAAAAAAGTCTTTTTCTTCTAAAATTTCACGATTTTTTGTGAAAAGAAATTGATTTTGAAGAAGAAAGGATATTTTCCTTAGGAATACATTTCAAGTGTTTTATCAAAACCATTTTCCATCTAAGATGACATTATTTCATATGTGTATGTTTCAAGTATCATGTCTATATGATTTACATGGTTTCAATTTTCTTATTATGAAATGATATCCATTTTTTATATGGATTATGTGATGATGGGACGATGTTTATGAAACCCATTTTATTTATTGGGTTATTATGAATGATGTATGTTTATTTTGTGGCACAAGTAAGAATGATTTCATTATGAGATGGGTGGGACCTATATCCCCCTCCAATGAATTAGGTAAAGATTTATATCTCATGATATAGACATGGATTGAATGGTAAGTTAATCTGGTTCAGTATTACAGGACTGGAATGAGGAGTGAACTCGATTCAGAAAGGGACATTGTCCACTAAGATGGTCTTGGCAGCAATACCTTGGCTACTATCGAAATCATTACATGTGTTTAATGGATTCCACAATTACATGTCTTATTCCCATGATATTTTATCATGGTTTATGTTCCATTATGATCTATGCCTTATTTACTTCCATGTTTTATGTCGTTGCTCAAGCTTTTGATGTTTAAACATTATGTTCAAGTTTTTAAGTTCAAATGTATATGGTATGTTTTATTTTATCCATTCTTACCCTTACTGAGAATTTGAGCTCACCCTTTTTATGTTTTATTTTCCCTCAGGATCAAAAGAAAGGTTTTAGGTAAGGAATCAAAAAGTGGAAGTTATTTATGGGAGATATTGAAGATCTTTCACCACGATTAGATGATTACGTTCCATGTTTCCAAATACACTAAACTATTACAGTCCTTGTGTGTCTGTTTTTGTTATGTATTATGTATTCTGCAAAAGTAATGTAATGTCCATGTACACCAGGCTTCGGGTCTCTACAGTTGGTATCAGAGGAAAGGTTTAGTCAACCTTTGGAAACTAGGATGCGAGAACTTTAGTGAGATCCCTAGAGATATTTCTAAGGTATGTCTAGGGATTTCCCTAAGGATAAGTATACGTATAAGTTATAGTCATAGAATTACGCTAACGATCTTAGAATTAAACCTAAGATGTTAGATATTGAATGTGATGCCCCTTTATTTTGTTGTTTTCCCTAGCATGTTTTTTACCTCTCAAACTATTCATTTTGGGTTTTAGAAAATGGCTGGAAACAAGATGATTCATGATAATGGAGGATATGATAGACAATGGAATGATATTCTTCATGAGAAACCAAATGAAACAGGATTTGGAAGTCCAAACATCGTTATTATGCCTAATCAGCAATCTCATAATATGATCAATAATCTTAACTTCGGTAAGTTTACCGACTCAGATAATAAGAGAAATATGGAGTTTCATGATGATCATAGAGGAAAGAAAGTTCAATTTACCTCATGTAAATCATGTGGGAAGAGGCATCGGGAAGATTGTTTCATGGGAACTGGAAGATGCTTTTGGTGTGGAAAAGAAGGACACAAAGCCAGTAAGTGCAAAGAAAAAGGTTCAGTTAACACCATGGATGAAGATAATGGTATTGCTACGATATCAACAATGGTTAAATGTTTTAAATGTGGAATGTATGGGAATTATGCATACCAATGCCCCATGGGGAAGTCTCATGAAGAGAATCAGTACGGTCGTATGGGTAGTATTTATGTTGCTGATGATGAAGAAACTATAAATGATATGTGAAAGAATTGTTGAAGCTCGGTCAATGGTTTAAGAAGGTATTGGAATGATTACATTTTTATCAAGTGTAATTTTGTATAAGTAATCTCATGGTACTATGGAATAAAGATACATCTAAGGATTGTTATACTGTTGTCTTTCCTTGAGTTTTGAAATTTTATGATTAATGATACCAGTATCCATGAAAAGTTATTCAGATATTTTTGGAATGTAGTTGATATCCGCATAATGAATGGATAAGGATAAAATTAAATGTTTGATAGTATTCATGAGCTGATGACTGATATAAGGAGAAGGTTATATCATGGTTTGAGTATATAGAATATTTGGATTTTGGTATGAGGAAAGAGTTAACTTTTGATAGCATTCCTGTTTTCACTAAGGATTAATGGGTATTCATTTTTCAAAATAATACATGATTAAGGTATTCACAGGATTGGAATGTGACCAACAAGATATATGGGGGATAAATGATGGTATTCACATGCTTAGTAGATGACATTTCAAGTAATCAATTTCGTTATACTATGAGCTTGGACCGAAGTATTTTAGATAACCCAAAATATTGGAATGGATTATGTTGGACATAAGTTAGTATTGTTTAAGGATAGAAATTTTTTTTCGATATTATTGATGGGATGTTATAGTAATATAGCTTTAGAAAAAGGACAACCTGCAGGACGGGCGACAGCCCATCGCGTCGGACAAGGCTGTGGGAATCGAACCCACAACTGAAGTACGACTGGCCTTTATCGCCTACCACTGTCCTACAGGATGTCCCTGGTTAGTAGAAACTAGTTTTATTTTATTAAGAGGTATGATATATGAAGTATAAGTTCATTTTTGGAATCTTATATGATTAACCTCGCCATAGATGGACTTATGTATATTTGATAACTTCTCTTAAAACAGATAGAATGACCCATAATTCTATCACATGATCTGCTAACACATCACGAATAACAAATTCAACTTCATTTCATTATGGGATGAAGTGGAAATTGTTCAATTCACAAACAACAGTGAGATTGTACCAAAATAATGTAAGTATTTATTTTAATTCATCATCTTTAGGGAAATGATCTTGAAAACCAAAAATGTTGTCTTAGTGACCTTATATCCGATGAATCAGATGGTACCTTAGATCATCACAAATATATGGCTTTGTGATTGTTGGCTTTTTCATAGCCATGTTCTCTACCACTCTCTATCATAGCATGATGGTTAGATTTCTCTTCCATATCCATATTTTCACCTATATTATCCTCTGTGGAAACCCAATTATTAGTTTATTTGGAAAACTGTTACGTTTCATACTTTAGTTTCTAAAGATATGTTTTGGTATTCCTTTTTATGATGTGGGTTTCTATTAATGAAATTTTCAAGTAGAAAACCATTTATAACCCCGACGAATTTCGAGGGCGATATTCATTTTAAGGGGGGTAGAATGTAACACCCCAAGATTTTATGGAAAATATACTTTTAATTTCATTGATGGCTTCTATTATACACCACACCATGTTTATCTTGTACTATACACAACAACGTATTATCTTGCAGTATACGCAATGCTATTCTTGGATCTTGTAACACACAATTTCAAGTTCGTTTTATAATAGTCATTCTACGCAACATTGAGTGTGTTTATATATATATATTTTCAATGAAAAAAAATATGGTTGGATTCTGTTATACGAAACAACGAAGGATTCTTGCACAACATGGAACCGTGACTTGGCTTGCATTACACGCAATCACAACCTTCCACGATAGCGTGTGTTGTAAGCAATACCGAGTTTTACTAAACAACGATATATTATTATAATATTTTTATGAATTGGACGATATGAATAGTATTAACTATATTTTTAATTTTATAACATTATTATTCATCTTATAAATTTCTAAAAACGTTTTATGTGAACAAAATAAATTTTTCGGGTAAAATAAGTATTTTTCAGAAAATGCAGTTTTGCCACCTTTTGATGGCGCACCCACATTAAATCTAGTTTTTGACATGTTTATAAGTTCAATTTTACAAAATAAAATTATTATTTGGAATCATGATAAAAAATTTTACCTTGGATAAATTTTTCATATTATTCTGATAACTTTCATATTTTAATGAATAGTAAAAACACGTTATATTTTAATTAAAAACAGCTTTTTTCATCGTAATATCTTATGTGGGTAAATTATAATATTTAATGGTTTTAAAGTATAAATATAATATATTTTTACCATTTAATATAATTTATGTCATTAGCATTGATTTCACATTGAATTCGTAGGTTAAATCTATTTAATCTTTTGCAATGTTTTAAACAAAAACCCATTTCCATTCGACAATGAGATTAATTTTAATTTAATTTCTGAAACTTATGGGTATTGAATTTGAAAAAATGGATTGCATATTTGGAATCAGTGGGTCCAAATTATGTTAAAAGGCTACTTTTTATTTTTGCGAATTATGAATAGTAACTATGGTAAATTTTATTTACCATAGTTAAAGTTAAATTGGGTAATTAAGGGTGCGTATAATATTATAAAATTAGCCTAACACATTCCAAAATTCTATAGGATGACTCAAAGTTGACGCATATCACCTAAGGGTCAGATTAGATTCATTTTATGGACTTTTGACCCTGAAAATAATTTAATTATTATTAAAACCAAAGAAAGTGACAACATGTCACTCTCTTAAATCTTATAAGTATAATAATTTTAATTTAGTGATAAACATCATAAAACTTCGAACATGAATAGTATCAAGAAAGCTAATAAAATTATCTACATCATGATAATTTATTTATATTTTTTTAGGGATTAAATAATTATCATTAATGGTGATACATTAATGATGCCGAAATTATTTTTTAAGTGAATAATCAGTAATATAGTTTTTATTAAAATAATAATACCCATTATAATGCCCATAAACCTGACCAAAACTTTTTTTAGTGTATATATATACCATAAGCATCTAATAAACTAATATATAACCGTTCTGAGTCTTATAAATGTGATTATGACACTTGTATATTATTTTATTTTAAATTATGCCAAAGTTGTCACCTTCATAATTTAATAAATATAACAATTTAAATATTGTGATTTTAATATCATAAATTCGAGTAAAAGTATTATTGTGAAAGGTAATAGATTTAGTTTCATCATAGGATTTTATTTTTAATTTTTATGCAAAATATAAGTATATTAATTAATTATACAAAAATGTTTTAGTGATTATTTTATTAAGAGATAAACCAAATAAATGGTTTTAAAAATAATAAAATAAATATTATATGAACTATTTAATGTGATCCACTAATTTTATAGATACATATGACCTTATATAAATCTATTAGATCTTTTAGTTCGAACATATATTTTGTATATATTTTATTTAAATTCAAATAAATGAATAGTGTCAAAATTGACAGTATTGTTATTTTATAAAAATAACATATTATAAAATTGTTTAAAAAGCACAGAAATATTTAAAAATTATAAATTTAAATTTATATTGTCTATAAAGTTATAAAGTAACCAATTATTGAATATTAAAAACAAATAAGTAATTATTTGTTTTAATTTAAAATTTAAAATTTTATTACCACAAATAAACTTAAATAGATTAAATAAGGATAAATCAAAATGATAAGGTTTAAAATAAGATCCAAACATGTCTAAATTTGATTGGTTGATTAGATTAAAAACCTATATCATCTAATATTAGAATATGAGTCATTTTTGGTGGTTTTTAAGTGGGTTTATATTTATTATAAATTAATATTTTTAAGATTTCCAAAGGTGCCCCTCTCCTCCCTTATAAAAGGGCACCTCCTCCCTCTCTTCCTCACACCATTTTGAGCTCTCAAGCTCGGCCAAACCCTGCCCATTTCACTTCTCCAATTCCCTAGAAACATCCTAGAGGTTCTGGTTTTCTTAAAAGACCAATCTTAGTGCCCTAAGAGGAGGTTTCAAAAAGGTGTGTCGAAAGAAGAGGTAATATCTGTTACCGATTATTTCAACTTTATTTCTTCATCTAATTCTTCTTATTTAGTTGTTTCGTTATGAAGTAATAAAATCAGTATCACTCATATAATGATATGTTATTATAAGTATGAATCAAACCTATTTGTCCATCTATCCATCCTATGGAAAACGAAATCACCGCGCGTGCGTATGTACGGAATACCGTCTCCACACCGTGGTGTAATCTATTTTCCACCACCACCTTACTTGGATGGGTATAATGGTGAAAGTAATGAATATATATGATTATTGTAAAGTGATATTGATTCTGTAATATTATACATACACTTTAATACAATTCGACGATCATGGGAATGATATCATCGCTTGTGCGTACATACGGAATACTGTCTCCACGACGCGATGAGATTCACTCTCCATGATATCAATTCAAGAAATGATTATAAAGTATATATAATAAGTAATCATAAAATATATGACATAATAATTCTACTGGATTTGTGTATATATATATATTTATGTCATCTACTTAATTCCATTCAATTCAATAAGGAAACGAAAACGGCGTTCATGCGTACGTACGACCTACCGTCTCCATGAACGGTGTATTTCATTCCTTTTATCGATCTATAATATATATATATATATATGATGAATATATATTATATATAAATCATATTTTACATTCTGTAATTATGTAAATCATGATATAAGTAATAATATCAAGAACGAAAAGTCGAAACACATACAATAAATAAAATGATTTTACCCAAAACGCTGCTTTAGCATGGAATTTACAAAAGAACGGGTAATATAAAGTCATAAGTGAACCATATATGATATAATAACAATTAATATGATTCTTTAATAAGTCAATGAAATTATTTAAATCATTATACAGGAGGTTCGTATACGTACGAAGCATACCGGACCTAAGGTAAGGGATAATTTTGCAAATCTCATTTTTATCCGAGATTGCTTATTCGTCAGTATTTACTGAGGTTATTTCTATCATCCATGTCCATGTTTTATAAAAGTGTCTTCATGTATGTTTAAAGTTATTTTTACCCATTTTTGACTTTTACTACATGTTATGTATGGAATCATTCTATTACGAGGTACTTTTTGACTTTTCCGGCAATCGTACGAGAAGAATGTTTTTTTAGACTTATACGGCATGAACAGGTTTTTAAGGTTTTATAAAGCCTTATTTTCATGAAGATTACTCCAAAATATTTCATGAATATTTTCAACAAAGTCTTTTTCTTTTAAAATTTCATGATTTTTTGTGAAAAGAAATTGATTTTGAAGAAGAAATGATATTTTCCTTAGGAATACATTTCAAGTGTTTTATCAAAACCATTTTCCATCTAAGATGACATTATTTCATATGTGCATTTTTCAAGTATCATGTCTCTAGGATTTACATGGTTTCACATTTCTTATTATGAAATGAAATCCATTTCTTTTATATGTATTATGTGATGATGGGATGATGTTTATGAAACCCATTTTATTTATTGGGTTATTATGAATGATGTATGTTTATTTTGTGGCAGAAGTAAGAATGATTTCATTATGAGATTGGTGGGACCTATATCTCCCTCAAATTCATTGGGTAATGATTTATATATCATGAGATAGACATGGCTGGAACGGTAACTTAATCTGGTTCATTATTACAGGACTGGAATGAGGAGTGAACTCGATTCAGAAAGGGACTTTGTCCACTAAGACGGTCTTGGCAGCAATGCCTTGGCTACTATGGAAATCATTACATGTGCTTAATGGATGACACAATTACAGGTTTTATTCCCATGCTATTTTTTCATGGTTTATGTTCTATTATGATCTATACCTTATGTACTTCCATGTTTTATGTCGTTGCTGAAGCTTTTTATCTTTCAAACATTATGTTCAAGTTTTTAAGTTCCAATGTATATGGTATGTTTTATTTTATCCATGATTACCCTTACTGAGCATTTGAGCTCACCCTTTTTATGTTTTATTTTCCCCCAGGATAAAAAGAATGGTTTTAGGTAAGGAAACAAAAAGTGGAAGTTCTTTATGGGAGATGTTGAAGATCATTCACCACGATTAGAAGATTACGTTCCAAGTTTCCAAAGACACTAAACTATTACAGTCCTTGTGTGTCTGTTTTTGTTATGTATTAAGTTTTCCGCAAAAGTAATGTAATGTCCATGTACGTCAGGCTTCGGGCCTCTACACTTAGTTTGGATTATATAAAAATATTTTAAGGCCAATTTTTTATTGAATGGATTTTCATGAACTTTGGGTATTTTTTGATAAATTTTTTAGATTAAGGGTAGTATTTTATTTTTATAAAAGATTATTTTTTTAGGGGATTATCTTATCATTTACCAATAATTTTTTATTTGGTTAATGTCTAAAGACATGATAAATATATAGTTCATATTTTATTGATTATGTTATTCTTTAAGAGTTGACTCTAGAACTTCATGTGTGACCAAGTCATCATTAATAGTCATAATATGGATAATAAAAATGTTTTTGGAAGAAACTTGTTAAAGGATAAAACTATTTTGGATAATAGTTATATATCCATATGTTCTTAGTCTATCTAATAAAAAAATCCCCAACTTTATAAAAGGGATCTTAAAATAATTTTCTTTTTCTATTTACTTTTTCTACTGGTGAATAAAAAAACATTTAACCAATCTCATATTTGAGGTTTTCTATTGGATAAATTTTTATTGATCATGTTTTCTATCACTCTTAATCAGAACATGAAATATAGAATCTTCTTTATATCCATGTTTTCCAACATGAAATCTTGGCATGGGTTATATCAGGTGACCTTTATACTTCTCATTAATTCATTTAATGTGATAGTTTTATAGAATCCTTTTCCGATGTGGGACTTTTAATGACGTTTCTAAAGAAAAATTTTAAATTGTGAGGATGAAATTCCCAATACGGGGAAGGATGTAACATCCCAGGTAAATAAAGAATTTGATATATTCATATATATTAATATTTTTTAATTAAATATCATTTTTAATTTCAACTGGATGATATGTTAGATAGCACACTAAACATTTAACAATGAGTTTAATTGAAATCTTACGTTGCGCACAAATTTTCCGTATACTGAAAAATTAAAAAATAATATTATTATTTTAAATGGTTGTTAACACCTAGCCATTCTATTGGAGGTAACATATAGAACTAGCTACAAAAATATTACACATGTTTTCTATATATTTTCCATTTTATCCAATAAATTGTAGGGGCATAAAATAAGAATCAATATGATTATAAGCCTGAAATACTGTAATATTATTTAAAATGACGATTTACCACCTTTTGATGGTGAACCCATTTTAAATATCTTTTTTGTCACATATATATGTTTTATTTGAAAAAATAGTTTTCTTATTTAGAATAAAACATAAAAATTTATTTAGGGGATTTTTTTTATGTTTCTGATAAGGTTTATATTTTTGAAGAATATTGAAAAAAATACATTTTATTAAAAAAGGCCTATTAATATAATTTATTTTTAGTTATATTGTAGTTTTAATTGGTTTGAACGTTTTTTTGGATTATAATTTTATCATTTAATCCAATTTTGGTCATTGGAAGTAATTTTACTTAGAAATTGGACAAAAATGTAGGTCAATCGTTTTGTAAGTTTTACTTCTTAAAAACACACTTTTTTGATTTGGTAATTGGAAATAATTTGACATTAATTTATGATAATTCTATTTATTTAATTTGAAAAAATTTATTCCATATTTAGAATTATTTTTTCCAAATTTTTTAAATAGGAATATTTTTTTAGAGATTATTAATTATAAATTCACCAATATTTTATTCACCACAGTCAAAGGGTAAATATGGTAAAAATGTTAATCAATAATATTATAATAGTATTAATTACCATAACACAAGTCTTAAACTTATTTTCTAATACATGTTCGACTATAGGAATACTGGGGTAGATTTTCGAACACCTTAAAGCAACATTTAAGTGAAAATGACCTTTTATTAAAATTAATTTAAAGATACTGAAAATATTATATAAACATATATCATTTAGTAAATAAATTTTTATATGGGGTTGTATAATTTATATTCTCGACTATAAATATTTAGGTTAAAAATATTATTTACATCGTGGTTTTTTATTTATAATATTTAGACATCAAAAAAAATTATTTATGACACAATGATGATGTAGTGATTAACTTATTAAAAAAATGTCTAAAATAAATATGATTATAAATATTAAAATAAATTTATTTTAAACCTTTTTATGTAATCCACGAATTTTGGGGATAATTATGACTTTTTATCATTTATTTAATGAAGGTTTTTTTTGAAATAGTAATTTTTTTATTTATTTTCTTATTATTTAAATAAATAGTTTATAAATTGACATAAATAAGTTTTTCAAACAATTAAAATTTCATTAAATGATAAAATAATCCTAAAAATATAATTTTCTTTCAAATGACATATATGATGTTAAAAATTCCATTAATTATCTATTTTCGGTCTCTTTTAATTTTATAGTAAATATATTAACTATATAGAATTAATATACAAGAGGACATGGTTAAAGATAAATTAAATATCTAAGAGTTAAAGCTAAAATATAAAGTTAATATTATTCCATAAACATGTCTAAAACCCATTGGTTGACTGAGTTTCAAACAATCCTCAACTTATATTCTAATTAAATTAGTTTGGGACATTTTGGAAATCTAAATTCGGTTCATAATAAAATAATATTTTCAAACATTCTAAAGAGACCCTCCTCTATCTTATAAAAGGCCAACAGTTGTAACCCTTTTCTCACTACACTAAAGACCCCTTGGATCCTCCAAAAAACCTCCCAAATAATATCCCAAAATACCTCTATTTCTCTTATATGGATATCCTAGGAATAAATCATTTCAAGAAAACATTTTGGTTCAAAGCAAAGGGAGTTACCCGATTTAAAGGTAACGTCTTCTCTCAATTTCTTTTCCTTTATTTTACTTCTCCAATAACCTAAACTATATTTTTTCAATTATTTTGTAACTAAACTAGTATTTTCAATATACTAGTATTTTTTATGATAATTATTAGTACTACACTTTTACGGAGATCCATCTAATGGATACGAACATTCTATTTCTATGTATGGCAAACGACTGCCTCACGAAACGATGATGTTCGATTTTCCCAAACCACCTCTCATGGTGGCCATTATGGTGGAAATATAATTATATATGATATTAAAGATATTTATTTTATCTACATTATTCTTTAATTTTCATTTATAACTTACCTTTATTCTTTTCTTGTTGTATAAATATGATAATTTAATTTGAGGAACTGCGGACTACCGGCCCCACAATGTGATATGACACATTAATAGCATACATGGAACGTATAAAGGATTGTGTTAATGAACATATGTAACTTATATAAAATAATATATTATAATGGAAAAATAACATAACAATCTTTCATTTTTTTTCAATCCATTTAAATTTTAAAAAATGAAATGATTGTAGCGTTCATGCCCTTGTATGGCTTACCGTCTCCATGAACACTACATTTCATTTTCATATATACAAATGATATGGATTATAATAAACACATATATACTGAATTTATATTATATATATGATATCTAAATCTAGAATATAATTCTAGAGATAATGTAATTTTGACCACATGAACAATTTGTAATTTTAACAAGTTCATTTTTGACGCAAGTTCTGAAAATTGACAAATTGACCGATATGAACACAAATAATTAATATAATATTATATCAAGGTAATTATGGATATAAAATAAATAATAAACATGAAAAAGGTTCTTAATAAAATTTAAATTGTCTTATGTTTATTATTCAAGAAGAATAAGGAATGTACAAGACAAGTTAGACTTGAGGTATGGTAACCTTTCACCCCTCTCTTTAATTTGAAGAATTATTTTATGTTATGTCTGTAATTTTAAATTTCCAAATTTTGGGATATCTTATTATAAATCATTATTTTTGGAAATTTTATTTCCCTATGATGAGATACCATTTTCTCTCTCATTTACTCATTTTTATAATTTTAAACTGAATCCATTGGGCTGTTAAATTTCTACAAGGGAACTTCTTAACCAAATTTCAATTTTTTGTGTTAAAATTATTATTTTTTATTATGTCATTATATGAATATGTTTCAATGGACTATGGGTTTTTTACACATAATATCCACTTATATTTTGGGTATTTGTATTTTTCACATGTAATTATTTCATTGATTTATCCTTAATCTTATGGTGCAATATTTGTAAGGGACATCGTCTTAATCTTCTTTTATTGTGGAATTCTTCAATTTATACATGAAACTCATTTATATATTGTATAATAAACTTATTTTTCATTTAATTTTATTCAAAATGAATCTTTTTTATGAATAATTTTATTAAATTATAAAAAATAATGTTTTTGGTTTGACGTAAATGGTGACAACGACCTTTCCACCACTGAGAGCATTATTTGATATTTGGATTCCTTAACAAGATTTAATGTTTTTAAAAGGAAAATAAATAACATATACTCTTTTTACGTATTTTGGTAAGGAGAATTGGTTTCGTAATGGATTGATTATGTAAATATATTTAAATTTTATATTTTGATTGCAATGTTGAAATGTTATATTTCCTTATGCCTGATAATGAGTTAGGATTTTGTTATGGTTCTTTGACATTGTTTACGCTAACAGGTTTTTCCATGATAAAGCCTGGGTGGGTGGGCTTGAGATATCTCTCCATTGAATTGGGTAACTTGATGAAGGTAAACATTAATGTTTCTTCTATGAGATTTAGGGAATTTACTATGATGGGTATTCCAAACATAACTCCTTACATAGCTCTGAGAACTACAACATATGTATGTTATGGATTCCACAATTTTTCTTTATGATTTATTATTTATATGTGTTATTTATAATTATTATAATTTTATGAGGTGTGTTAAAGAGATTATGTTTTGAATGTATTTATGGACAAATGACTTCATTCTTTATTTTATAACCCTTACTGAGATTTTTATCCTCATCCCAAAATATTTATATGTTGTTCACAGGGTATAAGGAAAGGTTATAGAAAGGAAGAATTCAAGAATATTATTATCAATAAATGAATTATTTTATTCTTTTAATTGTTTTTATTTCATGAAAAATGGATACTAAGTATAAGTTTCTACTTCTTAATACTTGTGAGGTAATATATTATTGATGGCCTAATTATCTACAACTCTAGACCTAAAATATCCTCAATGTGAATTATTTACATAATTCAAAATTATATAATGTTTAAGCCTAGGTCATTAAAATGGGCTGGTAATTATTTATCCCTGCAATATGTAGGGTTAAAGTATTTTACCCTTAAGATATTAGGTATTGGAATGGTGAATAAACCAAGTTATGTATGGGTCTATATATAATATG
This sequence comes from Viscum album, assembly GCA_963277665.1. Classification (NCBI taxonomy): domain Eukaryota; kingdom Viridiplantae; phylum Streptophyta; class Magnoliopsida; order Santalales; family Viscaceae; genus Viscum; species Viscum album. The sequence goes on along the minus strand of OY728147.1, from coordinate 1,720,766,233 downwards.
ATAGCCTTGAATGTGAACCTTGAATAAATATATAATGTAATTGGAAAATAACCAACTCCCCTATAATCACCATAGTTGAGATCATTGACTGAGGAAATGGTTTCATTTAATCAAGTGTATGACACAAAAATACTTCTTACGACACAATTATTTTTTCATGACCCATGATATTTTATTCATTTTCTGATTCATGTCTTATAATAATCCATGAATTATACCATGACCCATGATTATTATCTAAGATATGTTAGGTATCATATTCAACATTTATGTTAATGCTCGCATACCCTTATTATCATATTATGATTAAGTGATTTTTGATATCAAACTTTTTACCCTTATTGCGATTCTAATCTCACAATTTATTATGTTTTTCCCCCCTTCATATGATGAATATTTTTATGTATGTTTTTTCAATGTTGGTTTCTAGTTCTGATGAAGTATATGGTAAATTATATAGATAATTTATGTATCAATTTTTTATGTATCCATGTTTCCAAACACACTAAATCTTTATTATTATAGGGTAGAACATAATTTAATAAAATGATGATTTATCTAATAATATTTAATATCTTTTTTTATATGTATAGGTCTATATATAGATGAAATAATAAACAATCATAGACGTTTTGTCAAAATCAGATAAAATAATTCCATATCATTCAGTACTCATTATCCTGATAATTAAAAAACATTTGATTACATATATTTCTAAAATCATTGAGTGAAATTACACTTATAATTATTATGAAACTACATAAATTATTCAGTAAATGGTATTCTTTATCAACTACCCAAATATCTCATGTTCCATGATGAACCACCAGTCAATGGTGAAATAATCAAGAAACTATTAACCCAAAATAAAAATGGAGGGTGTTTAATTTATCAAACATCCAGATTTCAATAGAAAATTATCATGATACACTCCTAATAAAAGCATATTAGAGGGAAGAAGAAGTGCATCTGGTAGATAATATTTCCCAGAAAAATGGATATTCAATATAAACTGATGGAAGGAGTCATTGAATTGATGGTCCCCCCCCACATAAGAATAAATTAGTATGGAGTCCCATTATAGAATGCTATAGGGGACACAAAAAATTAACCACATCCCAGGTTTCATTGTAGAATGGCCCAATAGTTCATGTTTTAATAGAAACCCCTAGAACGAAGACCCAAAAAACTAAAATAAACCATTATATAATTTCCAATGGATCTACGGGGATAAACCTATATAAATTTTAGAACCTAATTATTTTTTCATTTGTAAATTATTTAATCGCTATTGTATTACATTATGATATTCTTCCCCCTTAAACTACCCTCATTGTTAATTTCATTGGCTTTATCTTGTCTATATCATGTATCCCACATTATGATGCAACCATTTGTGCGTATTGTGATGTTTATCATGTATTGAAAATATAAACCCATCTATAAAACATAAATATGTTAAAAAAATAAAAAATATTCTACATAACACTTCAAATCCATTGATTCTCAAAAATACCCTTACTTCATAACATAAAATTCCTAATTTTCCTATATTTAACCGATCTCTAACAACCAAATTAATTAAAAATACCCACCATAATTCTTTTCATCCATGAGAACCATCTAGGATAGTCTATTGAAATCAGCTTCCATACACAAACTTGATACGACTACACATTTCCTATTAATAGTTGAAATTGGAATTACAAAACTATCTATGAACAGAATCTATGTACCATGAAATTCTAGGGGAATCCCATATCAATCCTTATATATCAATATAAATATCATATTAAATTAATTCTCAACAATTTTAATATCACAATAACCAATTATAAACATAAATTCAGGTTATTCATCCACTAATCGACTGTTTCGAAAAGCATCTGGGCACACACAAGCGTTCATTATCATATTAAATAAATCACATTTCATCATAAAAAGGATTAAAATAATCAAACTATATTATAATAAAAACCAGGGATTAAATCCCATAATATAATTTTCCTTCCATCAATGCCACCATTATTCACACACCACTAGTACTAACATAACCTCAATTTGATTAACTCTTTGAATGAAAAATATATTTAACTCTTATTTAGAATTCATAACCAAAACATTATTATAAAATCACTTGATTATTTACATTTTTAATATTTACTAATGATCCACATAGAATTTCAAAACATACCCTTCGGTACTATAGGTAATATCACAACCACACATCCATATATTTTACCTCAAACAATAACATATTACCATTAGGGCCCAAAACCAATGATTGAATAGAATCTCCTTAACCTATGTGTTTCATTTTAATTATTTATTAAAACAGTATACTCAACATACCAATATTGTACCATAAAAAATATTAAGAAAAATTACTAGAAAAATCATTTATTGTCAAAATAATGTACTAATAAGATGAAAACCACACTATAATATAATAATTCTTAAAACACCCTAGAGGTTACCTAAAACTAATGAAAATAGTGGTTACACAAACCAATATCAAATGTTACCATCCCCACCATATGATATTGCTTACATTAATTAAAGAAGAAATCATTATATGGTGCCAACATTTCACAGATTCCACTTCAACTGATATACGATTATATTTTATAACTAATCATATAATAGTATATTAATTAATTCTATATCCATATGTTTTATTGAGCCATGGTTTTTAAACTCAATGATGATATATTACTTATCATTAAAAACTCATAAAGAATACCCTAAGTATATAAATGTTAAAAATATAATAAAAATTTGCATCAATCCCAACTAGATTCTATTTAGTACTATTATATTATAAATCCAAATGGTTTTTTCGTCATACCGTATATTAAAAACTTCCAATAATTTCATCTAAAATAGAACACACCCATCCTATCAGTGTCTCCTTAATCTAATACATTATCTACCACAGTCAAATCAAGATAAGAAATATCAATCCAAGATCAACTTATTGAAATCACATAATAAAACATTATATAGTGTCATGAATCATGGTTGAGATGTTGGGAATGATTTCTACTCAAAACAATAATGGTATTGAATTATCCTTATAGAACCATGAATGATCTCATGAGATCCATGAATATTTTTTATATAATTCCACCAAAAAAATTGGAACCCCATAGAATCCACACACACCCTCCACAAGACATAATTTTTTTTATAAACCTATATGAACGCAACCTATTATAGTTTAATGGGATGAGATAAATCCATAACAAAACCGTCTAATAGGTTATTTTATATAATACACCTTATTCACATTAGATACAAAAATGTTATAGTATCCTATACCATCCAATCATAAAAATATACTAATGTTCAAATGATATTATTCTCATTAAACATAGGATCACATTCCCAATCATCTATAACTGGCCCCCTTTTATGTTTTTCCACCTATATATAAGTACTCTTGGCTTCTCCTTTATAACGTGACTAATGAATTTTAGTATTGTGATGGATAAGAAATGTTAACCATCTACCCATGTACCACTGTAAATACAAAACGTTTCTACCCATATAATATATATCCTAAGCCTCACCATCAAAGTAAATATATCCTCCATGATATCAATAAGAACAGTTTAAGGAAATATAGATATGAATCAAACTAATATATCCTATGAAACACGTTATAAATTAGAAAAATACTTTATATTTTCAATATCAATAAATATCATGAAATTAAAAATACCTTTTTATACCCTAGTTAGAGTATTATCATCCAGAGAAAAACCTATAACCATTCGATAAAAAACCACAAACATACACTACCAATAATATTCTAGTACCAATGAATAAAATACCAATACCAAAAACTAGGGTATTTTATTTAGTAATTTCATATAGAAATTGAAAAGTAATAATAAAATGAATTTCGATAAAAAGAACCTCATAACCATTCCTAATAAGAGGATCCTAGTTTTACGTAGAGTCTCTACAATATTATATTTCAATACACTATATATGTTGTTTTTGACACTTTAAGAAGCTACAACTCTCTGTAATAAAACAAGAAACCATGAAAAATGGAAGGAATATATTCTAAATTCTATCGAGAATATATGATCCCATATGGGGAGACATCACCCTATTTATCACATCCATTAATAAATAATATTACCGAACATCATCCAAAAAACCCATATTTCAGTGGTGATATATATAATTATATGGAAATGAAAAATTTTATTATATATACATGAATGTTATAAGAAATAAATAACGCAATGTTATTTTCATTTATCCCAAAAAACACCCTTAAGAACGATCAAATAAGAAATTTAAAAATATAATAAAATATAAATTGATTCATCAAATAAAAAACCAGAGACTCACCTCAACTCTCATTTTAGTCGATATTTAGCATCTATAGACTTATCTACAGTGGAATCTTTATTCAGAAAAACGTAATTGAATAGTTATCTACATGCCCACTAGGGTTCCCTTAAATGGTGTCAGAAATAAATTTTTGTACGGTCTCACAATGTTATACTAATATATGATATCTTATTTATTTAATTCGTGGGGAAAATAAATAATGAAAAAAATGACATATAATCATTCATATTGGATCATAATGTGAAAATAATCCTACCATGAAACTCAACAATTTTTTTTTGAACAAATATGGTAAATCAATTCAATCGTAGTCTCAGGTAATAGTGATCTCATATGAAATACCATACTACTACATTACTATCTATACAACCCAAATATTTCATTATTGAATCCATTCCCTCAACCTGATAAACCACGAGGAACAAATTTCACATTGTACCAAAACATTTCATGATTCGTGATTGTCAGATCATAAATGAAAGAATTACCATATGTCCTCCTAAAGTATTTACATGTCTATCCATTGGTGAAAAAAAATTGATTCATATGCTCTAATACTACCTTATAATATGAATTAAGTGTTATAAGAAATTCAAAATTACATTTTTGAATAACAAGGGAGGTGAAATTTCATAGGGAGACGCCAAAATATTAATGGTATGACCATAAATCATATATTATAAATGTTATATTGATTTATTAGTATTTTTATCCATAAGTTTCATATTTCTTAGTTCATCATAAAATCCATTCCTATTTATAAATATTGGTAAAATTATAATATCCTATACCCTAGGATAACATATCATAATACCTATAATACGTATATAAACCTAAAATATATTAACATTTTAAACATTAGAATCAAATCCTCATTCATAGATCATTTCAAGTATACCACATGTATATATTATTTTACATAACGACTCAACAATTTAAATTGGATATACAAGAATCAACCCCATTATCCATATACCATATAATCATAAATGCAACAATTTTGGATAATATACCCATACCAAACCACATACAGTATGGAATAGAACATCAAACACTTCGATATAAATCTCATTATCATGAAGCCATGAAATAAGATTGTAACATCGAACCATGCATGTATTATGTAACACAATCCTATATCAGTCACCCCATAGGGGAATTAAATATCATGGACTCAAAAATACATAGGACTAAGTAGGCTGATCAAATGGGAATTTTACATTATAAATTTCTATAATAGTAATGATTCCAATGTACAGTACCAATAGAATCCATTCCCCTAGGGTAATCATATAAAAAACATAGACACAAATAGGTGATAAACAATTTGTAAGTAAAATACAACTATCTTATTGAAGAAAGCATATCCCCTTCACAGAAGTAACACTAATTTTTAAAACATAAAACTACATATAGGACATATCACGCCCTCTATATAATACCATTCCACTACAATCACTCAATGTGGGTGTTCAAAACTAATCATTAGATGAGTAGTTGTCTCACACAACACCTATATATTTATTCCTATCATTTAATCTATAATAGAAATTAAAAATCCATCTTACACTAACCTTTGATATTCCCAATACCAATGACCTATTATATCCCCATCATAATAACTACATGAATCATCGTCACTATGAGAAAATATCATGTTTTTCTTCTTGATCACTTGATTATTAATCAATTTCCATAAATAAAACGTTTAAAAACACTATTTTTTCAATTTAGGGTTCTCAGTATCCATATCTAATTTTACTTATCCTAAAACCCCACGACCGAAAGAAAAATATTGGAATAAAAAACATGTGTTTAATTATTATAGGGACTTAATATATTAATATATATATTTTATTCAAAAACTTTGAGTCACCAAACCTATTCAAAACAGTTCAAGAATCACCATTATTTTGAGCCCATATTTCTAAACACTAACAATAAAAAATATAATTATTGATATAATATAATAAAGGGATATTTAATCATAAAAAAATCAATAAGTGTCACTTGAAAAAAAACCTGGGAAATATCATTATAACCCCTTCTAGAATGGCTTGATGACTGCTATCAACAAAATCCTAGTAATTTTAAACAAAATCATCTAATAATAAAAAACATGTTCAGAAAAATCTTATAGAAAAATCACCTATTAAAATACCTCCAACTAAAAAATAACTGATAACATGTTCTCACCACTCTATGACCTACATAATCCATGTCCCATAAAATTTCCATTTTTCATTCTTATTCCTCTATACTCTAGTGAAATCATCACCACTACACAAACTTGAATCATAAACAATCCAAGGGGATACCAAAATGAGTAGAACATAAGTGAAAGAATAAATATGACCCATATAAATCTGTTTAAAATCAAAAAGATCGATTCTATAATGATATCCAAGTTAGTAAAGACTCAGTGTAGGATCCAGATAAAACACGCATCCATACATGACCAATATGAGTAAAACTATTGATGTTGAATCATAAATTTTGGGCCATCACTTACATAAAAAAACTATGAAATAGAAACATTAATGTTTAATTGAATGGTTCTTGATAATATGAAACCCTTTTTCTATCACATTATTATTCGAGATTGTAATGGCTCGGATGACTCGAGTCCATCCCATGGCATAAATCTAGTGTTTTAGGTGTTCTGGTGGTCAAGGTGACATATCCCCAACACTTTGGAAAATTTACAGAATGGTGAGTTCCAACAGTAGCCCCTATTTCCATTTCCAAATTTTTAGGTCATGAATAGTGTTTCCAGAATGGTGAGCTCCAACGGTATCCCTTATTTTCCTTTGCTAAATTTTATGTTCATGAAAAGTGTTTCTATAACGGTGAATTCCAATGGTAGCATCTATTTCCATTGAGAAATTTTGAGTTCTAGAATGGTGTTTCTAGAAATATGAGGTCCAACGACAACCTCAATTTCCTTTTCCAATTTTGGAGTTAATAAACAATGTTTCTAGAACAGTGATGTTCGAAAGGTAGCCTCTATTTTAATTGGAAAATATCGTGTTCATGAATAGTGTTTCCGGCATCCTACAGTTTCAACACTTTGATGTTTCAATTGATGTAAACTGAATTTAATGCCTTTTTAAAGGACTCTATGGCTGATTCAAAGGCCATAACACCTATATTATGTTTTTAAGGCCCAACATGCTTATACATTGTCAAACTATGTGGTTTAATGCGATCCTATTTTAATATAAATACTATCGTATCTTAAACCGATGCTCCATTAAAAATTCTAAAGGGTTGAGATGTCTTCGTCCCTAGCTCTTCCTCCATTATCTTGGGTGTGAGACACTCAAACCTTACATTCCTTCCTGTAAGAGTTACGCGATCAAAATTTCCTCCTTGGTTAGGTTCCCCTCTTATTTTGATGCAACCATGCAATATCAATTGATCTTCTATATAAGGTATGATATATGATCATTCTTTTGGGTTCATCTCATTCTAATTCTCCATTAACATTTATGGAATTTTATTTCCATGTTCCTAATGAACTTTTCTTAGGTGTTGTCCAGTGTGGTGGTGCCCTTACATCCTTGGGTGGATATAGTTGTCACCGGGGAGGATATCATAACTAGTTGGGTGGATAATTCTCGTATTAAGAAATTCAAAAACTGTTTGAGGTAGGGGATTCACTGTTCTCTATTCTATTATGTGAAACTATATAGTTAGAATTTTTAGACCACTGGATAACTATGGAATTAACATATTAAATATTTTAACTAGATAAATAAATTTATATTGATCATATATTATTACAACTTTTTTTTCTTGATATTGTGATATCTATGATTTCTTTGATTATATTTTTTTTCTTAATAAAAATTGGTAGTGAACGGAAATTTGGAATTAATTTTTAATTGTTAGGATACATATAAAGTTTCTTGTAAATGAATATGGTGGTTGAGGTTGTAATTTTTTTACTCAAATTGAGGCAGTAAGAATTTTTAATCTATTTGTAGCTTACAATTTAGGTTTCCCAATGTTGGAACCTATGAATAATAAATCGGTTAATTCATGATGGATTAATGAATTGATTATTTGATAAAATATAATTTATTGTTGGGTTCTTAGTTACCCTCTTGATTTCTTAAGGGCCAATAGTCCAATTGATATGACGTTTGTTTTCCTGAGGCTTGTGTTGTGATTTGATCCAAGAAGACAGTTGTGTTATGTGAGTTCATAGAGGCCTATCAGTTATGGTAGCAGTTGATTCTTAGAGTGGCAAGATGCATCGGGTTATGCATGTGGGTGTAGAGGAGGACACCAGGGATGATGGAACAGGTTGTATGTGAATGTTTTTATGCTTTCTGTTTGTTGTATTTTTTTCTATTCTATACATTCCCGACTGCTCAAGGTAGTTGGTTTGCTTACCCTCATTCCAAAAGTTTAAAATACATGCAGGGTATGCCACATGGTTTCGATGTTTAGATTACTGATGGAGGATGGGTATACACTCTTACTATAGGTGGAAAAGGCTCAATGGGTAGTTCATCTACTCATTGTACAAAGCTCCCTTCTATTTAGTAGCATAGAATTATTTTCATGAATTCCTTTGAATGTGGGAAAGTAATAATGTTGCTAATAAATTATTGAATAAATGATGCTAACCCATGGGCTTTGATCTTGTTGGGATGCAATGATGAGGATCCAATATAATGTAATAGTGATATTTTGGTGTGTTTCTAATGAAATATAATGTGTAAATTATTAATGGCTATTTAATGTTTAAGGAACTAATTAATGTACAGTGCATTGGATAAAATGGGAATGACGTAATGTATTAAAGCTCTTTAAAAGTTTGTGTGATTAGGGAATACCTAGTCTTAGAAGTTGAAGCCAGGAGTCCGAGAGATGTTAGTTATAGTTGAGTCTAAGATGAGGTTGTACCCTTTTTTTGGTTGTGAACTATATTGTATTTTGTACTTTTTTTTGTTTTTATGCACCAATCCACCCTGCTAGTTAGGGAAACTGAAAACGTGGGCATTCTGATCCCTAGGGAGTGTTTTCCTCAACATTCCAGGGGGAGGATGGAAGATTGAGTACCCCCTTGGGCCCCACTCTATTCCCTTGGTAGTTACTTGTGCGGGTAGGCACAACACTTAGTTCTCATCATATATGTGTGTAGAGGGAAGTAATGGTTGTGGTTATTCACAAAAATATATTTTGGATATAGTTTCCTATGGACTACTATAGGTATAACGTGTATAGGTTGTCATGGCTTCAGGATACTTCCTCGATGAATGGGCTGTAATGGCTAAAGGTATAATTCATGACGTATGATACACCTTATGCATGGTGTGGTGGAACCCAAAAACTACATGGTTACTTTCCTATATGGACATGGTGGTTTTTTTGAGGTGCATATTGTGGTGCTTCACCCATGTGTCGGTGGGAAAGCCTTTTTGGAGAGAGATGCTTAGGACATGCAACGTTGGGGCAAAGTGGAAATCTAGTAGGGATGTAATAGAGTGGTTCCCTTTATTATCATTATTATATTATATAATATTGTATGCGATACTTGGTGAGAGTAGCAATGGTTAGGCTGGAAACTTAGTAAACCTCTTTAGAAGAATTTTAGTTTCACTTATTGTTCAATGTGCTTTAACATGATTTCGTTACATTTTCCTGAGAGGCACTGGGGAGTATCTTATGTAGTAAAATATTATACTGACCCTATGTATATATAAATTATTTTCTAGGTATCTTAGAGAAGGTTGGAGATCATTCTAGTTTCTACAAGCTTGAGGTTGTAGGAGCTGTTCGGGCATGTGGTTGATGCTGTTTTTACTTTCTTTTGGGTACTTGTGGTCGTTTTTCATTTCAGTTGAAGTATTTTTGCATGAAATTACATATTTTTACATGGGATTTATTTTTCTGATGTTTTCTGAGTTGTATTTGGTTGGTATTTGTCTTATCTCTCTCTTTCTCACGTGTTCTCCTAGAGGGTAATGCCTCCCATTTTGTGTTTACCATACCGTCGGTGATAGTCTCCAACCCGGGGCCTTCTAGAGGTGGTACTGGGGGGGTCAATATCTCTCTTCATGCATTTTTTGCCTAGGAGGGGTACTCCTTTTGGGGACAGGGTCATGATAGAGTGGTATCAGATATAGGTTGAGGAATAGTATGGAGTTTGGTGTTAGTCACAAGAGAGGTTGCATGGGTTGATAGGGAAACAATGTCAGTAATGTTTAGAAATTGATGTAAACACTAGAGACCAGCTAAGACATAGGTGTTTAGGGCCCCCAATGATCTGATGCATGAACCATTATGTTTATAATATCTAATAAATGAGGTGATACTACTTTTAAGGTAGAGACCTAGGAAAGGGTCATGCATCATTGTTTATTGTTCATGTGTTTGAATGGGAAGCCCTTTAGATATGTTAAGATAAAATGAATAAAAGAAAAAAAATTCATTAATTAATTTTGATTCTTCTATATCATTGGTTTAAGAGCTCTAACTAATTTTTCTTTTATAGGTATGATTCCAGGTCGATGTCTTCATCAGGATCACGTAGAATATGTCCATCACAGTGTTCTATCATATCGTCTTATGGTAGAGGTCGACAATGACGACACATATAAAGGGACAGTCTGAGAGTTTCAACTCTAGAGTCTGCAGAAGTATGAGGGCTCTATTTTAGATGCAGTCATAGAAGGCTGGTTGTAGGATGTCGAGATAGGCTACAGTTCAATCCAGTCTCAAGAAGAATCACTGGGTGTCCATGGTTGTGAAGATTATGCATGGAGAAGTGAGGATGTTTTGGTTCTTGTTCCTCGGTGACCTCAAGGAGTTGGAAATCTCGTGGGAGGAGTTGTGACAAAAGTTTAGATTTGAGTTTCATTCATCTACCACAAAGTCATGAAGTCACATGGTACTTTTTACCCTTCTATATGGGAGCTCCAGTGTGTTAGAATTTGGAATCCGTTTCAGGCACCTTTTTCGATAGGTTGTGGACCTATTACCAAATAGAGAGGCCATGAAGAGGCATTTCGAGAAGACTTTTCATCTAGAGATCCCACCCCAGGTCTCCCCTTTTATGATGAGGATGTATCTTGAGGTTTGGGTGAGGGTAGAAGTCATTGAGAGTACATTGGGCAGAACCATATCATCATGAGAGGGGAGTCATCAAAATTCCTGATGAAGTAGAGTTGTGGTCTGTGGTTCCCGGTTTTCGGGGCATAAGCTTTTCCATTTATCTTGGGGTAGGACCCAACCATCAACATCTTGTTTCTCAGGGGTACGAGGCTCTCAGGATTATACCAAGGGAACATGAGGTTGTTTTTATTGTGGGGGTATAGGTCCTCAATAGTGAGATTTCTCTACTTTTCAGAGAAGTCATCGTACACTTATTGTTCCACTCTATGTTCCTTTGTTGAGTTAGTTCCATATGAGGTAGCAGAAATAGGTTGCACTTGCTTTAGATCACCATAGGGTAGATGGGTATGGTAGAGGACCGCCATATGATGCTCCCCATCCTTAGAGAGTAAATCACGACCGTGATGGTGGTCATCATGAGGATTAAATAGGTTGTGGAGGAAGTTGCGGTCAGCTGCATGCTTTAGCGTAGCTAGCTCTAGGAGAGCCAGACATCATTCAAGGTACCCTTTTCAGGTTTTCTTCTTTGGTGTATGAAATTTATGATTATGGAGTGACACTATATTTCATATCACCTAAACTTGTCCATGCTTTGGGACATAAGGTTAAGAGGCTTATAGTTCCATTGGTGTTGACTAGGCAAGTTGGAGGTCGAGCTGACTTGTTTGAAGTAAGTAGATACTGTGTGCTAGTGTTGGGGTAGCACTGCTCTTGGGGTGACATCCTATGTTTACGGACAAAACCGTATGATGTTATCCTCTTCATGGATTGGTTGTATTCATTGCAGGCTATCGTTGATTTCATTAGGATACATGGTGTGTTTTTCGATGAAGATGGATAGATGGTGGTGTTTGTTGGGGGAAGAGACCCTCAGATACGTCCAAGGCATGTTCTATTTTTATCATCCATGACAGATGAGATGATTCAAAGTTCTACAAATGTTCATCAGTTATAGTTTCCTAGGGTCGTACAAGAGTACCCTGATGTCTTTCGAAAAGAGGTTGTAACATTACCCCCTCGACTAGTGATAGAGTTTGTGATCAAGATATAATCAAGAGAATCTTCTATCTCCCTATATCCATAAAGGGTGTCCCCTTATGAGTAACAATATCATCATATATAGCTTGATGGTTTGTTATAGTGTGGTTTTGTTCGGCTTAGTGTGTCACTTTAGGGTGCACCGCTTTTGTTCGTAAAAAAGGATGATGATTGTTGGTATTTTTTTATCGATTATCATTGGTTAAAAAATGTGACAATAAAGAATCACCATCCTATTACATGGATTGATGATTTATTCAATCAAATGAAGGATGCATGTTGGTTCTCAATGATTGATTTTTGGTCAATATATCATTTGATGTGTGTTGAGTATGAGGATATCTGGAAGACTTCTTTCTGTTGTCATCATAGGCATTATGAGTTCGTCGAAATGTCATTCGATGTGAAGAATGAACCAGCAGTATTCATGGGATTAATGAACTCTAAGTTCCATGAGTTCATAGACATTTTCTTGGTGGTTTTCGTCATTGATATCCTCGTTTACAACACAGTTGAGGAGGATCATGTAGGGAATCTACACACCATTTTTGGATTTTTTCCTCAACATCATCAATTTGGGATGTTTTTGAAGTGTGATTTTGGGGATTGAGAATTCTGTTTCATGGGGAATTTTGTGTCCCAACATGGAGTAGTTGTGGATCAATCGACGATAGAAGAAATTTTTATTATGGAAGCACCAAAGATAGTGTCAGAGTTGTGCTGCTTCCTTAGTTTCACAAGCTACTATAGGAGGATCATAGCTATTTTATCTCGAGTTGTGACACCTTTTACATCTTCAAACAGGAAGGATCTTGAGTTCATATGTATTCACCAGTGTCAGGTAGCATTCAAGTATCTAGTGTATAAGTCAGTAAGTGATTCAATTCTTTGTCTTCCAGCAACGGGAGTTTAGTTTGATGTTTTTCTCTATGATTCACATCTGGGGTTAGGCTGTGTTCTGATGCAGCAAATATCAGTTGTCTCTTATGGGTCTCATAAGTCGCGTCTCCATGAACGAAACTATTAAATCAATTATCTTGAGTTGGAATCCATGGTGTATTCACTAAATTTATGGGAAAATTACCTCATTTATGATGGCATGGTGTTTTTCAACGATTATAAGAGTTTGAGGTATGTTTTCTCTCAGATTAACTTGAACTAATGACAGTGTCAGTGGATATAGTTTTTACAGGAATAGGATTTGGAAATATTGTATACACATAAAAATGGGAATGGTCTAGCTGCTGCACTGATTCAGAAGTCATGTAGTGATGCATTGCATGAATCTAGTGATTCTTGGAGAGAAATGGAAGAATTGTCAGCATTATATATTGATATACGATATGTTGGGGGTAGAGGCTGTCTTTTTCAGATGATGGTGCAATCATCTCTATTATAGTAGGTGGAAGATTCCCAGTTCTGGGATCTTGAGGTGGAGGACTAGAGTGACTGAGTTGTTTTTGGGGAGGCCCTAGAGGGTTGGTTTGAGGATGAAAAACACTGAGTGTTGTAACACATAATGCTATTTGTTCCTTTTCCCATGCCTGAGACAGTTCTTATAGATTTATACAATTCTCTATTAGGGGTGAATCCTTGTGTGACATAGATATACTAAGCCTTGAGGAGACCATTTTGGTGACCTGGGTTGATTCGTGCGGTTGAGAAGATTGTGTCTTGATGTTTCGTCTTCTAGAAGGTGAAGGCTGAACACAGTGTTCCTGGTTGTCTACTATTTGAGATAGATCTTCCCTAATGAATTTTGGAGGTTATAACAATAGAAATTGTTACCCATTTACCACGAGCTATAGGAGGACATGATGATATTTGGGGGGTAGTGGTCTGTTTAATGAATTCCACCCACATCATAGCAATCAAGGAGTCAAGCTCAGTGGATGTTTTTTTGGAGGCAGTATCTATAGGAGGTGATCATGGAGGCCCAAGAATGATCAATTCTGATCGAGATCCTAGTTTTACCTCCAAGGTGGGGAGAGGTCTCCAACATGCTTTTGGATCTCAAATATGTCTTAGCATTTCACTCCATCCTCAGAAGGATGGAAGACCAAGCGGACATTCAAAATTCTTGAGGACACGTTACACTCTTGTGTCGTGGAATTTGGAGGTTCATTGATGAGGAACATACACTTGGGGGAGTTTGCCTTAAAGAATATTTTTCACTCCACCAACAGTATGGAACAATTTGAAGCATTTTATGGAAGACTTTTCCATTATCCTTAGTGCTGGACTAGGGTAGGAGAGTCTGCAATTCTCATACCAGAACTATTGAAGAATACTAGAGAGATAGATCAGGTAATTTGTGAGAGGATGAGATTAACACAAGATCATCAGAAATCTTATGCCTATCAAAGGGGTAGAAACATATAGTTTGATGTTAGGGATAATGTGTTTTTGAAGGTGAATCCCCTACACGATTAATGAAGGCTTGATCAGGGGATTGTTCTTTTTCATAGGATTGTTGGGTCTTTCGAGGTTTTAGCTCAAGTTGATGGTGTTGCATGTCTTGTAGCACTTCCCCAACAGATGAGCCGAATACACGATGTTTCTCATGTGGAAAAACTCCATATTTATCTTCATGATGACTCTCACATCATCGATTTGGTAGAGATCGATGTTGATGATTAAGAGACCATTACGGAGTGACTGGTGGAGGTCCAATACAACAAGGGGAAGGTGTTGTGCGGGAGTTATATCCCATTGGTTTGTGTCTTGTGGGGACACGGCGGCATGGAGGAGAGTACATGGGAACGTGAGTCATAGATACCTACTTAGTATCCAGAGTTGATTGAGGTTTAACTTTTTTCATGTAACAATTTTTCCATTGTGGTTATAAGCCATTCGTGTTTATAAGATGGATTTCATTTGGTTACTTCTTTTTGATTGCTGTCTTTTGAGAGGTATCTCAATGATATGTTGTTCTGAACCCATTTTCATTTCCCTATAGGTAGGTATTGAATTCTCGAGGATGAGAATGTTTTTAGAGGTATTAGATGTAACGGCCCAGACATTTCTAGTCCCTTCTTCAGCTTAAATCTAGTGTTTGAGGTGTTCTAGTGGTCTGGTGACTTATCCCCAACACTTTTTAGAATATCAAGAATAGTGATGTACAATGGTATCCTCTATTACCTTTTATAAATTGCGAGTTAATGAACAGTGTTTCTATAACAGTGAGGTCCAATGGTAGCCTCTATTTTCCATGGCCAAATTTTGAGTTCATGAATATTGTATTTGGAATGGTGTGGTCCAATGGTAGCCTCTAGTTTCATTGCCAATTTTTGAGTTCCTGGACAGTTTTACCATAAAGGATTGGTTACAACATTATCGTCAATATCATTTTCCAAAATTTGATTTCATGAAGAGTGCTTCCAGAATGGTGAGGTCCAACAATATCCTCTTTTTCCTTATCCAAATTTTGGGTTCATGAACAGTGTTTCCATAACAGTGAGGTTCCAACTATAGCATCCATTTCCTTTTCCAAATTTTCTATTCATGAATAATGTTTCCAACTTCCTACAATTTCACCCCTTTGACATTTCATTTGATGTAAAATACATTTAATGTTGTGTATTATGGACTCTATGGCTGATCCAAACTCTATAACATCTATATTAATTTTTAGCATGGTTTTGGATGCTTTTAATTGGTCAAACCACGTGATTTAATGAGATCTACTTTTAATGGAGAATCCAACTTATCTTAGACTATTGATTCGTTAATTATTCAAAAGTGATTATATATAATCCTTCAAAGATCATCCTCCTTGTTCATGGGTGTGAGACACTCAATTCTTCCATTCCATCCCGCAGGAGTTGTGCAATCAAAATTTCATCATTGATTTGGTTCCCCTATGTTTTTGATGCAACCAAGAAGTATCGATCGATATTTGATATAAGGTATGATCTATCGACATTATTTTAGAATCATCTCCTTATTTTTCTCCTTTCACTTTTATGAAATTCTATTTCCATGTTCCTAATGAAATTTTCAAGGGTGTTGAGCGATGTGGTGGTGTCTCTACATCCTCGGGTGGGTATACTTGTCACGGGGGGTAGGATATCGTAACCCGTTTTGGGTCTCATACTCGTATAATGAACGTCAAGAACCATTTGATGTAGGAGATTCATTGAATCTCTATTATTTTACATGAAACTTTATAGTTATCTTGTTTTACCCTACTGGGTCACAAAAAAATTAGCATATTAAATATTTGAATCCGATAAATAAATTGATATCGGTTGAATTTTATTGCCTCTTTTTTTATATAGTCATATATATATGATTTCATTGTTTATAATTTCGTTTTTAGGGAAGTTGGAAATGAACATAATGGTGGAATTAATTTATAATTTATTGCATAATGATAAAGAGGCATGTAAAAGTATCTGGTTGTTGTTTTTGTAATTTGATGTAAATAAAATTGAGTCAGTAAGCATGTTTAATAAATTTTTGAAAGCTTACTATTTATGTTTCCCATAGTTGGAACCAATGAATAATAAATTGGTTAATTCATGATGGATTAAAGAACTGATTTTTTGATTAAAGATAATTCTTTGTAGGGTTCTAAGTTTCCCTATTTCTTGTTTAAGGGCCAAGACACCAAGTGATATGAATGTTTTCCTTCTACATGTGTTGTGATATGAGATTGGATGGTTGTTGTGATATTTGGGGACCATGAGGCCTATTGTTTATGGTACAAATTGACACATTGAGTGGAAATATTCAACAGTTTCTTCGTGTGGGTGTCGGGGAGGACACTAATGTCGATGGAACGGGTTGGGAGTGAATGATTGGATTCTTGTTGTTTCTTATCAGTTGTTTATCTTCTCTACATTCCCCACTACTCTATGTTGCTGGTTTTTTAACCATCCTTCCAAAAGAGGCAAATATGCGAATGGTAATCCATGTGCATCCTGTGTTTAGCTTACTAAGGGAGGATGTGTCTACGCTCTTGATATAGGTGGCAATGACTCGATGGGTAGTTCATTTACTCGCTATACTGCCCCCTTGCATTAAGTTTCACAGAATGTTTGTATATAATTAATGGGAATATAGGAAATTAATATTGTTTTTAATAAATTATTAAATAAATAATGTTATCCAATGGGGTTGGAGCTTGTTGAGATGCAATGCTATGGTTGCAATTTAATGGAGCAATGAACTTTGGGTGTGATTCTAATGAAATATAATGTGTAAATTATTAATGGTTATTTAATGTTTAAAAAATTAACAATTTTAATGTGGAACTGATAAAAAGGGAATGACGTAATGTATTAAAGCTCTTTAAATGGTTGGGTGCTTATAAGAGACCTAGTCTTAGATGTTGCTGTTGGGAGTCCAAGAGAAGTTATATACAATTGATTCAATAAATTGGTTACGCCCATAGTGCAGTTGTGAGCTATAGTGTGTTCTGTAAATTTTGTGATTCTATATGCTACTCCACCCCTTAAGTTATGGAAACAAACACCCCAGGGATTCCAATCCCTATGGGTGTTTTCCCCAACATTCCATTGGGTGTATGGATGGATGAATACCCCTATTGGCCCAACTCTCCTCTCTTGGTAGTTACATGTGCTGGTAGGCACAATAGTTAGTTTTCCCCATATATGTGTGTAGAGTGCTATAATGGCTTGAGGATATTCACACATATATATTCTAGATATAGTTTCCGATGGACTACTATAGGTATAACATGTACAGGTTGTGATGTCTTGTGGATCTTAGCTTGGTGTATTGGATATAATGGCTTGTGGTATAATTTCAGACGTACGATACTTGTTATGCATGATATGTTGGATCCTAGAAACTACCATTTTACTCTCATGAGTGGACATGGTTGTTATGTTGCACGAGGTGAATGTTGTGTTGCTTTTCCCACGTGTCTGCTGGAATGCCTTTTTTGAGAGAGATGCCTAGGACGTGCAATGTTAGGGAAAAGCAACAAACCAGTGTGGAAGTAGTAGCGGGGTGTTATTGATATTATTTATTATATTATATACTATAGTATGAGATAATTGGTGATTGTTTCCATCGTCAGGCTAAGAAATTAGTAAACCTATTTAGGTGACAATTTAGTTTCACTTCTTGTACTTTTTTCTCTAGCATGCTTTCATTACTTTTGTATGGGAGGATCCAAAAAGGATACTATTGAGTATACTGTTATAGTCAACCTATGTAGATATATTTTTTTCATGTCACTTGGAGAAGGTTGAATATCAAGATGGTATCAAACAGCTTGGGGTTTTCGGAGCTATTCGGGCTTATGGTTGCTGCTGTTTTTACTTTCTTTAGTATAATTTAATTTTTTTCTCTTTTAGTTGTAGTTTTTTAGTTTGAAATTACATATTTTTACTTGGGATTTAATTTTTTATTATATTATGAGTGAGAGTTGGTTGGTTTCTGTCTTAACTATCCCTTTTTCATGTGTTCTCTAAGAGGGTAATGCCTCACATTTGAGTGTTTACTATACCCTCGGTGCTAGTCACCATACTGGTGCAAACTAGAGGCAGGACTCGGGGGTCATTATCTCTCTTCTCACATTACCATCCAAGGAGGGGTCCTTCTTCTAGGGATGAGGTCATGACAGAGTTAATGCATTGTTGATCAATGCATACTCCCAATATTATCTCCCAAAAAATATGGCCATCCACTTCGGCATGGCTATTTTTTCTGTGGAAAAATGCACCCCCCATGAAAAAAACCATATTACTCTTTAGGGTCGATCATGATGGACATACCCTTGTTTTGGAATTATAGTCTACCCCCTCAAACAACCCATTGATGTAATTAAATTTCTATGAACTAATCATTTATCAAATTAATACATCAATGTGGAATTTTTAGGTTAATGTGTGACGCCATTCATATAGCCAAAAATTACTGATCAACACAAATAATAAATCCTCAATTTCATTCATTGAACACTCCAAATCCATCTAAAAAACTATAAACATGAGAAACCCCTTATTATGGTGTCTCAAATCTAGGAATCTCATTTGTATCATTTATTATCAAAAGAAAAACCAAACATGAGACCCAAACATCACATTTTTTATGATTTACCTCACCCGTAATGATGCGAGGGATTTTTAATTATCCACTATACATATTATCAATAATAATAAGAACATAGAGACATAAATCACCCTTGAATTTTTTGATCCAAACTTCATTATAAACTTCAATCACGATCAAAATTGTAATGGGAGTCTCCCTACTATCCACAAACTAAATAAAACAATATTGGTTTTCTAATGAAATACCCTAACTGATCCCAAAAGATCAGAAAAATAAAAAATAATGTATTCAATGTTATTTATACATCATGGCGTCTAATTATATAAAATATACCAGTTACTACACTAACAAATTCTTCTTATAAAAATCATCCTCACACATTAAGGGACCATCATATCAACAAAAAAACAATTCCTAAACAACCAATGGCATCAGTTACACTCTAATTAACTCTAAATAAATTCCCTTTTTGATGTAGAGTGTGAATTCAATGTACATATTATCAATTATTACATCCCTCCTCATTAATCAACACATGATTACTTATATACAGTTATGCTAAATCAATTTTAAATAGAAATAAAATTTATATATGATTTATCTTTCTTAAAAATTTACTACACATATAAACCATATCAAAATTTAAATTTGTTTATTTTCTGGAAATAAATATTTTATGTTCTTACATATTAATCAATTATAGAGGGAATATCACAACCACCAATCTATATGGTACACTATATAAACAACCCTTCCATTATGATGTTCATACTCTCATGAAATAACATATTCAATGGAATATTTATGTACTTTATCATTATCCATTTGATTATGAATACACTAGCAATAAATTATACATCCAATGAAATACAAAGAAATTTAATTGATAAAACATATCATGTAACATTAACGAAATAACTATAGTAAAAACCACTACCAATATCTGTCTTACTTGGTATGTAACTCATTAAGTACAATGAAAATATCAATAAACGAGTATCACACACACAAATTGATAATTGTGTGCTTTCAATTATATTGATTATCATATATCACAAGAACATTCTTTTATAGTTCCAAAGACAACTCCTTTGAATCATCCCCCAAAAATCACTCATAACATCCTATGAAACCTTATAAAACATCACTAATGAATATATAACCACATTGTGCACTATTAAACAACTTCCAAGAAACATCCATCGGGCATTACTCATCCATGAATCCTCAACATATGAACCACGAAAAGATTAATTCCATCACCATCATAAAACCCAATGTTTAAATTCAAAGTATATTTTATAAATCAATCCAAAATTAAAATTCTCAATTGATGTTCCATAAAAAAAATATTGAATATCTCTAATATTCTTATTTATACCTCAATACAACAAGAATAAATATGTCTCATTAATCCCATCAATCTTCTACTACACATCAATATGAATAAAAAACATCTCGCCTAGACCACACCAGATGTTGGTAATCCCCTAATATTCACTATTTAATTAATACTTATATTGAGTATATGTTAACCAAAATAATATTCCACTATCAGTACGTCACTCTGGATCCCTTCGGACCCTAATAATTCTAAAGGTACCCATGAACGGACAATTATAATAGGAAAAATCAAATTTGAACCTTGCATAACAAACATGATATTTCCTTCCTAAATGATTTTTTTATGAAAAGAAAAAAATTTATCTTCTCTATTAAATGAATGGGTGGTCACATTAAATTATTCTATTATATGATTATTATCACCACCAATATCATTTTATCTGAACCAGGATGTTTATACAATCGTATGTCATCTTGTGATACACCCCCAATAATGAAACTATGAGTTTCATCTCATGAAACCAAGTTTCATGCACCTAACAATCGGTATTTTCCATCTTTTAATGTTACTTAACAATCAAGGAGATAATCCTAGTGCTTACCTAAAAATATCACATTTTATATCAATTATAAAAGGTCTAAAAAAGATATTTTAATCCATGAATCATCATGATAATTCAATTATAAATGTTATCCTTGTCTTAAAACCAACCATATAGTATGAATATACATGATCTAATGAATAATCACACATGAAATAGAAAATTCATGGAGTCAGACTAATTTTGGATACCAAACATGATCATGAGAAAATATTACTGAAATATATTTATATAATATTAATAGATGGATTCATCTGTGATTTTATTTTTATTTTTAAGAGAATGAATATTCTCTAGAGAACTAATGCCCATTTAAAAAAAATTATATAATAAACTTCCTATACTAATAATTCACCCAGGCATCATATACATGAAAAAAACATCAGTGGTATTACATGTATCACTATTATAAAGAATATTCATTGTCATAATTTGATGTTCTCCCATGAAAATATCCATGTAATATGCATATGTTTTTGTCAAAAATGTATAATTACAATAAATATTAATATTTAAATACATTATTTATTCGTTATTTAAGAAACATAACAACTATATCATCAGAAAAATAAACAATAAGCAAGAATTATAATTTTATACGAATCATTTATTCCATGTATGGAGAATATATACATGTATATTTTAACTGAATATAATGTCCAAATAAATACAATAAAAAACAAAAATCATTGAATATTAGTTGAATAGGCATCTAATATAAAAAAATTACACTAATAACCCCAATTCTATGATCCATGAATTTTGGACATCCCACCTGAAAAGTGTCTAAGACTCACTATACCATCATCCATCAGTATCTATAACACATTATTTTATCTAATTAATAGGTACCACATTATAAAAATAATAATACTCTAATACAATTTTATAATAGTCACTCAAAATTTACATAAATGATAATGTACCAAATGATACACAGTACTCCAACACCCCTATATCAATGTGGTGGAAAATTAGTAGTTAGAGATTATTATCCACACTAGGGAGACTCTACTCTATATATTTCAACTTAAAATCACAAATAAATATCAAAAAATCATCCAAAATTCATATGTTACTGTATTAATTTTCGTAAATTTTTTTGTGGATTTCTTTGGTGTATTCTAATACTGTTGGACAAAGAGTATAGTGTGGGGGTTGTGTTTAGAAGGTTTTTATGAACGTGATTTGTGAGTGTAAATCCTATTGAAATTTTAATTATTTGGTTGGATTGAATTATTGTGGTGACTATATGGAATCTCCCTAGGTGGGGATAAATTTATTAGTCACTATAGAAATGAATTTGGTCTGGAATTTATAGAAACTATCGTATAATTTATGGATAAATTTGGTTATTTGAAAATCTCTTATAAAGATGGTGTGTATGCAATTGAATTCAATTCATCACCATGGTACATTCATTCATAGAACCTGATATATAGATGATGGTTAATTTCATTGTACCTATTGGTGCATGGGATATATAATTTGATGAATATGTTCAGTATGTCTTTGAGGGTGTTATATAATGGTACACTGGTGTTGGAGTATTAAGACACCATTCTCAAATGAGGAATCGTTAGACAAGGTTTATCCGAACCTACTGTTGATTTATTTTTCGACTCAATGGGTTCTTTTATTATATCTCCTAAGTATATAATTATATGTAATAGTAGGTATAGATAATAATATTGATAATTAAATGAATATATCAAATAATTTTGTTAGAATTGATGATATTCTCAATAAATAGACATGATAGTCGATAGAAGAAGGTTGGTTAAAAATAGAATATATATAATTATAGGAATATTAGATGAACTTTAAATTTAGAATTAAAATTGTTTGTGAATTTTTAGGGTAGATAGATCATATACATGAAGTGTGTGATGAAATTTAGTATTGAATTACAATATAATTGTGAACTTGAATTCTAATAAGAGTACATGACATCATGGAAAATTTGTGTCTAATATTCAATGTTGTGACCGGATATAATTGGTAGTTTATAATGACTTGTTACATTATATGTTTTTGAAATTTAGGGATATTTGATTATGAAGGATATTGAGACCAAGAATTTGTGGAATTGGGTATTGGTATCAAATTCCAAATCTTAAGATATCTATAGATTTTTTTGAAAAAATTGATTACGTTTCGATTTTTTGTTGGAATGTTATAATAGTTGTAAGGATAATAAATTTTATAACAAATTATTTAATTACACATAGTAACTAGTATTAGTCTAATAGGTTTCTTGGGAGGCCCCCATAATGAGGGTAGCCCCTGGCAGCCACCAGGTACTTCGTTTCAACTACCCAAGAACCTACTGAGGTAAATGATAGTTTCTTTAGTTTGTGAAACACTATAGTTTATTTCTCATACACTCATTTACTTTGGTTAGATTGTAACTCAGGTGGGGAAATTTGTGAATCCATTTAACCCATGGAATGAATTTTCTCTATCATTGATTTCTTTCTTATTTGAAGTAATTTATTCACACACAATAATGGCCATCATATACATTTCACATAAATTACATTTTATATCGTTCTTCAAATATTATAATAGGGTTTATAAAAATAGTTATAAATTATTCCATAAAAATAATGTTGAATCATCACATTAAAATGATGATTTAAATGTTTATTTTTATTATATATTTAAAAAATAATAATGGCACCTATCACACTACATTTAACATGAGGAGATGTCACTAGTGATTGAGTTGTATTTTTTTATTTGAAGATGTATTTAATAGGCTAATGAACTAAAAAAATGATGAGAATTTCTTAGTGGAATAGTTTATGATTGTAATGTACATTTTTACTTTATGGTGGATATAATTATATATTGGGTGACTTATTTGGTAGGTTAAGAAGTCATTTACTATTTATAGTAATTTTATAATTCCATTACAAATTAATATAATGTCCAAACTGAAGATATTTTTGTAAATATATATTTTTAGACATTGGAGTCATTTTTCTCATGTTAGTATACTATTAACGAGTAAAAATAAGGGAGTGGTAACTATGATAATGACGTAGTTGGTTCTTTTAATACATAGCCATTTTTTTGTGTATGAATTCCCTTGTGGGACAATTCATAGGGGTTCAAATTTGTATTTTGAGTAAGGGAATATTTGATTCCAAAATGTATGATGGGTCTGAGGTAGTTTGTGTTTGGTGTGTTTTGGGTAACATTTGTTTATTTTGGGTATTCTAGGTATATAAAATGACTATATGACTAATGTAAAATAATAATAATTATTGTTAATTACCCCTTTTGGATCATAGATTATGTGTTGAAATTTTATGGTCTTTGAATAAGAACTTATAAAATGGTTTGAGGACTCCCAGGTTTGAATATCCTTGGGTTGGTTTTTTAATTCATAACATTATGTTTTATTGAACGAGTTGTGAGAATGGAATATTGGTGTAGAATAACCTAGAATAGGAATCAATTATTAATATCAGATAAAATAGATCATGATTAGACTATGTGAAGTTTTTTGAATTCAATTGTCATAAATATGATTTTTCCTTCTAAAACATTGCAGTAATTTAACGAAAATTTTTTAGGCAAGGTTATGACATAGTATATGATTCTAGGTATTGGGAATCCTCAATATTGATATAAAAAATATTTGAAATATTATATAATGAAAAAATAATTTATTTCAAATAATGGAATACCTCCTAGAAAGAGACATGGATGAAAAATAGGATACCGCCAATAAATATAGAATTGGGGTTTTAGCTTAGGCATGAACGGACCATTTCTGTTATTGTGTTTTTGGTTAAAGAGATATAGTTGGTGGAATATAAAATGGAAAATAATTAATTAAATTATT
Organism: Viscum album; assembly: GCA_963277665.1. Classification (NCBI taxonomy): domain Eukaryota; kingdom Viridiplantae; phylum Streptophyta; class Magnoliopsida; order Santalales; family Viscaceae; genus Viscum; species Viscum album. The sequence goes on along the minus strand of OY728147.1, from coordinate 1,720,740,865 downwards.
TATTATTAAACCACAAGAGTTTTCAAGACACATTTAATTCCTATTATGGAAAATCTATAGGGTAAGACTGATACTCATGGGGATTTAGAGGGTATTCTTTTAGAGTATAGTTCTTAGAAGAATGAGAATAGATCAAATGTTGATGTTGAGTGTTCAAAATGATTTCATGTATCTCGCCTATAACTGATGACAGGGAACCATTCACCATCAGTGATTGATATTTAATTGATAAATGGAATTTTTTTTTGGATTATGAACATTTTTTTATTCTTTGTCGTAGATGGATCAATTAACTTAAAAATAGTTTATTTTCAAATTGAGGTATTATTATAGTTTATGTATTTATCTATTTGGAATCAATAATTGATATTTCATTAAATATGCCTTAAATTCACAAGTTTCATGACCAATGAGTAAATGCAATCGAAAAAATGATTTAGGACCATTCCCCATGATTGTGTTTTTTGGATTTTTCACCCATTGATCATGGGTTTCGTTAGTATTTTTTCCCCAATGATTTAAAAAATATTCAGTGAATGATGTATGTGATATAATTCCTTTTCAAAAGGGATTGTCACCACAACCTTGATTTCATGACCATATATGTTATTGAGAGTCACAAATAATAATGAATGTTTCAGGGATTGAATGGATGAGGTCATATTGTTATTTTGGTGTCTTGGAAATATGGAGTGATGGGGGAAAAATCTTGAAAAAATTTCTTAGCTGGAATCCAACCACTATCGATGAAAAGGCCCGATCAAGACCAAATCCATTTTAATTAGTGGATTTTTTAGAGGATTCAAAGAAAGAGGCATAAAGGATGAGGTTCTTTCTCATTTCATGAGTTGCTTCATAATGCTTACATACATAGTTTTCTATGCAATGGAAATATATCATTCTGTACCTTAGTTGTGGATACTAGGGTTTTAAAAATATAAAATATCACATGCATTGTTTTACATAACACACATGGTGTTGCTAGTGACCACTGGCTCAATGTGTACTATTCGTGTATAGGGGAAATTACATGGATATGTACATTAATGACCCAAATTATTATTAATGAAAATTCCTTTTGATCTAATTAAATGCATTATTATGTAATATTGTTTTATTAGATAAATTAACTTCTTTAGTTTTTTGTTTTTTGGATTTTTAAATACTACTAAAAAAAATTAATGTGGCTAATATAGACATTGAAAAGTAATCACATGATATGTAAAAATATAATGCTTTATGAAATCCAAGTATCCCAGACCAAGGAAGCGATGACCTCATCCAATAAAATTTATATGTAGGAAGACCATTTTTCTGATATTGGAAGGATTCTAGCATCATTGGGCTTCACTCCTGACAAACCCCAATCCATGCTTCAACCCATTAATCTTGATTGAAAGCACCTAAGAGAAAAGTGGAAGTTAATAGATATTACCACACGAGCGATGTTATCTCAGCCTCCCAAAGGGTATGTCACCATTTCCCACATTACCCTTTTTCATATGAAGGTGTTATAATTGGTTATGTAACAAGAGCCTATCACTATGATTATATTTGTTATTTTTGTATAGAATTAAGAATATACATTCATTTTACTATTTTTACATTTAAAATATTTTTTTTAAAAAAATTGTATTTTAGTAAATATTAAATTATGAAATCTATTTTGATGAATGAATGATTTTTAAATTAAATTATATATTAATAAAATATTGTTACTGATTTAAATTTTGTTAAATATAAATTTATGTATAATTATTATATATACAATTGTAATTTTAATTAAGGTTTGAATGTTATTTTGGTTAAAACCCAAGAATTTTAGATAAATGTAGGTTTTTATTTTAAAAGTAAAAAATTAGATATATTGAAAAATATTTAGATAAAATTAATATTTTTTTGGAATCAAAAAGTCGAAATTATCCAATGGTGAATTTTTCCTAATTTTCTGAGATAGTCGAATATTTTGGATAAAATTAATGACCATATATATATAATGTGTTTTATGACATCCTTATGACCCAATAGTGATATAATAAAATACTATAAAAGGTATTTTCATCTGATATATGTTTTTACTTTAAAATAATGTTATTTTAGAATTGGTCGATTAATATTGCAAAGCCTTGGTATACCCTCCATGACTTATAAAACTTTTTAACATTTTAAAATGATTTCCTTGAGAGTGTGAGTCACCTCCACATAAGAAAGCCTATTTTTTTATATGTTCATACATTGGCCTAATAAAATAACCTTTTTCCACTCGCCTTTATAGAAAACTATGGGATGGGTTGTGGGTTTTATTAGTTTAATGTGTAGTTTCCAAAACCAGAATAATAAAGAATTACCTTTATTTTCCTACCACTAGTGGAAAGGGGGTATATCCCCATGAATCTATACAAACGGTTTAGAAAATCCATGGTTATATGCGTCTTTTTATTATCTATACTCACAGTGTTATTAAAACTGTAGGTCTTAAATCACCTAATTCACCACACCATCGGGCTTCTTCTCCTTCACACATCTATCACGCTCCCCAGCTTGAACCCTCACATCCACAACCACTTCCCCTTGGCCCTCTCCTCTATTCCTTGACAACGGAATCCCAACCATATATACTCCACCTCCTGACCCTCTCCTCCCCACACAAACCTCTGCCTCCTAGCCATCTGACCACTACTTTCGGGCCAAATCCTCTCCTCCCCACCTCTCCCTCACGGATCTACCTTCTCTCCCAACCTCTACATCCCTGCCTTTTCCTCTAGATCAATGTCCTAGACTCCACCAACCTACCCCCAATTGTGGCTATGTCCCCCCTCCCCCTCTCGACTCCCTATCCTCCAGCAACTTCCCCGAAAATTTATTGCATCTAGGATTGGAATTTATTATTTATTATTTATTATTATTTTTGAAAATAATCACTTATTATTTTATCAACATCCTCAACAACTTGACGAAAAAATGGATTTATGAATTTTTTATTTAATCAATTAGAATTAATCATAGAGGTAAATTTGACTTTCTCTCATTGTTATTTAAACATACATTTTCATTTAAAATATTTTATACCATTACATTTTTTTGTATATAACCAAAAACACTTCTTATGTTGGATCATATTAACAGCCTGAACAAGTTGACTACCCAATTTCTCTTTTTTATTTTTTATTTAATAAATATCCATTCTATATTTTCTGTATATTATATGCCTTCACATTTTTATTGAAATATCATTTTTCATTTACAATGATTTATACCACTGCATTTTTTTCATTGGATATAATCGAAAAAACAAATAATTTAGGGTCATGTTGTTGAGGTCCTTTATAAAATGACATTCCCAAATAAACATTCCAATAAGTCTCCCATATGATCCTCCCTTTTTTATGATCTACAAGTTATTCATTAGAGATGATTATTCATAGTAGTGGAAGTAATGTCTTTCATGGATTTCCTAACTTTTTTGCCACTATCATTGAAAACATATAATTAAGAGACCGGTTTTTATTTCCCATTAGTATCAATATTTTTTCTCTAGGACTCCTTTAATTCTTGGTTTAAAATGGTTCTCACATAATGTAAACAATATTAATTTCAAATTTAAATTTTACTATAGAATCTTGTTATCATCAACTGCACATTATCACATATTAGACTACTCTATAATCATGTATGGCCATTTGTTTCCAAGTTTCAATTTATTATCTAGGAACTGAGAAACAAAAATTAAATGGCTATAAAATTACACCTCATCTTTCACATATTTTTTCTAGTGCTGGTGTCGACACATGATGTTCTTCACCACTGAGACCATATTATTTTCTAATACATTCAATTATACATGAATTGTGACAAAATAGACTACAAACTACTCTAATCTCCCAAGATATAAATCACAACTCAAATATATAATGTATTGAGTCCCCAAAATTGGTCACTAAAATTCCATTGTGTTTCTTTTCTTTACACTATATAGGATATATTATACTATAAAGAGATATATTTTGGTTCATACCTTCCACAACACCAATAAACCCCATGAAATAATTAACATTTAGATTGATTCATGATCAATCTAGCTTCATTTTTTATTTTTCAGGATGTAGTGTAACCATACTAAACAATTAAAACAATATATTGTATCTCCATATACGGGTGGCTCACTGATTACCTGAAAACTCCGTAGCTACATTCTCATGCACAAACCTATCATGAAGATTACATCAAAGATCCAATGTCCAACATTTAATCTATATTTTCTCTATATGCCCCAAAACTAGGTATTCGTATTGTATATTCAATTCTTCACATACATAGAGCACCCTTATTTTTTCTTGAAACCATATGAATTTCACCATGTCAAACCATGTAAATGAAAAATCATAATTATATCATAATTTTGAAATTCAACTAGAGTCCATTCATAGTATCACCACTGTTATAAAATCTTATCCCGAGTTTATAGGGCCATGTGCATAATCACTATTCCATTAAAAATTTTACACACTATCGATACACTAACTCACATAGTGTATTCATATCATGATCACCAGGTATCTTCATATTCCTGAACCTAATCTCATCCAAGAGTGTTATTACCCAAGAGAACCACACATTATATCCACCATGAATATTGTTTTTCTACCTGACATATACCAACATCACCAAGGCTAGGAATCTAAATGAGACTTCCGTTACAGAATCTAACTATAATGAAGAATGAACAAGCACATAAGTACTTATCTCAGAGATCCCATGAAACCAAAACTCCTATTATAAATTCATTTTAAATTGTTTTTGAATTGATTTCAAAAAACAATGTTTTTACTTATGCCTCACACAAGTAAATGTTCATAAAAAATCTCTAGCCAATTATATGGGTTACCCTCCATGGTCAATATGTACCAAATTCTTAACATGGAGTCATGATAAATTAGTTAACCCCTCTCTCAAACATACTCTGCAAATTGTGCCTAATAGTGGTCATAACTATGGGTTTCACTTTCCTCATCTCATGGTAACAAGTCCTTTAACATTCCAAATACATACTTCATTATTTCAACCACACATTGAAATTAATTTAAACACACCCAATAAAAGGTCAAGAATAAACCAATAGAGTCACATGTAATCAATACACATTTCAATACATGCTCACTCAAACTGTGACCTACATTAAAATTCAATACAGATTTAGAGCCTCATCATCTTAGGGAAACCACCTAATTCAGGCACTCTCATTTACCCCAACCACAAAAACATAGTGTCTACATCTACTATACACCATGTCACCGAAATTTATATATATATTATTCACAATTATTTTCATTATGGTTTAGAATTTAATATTAACCCAAAAATTCCACAATAAGTTCTTAGTTAAATGAAATTCTAATTAAATTAGATCAATTATATAATAGACGAGTATAAATAAAAATTTCCTCGAAGATAACATGCACATTCCTCAAGAATGGGTTCACTACTCCAAGGGAAAATCTCCATATTTGTGTCGACACATTCTTATTCAATTTAATACCTTTACAAAATAGTAAGACTAAAAAAACTCTAAAAACATTATACTAGGTCCTACCAATAATTGGTTCTCAGATTATTAGAAGATATAATACCCCCAGAATGTTTCCCCATATAGTGGAGGATGCTGACTAAGAGTGAGGTTGTCAAGTAGTATGGTGGGGATACTATACCCATATATTTTATTATAAAACATTATAAATTAACATACTAATATAAACGCATGTAAATAATACATATACTAACACAATGAAATTATTAAATAATAATCAAAATAATCCAAACAATATAAAATTAATTTTATGAAATACATTCATGCAGTCATAATATAATTAGGATATTAGTATATAAAACTATGAAAATAATGAAAAATGGTATTGAGTATCAACCTAGAACCAAAACCCACCCTTAGTCCATGAAACCATGCAATCAAAAACATCAGGTGATTTGCCACATTTACATATACAATATAATATTGATAATAGCTCAAGTTCCCAACATTCATGGTAGAAAGTGCATGGTTTTATTATAACTCTGTAAGACACTAAAATTGGTGTACATAAAATTAAAATTAAATAGTTTCTTTTTCAATGAGATTTAATATAATAATAAATTATTTATTATCATATTAATATTTGAAAAATTTATAATTAAATTTAATGTGTAATAAAAATACTACTGATTCATGATATCTTCAATGACACCCAACATCATTTTGTATCTACTTTTTCCATTAGTAGTTATTCTGTAGTCTTGGTACATGTCCAATTTTAAATGGGAACAATGTAAAAAACTAAGGAATCCAATGGAATAATAATCAAAGAGTACCCATATGGCTCAATATAGAATTATCTCTCAATAACACTCAGACACAATTCAAATGGGCGAGCCTTTCAAATATTCCAAATCCATTCTTTCAGTCTAAACTCAAGGAACCATTATTGAAATTTATAATAACGGTTGTTCTATAACCCATAGCTTAGGATTGTGGTATATCAATAAAATATATCAAGTCTAATACAGTAAAATAGTTGTTCAAAAATAAATGAGTATACTACATACGAATCCAAAATAATAATCGATGACATTTGATATATAATACATTACATAAATCCGAAGAGTGATTTCACAGGTCATTCCACTTCAATTTCCTTTTTTTCATTTCTTATGAGAACACTAATCATAGTGTGTTTAAAATATAGTGTTCGAAATTAATCTAATAACATGCATATTATTTTTCAATTTTTTTAAATTCATATATTTTACCAAAATGACCTTTTCCTTTTTAAGAATATTATTGTGACTTGTTCTACATTTTATGCAGTAGGTGTTTCAAGGTAATTATTTTATTAACAAATTTTATGAATTGTTTTAGTTTATTAAATTCATCTCATAGAATATTTATACCAATATTTGATACCCATGAATGTTTTATATAAATCTTCTATATGATTTTAATTCTTTGAGATGAAGTGTTTTTCAAATAATCTCATTTCCCTATTTAAATTAGAACTTTTCCCATAGAAAATTTTAAAATAAATGAAAATGGGGCTAATGTAAATTTTTTTTGATGATGGGTGAATGTTTTTATCTCTCCTAGTCTTTTTAAATGAAATAACCCATGTTTTATCGTGAGGTTTAGTGTTAAAATTTGGATTTTTTATGTTACACCTATGGGATGAAAAACATTTATCCCTCTCCCCCAATTCAACAATAATTACCCATTCCACTCTTTCATAGACCTAAAACCAATCTTTTCCGATTATGGTCAACCTTATTGATCATACCATTATAGGATAGGTTTGTGAATTATATCTATGATACTAAAAGGGTTGAAATTGTTTAAGAAAATAAAGGAACTTGTAACACAAATGTGAATTAATTATTATGTTTTTATTTTCTAATAGTTTTATTTTCTATAGTACATATTCCTTTTTAAATTACAGATTACATTTTTAATGGATGTTAACTTTTCTTCCTATAATATAATGTATATATGTTGGATGTATCATACTAATATGATTTAAAATACGTTTCAAAATAATTTAGAGTATTTTTTAAATTTTTCATTTGACAAAGCTTCAGATGGTGGTTGTATACAGTTTATATATTATAAATATGTTGGAAGAACATGGTTATCTTTTAATGATATTAGCTAACATATAACGAAATGTTTATTCCAAACAAACAATTAGGGTTATTATTACCATGGATAGTTGAGTCATGGTTCTACAAGTCATGAAAAAAATGAAACAAGAGGCATGGAAAATTTGATATTTGATGATGATAGAGTGAACATTTTATTGGATGATTCCAGAACTCTAGTATATTTGGAATGTACTAAAATAGAAATGTTTTAATTTTTAATGCAGTTATATCATAGGAAAACCTTGTATGGAATTTCTAAATCCACTATTTATTATATTCCTAAAATTTTAAGGTATTTTTTTCTACTGCGGTAGATATTACCTCTAATAATTACAAGGCATGGAAGCTAATTAAACTGCTCTAATTTGATACTAATAAATTCATGCATATCCAAAGTATTACAGTTCATTTTTGGAGGAAACATATGACCGTAATGACTGCAAAGAATGTTGTATATCTCAATGGAATACAAATTCATATGGAACACTATATAAGGTTGTCAATAATGTCATGTGGCACTTTCCATTTATTCCTAGAAAAGAAAATCTATTCATGTCGGCATAAATCTCATCCAATATTAAATAGCATGATGCTGCGAGAATTAAAGGTATCAATGAGTTGGATCATCCTGTATATGGATTAGAATTGGGGACAATTGATTCACAACATATTGATTTTTCAGGTGATGTGCGTAATGTCAGGTTGGGTCTATCTTGTGATGGTTTTAATCCATTTGTTCAGAGGCTTACTTCTCACATCACATTGCCAATTTTTATTAATGTTTATAATCCTCCTCTATAGATGTGTATGAAAAAAATCTTTCACCTTTTTTAATATACTGATATCTAGACCTTCTGATCCCAATAATGATATAGATGTTTACATGTAGTCATTGATATGAGAGTTGAAAAAACATTGGTATTTGTGTGTAAGGACATTCGATGATTCTTTAAAGAATATATTTTAGATGCGTGATGCCCTTCTATGGACCATAAATTATTTCCCTGCTTCTGAAATGATGTCTGGGTGGAGCACAAAGATAAAACTCTCATGTCCCATTTTTTTAAAAATACGTGATCTATAAGGATTAAATATCATAATAGTTTCATCTTCACAGGGCATTGAATATTCATTCCAATGGATCATCAATACAGGATAAATAGTCATAGGTTTGATAATACCATTGAGACTGAACAACCACCTCAATTTATGTCAGGAATTGATGTGCAAAATGAATTTAAATATTTCAGTTTTTCAATTAGTGAAGGATAGTTCAAATCCAAATGGAGGAAGAATTTTGATAGAAAAACCTTTTACAATTAGAAAAAGAGAATATTTTTTTCAATTTGCATATTGGTATACCAATATGTTACATTATTGTATATAAGTAATGAATATTGAAAAAAATATATGTAAAATGTTGCATTCAATTATTTTGAATATCATGGGGAAGAACAAAGATGATCTTGTTCTCTTCAGAACTTGTTGGATTGGGGTATTCAACCAGAACATCATCCAGTGTGTATTAGTGAAAACAAATGGAAAGTTCCTTGTGCTTCTTATGTGATGAAAATGTAAGAGAAAGATCAATTTTAAGATTTATTGGAGAACATAAATATCCTCATTGGCTATTCCAGCAACATATCTAAACGATTTAATAAAAGTGATGAGAAACTAAAATCTATAAAAACTCTTGATTATCACATCCTTATTCATAAGTTGATTCCTATAGAAATTATGCATTTTATATCAAATCATATATAGGCCATAGTGATTCTCTTGTTCTATTTCTCAGTGACCATTGTACTAAATTATATCCATGTCATTCTTGATAAAAATGAAATAGGAGGATCCATTAATTTTATGTGAGAAGGATAATATTTTTCCTTCATCATATTTCACTTGTATGTTTCATTTAAATGTTCCTCTTCCAACTAAAAAACTTCTTGGGGGACTCATTTAGTTTGGGTGGATGTATCCTACTGAATGAAGTATGTGCACAATAAAATCATATGTCTGAATTAATAATTATACTAAATGTTTGATTGTGAGGGTTTATTTGGCACAAGAATGTATGGATTTTTGTTTAATGTATTCTTCTGATGTCACCATAATTCATAACATACCAATGAGAAATGAATATGGCAAGTATGGTGAAATTTATCCCTCATTTCAATCTCTTTCTTAATAGGAGGAATTTTTGGTACTTATACATTGGCTACATTGAGCCTTGAAGAGTGGGAGACGGCTCATCAAACAGTCTAGTTTAACCATTGTATGTTCGATGACTATATCATGTATGTAAAATTTATATTTATAGGTTATCTTATATTATGAATAATCACATATACCGTTCTCATTAATAATAATTTTATATAGGGAACATAAAAAAATTATATGTAGAGTTCATTGATCATTGTCTTCGATAAAAATAGAGGCTTTTCATAGCCTATATTTTCTTACATGGTTGAAGAAAAAGCAATTACCCTTAATTTAATTTGATTAAAAATAAATATCCATTTAATTTTATTATTCATAAATATTTTAGGTTTTGAGTTTACCTATTTTTTCTGTTTCTCAAGAATTAAGAGATTTGGATTTTGGTGAAAAGTATTTTTTTTGGGAATAAAAATACTTAATAATCAATTGGTATAAATTTGTTACAGTGGATTTAGCGGTGGAAATGAGTACACAACATGATGGAGTTTTTTTTACAACTAAAATAGATAGTTATGCCAGTGTATCAGATTGTCAGCCTTGATATGAATATTTGCATTATTATGGACTTGTTGAAAAAATATAGTTATTGGATTACTACTCTCAAGGGTGAGTCTCTATAATGAATTGTAATTGGTTTGATTCAATGAGATGAGATGGTACATTAATCGATGACTGTGATTCCGAGTTATTGATATGGGTCTATTTATTCTAACCGATGAACCATACATTTTTGAATCAATGGATAAACATGTATTTTATATTAAATATCATCTTAGACAAGATTATTGTTTCATTAATGATGTAATAACAATATATTTTTTCATGATTATGGTGATGAAATATCCACAATTGATGTCCCCGTTGGTGTTGGTAATATTATTGAATTTTATTAATCAAATTGTCACATTTTGAGAGTTGTTGTTGAACATGAAGTAGTGATTGGTAATATAAAAAAGCAATCATATATGTTCACTATTCATTTATTTTACATTGACATGGATTTATCATGTTAATATTACTATAATTACATGAATTATGTTTCAATTTTGAATGATATTTCTGTTATTTGTTATTTTTAGTGTCATTTCATTAAAGCATAATTATTTAAATGTTTAAAACATGGTTAAAATCATGTTTAAAAAAAATATATAACTTGGTAATGTAATTTTAAAAACTATTTTATTCATTTCCTTGTAATCATTGGTTCAATTAGTAATTAAAATAAGTCAAATTGGTTCCTCTAATGAATTTCTAATATATGTATGTTATATGCATGATTTTTAAAAAATGATTCTAAAAACAATACATTTCAATATTATATAGAAAATAGCAAATACTATAGAAGGTATAAGGACGCTACTATTGATCCCAATAGACTGGGGTGTGAGTGTGTGTTTCCTTCATTTCCATTAGTGAGGATTATAATTGTATTATTTTTCATCTACATTACATATAATTTCATGTAAATATTATTTTTCAATTTTATTTGCTGACATTTAGTTCCACTATAATTGAATCTTAGTATTATTATCATGGGTATGAGTAGGGATTCTCCTAGACCTAGACAGAGCACCCATGATACATATTTCCACACATGCAAACAATTAGACACCCCTTCTTCCACAAATTTTCATCCTTCTATTGAGTCTATGAGGATGTTTTTATCCATGCCTCCATCATCATCTCAACTAACCACTTATTCACATTCCATGACTTTTATACCTTCAGGGATGAGCCCACTAATGCTTCCATCGTCTTATTTTGCCTCTTCTTCCCATTGGATGACTACACTTCCTTCACATATGTTTCTACATTTACCATATTCATATCTAATGATGTATCGCCCATTCTACTAACCATACGCTGCCATGTCAACACCGCCTCCAATTCCAACCATCGAGCTAGCATCTGATGAGTCTATTACATTAGATTTCATTCAAGTGCATGAAGGTCACACAGAGCACGCACTGCAACAGACACTTCGTAGAGAGGATACTGAGTCAGGATAGACCAAAGATCCATCACAGTCTATGGATAAACATGCCGACAATTATTTGATTATAAATATTTCAAATTATATCAATTTATTTATATCGTTTTGTACTGTGAATTAATTCATATATTCCCCCAATTTATATTTTTTTGTGGGATCTTCTTCTAGGCGATGTGAGTGCTCTTAGATAAAGGATCTTTGGAATTGGCCGACATAATTGGTGCTCGATTAAAATTGAAAAAATCAAATGGTAGGTTAAAATGAAACGTAGTGTAGAACTTTCATGGCCAATTTGGAAAAGTGTCATGAAATCATTCTGATGGAACTGGTGTCATGCTGTCGTAAAAGTCAAGAGATGAAGTACAAAGAATAGGTGCAAATATTGGTAAGAAAATTTTATAAAGTCATATCTATATTATTGGTGTATTTAAATGAAATAACATATTCATTGAAGATTTTATTTAACGTTACAGATAGAGAAGCTACCAAGAAAACAAGGATGATGGATGTTGGGGTGTTCTATCACTCATGCAAGCATGAGTACTATGTTGGATAAGAAGTTTGGGGTTATTACTGACTTAGATGGGGTAACCATATTCCCTGATTGTCCAAAAAGTCAATATAAAAAAATGATTTCACATTGTAAGATTAATAAGATAAGGTTAATGTCAATATAAAATGGTTTTCATATAAAATTGAATTCTTATTACTTGTATTAGAATTTTTTTTAAAATTTTCAGAGAAAAACATAAATAATAAGGATTCAATAACAAATCTTAACACATTGTTGAGAAATACAATGCATGATCAAGAAAAGCACCAGGTACTTTAACCATTTATTTGGATGTTAAATAGGATGTTATACTGAAAGTATTTTTGAATAGTCATAAGTCAGATTTTTTCATTTCTCTTATATGGTTCTAATCATGATTTGTGTATTTCACATTTTCAGCAAGCTGCATTGGTCTCGAAGGTCTTGTAACACGTTCCACATTATTTTGTTGTATAATAATGAAAAGGGATATAAGTGTAGTATATGCACAGACACAAGATAATGTTTTATAGTTTTTTATTTATATATTAAGTATTTATAAGAAATTATTAATTTAATATGTTTTTAATTTCAACATTTTGCCTTGGAGTCTATCGATAGTATAGAAGATGAGAAATTCGGTCCACAGGATCATTTAATACAGGTATTGGTTGAAAAGCACTCAGGGAGAGTAAGATGTCAATTAGGGAAAAACAACATCTCCTCTTGGTATTGGTCATCATTGGGATCATCTCAATTATCCCAGACCCTTGAGATAGAAATATCCCATGCTGAAGTAGATGAGTCAATGAAAATAGCTTTAGAGGAGAATAAAATAAGCATATAGTTGATCGAGAATTTCAGGAAAGTTATGGATTTTTTGAGTTAGTTTCTTCCATCCGAGGATGTTGATTCTTCTGAATCCTATATGGAATCAACATTCTCTATAAATGACGTGTCGAGTTGATGCCAATGAGGGTCGTAGTGGCAATTAAGGTGGTGGAGAAATATTAGTTGGTGGTGTGAAGGTTGTTGACGCTGTTGTTGGTGGTGAGGCAGATAACGATGTTGTTGTTGATGATGATGACGTTGATGATGATGGGCATCGACATGGGGATGGGGATTTAGGTGATGGGGGGATAATAATCCACACCATTTTTGACTTACTAGAGAGACTTATGTATATACATTAAGATCTTGAATTTAATTCTCTCATGTATGAGAATGGTTAATTTATTTTCATCTAAATAGTTCTTCATAAATTTTCACATGCATATAAATATTGATAAAATTAGAATCCTCAGTCATGCATATGGATAAGTGATGCACTGACTACCATAGAATACATAACATTAAATGATATACCATATAGTCACATTGGATTTAATTTATTATCTTCTTATTTTTCATAAATTAATGAATTGACAGGTCTAAATTAATGAAGGTAATACGGGAATATATTCCGTAGTTGTTTTTTCAAATAAATATATTTTTTGAAATATGAAGTTATTATATTGATTAAACTTGTTAGGGTTTAGAGATCCCAATTCCTTGAATGATATGGTAAGGTATAGGGAAATTATTTGGGTTTATAGGTAGTTTTTAATAAGGGTGTGGCATATCAAGAGAGTCGTACATCATTGGTTCAGGATAATGGGAATATTACTGAATGAACATCTCGACCCCTCGATTTGTATAAGTTGGGTAACATGTAATAATGTAAAATCCAATAGTTAGCCAAAACATAACCTAGGTAGGTATCTAAGGAATAAGGTCATCATGATAGTTCTATCTTGTTTTTTATGCTTGATTAGTAGATGGATGATAATGAATATGATCCTTAGATGTTGAGAGGTTTTTTTCTAATATCTTATACCCTCGTCAATGTTTTATTTGATATTATTTCTTCCCATTTTTTTTATTTCTAATCAACTATGGTCTCACTTGTGAATAAAAGTGGAATTAAATTATAGTATCATGAGAATATATTCCCCTTTGGGTATGTGGTTATAAATAAGTAAAATATCTAATTCAATTACTATATGTATAAGATTGTTTTAACAAAATTTAGAATTTTAGACATTAGATATGAGAATATTCGACGTGCATCCCCCCAACTGCATTATTCAAGAATCCCCTCTTATGTTGTTAATCCCCTTAAGGTCAAGATTTCCCTCACCCGATTTGAATCCCCCTATGTCGATCATCCCATTCTATGTTTTTATGATTCATTTATTCTCTGATAGTGAGTTGCTAATATATTTCTGGCATGGTAAATTGATTTATTGCATAGTTGGGATTAATATTTTTCAGATTCATTTTATTGATTCAGTTCTTTGTTTTGTTTAGATTGAGTCTTTATTCATTTTTTAGTCTGATCTATCCCTCATATGACATTTTTTCTGGAATGGATTGAATTTTTTATTCCTTCTTTAGTTTGATTCATTTTTTAGTCTGAGTTTTCGTCCATAGATAATTGACTAGGCTATTCATTTTATAGATTCATTGTTTAGGTCGAGCATCCCTTTATAAATTTTGTGGATATATTTTTTTGGATATTAATTCGTTGTTTAGTAATACATTGAGTTATTAATATTATTCTAGCATCCCCTTCTATTCATTTTAGTTATATGGTTAATATTTTTTGGGCATGGTTATTTTGTGACTGGGGGTCGCTAATATTTTTGGTTATAAAAGTGTGCCTAATTGAATGGGTGTAGGGTGAATATGTATAGAGGGTTGGGGGTAGGGGAAAAAGGGATGGGTGAAGGGGGGCTAGGTGCAGGTGGGGGGGGGGTGCTGGGTGCGGGTTGGGGGTGGTAGGTGAAGGGGGTGGGGATAGGTGTAAGGGGTGGGGTTGGGGGACGGGGGCTGGAAGGGGAGATGGTGGCGGTGCTGTGTGTCGAGTGGGTGGGGGGTTCTAGGCATGCTGGGGGTGGGGAATAGGTGCAGGGGTGAAAGGGGGTGGGGATGGGTGCAGTGGGGGTGGAGGGCTAGGTGCCAAGGGGTGGGGCTGGGTGCAGGGGGGTTGAATTGAGTATCCTTAGTTCTCCATTTTTTGTGTTTCTATTTTAGGGAGTTGAGTTATGGTATATCATTCTTCTAGGTGTTAAAACTTTGCAGCGTTGTGTTTAACCTTGAACTATGTTCTTATCCTTGAATTATGGTTTCTTTGAAATGGACCACACCATATTGATTAGATTCAACATTGAGAATGTGTTCCACTACACAGTTTTTATCCTGACATTGTAGTTTTATCCTAAGTATATAACTTATTGTTGTTTTAAGAGTTCTATCTCCTAGAATTTGCATCTATGTTTTCATGAATAGTAGGGATTCATTGATTTTGTATCATCAATATCCATTTGAGTGTTATATTATTCTTGGTATCTCAACTTCCTCCATAAATCTCAATCTTTGTTCATCCATTTTTCAAAAAACCTACAATTTTTCAAATCCTAAAATCATTTTCTTTGATCTTCTACCATGATATAGCTTCATGAACAATATAAATCATAACCTAGATTTTTTCCTTCATATACCCCTAAATATTCACATGGTACCATATTTTGAAGATATTCTCGAAGTCATCATTGATAAAATGTTGGATTTTCAAAACATTGTCGGATGACTGAGAGATTTTGAAGGTTTGGTAGATAATTTTTTTTAAATACTAGTTTTAAGTACATCTAGAACACATCCTAAAAATGTGATTTATCAAAATACTGCCTCTATCTTAGAAAGACATCATTTTTCAAAGTGGATCTCCAATGAATCATTGACAGATAGCTGAATTTTCAATAAAGATTTAAAACTCTACCATATTTCCATGGTAACATTGATCGATATTACTATAACACTAAAACATAGATCTTATAGGTGCACTATTTTATTTTATTCAAGTTTCATTATGAGAAAAAAAATTATAAATTAAGTGATATTAAATTCTCTAATATGAAATTTCAAGGGTTTGATTATTCTTCTTAAAATCATCGATAAAATTATAATATTGGAGTTGTTACACTACGCTTTGAAGTATTATCCTACTGATAATAGATTGTTTCAATTGTAATTTATGGAGGGTTAATCTATTCAAATACATTTGTATATCATTTTTTTGGTCTATGTTAACTTCATAATGATTTTTGTAGGGGAATGGATATTGATTCCATCTTATCATAAGAGAGTTTGATGAAGATGTTGGGTAGTTTTCTCGTCTTTCATAGAATATTTCTTAGATGGTTAAATACATTTACTGGGATTCAATTTTAGAGCAACAATGATTCCTGGTGATTATTGATAAATTTTTTCATTTTGGATTAAATAAATAATTTTTTATTTAAGGTGCGTGACAACAGATAGGTGCTCATGCGGTAATAAAAACTAGTATGAGCCACGAAGGGCCTTGAATATTGACTATTAAAGATTAATAGGGAAGTCAAATTCAGTTTATACGTATATAATACCTTTATTAAAAATCCATAAACGAGTTTATTCATGATTTAATTATCAATTCATGCTTCGTATAACAGTGGGTGAATGAAAATATATTAGATTGAATGAGTACTCAATTCAATTGACTGTAAATTTTTAATCCTCATTCAGAGTGTTTAGCAGTGGATGAATGTGGTTCACTAGAATATGGTTGAAGCATGTTGAAGTTAGAAATTTGAAAACGTAATGCTTATATATCTGGTTATCTTTGTCTATTTAATGTATTTTTATGCTTGGTGTACTTTTCACATAATGGTTCAATTTTAGGGATTCTTTCATTATCTTTTTTCCATGATAATAAATTTAGAATTGAATAGGATGGGAGATTAAATATTTCTATTCTTATGCAGTTATAACATTTGTGAAAATTCCATTCCACCTTCCTCCCCCCATTATCTATAATAATAGATGTCGTAATGAAGAGGAAGAGATTTTTCTTGGTTCACTGGTTCTTCTTTTTTAGGGTTACTATATTGGGGAGTTGAGTTATGGTATATCGTTGTTCTTGGTGATGAAAATCTACAACATGGTTTTTTACTAAGAAGTGTGTTCATATTATTAAATTATAGGATCTATGGAATGAACATCAACATCTTGGTTAGATTCATCTTTGATCTGGCATTCATGGAATTTTTTTCATCATTACACTGTCGTTTTATCCTAAGTAAACAACTTTATGTTGGTTCAAGTGTTCTCTCTCTTAGAATCCACATCTAATTTCTCATGACTGGTAGGGCTTCATATATTTTATATCCACAATATATATGTTTGTGTTAAATGATACTGGTAATGTCATCCCCCTCCGTAAATCTCAATCTAATATCATCCATTTTATAAAAACCTATATTTTTTTTTAAATCATGAAATCATTATCTTTGATATTCTACCATGATATAAATTCTAGATCCCTATAAAAGGTAACCTAAAATGTTTTTTTCTTTAAATACCCCCTCAATCATTACTTGGAACCATATTTGGAAGTTATTCTCGAAGTCTCATTGACCAAAAGTTGGATTTACAAGATATTATTGGAAGACTAAGAGATTTCCATGGTATGGTATATAAATATTTATAATACCAGTTTCAGGTACATCTATAACACATCCTACAAATTTGATTTATAAAAATACTCCCCTAGTCTTGGAAAGATATCATTTTTCAGAGATGTTGTCCAAGGAATCATTAACGGATGGCTGGATTTTCAATGAATTAATAGAACACTATTGAATTTCCAATGTAATATTGAATCAAATGTGTAAAACCCTAAACCATACATGTTATAGGTCCACTATTATATTTGTTCTTGATGAATTCTAGGAATCCAACTTAAAAAGCAGTGATTTTCAATTCTCTAATGTGAAATTGCAAGGGTTTGATTACGCTTCTGAAAAGAATCAATAACATTATAAGATTAGAGCTATTAAACTATTCTTTTTTGTGTTATCCCACTTTTATTAGTTTGTTTAGATTTTAATATATGGAGATTTATTCTATTAATCTACATTTTTATATCATTTTGTTGGTCGATTTTAATTTCATAAATATTTTCTCCGGGGAATGAATGTTGATTCTATCTTATCATATAATAATTTATTTAAAATGTTGGGGAGTTTTCCCAGTATTCATAGAAGATTTTTCGGAAGGTTGAGTAAATGTCTTTGTATTATGTTTTTATGAGACAATTATTCCTAGTGAGTTTTCATAAATCATTCCACTTTGTATAGAATAATTAATTATTTATTTATAGTGTATTATATTAGATTGGTGCACATGTGGCAATAGGATAGGGATGAGGCATGAAGGGGCTTGAATGTGGATCATCTATGCTTAGTGGATATGTAAACATCATTTTGGAGGTACATGATACATTTAGAAAAGATCTATACACAATTTTATTCATGATTTTCTTTTGATTTCATGTTTCATACCCTAGTGGTTGAAAGCAAAAATATTTGACAGAATGTGCATTCCATCCCATTGACTGAACATTTTCAAGCATAATTCCGAGAGCCTAAGAGTGGATGAAAGTGGTTCACTAGAATATGAAAATATCATGTCCAAGTAACAAATATTAAAATTAATTGCTTCAATATCTTGTTCACTTTGTATTTAGAATGTTTTTTATGGTTTTTTTACTTTTCACATGATAGTTTTATTATATGAATGATTTCATTTTTCGTTTTTCATGATTATATATGTAGTTTGGATGAGGAATAAATATTTAATATTTCAAATCCTATACCATTATAACATTATAGACGCTTCTCTTACACCTACCTCCACCCCATTTTCCATGATAATTGATGTAGATTTTAAGTGGGATAGAGTTTCACTGTTTAACTAGTTCTTAATTTTTCTAGGATACTATGTTAGAGAGTTTTGAAATGGTGTATCATTATTTTTCTTGTTAAAATAATGTGGCATGGTGCTTTACCTAACACCATATTCTTATAATTTAATTATAGGATCAATGCAATTTAATGAACCATGTTGGTTAGATTCACCACTAAGTAGAGGTACCATGGAATAGTTTTTATCCTTTCATTGTAGTTTTATCCTAATTTTGAAACATTATATTTCTTCAAGAGTTCTATCTCCTAGAATATGAATCTAATTTATCATGAAATGTATGTTTTCATTGATTTTATTTCCCTAATCTTCACGTATGTGTTAAACTATTATTGGAGTTTCATCTCCCTATATAACTCTCAATCTCCTTTCACCCATTTTACAAAAATCATATAGTTTCTAAAATCCTAAAATCATTATCATTGATATGCTACCATGATCTAAATTTATTCCCCTTATAAAATGTAACATATTAAGTTGTTTCCTTCAAATAACACCTCAATCATTATAAGGAACTGTATTTTGAATATATTCTCCAAGTCATCATTGATCCAATGTTGGATTTACAAGACATTTGCAGATGATAGGATGACTTGCAAGGTATTGTTGATAAATATTTCTAATAAAAGTTTCAAGTACATTTAGAACTCATCCTAAAAATTTGATTTATCAAAATACTCCCTATATATTGTAAAGAAATCATTTTCCAAATATGTTCGCCCAATAATCCTTGAGGGTTGAATGGATTCTCAATGCTTCATTAGATGACTTTAAATTTCTAAGGTAACATTGAATCATTTTTGAATAACCCTACAAAAAACATTTTAAATGTTCACAATTGTATTGTGTTCTTGATGAATTCTGGGAATCCAACTTTGAAATGAACTGATTTTAAATTCTCTAAGGTGAAATTTTTATGGGTTGACTATGCTTAAAAATCATCTATAAAATTATAAAATCAAAGATTTTACACTATGATTCGAAGTATTATCATACTTTTATTAGTTTCTGTCAATGTTAATTTATATGGAGCTCTTCTATTCACCTACATTTTTATATCATCATTTTGTTGGATGTTAATTTCACCATTATTTTCTTAGGGGAATAGTCGTTAATTCCAATTTTTCATAGGAGAATTTTAATAAGATAAATGGGTGTTTTCCCAGCATTCAAAGATAATTTATTGGAAGGATGAGTAAATTTATTTGGATACTATTTTGGCATGACAATGATTCCTAGTGTGTTTTTATTAATTATTCAAAATTGGATAAAATAAATAATTATTTATTTATGGAGTATGACATCAGATAGGTTTCCATGGGGAAATAAAAACATGGAAGAGGCATGAAGGGGATGGGATTGGAATTAGAGAAGCATATTGGGGATGTAATCATCATTTTGGAGGAACATGGTACCTTTAGTACTAATTCATACATGATATTATTCATTATTTCCATAGGAATGCATGTTTCATACAGCGGTGCCTAAACTCAAAAATATTAGATAGACTGAGCATTGAATTCAAATGACTGAAATTTTTCTAGCCAAATTAATAGAGCTTAACAGTGGATGAATGTGGTGCACTATAACAGGGTTAAATCATCTCCATGTAAAAATTCATAAAATCTAATGTTTCTATATCTGGTTCTTTTTATCTTTGTGATGTTTTTTATGGTTGGTCTACATATCACATTATGGTTTTACTGTACGGATTCTTTCATTAAACATTTTTCATGATAATAGATTTTGATTTTGAGAGGAAGTGAGATTAAATATTTGAATTCTTATACATTTATAACATTATAGAATCTTCCATTCCAACTTCCCCCACCCCATTTCAACACATTCATCTTTATCAAGAATATTGATTAATCCCATCATGGTTACTACAACATGAAATTTATTCTTATAGATATGGGTTGTTATTAGTGTGATTTGGTGGTAATTTAATTTGGGTTCTTCTATTCCTATCCATTTTTATATCATTTAATTAATGGATACTAATTTTAGTGAGATTTTGGTAGGGAATGGGTCTGATTCCAACATATCATAGTGGAATTTGGAGAAGATTATGGGGTTATTTCTGAGATTTCATAGAAGATGTATTGGATGGTTGATCCTATGTCGTTGGAGGTTATTTTGGTGAGATAATGATTCCTATTGAGTTTTGATAATTTATGACTCTTTGGATAATACTGATATTGTTCTAATTTGAAAACTTTGATTCTCTTTAATGATTACAGAATCATTTGATATAGTATACTCTATATGCTTTAAATATTAGAATTTTTAGATATCAATGACTTTTTCAGAATTCTAACACTACATATAACTTTAGAACATATTAATTTTTATTTATTCATGCCTTCACTATTAAAGTATCAAGCTATTCAAGAACACAATTTATTTTATTCCTAAATACATTGGAAACAAGACATTGTTCAGTTGTATAACTAATATTATGGTATTGGTTCCCAATACATAGTGACCATGTAAATCATCTTTATTCTATTCCCTTGGATCATAAGTCAATTGTGTAAAATTTCAATAGAGGTAATCTTTCCGGCCTAGGTAGATGGGTTTTAAAAAAGATACTTTGTGGTTAAAATATAAAAACTACCAACATATTTTAAAGAGGTGTGGCATTGAGGGTATGAAGGCATAGTTCATAAGATTTAGGTCAGATATATTGATTTACAGTCTAGGATGATATAATCATTTTAAACATTCACATTGAAATACAATAAATTTAAAGGATTGTATGGGGATTATTTAAGGGGTTTTCCTTGGTGATTTTATTTTTTTGAGCTACTTGTTGATGCATTGATCCAAAGGAGGGGGTGCTGGGTGAGAGGGAGCCTGGTTGCAGGGGGCGGTGGGGCTATGTGCAGGGGATGGGAAGGGGTGGGTGCAGGTGGGTGGGGATGGATATGTTGGGGGGGGGGGGGGGGTCTGGGTGCAGGGTGTGGGGGGATGGGTGTAGGGGGAGGGGCTGGCTATAGTAGGGTGGGGCTAGGTGCAGGGGGAGGGGGCTGGGTGTAGGGGGAGAGGGTGGGTGGGGGTCGGGGGGGGGGGGGGGGGATAAGTGGAGTTTCACTGGTTCTTCATTTTTCTGTAATACTATGTTATGGTGTTGAGTTATGGTATATCATTCTTCTTGGTGTTAGAACTCTACAGTCATGTGTTTTACCTACAACAACCAATGCATTTCATAATAGAACATGGTATCCCTTACTCGGTGCATTATCAAATTTAATGAATGTGTGTGAAATTATTATCAAAATATTGGAGTATCCTTATTGGTGTAACAAATGTGTGAATGAAAATCATGATGTGATACAGATATATCAGAAACTAATGATGCACAAATCAAAGAAAACCCATATGAAATAAACCAATATTGAGTGGAATGTATGTAATTTGTCTTCTGATTTTCCTGGTGGTCTATTTTATTTATCTTATATTTATTATCCATCATTTACTGTGTGTTTCATAGTTTCTTGAATTGGAAGATTTTAATGCATGACTATAAACATAGACAACCTCTCTTTTGCTTATGTATCTGCTATGTGCATCATTGTGTCATTTTTAGATTCTACAGATACACCATTTATTTTAATATCAGCTTTATTTTTTGAATTTGCAACTAGGAATTTTCCATCTTGTATTATACTTTCATTAGAATCAATAAAGGGTGACTTACTGTGATTCTTTTCCATTAATAATTTACTTAAAAAATTTATGGTAAGAACATTTCTCTTCTTTGAGCACTTTATCCATCTCTATGTAGGTTTTACCAGGTGAAAACAATTCATTTTGGTTCAATTGTTATTGCAATCTGGTCTGCCGGGGCAAGGTGAAAGCATGGTGGATAGTTTCTCTTTCGTAGGAACCATCTTTCCCCATGGTTTAAAGAACAATGGATATATATGATTCTATGAAACTACCTATTCCCATATTTTGTTGAAAATGGGTATGTGCGTGTGAAGAAAATAATCTATACTCATGGTTCACAAAACCGTGGGTATAATATTTGTGCTTTTAGAATGTATACCCACGATTTACTAGAACTGTCGATAATATGAAATTTCAGTGGGCTATACCCACAATTTCTACCAAATTGTGGGTATAGGGAAATCTTGATGCCTAGGGTGCCCTGGTTCATGATACTATGGGTATATCCTATACCCCAAGTTTCAAACCGTGGGTATAATGAAATTTTCTAGTACTATGTATAAACCCACTAAATATACCATTCCTCTTCACTCAAACCATTTGGAGCTCGAACAACCCATGTCCTCCTCTCTTTAGAGTCCTCCCTAGGTTCCCTATGATCTTTAGTATCCTCTCTCAATCCTATCCCAATCCATTGGGATCAAACTTCTATGGGAGGTATTTCTTCCACCATCATTTTTATCCAAGCTTTATAAAGTTGTTATACCCAATTTTTTCAATTAAAAGTGTTGTGGTATGATTTCTATCCTCCCCATATACTTCCCGCCTTATGTTTTAATGATGGGTGTCCACTTTCTTCCATCTTTAATTCCTCTCATGTAGACCCGTTACCAAACCAAAATTCGGTAATGGATTTTCTCTCCATATTTTACATTCAAAAAATTATTTGGTATTATGAATCTAAATTCTATCATATATGTTGGGAAATGAATATATATGACCCATTTATAGTCCATTTCTTGTTCATATGATTAGTCACCCATTTCACTCTCCTCAACCATTTTTATGAATTTGTATGTCAAGCTGTTATGCTACTAAAATTGCACCACAATTTTCTAATCCAATGTCATAGTGTAGTGAATAACAAACCCTCTTTTCAATCAATGGAATTCAACAATATGCCCATTTACTTATTGATTATAGAGTTTTTTGAATTAATTCTACATTTCATTATTATTGAATAAATGAGGATGCTTAATTTATCCATGTTATATGATCCATGTGGATTACATATGCATGAAATTAAATGATTAAAAGGGTGTTCCCTAATAGAACTCTAATGCATTGGGTAAAGATTAGAATCATGATACATCAAGTGCAATGAGGGTTCGCTCATGATAATTCAAGTGAAATTAGGGTTTACTCATTGTCCATGTTCAATGATACTTGGCTCATGCTAATATCATGTTAAATGTATATTCCATAATTCCATGTTATAATAATCATGATATGACATTATTTTATGCTCATGTTTCTCTTATGATTCATTGATATGCTGACTTCCTGACATATATTGTATTCTTCATGTTATACATTTTTAATCCCTTACAGTTCTTTATAGATCACTCTTTTCATATGCATTTTTTTAGGTTATCCCATGAAATGCTAAGTATGAAAGAAAGATGAGGTCATGTAAAATATGTTTTGAAAAAAGTTATTTTATTTTATGTTTTAGGTTTTTTTGAAATGATCATAATTTCCCAAGTAACTAGACCTATCGATCCTCGAAGTTGTAATAAGTGTATTTTTATCTAATAAGCCATGCTTAGGTGTTTAATAAAGAGGATGGTTGTTATAGATAGTATCATAGGAATGTTTTAATATATATTGGGATTTTAATAAGAAAAACCAAGTGAAAGCCTTATGTGTAGGACTAATTAAAATAAAAACATCCTTAAATATTGGTGAGTGTAGAGTATATAGTTTATCAAGAAAATAAATCCATATCTAGATGCGAGCATGTAGAAGTGGCTCTGGAACAGATGTATATATGGGAAAAACTCGAAAACATGGATTTGAATTGGAATAGAATGGGAACTGGTTCACAACAACTGGTCATGCTAAAATATTGGTTATGAAATTCCCAGGGGATATGCTTTGGTAAATTTAAAAGCATATTATGAACCATTATTATGTGAATTTAGAAAAAAATCCCCCAATGAATTTATAATAGTATGTAGATCGTGGATAACTTCGATATGTTAAGGAAATAAATTCAATTTATATTTTATCCCTTTTTTCATTTGATTCCTCTTTATGTGTTACCCCTAACATTACTTTTATTCCAGAGAATAACCTGTAATAATAGGACTCGGGCTAACAACCGATGTGAAGATCAATGTGACGACTGCTCGAATGAGATTCCCAGTCCAATTAGAATGGTAATTGGAATCTTTGTCACGATACACTCTTATTTAACTCATGTTTTGAATACAAAAAATGGTTAAGATGAATGTTCAACCCCATATGAAAGATCAAGTCACAATCGAGAGATTCATGAGACAAAGTCCCCCTAAATTTAATAGATTAACTGATCATTCATTCACCGAACAATATATCAACTCCATTGAGATGATCTTCTCAATACCTTAATGTTATGAATAAGAAATGGTACTTTTAGATTCTTATCGTACATAGGGTGAAGATGATCAATGGTGGACATTGATCAAAATTATGAAGCCTAACGAAGAGATTGTTGTGTTGGAATGAAAGGATATCTGGAAAATGATTTTTGGTAAATATTTTCCACACACCCTCAGACATAATATGAAAAAAGACTCCCTTTCCCTCAAGAATAAAGATGATGAATCCATCAGATGGTATAAAGAAATTTTCACAGGGATTGAATGATATTCCTACAGCTTTTTCATTACTCCTAAATACATGGTGGAGTTTTTCTTTGGGGGGATAAAACCTAGCCTATGGAATTCCATAGAAATCCTTGACATTAATAGTTATGGTAAATCTTTCTGATGTTCCCAATAATTCAAAATGTAGATCAGCATATCTGAGGGGCATCGTTGGTATACGAAACATAAGGTGGACTATAATTATGGTGTTCTGATGGATAAATACAATGGTGATAATAAATTATAGAACCCGGCTTATGAAATTTGAGGAAAGAAGAACCCCCAAAATTTCTTGAAGAGGAAATGATTTAGATGTGGAGGAGAGGGGAAACTGTCCATTAAAAGGTGAAAAGAAAAACCCAGTGATGCAATAGAGGGGAGGAACACTCTGGTCGACCATCAACACATTGTTCAATAATTGAACTGCAAATAACATGGGCACTATGTAAAAAAATTCCCAAATCCAAGGTTTTTAAGAGGCAAACAACAATTTCCATGGAACCATGGGTGAGATTTTTTCCTTACTATCATTGAAGTAAACCCCTACAATGAACTGGTGACATGTATTCTAGTTATTTTTCCAAGAATAGGTAACATAATTTTTGATTCTGAGTCAACGAATTCTTTTAAATCCCAAAAATATAGTATAACAATCCCCAAAACACCACAAATCATATATGTAGATATGCCGTTGAGAACCAAAAATGGTCCAATCCACCCAACCTCGGAATATAACTCCTCCACTATCAGAATTTGGTGATTCAACATTCCTGTGTACCTCATTATATACTTTCTAGGGAAATTGGATTTAATTATTGACATGGCTAGTATTTCATTATATACAACCAACTTAAAGTAATGTTTGGTAGAAATCACTCTTCATATGGAAAATTGATCCCTGATTCGCTAAAAGTGCAAGGAGGAGCATGAATATTATTTACCACGATCATCTGAAGCATGTATGTTACTGCCCTATGAGCATTCATATCTTTCATAGATGATTGAGACTAAGGAAGAAACCATAATTGAAAATATGCTTATTGTGATGGAATTCACTGAAGTGATTCTTAAGTAATTTACTAGTCTGCCACCTAGAAGAGATGTTGAATTCTCGATTGATGTTATACCTGGGGAATTACCAATATCCAAAACAACAAATAAAATGGTTGTTGTGGAGATTGAGGTGCGGAATAAAAATCAATAGGAGAATTTGGATAAAAGGTTTATTTTCCCAAGTGCTTCACCATGGGGTTCACAAGTCCTCCTCATCAAGAAGAATGATGGGTCATTGTGCCTTTGCATTGTTTTTCATGAGGTCAAAAAAATCACAATAAAGAACCAAAATCATATTCCATGAATTTATGAATTTTTTGATCAAGTAAATAGAGCACAATACTTCTCCCATGTGGATATTTGGTCGGGATATTATCATGTAAGGGTGAAGAAGGTGGATATCCCCAATAAAACTATTCATACATGATACAAGCACTATAAATTCATAAAAATGCCTTTCGGAATCACAAATTCTCCCGAAATATTTATGGACTTGATAAATAGTGTCTTTATATATTACCTCAACAAATATTTTGTAGTCATTACCTTAAATAATTTACTATACTACAAAACAAAGGAGGGGAATGAGGATCATCTATGAACTATACTAGAGACCTTGTGAAAGGAGAAGCTCTATACGGAGTATACCAAGTGTGAGTTATGGTTGAAGGAGGTTTCATTATTGGGTAATATCATCACAAGAAATGAGATATATGCAGTTCACTCAATACAACTACAATTGAGGGATGATAGAGGCCAACAATGGTAACAAATATCCATATCCTCCTAGTGTTATCTAGATATTATCTCTGATTTCTGAAAAAGTACTCACTACTATCAAACCCTCTTACCAAGATAACTCATAAGAGAGTCATGTTTGGATGGAGTGAATAATGTAAAGAGAGAATCCAGGTGTTGAAATGAAATATTATCAATAAGCCATTTCTCACACTATCTTCATGTAGAAAACATTTTGTGGTATTTAGTTATGCTTCAAAGAAGAGAATGTGCTATGTGTTGATTCAAAATGACAAATTAATTTCTTATGCTTCAAGGAAAATGAAATTTCATGAGCAAAACTGTCCAACACATAATCTTTAGTTGGCTGGAGTAATGTTTTCTTTGAAAATTTGGTAGCATTACCTCTTGGGTAGAAGTGTGAAATATATATGGATCAAAAAAGCCTCGTGTATATATTCACACAGAAAGAGTTGAACGAGCACCAACAAAGATTGCTAGAGCCGATCAAAAACTATGACTTCTCAATCCAGTACCACCTAAAGAAAGAGAATAATGTGTAAGAAGATCAAAGTATAAAGGACCCAGTGATTCTATAATTGATGAGAATTTAAAGGGATAAATATTCTTTGATTTGATAAATATGGACAAGGGAATCATAAAGAAGGGAACAACATCAATCCTTTCACAAAGAATTTCTCAACAATTTCCTAGGGAATGGTTAAAGGATGTTCAGAAATATAATGTGTGAATTCATAAGAAAGATGAAAATATCAAAATAGTTAAATCCTTAGAGTTTAATGTTAATGAATATGAAATTTTGATATTTGGGACAAGATAATTTGTTCCACAAAATCCAGTGTTACAGAAAGAACTTCTGGAAGAAACACATAGTTCAAATTTCTCTATTCACCCAGGAAACACCAAGATGCATCGAGATCTCTGACAACATTATTGGTGGAATAATAAGAAGAAGGATATCGCTAAGTATACATCTAATTACCTAGTATATCAATAAGTGAATTATGAGAGGACTATTTATAAGGGAATGATGCAACCATTATCCACACTAGCATAGAAATGGGAAAACATCACCATGGACCTTGTCAGCAGAATTCCAAAGGCATCCAAAGGAAATAGTGCTATCTGGGTTGTTTTGCATTGTGTTAGAAAGACTACCATATTAATTTCAATTTGAGTGGATTTATCAATGGATCAACTGGAATGGATATATATCATAGATGTGGTAAGGTTGTATGTAGAAACACTGTATATTGTATCCTATCGATATACAAGATTCACCTATATGTTTTGGAATATTCTTGAACATTCTATAAATATATATATAAACATCAGTACGGCTTATCATCCTTAGACTGATGGCTAATCTAATAAGAATATCCAAAAACCTGAGGACAAGTTAAGACCATTTTCAATAAACATAAAA
The DNA here is from genome assembly GCA_963277665.1 of Viscum album. Lineage (NCBI taxonomy): Eukaryota > Viridiplantae > Streptophyta > Magnoliopsida > Santalales > Viscaceae > Viscum > Viscum album. The sequence goes on along the minus strand of OY728147.1, from coordinate 1,720,711,775 downwards.
ATATGATGTTATGAACATCATCCTCTCCTTGAGTTCACAAATAATAATAGTTTCCACCCATGAAGACAAAATGCTTTTTATGAATCCCAGTATGGGAAGAGGTGTAGAACACATGCATATTGAAATGATGTTGGGGAGAAAAAACTCCTTGGTCCAAAAACTGTTGAGAAAATGGTAGAGAAAGTTAAGACCATACAATAACACATTAATGTTACTCCGAGTTGACAAAAGATCTAGGTTGATAATAATTGACGAGACCTAGAGTTTTATGTTAGAGACATGGTTTTTCTTGGCATATCGTTGTGTAATAGAGTTTTGAGATTTGGTAACAAGGGAATGTTTAGTCCAAGGTATGTCAGCACTTTTGAGATCCTAGATCTCATTAGAGTGGTGGTGTATCGACTAGCACTCCCAATACACCTATCTCAAGTACATTATGTATTCCATGTATCACTCTTGAGGAAGTACAAACCTGAACAATCTCATGTACTAAATCAAGAGGTGGTACCATCAGAGAATGACCACTCAAATGAAAAAAAATCTAGGGAAGATCTAAGATTATATGGAAACGAAATAAGGAAATCCCCCATGTCATAGTGTTGTGGAGAAAAAACAAGTTTTAAGAAGAAATGTGGGAAATAGAGGAAGTGATGTAGTAGAGTTACCCTCATTTGTTTTAGTGTGGGAAAATAAAATTGCGAGGAAAATATCTCTTACCGGGGGAAGATTGTAACAAACCAAACATTTATTAATGAATATTCATCTTGATCAAATTAAATGTCTTATTATGTAAAATTCTTATATAAGACATATACACTTCCTTGGTTTGATGTTTTGTGGATTTTAAAATACTATTTTGAATTGTTAAAGTGGCTAATAAATTCATTTATCAGTAATAACATGATAAATATAATTATAGGGCTTTATCAAATCCAATTTACCATCTCAAAGGAAGTGATGGGCTCATCTTGTAGAATTGATCCATAAGAATCCCATTTTTTTGTAGCATGGAAAGGAGGTATAATCACTGGTCTTTACTCTTTTCCAATCCCAAACCGATCTTTAACGCGTTAATATTGAACGGAACCACCAACAGTATAACTGGATGTTAATATAGATTTCCACATGCGTGAAGTTATCTGAGACTCACAAAGAGTCTATCACAATTGTGCACCTTAAACTTATGTCATATACAAGTGTTATAGGGGTTTATGTAACAAGAACCTAAATCTATGATTATGTGCAATATTTTTTATATAATAAATTATATACATACATGTTATTATTGTTTCTTTGTAAATAGTTTTTATACCAAAAATTGTATTTTTAGTTTACATTCAATTAAAAAAACTATTTTGATGAATTAATTTAATTTTTAATTAAATAATATTTTAATACAATATTTTTACTAAATTATTTATTATTAAATATAAATTATTGTATAATTTTTATGAATTCATTTGTAGTTGTTATAAAAGAATGATGTTATTTTTATAATAACCAAATAATTTTCGATAAATTTCTGTTTTTATTTTAAATGTCAAAATTACAATATTTATAAAATTAATTAGATAAAATGACTATTATTTTTTGAATTAGAACATCTAATTTGTCCAATGGTGTATTTTATATAATTTTTTGTGGCAGTCAAATTTTTGGGTAATAATTTAATAACTTTTAAATATATAATGTATTTTATGACATCATAATGATCCAATAATGATGTAATAAAATACTATAATAGGATTTTTTAGAAAATTTATGTTTTAAATTTATTATATTGTTATTTTATAATTTTTTGTTATTTTACAAAGCCTTAGTGGACCCTCCATGTCTTATAATACATTTTATCATTTTCAACTGATTTACTTGAGAGTGTTACTTGCCTCCACATAATCAATACTAATATTTTAATTTGTTTGGCCATTTTCCTTATAAAATAATTTTTTCCACTCCCCTTTGGAAAAAATTGGAATAACAATGGTATGGTTTGTGGTTTTGATTCGTTTAATGTGTAGTGTCCAAAACCTAAATAATATTTAATTTAATCCCTGTTCCTATATTAACCCACTCAATATCCCATTCTTCTTCACTCAAAACATTGGGAGCTCGACCTACTCTTTCCCTCCTCTCTCTATAATCATCCTATGGTTCCCCAATATCCCAAGAATCCACTCTCAATACTCACCGAATCCACTGTGATCACACTTCCAAGTAAGGGATTTCTTCATCTCTATTTTTTTCCAAATATTATTTATATTCAAAAACCATTTTATTTTAAATTAAATAACTTTTGATATGATTTATCACATGTCTTATACTTCCATCCTTATGTTTTAATGATGATACACCCCTTTCCACTCTCAATTATTCCTCCCATGTACACCTATTACCATGATGAAAATCCGTAAGGGATTTCTCTCTCCTCATTTACATTCAAGCAATTATTTTGTATTATAAATCTAAATTCCATTACATATTTTGGTAAATTTATCAATATGAAAAAATTAAAATCAATTTCATGTAAATATTTTGAGACACAACTTTCTCTCACATCAACCTTTTTTATGAATTCTTATGTCACACCATTGTGCTGCCGAAATTGCACTGTGATTTTCCAAACCAATGCCATTGTGTAGTGAATATCATGCCCATTTCTCTATCAAGGGTAATCACCTATATAAAAATTTACTTGTTGATTATATAGTTTCTTTTATTAATTCCACATTCTTTTATCGTTTAATAAATCATGATGTTTAATGAATCCATGTTATTTGATCTATGTGGCACACTTATGCATGAAATCAAATGAATAAGAAGGGGGCATCCTGATAGCGCTCTAATGCATTGGGTAAGGATTAATATCATGGTACATCTATAAAAATTAATGATTAATCGTGATTATTAATGTGAAATGCGGTTTTACACATCATCCATTTATAATGAGACTTGGATCTTGCAAATATCATGTTAAATGTTGATGCCACTTTTCCATGTTATGATAATCGTGCTATATCATTGTTTTATAATAATGATTCTGTTATGCTTCATTGATATTTATATTGACTAAAATGTATTGTATTATTCAATTATACCTTTTTTACTCCCTTAGTGAGCTTATTAGCTCACACGATTCTTATTCATGTTCTCTGGTTATCCCATGCAATGCTATCTACGAAAGAATGTTTTGGTCAAGTAAAAGAAGTTTTCAATAATGATGTTGTATTTTAGGTTCTATGTTGTTATGTAATGTTACTAATTTCCCAATACACTATAACAGTCAATCCATAGAGTCATATTAAGTGAATTTTTATGTAATAAATCATGTTTAACTATGTAATAATGACCAGGGTTGTTTTAGGTACATTAGATTTTATAGAGTACATAGTCATGCATTGCTATTATAGATTGGATATAGGCATAGTATCTATAAATTTTTATGCACATGGACATGAAAAAAATATATTAAAATGATCCTTAACATCCAAATATGTTCTAGAAAAGGAGAAAATAATTGAGGTAGCAATGGAATTTTGTGTATACCCTGATATATTCTATGTACTGTTTATATGGTAGTTTGAGTCCCTTATTCTCTTAAGTGTGTAGTAGTATCTCTATGGTATGGTTCCTTGGCCCATCCCAATGATGTTACAGTTTTCCATCATATCCTAACTACAAGATTTGAATCCCACTATGAGATTAAAATTAGATATAATTCAATAGTACATCCATAGATCCTATGGTGGGGTCAATAATCATCTAGCATCACTAGGGTGGGTCAGGAATCTCATATAGATTTCTTGTAATGGGATCCATATCATATGTGTTTATTCTAGTTAGGGTTAGGATACTTAAAAATACCTACGGTGTGATACCATATATATGTATCAAAATCATATGGTATCCATTATGTAATACATCATATGAAGGCCCAACTAGGATGACATATAATATGAGTGGCTTTATTGTTATCAGACTAGTTAAGTGGGATATTTTAGATGTGAATTAACATGAATCCTTGAATATCATATTGATATGGATGTTTAGTTGTGACAATACAAGTAGACTGGAAATATATATTGAGTATATATTTACCATAAAAAGTATTTTTATTATAGTGATTTAAATTCCTTTTAGATTATGATATGACTACTATCGTAATGCCTTCTGGTGGGTGATTTTGGGGTTCCCTATTGGTTTTGTATAAACTCACCATATATGGGGAATTCCCACACATGTAATTTCATACAATGATTATAGGAATTTTGGTGGAGTCCATGGTAGACCAGGGGTAGGGTTATAATATTTGAGATAGAGAAACAATTGTTCATACAAGGTGTTGTATTTGACATTAATCCACTTCTAGATAGTAGGATATACTCTATTCAATCATTTTCTGGGATTGTATTTTGACTATTCTATTTCAAAAAAATGATTCATACAGAAATGTTGGATATAGATGGGTTCATTAATTTTAGTATCAATTTTATCTACCTTTTATCATTGCATGGGTGATTGGAGATGTGAGAATGGGTACAAGTACCATAGACTAAGTCTTCTCACATGTGTGGTATTCCTACATAGATCTAGTCATTATTTCCTAGGAAATAGGAGGTGGATTTGGGATGACACCTTCACTTACCACTAACTAGACATTCCTTTGTGGTTTGATTTATTACATAGTGGTATTAGAGGGGATTTTCCTAATAGGACCTAATATTATATATTTTATTTCAATGTGATGAGAATTATGAACTATGTATATAGTTCTAATATGTTTTGAGATGCTATTTAATTCAAGGGAATCAAATGTTGGTATAGTATACGACATATAAATTCTCTATAAAATGATAAATCACTCATTGAAATGGTTCATATAGGTACTGGGCGATTTCAAAACATTAGTACGTGCATTAAATATTAATGGGTAGTTGTTTTCATCTCTATCATGAGTCCTCTACTTTATGATACTCTTTATATTATATGTATTATCTATATTATTATCCATCTATAAGACAAACACATTATGATTATATAGAAGTATCATGTGGATGATCAACCTTGTAATGAGACATTGGATTATGGTCATGTATAAGAGACATAACCTATATGTGAATCTTCTATTTTTACAAAACATAATGAGTACCATGTTTTACTGACTATATTGGACTAGCATATATAATGGTTGATAATTCTTCATAATATTCATAGATTTAATCCTCTAAGGTTTATTTGTGTTCTAAAACAAAATGATGTTTTGGGTGGTCTTCAGTAATTTATATGAGTTATTTTTCTTTTAAAGACACCTCTAGATTAAATGGTAGTCCAAGAACCAGGCCATATTCAGAGATCCATTTAGTGATGGAGGATTTTGGAGTCTTAAATAGATAAATGGGTGAATCTCTCTTTTAAAGTGATCAATCATTTCTACATAGGGGAGTTCTATCTTAACAATTTTAGGGAAGTGTTCATAAAGGTGGTTTTTTAATATTAGAAAGGTAGCATGTGTATTGTATATTATTCATTGAGGTTCACCATCCATTCATGATACTCCATAGATATGGTTTGAGTTCCATTCAACATATAACTGGACTTTGAGTATGAATATGACAACCCTGCTTTTTATTACAACATAAACTTGATTCATTACATAAAACTTCACTTGATAAAAAAAAGGACATCGAGAGGTTTAGTGTCTTTTGATCTTAAGATCATTACATAAAAACTTAAAACATGAAATACAAAATCTTTATTGAAAACATCCTTTACATTACCACTACAATCCCTCGTACTTAGCATTGCATGGGATAACCTGAGGACATGCATAAGAAAATGGGGAGCTATAAAGCCCAGTAAGGGAGTACACATGGAATAACATGAGGAGTACAATACATGTTAGGAAATAGGCATATCAATAGAGAATAAAAGAAACATTAACATAAAGGCATGATAAACCATGATAATCATAACATGGAAATGTGGCAACAACACTTAACATTGAATTAGAATGAGCTAAGGCTCATTGCACATGAATCATGAGTAAACCCTCATTGCACAGGAAGCACGAGTAAACCCTCATTGCACTTGAATTATCATGAGTCAACACTCATTTCACATGATGTATCGTGATACTATACTTTACCCTATGCATTGGAGCTCTATAAGGGCACACCCTTCTTAAACATTTCATTTCATGCATAAGTGTGCCACATGGATCATAAAAAATGGATTCATAAAACATAATAATTTATTCCAGGATAAAGGAATGTGTAATTCATACATGAAAGATTATAATCAATAAGTAAATGTTCGTAAATGTGAATACCCTTGATGGAGAAATGGGCATGGTATTCACTACACAATGACATTGGCTTCGAAAATCGGTGCGATTTCGGTAGCGTAATGGCGTGGCATAAGAATTCATAGAAATTGTTGATGAGTGAGAAAGGGGTTCCTCATAATATTTACATGTAATGGAAAGTAAAAAGGTCATATAAATACATATCCCAACAATTGAAAAGGAATTTAGATTCATGATACACATGTATTGCTTGAATGTAAAAGAAGAGAGAGAAGTTTCTTTCAGAATTTCGGCATAGTAACGGGTGTACATGGGAGGAATTTAATGAGAGAGAAAGGGGTATCCCATCATTCAAACAATAATAGGGATGTATGGGGGAGGTTCTAAACAATACCCCAACATTCATAATTGAAATTAAAAGGGCAATTCAACTTAAAGAATATTGACAAAAATGAGAAAGGAAGAAAAAACCTTTACTTGGAAGTGTGCTTCCAAAGGCTAGAGAAAGGATTGTGAGAGGCTTCTTGGGAGCTTGGGGCACCTTGGGAGGATTCTCGAGAGTGTAGCGCAGAGGTTGGACGAACTCCAAAGGATTTTAGTGAGGAGGAAGTAGGAGCATGGGTGGGTCTATATAGGAAAGGTGAGAGAATTCTTTATTATTTTGGTTTGGGACCCCTTATAATAAACTAATCCAAACCACATACCATCCCATGGTTTTTGACCATGGTTTCTGGAGAGGGAAAGAGAAAATAAATATTTTACAATGCCAAGGTCCGAAATTATTAAAATAATAAGGTTTCATATGTGGAGGTGAGTCACACTCCCATGGAAATTAATTTAAAAAGGCAAAGTGTTGAATAAGTCTTGATGGTTCATTAATGCTTTTAAAAGTAAGTCAAACAAACCCAAAATCACTTAATTTAAATGGTATAACATATATTTTCCGGACATAAGTATTATAGTATTTTATTACATCACCATTGGGTCATTATGATGTCATAAAATACATTATATATTTAAACGGTATTTAATTTTTACCCAAAACTTTGACTGTCTCGGAAAATTATGAAAATTTCACCATTGGATAATTTCGATGTCCTGATTCCAGAAATGATATTTATTTTATCTGAAGAAAATTCTAAATATGTTAATTATCACTTTTAAAATAAAAACCAACATTTATCGAAAATTCACGGGTTTTTACAGAAATGACTTTCAAACCTTAATATAACATTTTAATTGCATTCATAAATTTATAAGATCATTTATATTTAATTAATTTAATAAAAAATGTATTTAATTAAAATATTATTTAATTCAAAAATCCATTAATTTAATAAAATATATTTCTTAATTAAATAATAACTAAAAACACCATTTTTACTTTCAAAACTATTTACAATGTATCAAAAATAACTAGAAATTGTATTCATTATTATATACAAAAATAATGTACATGAACATAATACTACTTATTTGTTACATAACCCCTTAAAATAGCCACATAAGACCTAAGGGTATGGTGTGCGATGGTGACAGACTCTTGGGGTGGTTCAGATAACATCGCTCGAGTGGTAATTTCAATCAACTTCCACTTTTCTCATAGACGGTCATGTTCGTGCTTGACATAATGAAGCTCAGCTTGGGATTGGTCAATGGCGAAGCCCAAGGATTCCACCTCTTTTCCGAGATCTGACAAATGGGCTTCGTATGGAGCAATTCTACTGGATGAGGCCATTGCTTCCTTTGTCTGAGTAAAATTGGATCCGTTAAAGCATTATATTTATACTAATAATGTGATCACTGTTCAATGACTATATTAAGAACGGTCAAAATTCTTAACATAAAACCAAAGAAGTTGACATCTTATAAAAACATTTTTTCATAAAGAGACAATTAACTGGATCAAGTAGGATTTTCCATTAATGAAACTTTGGGTCATTACAATGAATCCCATTTTTTATTCATTATGGTGTGATATTCCTACGCATTCATACTTTTGAAAGAGTTATAGATTGATATTTGGATGTGGAGAGGTTCTTGGTTGAGCAGTCGCCCTTGGTTGCTGCTAATAAAAGGACCTGTTGAGCATATAAGTTTACATATCGAAGATGAAATCAAACTCAGGGTTCCATGGATGTGAGTAAATTTTATATATTTTCTCAGGATTGAAGGACTAAAGTTCTTGGCTCACTATATGATATTATTATCAAAGGGAGTGGTAGTGTTTCTCTTAATATGTGTAGGGATATCAATCATATGATTTTCGATGCCAAAACATGTTTTATGGTGATACAGTTGATCGAACTCCATGATTGTGGTAGTGGAATGATCTAGTATGTATATAAAGAGTAATATGTGAGAGATGATTTGGTAAAATAGTATGGGGTTGCTTATGGTTTCATGTGTTACCACTATGACCTCCATGTGGTCCATTCTAGGATCATGGATATTTTTGGGCTTAATACCCATCAGATTTTGTGATTATAGGATGTAACATATTTTAATTCTCCACTATAGAATTAGTAATTCTAAAAAGATACATTATCCACTCTATTTTTTATATATCCATTTTTTGAGATCTATAAATTCCACCTGAGCCTTTATATTGACCCTTATTGTTAGATAAGTATACTGGATGATATTCAGGGATGAAATTCTTATTCAAATTATCTGGACTATAAATTTCATGAGGGAGGATCAATTTTTATTTTATTCATAGTTGGAATGAGGCTTTATGAAATCAATTTTATGCATGGTCTTTCTGCATTTCATGAGAAAATTGAATATTTTAGGATGATGTGGTGTTTATATATTTTTTGAAATGGATTTCATTTCATACTGTGATTTAACACAATGTATTGTATGGTGGACTAATATAATAGAAGATGAAAACAATTAACCCTTTTTTAGATAGTATAACCATTAGGGTAGTGAATGCCGTGGGCCTCGTGCATCTTCTTATAGTGAAAGTGTTTGAGGATGAAATTCTTGATGATTTTCTAACATTTTCTCCCCATCGAGAGATATAATTATTCATTAACATTCACCCATGAAGTAAATCTATATAAATAACAATATATTGGAATCTCCCATAGAGATGCATGAGCTAAATTTATAGTTGGGGGAGTTTCAGATGAACTGATCTATCTTACACATCATTTCACACAAGGTATCCCCATTTTTTCAAAAAGAAGGAAGATGAGAGCTTGAGGTTTTGTGTGGATTTTTTTTTCTGAATAAGTTGATCATCAATAATTTTTATCCACTACCAAGAATTAAAATCCATTTCATCACATTTTAATGGGATCAGTGGTTCTTTAATATTTACCTCATGATTGGATACTACAAGCTCCCACTATTATGGGAGGATATAAAAACGGGGCCATATAAATGTGTATCAGGTTACTAAATGTACATGGCGATTCATTATAGCATGTAAAATTCCTTAGTTATGTTCATAAGACTCATGAAATGGATCATCAAACCAATCATTAATTGGGTTGTCGTAGTCTAATTTGACAAAATCATAGTGTAATCTATGATAGTGTATGAGATCAAAAGACACTTTAGGATAGACTTGGACACACCATGATATATAAGTAGTTTTGGGATGCTATCAAAGATTTCGTTTTGGATTTGAGAGGACGACATCACATGACATGTCATCTCAAATGTTGGAATAGTAGTGGACAGATAATAGTTGAGGTAGTGATAGCTTGGGAGCCAACCAAGCATGTGATTATGTAGTATAGATTCATTTGGTTTTTAGAAAAATTTAGGATATTCATAAATAATTATTTGAACATATCATAACCCTTGATGAAATTTTCCCAAATGGTAAAAACTTTCAAATTGATAGAGATGTTCCTGCATGATTTGTAGGGGTTGTAGTGGAGGCTGATGAAAATCACAATCTTGAAATTACCCAAGGAGGGTGTATGGTATACGTTGTTATAAGATTTCTCAAAAAATAGGTTGGGATGCATATTTAGAATGTGATTGACTATGGAACCTAGTAACTGAGACCCTATGACAAGAATTACAAGACCCATTATGTAGGGATATTTTATGTGGTCTTTTAACTGAAGATGTAGAAACAATAACTTATTGGTGAGTGATTTATCATCAAATATTATCACAAGAGTCTCATGAATGTAGTTTCAAATAAGGATCATAAAAAGAGATATATATGTTTTCTAGTGATACAAAAGAAATATAGAATCATTATAGTCAATACTAGTATAAGGGGGAACATGGTGAAGATTATATTACAATTATATTATGTTCATTTTCAATGAGTTGTGTGTAATAATATTTCCCTCATTATAGGTTTCTATAGTATATTAGGATAGTTCAAGAGTACTCTAGTTGATGTTTGTTACACATCCTCTTCTATATCATGTTAGGGATACACATCATGGAGATATTGACTATAAGGCCTTTTGTGTCCTGAATATCCACTATAAATGACATAGATGGTTTTTATAACGTTTTGGATCACACCATCCATTTTTAATGGTAGAAAATTTATTAGAGGAGGTTTTGAGGGATTTTCGTACATCCTACAATGTTGTATATCCATGTTTCAAAAATATATATAAGGACCTTCAATGATAGTTTGGGTTTCCATGAATGATTAATTGTTTATAAATTTGTTTCTCTCAATAACCATATTTTTAGTAGGAGAAGAATGGTAACCATGTTCTAGTGAATTTATCTCAATCCCGTCATGTGAAAATGGGAGAATGGAATGGCATGTCCCTGAAATTAATAATGGGTATTCAATGATATTCGATATGAAGAAATGTAGTCTTGGTGATCAAAGAGTGACTCCTCAAGTCATCCCACTTCTCAGACACATGAGAGATGAGATCAATATAGTGTTTGAGAATAAATATAATTTAGTATATAGTTTAACATTATTCAGTTACCTTGATCATAATTTTAGACTACGATTATTTATTTATATAAAATTTATTTGAAAGGAATTAAGGAGGAATTTGGGACATAGTAACATTTTCCATTTCATTATATCCCTTAAAAATTTCCATATAGGGTATACCATTCAAGATCTGGTGGTTCATGCATGAAGAATTCATCTTGGAATTTTACATAGTTGGGAGGATCAGATACTATTGGTGGATTTTTTGAATAAGAAAATTTATCACTACAACATCATTACGGCCCTATTCATGGCCTTTTATGGGAGACACTATAGATATCCACCATGATCGAATAAAAATGGGGAGTCAACTATCATGGGAACATAGATAGTGAATGTGATAAGAGAGAAGGTGTTTATCATATAGGAGCATATGAAGATTAACCAAAACCATTATATGTATTATTGTGACCGATGAATATAGACATTGGAATTCAATGACGGGGACTATATTTTCCAAAACAAATCACCTCGAAGTGGAATGTGAAGATTTAACTAGGGTGGTATGTTATTAATGATGATCACCAAACCATTCAAAATTCTACATAGCGTCACCATAGTGGTTTAAAAGAATACCTAAAATCAAAGCTAGAAAATGTACAAGATATATTTCATTTTTTATTAAGGTGAAGGTAAGTGAATTAACCATTACCGGTTATCAATTATGACAAGCTCAAAATTGATTGTTGATATACCATCACTAAGAACCATATAGAGATTGCAGATCAGAAGAAGAAGATCCACCATCTGTGATCAATTCCATCATTAAATTTATGGTTAGTGTATGAGAATAATAAGGAGACATAGCGGACTGGGAGAACATGATGCGAGCTTAGTACCCTCACATATTCTAGTATTTTTTTTCAGCATGTAAATCGATGAGGTGGAGAGAATGCGATGACTCTTCTTTTTTTTGATTTTAAATCATTTTAATATTTTATAGAACCTTTTTAAGGCATTGAACTTAGTCATTGGGGAATTCTAGGGCATTGAAAGGTTCAATAGTTATAGAATTAAAATATTATATATATTATATCCTGCACATACTATTTTTTGAAATAATGTAATAACTCCTAAAATGATTATCATATCAGAAATATGATATTTCCAAAAAATCCAGAAGGTAGTTTTTATAGAAGACCTGAAATAATGTTTATTTATGTAAGGTGTTTTGTTAATGAGGTTTTGAGGGTGTATTAATAAACTAATAAATTAATAGGATTATATTAGTTTTTTTTAATTCAGAAGATCTAAAATCATTTATTAAATTATCATTATGGTAGAAAAATTGATATTGATTCATAAACCTAGTTATTTTGAAAGAATCCATTTGGAGGATTGTAGTTTGATTAAAAACAACAAATTCATGGTTGAAGAATAGTGTACCAAAGGAGATCCTGGATCATGAAAATGATAGACAAGATTCAACTATTCAACATTAAAAATTATTCAAACTCATGGTTTAGAAGTTGTTTATTTAGATTTATCCAATTTTCTATCCCATTACCAATGAAAATAAATTAACTAAGAAGAAATTTATTCATGAAATAATTGTTGATTACATTTGATGTATATATATTCAACGAAATTGGAGTTGATATTTCATTGATTAAACCTAGAATTTATCAGTAATTTCAACAATGAAAATAATCCATCCCAATAAATCATGGAAGATCATTCCACATCTTTATGATTTTTTGGGTTTCTTACATATTAATCATGAGATTATTATTATTATTCATTTTAGAATGTGATTTGAGAATTACCCACTGACAGAACATTGAAAAATCATTATTTCCCCAACCGATTGATTCTATTTGTTCAGATTTGGGATCGATGGAACGATTGCGATTTGATGATGAAAACAGATGATCTGATGATGAATTTGAGGATGTTTGTGGGTTTATAGTTTTAGTGGTGCAGAGAAACATCCACTAATTGTTTAACCTAATCAGTGGCCAGAATCATCCCACCAGTGAGGGAATGGATCAATAAATCCTATATCTATGTTTGTTTGTACATTTAGTGGTTGATTTGAAGGGGATGGTGATACTAGAGAGATAAATGCCGCTTGTAGAGAATATAAAAATTCTATACTTACATGGTTTGTAGATCAAAAAATAAACACCCACTAGTCCCACGGCTATAGAAGTAAGGTTTTGGAAGAATAAAATATAACACAACATGTGGGACCTGTAGAAAACCTCTTGTCTCATGAATGGTCAATCGACATGAATGGACTTTACCAGCAACACAGTCACAACCCGAATACCTAAGAATGACCTAGTAAATGCACACAAACAGAATAAAAGTACCAAAAAACAAAAAATTAAATAGGAATGAGAAAATTACACAGGAATCAGCCATAATAAATTGGAATACGCAAAAGTATACAAGTAGACTCGTGTTATACAATTATCATCATATATACACTTATACATTTTTTATTTCATTGAATAGTATTTTTCATACAATATTCACTTATGTGTGGATCATTATCTCTATGGTGAATCTATTTGGTCCATCCCTTTAAGAGTATAGTGCAACATCATGTCCCTAGTATACAATTTGATCCCATTTATTAGATTAATCTTATATGGAGTTCATGGTTCTATCCATGTGGCCCATATTATAAGCCTTTATCATCCTTTTTACCTGAGGATAATTTAGGTATCTCATACAGACATTTATATTTTACGATCCCCATATTTGAATGTTATTCCAATTAATTTCATTATTCAACCACATGCTCTATATATGATCTTTTATCTATGTATCATCATATTAAAATGTCCACTGTGTACTAATATTTAGAAATTCTCAAGGAACCTGTACTATCGTTTGAGTTCCACCATTATAATAAAACATTATAAGGGAGTTCTCTGAGACTAATGTTACCCAAACTCGTTGAGTGGGATCATTGAAATATAATATGGCTGTGATGTTACCATGTGACCCAGAGAGCCTTCATAGAATATCTTATTTTTGTTATTTATCAAATTATTATTAGTATAAATTTGGTACTATTTATATTATTACTCTCTAGAATAATTATGTTTTAATATTTTATGGTGTCATAAATTGTATGTATATACTGGCCCGTATGTGGGATCTTCCAACAAATGTACTACCATATGTAGATGAAAATACATTCAATAATTTCCAATGTTGACGAGGATTGTGAAAAGAATAGTTACACTTCTATAGATTTGATTCAGAAAAGGTTTTTTATATCATATTATTACCATCATACCTAGTAGGTCGTATAATTTTTAAAACATTGGTGATCTTGTATATGGACCTTTTTTATTCCAATATGATTTTCATACATTGGTGTGGATATAGATGTATGCATGAATTTAGGTATTTGTTTTGTCTGCCATTAAGAATTTGAGGGTTATGGATATGTATATATTTATAATTACTATAGGCTAAGTCCTACCATGTGTAACATATTTGTTCCCAACACTAGCCTCTTAACCTAGCATTAAAGGGGTAGGTTTGGGGTGGCACATTCAGCTTACTGCTGAATGGGTGGGCTCATGTGGTTTGGGTCATTACCTGATGAGTAAGTTGTTTAGAGTTATTTGTGGGTGTGATCACTCCTTTAGGACATTAATTCATTTTCCATAGAATGTAAGTATAGTTATGGTTTTCCACAGTTATTTTCCCATAATAGAAGAAAGTTATGTTTTCTGAGGCCTAGAAATTTAGTAATAGGCCTCATACTTATTGAAAGGTATTTTTAATAGTATTATATTAGGGTGGATTGGGATTTCATTTTATAAGTTATTACTCAACATGTTAAAAAACTGGTGGATTATATGGTGGTATTTAGTGGCATAAACATCATATGGGGATTTCATTAAGAGTTATAATGATAGGGGAATTAAGGGAAACTCCAATTAAACATGATACAACTCCATTTTCTGAGACCCATGTGGTAAAGAAATTCATCCCAATATAATCAGAGAATCAATGTTATGGTACTATTAATTATAATAAATTGGTACATCTACAACTATGTTTATGGACTTACGCTATGATTAGTGGTTGCTATTTTTTGATATGATGCATGATTTCTTGGAGGGATATTATCCTATGGTGGAGCACAAATCCATTATGGGTTTTTAGTTGATTTTTTTGGGTTTTATATATTATGATATTTTTTAAATCGTATGTATTTAAATTTTTTGTTCTGTTAGAAAAAGTGAGTGTTGTATTAGAGTATAATATTTTAGGGGTCTAGAGTGACTTTCTAAATAAACAAGGTGTGCATTTCTTCATCTTTGGCTTTGTAATCCAATTTGTAGATATGTATCTTATTTACCAGATATTGATAGATATGTTGACTATTATAAAACAATACAAAATTGACATCCTATGGTATACTTTTCATTTATATAAAGTTCAATTTGATATTTATCACCCTTTGAAAAATTTATAGAGACCCTAGGAAAGCATCATATATTTATCACCTATGGCTAGACTAGTAGATTTAATGTGATTATATTTAAAAAATTTCAACAATGATTAGATTGGTATATTTATCTAGATTACATCTATAATAAACCTCCCATGTTCGAATCAGTAGTTCTACACCATGATATTTGATGATTTATTTCACTTTATATAAATTTAATTTCAATAATACTTTCCTAACATACAACACATTTATTAAATGATATATGATATAATATTAAAATATTTCTAATGTAAGTGACTATTATGTACCAATTTTCTGATTAGGGAATATTAATAATACCAACTAAAAATAAATAATTATTTTATAAGAATTTAGAAAATTATTATTTTTTGTTATCAAATGGTTAGAAATTAATATAAAATCATATGAAGGTAAAAAGATATGTTTTCTAAAAAAAATATTTTTATTTGTGATCATGTTTTATTATAATAATAAAATGAATTAATATATATATAAATATTACAGTCATGAAATTTTCTGAAAATGTATTCAATCAATAATTCTTCTTTATGATAATAGTATTATAATGGAATTAAATAATGGTAAAAATAGTTTTATGTTTAAAATGAATTTGAAGAAAAAGTACATTTTTTTATTTTTTTATTCATGTTTTAAAATTATTTTCATTACCTTATATAAATTGAATCTTATAAAATGGATTTTTTTTTGTAATTTGAAACAATATAATTAATATAATTTAATTAGTTAAAATTATTTTTTTGTTATAATGAATAGAAAAATAGTAAAAAAATTCCATAGATAAGGGTAAAATTGGTTTACATTGCGCTAACCTATGAAATGGGGATAAGAAATTGACTGTGCCATATATATATATATATATATATATTAATATTTTGAAAAAAATATAGTTTTCACTCTCCCACCATTAATATTCATACCACCTACCATATATTCCTCATATATATGGCCTATCTGGATCAATTAAATCTTGAAACTAATACTTTTAAAACTCCCCTATTTATTTCAATAATTTCCTAATTTAATCGGAACATGATTCTTTGGGGATTAATGTGTCAAATATATGACGTTTCTCAATGAATTGGTATAAAAATAATTTTTATTTTGATTATGTTTTAACCATTACCACCTCATTTCTATCAAAAAGGTATTGAATGTTCTTCTCATGCATACAAGTGGACTACTACCTCCACATTGAGATATTATTCATTTTCCATCACCATTATTCATGGTTAGCTATTATTATATATTAAATGATTATAAAGGATTTTCATATAATAATTATACATATGGGATTATAATTTATTATAAACCTTTTACCATTTCATTCATTGGAAAATGATAACATGGAACGTGTGTACTTGTGAACTTCCACCAACACATAGTGATGTTATTCGTTTTCCAAACCCTATTTTTAATATTTATACTAAAAATATAAAGAATGAATAAATATTATAATTATTAAATGATTAATATTCTAGTGATGAGGCACATGTGACAATGGTACATGCATTATAACCATATATGTTGCATGTAAAATATATTAGTTTTCCATCAGATGATCATTTTAATGAAGAAATTTTTTAAAAACAAAAATTTATAAATTATAAAGGAATTATAAGATGAATGTTATGTGTTAATATATCTATATAAAATATATATAATAAATATATATTAATTATAATGGACGTTTGAAAATGTAATAAGAAAGATAGATCTTGAGGTAATGGATTTATGTTCAAAATCATTTAAATAATGATTTTTTTCATGGATTTCTATAATCATTAATTATATGGATTTTAGCCTTCAAATTACATATATATTTTTCTCCAATTCTAATTACTATTTTTTATTTCTATAACGACCAAATTCATTTATCTCGTACATAAAATGGTTGAGAAAATTTTCTTATAAAAAATTTGTCTTTATTTACTATTTAGCCAATGAGAATTTTATTGCATGTACATAATCTATAATTTTTCTATGATTTTTATTATAAATAAACAAAATATTTTAAAAGGGTTATTTTTAATACATTTTTATTTATGAATATTTATTTAAAATTTAATGTTTTTAATGAAACATTTTTCTTAACAAGTCATATTTTTACTTATTATAATGATGTCATAGGAATGTTTTCATTTAATATAAACCATATTAACATTTTTCCCTACCACTATGAAAATTATTTCTGTTGAAGATACAATTAAATTATTACATTGATATTTTCATGTAATTTATTTTACTAATTTTCTTGATATTTTTATTTAAAAATATATCAATAGGAAATGTCATTTTATCTCATTTCCAAAGAATGGAAGAATGATCTTTTGGTGTTATTTTGATTCTATTTCAATATAAGTTAATTAGTGAAATTCTTCATTGCATATATAATCTTATGATACTAATAGATTTATTTTTAAAGATATCTTATGATATTGTATATTTAATAATATTTAATTTGATATAGTTTGATTTTCAGCGGTTAATTTTGTTACAATGAAAAGACTATGGTACATGATTCTTTTCAATGGGTTAGGCTATACATAACTGAAAAAAAGATGATGATAAATGATTCATTTCCATTGGATATGATATGATGATATTAATAATAATTTATTATTGTTTAGAATATATATATTTTATATACACTATGTGAGGAGTGATACCAGACTTATTTTGACCAATAATGATTTGGATTACAGTGGATATCTCATGAGATAATAAGGACTAGAATGGGGAGGAAACCCAGTTGTACAAGGTAATATCTCCAATATGATAGTACTTGGATTGAATCATTATATAGTAAGTGATGGAATGAGGAGTGAACACAATCAACTATGATAGCCTCGGCAGCGAACCTTACGCAATGAAAAAAAATTCATCATTTTTGTCTATGCCACTAATTTATGAATTATACATATGACGTGTTCACATAACTCATTAAAAATTATTGATTATTACACATAAATATTTACTATGTTTTTTCTATGGTTATTACTTATGAATTGAATTTTGAGTAATGATCATTGAATAATTGGTTACGATTATTATATGTTTTGATCATGTTCCCATGCCATCATTATTATGTTATACTCAATTATGATCATTTAATGATATCTCATATTTATTTAATTTTTATGTATTTAAGCTCATAATTTATTATGTTTTTCTATCCCTGATTAAAAATAAATTTTATAAGGTGATTATGATATATAATAATACCATTTTATAAGTATATTGTGAGAGATATTGATGAAATTTAATAAAATAGAGGGATTATGTATATACTCTCTAAATACAATAATCTGTAATAGTTTTGGGGAATTTTTTTTATGAGATATATTGAATATTAAACATAAATGATGTTTTATATATGGATACAATTCATTGGTCTCCATGGATTATTTCTAAGTACAGTTTATTAAATCAATTTAGACCAGGATTATAGAAACTTATTTTGGACCCTATGGATATGTCAATGTGTTGGATTACATCATAGTGATTTATAAAACTATATATAATGTGTGTTTCCTATAAAATACATCTATACATGAATATTATCATGTGTATGATACTATGGTGTTGTATTACATTGGGATCACAACTATGAATGCTGAATATTGGGTAGAAACTCAATCTTTTCTGGTTCAAGATGTGAAGGAAGTGGACCATACACCATTGTAGACACTCCCATGGGATATGGATGGGTTTAATAACATTTTATATTAGATTCATTAGAATTAATTTGAAGAGATTATGAAAATATATTAAAAATATTTTTTCAATGATATAATAGATTGAAAATAAGTTTTCATGATATTGGAATGAGATGAAATATTTTGAATGGTTTCATGGTGACTCACTGTGTTGTTTGATACTCCCACGAACAATTTTGGTTTTACTAAGGGAATGTTGAAAGAAATATGATGTTAATTTGGAGATAGGCCTGATCAAATATTTATGTAACTTATTTTATCATAGTCACATTATTCCATCTATATTATTAATGATATGTAGGTAATTCCAATAATATATTAATGAATACATGTTCAGTTAGTAGTAAGATCTCTTTATTGTAAGATGATCACCGCCCATGAATATACTTGTTTTTTGACTGATGTTTGTAGGAATGTAAATAATCTAAACATCTTTATTCTACCTATAGTTTATTTTTATGTAATTATTGGAATTTCAAGATCTCATTGAGTATATTCCAAATCAATTATCAATTTATTGAAGTCATGATTGATATTAGGAAGAGTTTTATTATTTTCTTTTTGTGTGAGGATGAATATTTACATATAATATAATTTACTTCTTTTATCAGGGTCTTACAACATATTCTTGAGGGGTATTTATCTCAAATTATTGGGGAGAAAAATTAAAGTGTGACATAAATTTTTTTTAGGATAATAATAATGCATTTGCTTAAGAAATACCTTGTATTTCCTTGAATCGTGATTTTGTGTTATCAATTGAACACATACATGGTTTTACAATGAATTTAATTAATCAATAATGAATGACCCTGATTGATATTCAATAGAATGATGAAACTACTAGATAATATTGATATGATATTCATAGTCTCCAGTTAATAACCGGGGTATTCACATATTCTTTTTTATATATAGAATAATGGGACAGTGTGTCATTCTATTGATTATTGATAAAATACCATGATCTCTGTTACGAACAATTATCATCAATGCTTTATCAATGATTTTTTTGATAAATTAGGAGGAGTTCAATATTTTTCACAAATTGGTTGATTAACTATATATTATAAATTTTGAGTCAATATAGAATATATACACAATGTATAAATCTTTATTTGTGATGAAAATTGTGAATTTATAGTGATTCTATTTGGACTTTAAAATTATCAAGTTGTATTCATGGATTAACTGAATAATTTTTTTAGATATTAGATCAATCATTTTATAGTAGTAATTGTAGAAAATATACTAATATATTAGAATAGTAAAGAAGTTAATGATGAACATTTTAGTATTATAATATCTACCATAAGGAATGATAAGTTGTATAGAAAATGTTTCCTTTGTGATTTCTTATATGAGAAAGTTTCATTCCTGGGTCATATAATGCCTTATGACTGTATATCAATGGATCCCATATTAGATAGAAGTTATCCAAAAATTATCTAGACCAACAAGGATAATTTAGATCTATAGTATTCATGTGTTGGGAGGATATTACCATAGTATTTGATGATATTTCTCACAGCTATCTAATCCAATGACCATGATGACTTAAAATGATTTTGGGTTCCTCTATAAAGATAAATATCACTAATATTTCAAATAGAATAAGAGATGGTTGGTTAGAATTACCATACATACTCTACCCTATAGAGAAGATGGGTCTGTAATATTTAATGTTGAATAAATGAAGGTGCATGGATTTTTACTCATTCAAAAATATATGGTGATATGTTATATTCCATTCTAATAGAAAACTCTTGAGAAACATTACATGAATCTTGATTTTTAGTTGGATGAATTATCTATATTGTGAATGGTGATACATATAATTGATATAAATGAATCATGGGTTGGAGTGAGTATCTAAATGGGGGTGAATTGAGTACCCAATAATTGTTTTTGTCTAAAATTTATTATTTTGAAATCCCCTAAATATTCAAAAATATCACAGCTTATCAAAATAAGTATTATGATATATATTATTAATTATAAATATTTATATAAAGAATGATTATGTCTCTGATGAAAAATATAGTGAATATTATTGAAAGATTTGATATAAATTTACATGATAAAAATAATATATGAATATAATTTAAGATAAAAAATTAAAGTATATTTCATTATGGTTAAAATAAATTTATGTGTCAAATAATGAATAGTTGAAAAAACAAAATAGAGTAAAATTAATACAAGAGGTCCATCAGAAAGTTGAGACATAGTCTTCTCCACTTGGTGATCACCCACCACCAAGCAGTTTATATAAAATAAACAGATGATCCACAACACAGATCATGTTATACATGTAATAACATTTTTGATCAAACTTGATATCTTCCGAAGTAATTGATGGGAGAAAAGATAAATGGGGAATATAGGGACTTCTACCACTCTTTTCCATCGAAAAAACAAATAATAATTACATTTAAGAAGATATATTATAGCTTACTATTTAGATAAGAAGACAGTTAGTGTAAATATAAAAGAGTATAGAAAACACTACACAAATGTATAAAAACATAAACAAAAAATAAATAAATCTTAGAGTATAGTGTTAAGAAATGTTGTTTCTATTTGAATTTAATTTTTTATTTTTTATTTGATTCATTAATATGTATCGAGTAGGTTTTTATTTAAATCATTATAAAAAAGGACATCCTCAAACTCTAGTTTTCTGATAGGATCACAGAACTAAATGAGATGATGCGGTTTAGCTTCCTCATCTAGATTTAACATTTGAATTCTAATAGGTTCAGCATTATACTATTGTATAATCAAGATCTTATATTATTTCTATCATGAATTCTCAGTTTTCCACTTATCCATTATGGACTGTGTTGCAAGTTTCATCATCAATAACAACTTGGAGAATATACAGAGTTGGTTCCTCATACTTCTCATTAGGAAATGATTTCTTTTGAAAAACTAATGCCCATGGATTATAATAGTAAATATCATTAGTGTTAATAAATATAGATATTATAATTATATAATTCAAAAAAATTTAATAGTAATATAAATATTTATAGACTCTTATGCTCTGGCTATATCTCTTGTTCTAGTAGTGGAACAAGTTCCCGAGGTGCCTCATGTTCTGACATTGTGTTATTTATGGAATAATATTGACAGTATAATTATTTGGTGGTATCTCAGACATTTTAAATAATCCATCAAGCAAGTGGTTTCACAGTAAGGGTGTTACAGGTAACGATGTATGGTTTGTCAGTGTATGCTCTGATGGAGTCTAAGAATTAGTAAAATTTTCAGTGTTAGTTGGTTGAGTCTGAAAAAATGAAATTGATTGTGTATCATCTATATGTATCTCATACACCTCCATTTCTTCATCTGTACAACATGGAATCCTAATGGTGTGTCAATCAATGGTGTCTGACTCAACGGTGCTCATTCATTGACAAATAATCAATCTAGTGGAATGACATCTGACAGTGAGATGTCCTTGCATTATCTTATACATTGAGTTGTTTTGTTCTAGAATTATGTCATGAATAATGGTCTCATACTAATAGATTTATAACATGTTCTAAAAATATATAGTTTATACATATAAATATGAAATTCTTTAGTAGTATTTAAAACACGATTTTGGGATCGTTAAAACAATGATGTAAATAATGTATTCCTTTTTGATGTTCACAAATCATAGCATAGAAAGAATAATATAAAAAAACAATCATTACATGTACCAGTGAAGTGTAAACATGATAAAAAATGTATATTTCCAATTTGGTAGAGATTGTATCAGAGAAAAAATAATACAATATTGCAAAGATAAAAATAATAAATGTAAATTAAATCAAGGATAAGGATGACGTAATCAATAAAATTTCTCTCCCTTTTGGTATTTTCAAAAAGGTATTTGAGAGTAGAAGAAACCTAGTATGATGTTGATAATAGTAAAATAGTCAATGTAAATTGTATGAAAGATATAATGAGGGATGAAAAAAATGATATTATAAGACAAATCCCATTAATGCCTGGATAATTTAATCCACATAAATAAAAAATATATTGGTTTGGCAGAGTACTCCATTGGTGCTTTTCCATTAGACTGATCTTGTTGTTTGTACTAATCTGAGGTAGCCAGATTGACCTTATGAATAAGTAATGGTACATATGAGGAATTTAAATAAATAGTTTGGGAATTTCATCATACAACCACAACTAGTCTGAAATATCAAAAAGCATCGGTAGGATACATTGGAAACATTTCTGTTGAGGAGGAAATGGTAAAATATTGTTGGTGACCATGGTAGAATAATAGTGTGGATGAGGATAAAGGGACAACAGCTTAGCAGAGACCCCAACAGATGTGGAAGGAATAGAAAATGAATTTAGATCTCTAACTATAGAAGTACAAATATTCAAAAAATTCCCCATAATATTGATAAAATTCATAATAGTATGTCCTCCCATTTCCATAGCGTTTTTGAGATCATCCCTATTTTCCCTAAAATTTTTAAGAGAAAAAGTGTGTTCCTTGAGATTCCTAAAATTATCATTGAAGGAATGATTCACCAGAGGAAGTCTCATATTCTGGATTAAGTACATAAAATATTCATTCATATAATGTTTTGTATATATTCTAGACAGTTAGAACATGATATATTTAGTAATAGTATATCTATCAGTATTCATATCCTTGGAAAAAAAACATATCATCATGTGGCCATGCTAAATTCCCTGATCAAAATTCCATTGAATTTATAAAGGAATTATAGTATCTCCACTAGAGGGGCCACTCTGAGAAGGTGCAAGCTAATCTTTAACAATTATATAGATTACATTAGCATCATCCATTGGAGGAGGAATGTAAGAAATAGAAGTATTCAAGGATGGGTTCCTATGGATTTTATAACGACCATCCAACGAATCATTAATCTCATATTTCATTTCCTCAACCAATTATTGGAGATATTTCAACTCATTATCTATTTTCTTATTTTCAATTTCCATAACCTGAATGTGACACGTCATTTTTGGTTGGATATGAAAGATAACCAGCTCAAATAAACACCTTACATCTATTTCACTAAGAATTTTCAAAATATTTATTTAATTACCAACATAATTTTTCATCTTATTCATAAACCTTTATCAAAAAAAAAAAATAAATCAGGTTAAGTAAAAACATCTGAAGGTACAACTTTAGAAGGTTCAGGTACTATAGGTCGCAAAAAAGGATCCTCTAAAGCATTCCTTCTTAAATTTACTTCAGAAATAAAGGAACCCTTGTCATCCAATTTCATATCAACATCAGGTTTTTCAACCCTTGGAGGGATTATTTCAACAAAAGAAAATTTTACTCACTTCTTATACATAAGGTCAACCCATATCTCAGAAATAGAAACTATGGTAGTAGGAACCACCCTAGCATAAACTATTGAAACTACCTGATTTCAATGACTTTTTGAACCCCTAGTATCCATATCCTATCCAAAACCTATAGGTTATGATTCAAACAATGCATCAATAGTGGGTAAATCTTGTATATCAATATCTCTCAGACCATCAACAACAACAGACTCCCAACACATATTATCTTCCAAATAGGATTTATTATGGTCAACCAATTGTTCATTCCAAAACTCTCCTTCTATCTTTTAATTTATCTATTTCATAAAAACATTATGTTCAATAGAAGTTATACCTTTCATCTATTTAGACACATCATAATATGAACCATCATAACTAGTTATATCTAAACTTGCCTCACCAGCATCACCAGCTGGAGTATCATAAAAAACATCACATATGAGGAATTGTCAACCTCAATAAATGTTTCTTTTTTCTTAGAAGTAATTTAAAAATTATTCTTCTTTATTAAACCACTATAATTATTAGATTCAGAATCACATTAACTAACTTTCTACTAATTTTCATCACCATTGTTTACCTTATATTCTTTATGATCATCGTCATCATTATCTTTAGATGAATTTGAATTTATTAATTTATCTTCTCCCAAGATGTCAGTATCTTATTGAATAATTAAGAAATTTTATCTCATTAGTGAGACCTCCTATGTGGACTAGGAGCACCATATATGATGGAATAATCTTTGGGATTAAACATAGGATCAATCAATTAATTAATATATTTCTCTCTTTTTTCCTCAATAAAAAAATCTTAATTCTATTAATCAGAGTAGATTAAAACCTCATCATTTTCCAATCTATGATTAACATCATTCCTTGGTCATCGAGGATGATCAACTGGAATGTAATCTATATAAAAATTTTTAGAATATCAAACACATTGTCACCTCCATGGATTACATCTTATTCTAATTCTGTAGAATGTTTTACATTTT
Organism: Viscum album; assembly: GCA_963277665.1. Classification (NCBI taxonomy): domain Eukaryota; kingdom Viridiplantae; phylum Streptophyta; class Magnoliopsida; order Santalales; family Viscaceae; genus Viscum; species Viscum album. Next base: position 1,720,686,005 of record OY728147.1, on the reverse strand, counting down.
ATATAGAAACCACCACAGTCAATGACTGGTTCATCATCAACATGAACTAAGCCCTTGGACATTAACATAATAGAAATAATATTTTGGTAAATCAATATATTTGATCTAGAGGATTATTTTGTCATCTCCCACATTTATACAATTATACATCCACAATTATTAATCTAATTGACTTCTTTCAAAATAGTTAAAATATACACATCTTTCTAAATCCACAATGAAAATTAATTATTCCTTGTAAAATGCATATGCTTCACAAAATTTAAGACAATCCTACACTCACCATAATGCTTATATGTAATAAAAAATATTTTCGAAACATATCATGTTAACATAGTAAGAGATTTCTTATTAATAAACATGTCACTAGATTCAAGAATACAACCATTATGATTATTAAAAACTCCATCATGGGATACATTAATTCACTTATCACACTCTCTTGAAGAGAAACCAAATATCTGACTTCCTACATAACATTCCAACCAATTTTTGCCTTCATGGCTAAATCAGAACTGCACATGCTGATAGATCACATGTACGAATTTGTGTAAAAATTCCTCTAATTTAATGAGAACCATTCCATCCATCCTTGGTTTTAGAGAAACATGAGTAATAAAGACTTACAAAAAAGTAGTCACTTTGAATCGACTTCATTTTATGCAATAAAAACACAGCTAGAATGATGGGGGATAATATGAGCAACCATAACATGTAATTTTGGTTCATTCAGATAAAGAATTTAAGATCTCGAAAAAATAGATAAGTTACTAATGTTCTCTTCATTCTTGTCCTGTAAATCATATTGAAAAAATCGATCGAAGGTAAGGTAATGGTTTTAAATTAGTAGGGAAAAGAGTTGTTCTAGACTCGAGAGAGTTAAATAAATATAGTGCAGGGATAATGATTTTTTTTAGGAAAAGGCATATGTAGTATTCATATCATTTAGGATATTAGGTATTCGAAAATCAATATTATATCTGAAATCAAAATTAAAAAAGAGACTTAAATACATGCATCTTGCTTATATAAATATACTAAACAAGGGAATAAACTAATATTTCATAAAATTTGTAAACATAAAAACTATGAAAACAAATTGAATAAATGACATGATAACTCAATGGTATTATAACCAATGGTATAACGACAAATAGTTTTAAAACCAATTGTGTGACAAAAATGGTAATACATAACTGAAATTGATAATTGATAATTCATGTTTTATATAATTCATTCTCTCTGAATTCAAACACTTGGTGAATATATCATATTTCCTATTCTGAATACTGATAATTCCAAGAGTGATGTCTCCTTTTTGAAAAATATTTCTCAAAATGTGATATATTATATCAATATGTTTTGTTCTGGAATGAGAAACACAATTTTTAGATATGTTTATCACACTCGTGTTGTCACAGTTATTAGGTCATGTAAGAATTGATACCCATATTCTAGTATAGTGTGAGTCATCCAAAAAAATTGAGCACAATAGAGACCTGCATTAATGTAATTATCATTGTCAAAATATAATTCAGTGAACATTTTTTACTACACCCTGAAACTAGTGGTGTCCCAAAAAAGTGACATGTCATAGAGGTTAATTTTCTATAAAACTATCATCCACTTAAATCAACATTATAGTAACATAAAAATTCAGATTATTTTTCTCAAGGTAAAAACTATCTGGAAATAGTTGTATATTTCAGTTATTTGAAAATTATTTTAACACTAAGTTAGTGTAAATTATTTGGATTTTCTAGAAAATGACCACATATACACATGCTAATAATAATATCTATTAAGCTAGAAGTCAAGTATAGATTACTTCACATCATACTAATGTAACTTGTTTGATCAAACAGTTTCATTATTTCACTAAGATATAATTTACCTGTGGTACTGATATGAGTATAAATACTTATAGTGCTAGTGAGATTAAACTGTTTTAAAAGATAATTTGTATATTATGATTTGTTCAAATAATTATTTTTTGTTTTGAGAGATCTGAAATCCAATAAAGAACGTTAGTTCTCCCATTATGATCATTTCATATTAATTTTTCATTATTTTAGAAAACTAAACTCAATGAGAATTTATTAAAGATCCAAAAATAATATCATCAACATTTAATTGTGAAACTAGTAAATCCTATGAAATTCATTCTTTTAAAGTGTACAATTAGATACTCCTTTTGAAAATCCATTTGATATAATATAATTCATAATAATATCATGCTGAGCTATACAATCTCTTTTTGAACTATATGATACTTTAGATAACTTAAAAACATGATTAAGAAAATAGAGATTTTAGAAAGTAAGGGGTTGTTCCACAAAACAATTCCTCAACTATTAAACCATTTATGAAAATTCTATTTAAATTCATATGATAAATTTTAAAATCTAGATAACCTGTATAGGCAAGAAGTATTCTAATGGACTCAGGTTTGGATATAGATGCAAAGGTTTTCTCATAGTCAATTTCTTCTTCCTCGCAATAACCTTGTGCAACTAATATTTATTTATTTCTAACTATATTACTCAAGTATTATAATTTATTCCTAAATATTAATTTAGTTCCAATATTCATGGCTTTATTGGGCTTATCGACACATTACCACACTTTTTTTCTTTCAAACTGATTCAACTCTTATTACTTTGAAGTCACACCTGGTTTTTCAAGTAATGGTTTTGATCTGGTTCGTCGGTAATCCTAATCCATTTAATGGGATTTGGGTGAGTTGAATATTGAGTTTTAGACATCCATCTATGTCTAATAATACTTCCATGGGTTCCTTAGAGCATGTTTGTTGGTTTTGTTGATAAAATGGTGGTTACTTCAAGATATGGTCCTAACCATGAGCCCATTTCTCGATTTTAAATCAAATTTAGTTTCTTTTATAACTCCTTCATTTTTCAACATTTTCACCAATTAAAACTTTCTATTGGCCTCCCATAAACAATTTAGACCCCAATTACCATTTTGACTCCTTATTATCTCATAGTCATGGTAGATTTGGGTAGTTTATTCAAGTACCAGGCCAGACCGTGAGCCCATTTCATGTTTTAAAAAAATATTTTGTTGCTCTTATATTTTATTCATTTTTTAACATTTGATGGTGAATCCATCTCCCAAACGGAGCTCCAACTATTTTATATTGACCAATGTAACCTCCCGCTTCTTTATCCTTCATTTTGATTATCTTTTTTGGACATTTCTCCACAAATTTCTTCTTAAATTCTTCATCAAATATTTCACGTTCCTCAGCTCTCTCCCTTCTTCATTAATTTTTTCTTGGATTTATCTTATCCCCTAGTCATTCTATACATTCTAATATGTTTTCCAATCATTTTTAGGGGGTTTAAGGTATTTTCTTCATAGATCATGGGTTTTCGGACCTGGAACCGGTGTTTTTGGGTATTGGTCTCCCTTCCGCCATGGTTTTGAGGTAGGTTCTCCCATCAAAATTCCTTTATAATCAATGTATAATATTTTTCATACTATTTCCTTAATATATACATGATTATTATTTTTTGAATTTTTTTTATGATTTATATTGGGAGTTAAATGGTTATTTATGCCTTGTTTTCCATATAATGAAGTTGTTTCGGCATAAAAGTGCTCACAATTTATTAAAATAAATTTTTTGATAGTTTTCACATTTGTATTGTTATTTTCATTATATGGTTTAACTAATTTAATAAATTATGTTATGCAAATTTTGGTTTTTTACCTATTTGGGTGTTAAATTGATGTTTTTTTGCTAAATGTGGCTTGCCTAGTCTTCGAAAAAGGGCACGGTTGGCATTTGTGTTTAAATGTGATATAAAAAAACTTTTTAGTATTTATTAATAAAAATTCACCATGAAAATTTATATTTTGGTATACTTTTATTTCTTTAAAAAATATTTTTGGTTTTTTATTGATAATGGTTTTGGTTTTGACACGTTTTGACACGAGTTTCCAGTAAGTGACACAATCATCATTTTATGAAAATGGTTTAGCTTAAATGTGTAACCTAAATGTTTTTATGTTATCTTGTAAATTTTTTGATACCTAAAATTGTGTGTCAAACCCTATTTATGAAATGATAAATTTTTTCATTTGGTATACATTGTTTTGGTTAAATGATTAAAGGATCATTTGAAATTTCTCTTTTAAAAAAGCTGGGTTTCATGTGTATTCCATGTTTTACCATTTTATCTCATTTTAATATTTATTAAATTGATTTAGTAAATATTTTTTCAGTGGTAAAATCTTGTTTGGTATGGAGCTAGTGGCAGTTTGGCCATAAAATTTCATTTTCAAATGGTATTCATGTGCAATGTTTTGTTAAACATCATGAAATTGTTTTATGAAAATATTAGATAGTTTATTGAGTAACAATAATGGTGAAAAAAATGTTTATAAACTATTTGGAGTGTGTGAGAGAAGAACTATATTTTTTACATGTAAATGGAATTTTATATCATGTGGAACTTGTTTAAACATAAAGTCGGAAACCTAGGTATCTATTTTGACATATGTGTACTAGTATGCTAGTGATATGGAGTTGTTTCATCCCTGTTTCACATAAGAATGTATGAATATGACAACACTAACTAAACTATTATGTTGATTTTGGGTACCACTAGGTTATGTGTATATTCCATACTAGTTGATCATGCATAATAACATATATTTGTCTTGGTTACTTTTAACCAAGAAACTAGGTACAACAGGACCACAACATGCTATTGCCAAGAAAAGTTCCCATGACTATTTATAATTTTATATATTGTTTTCCCCATCATTATATGGTCTATTTTTCTTTATATGTCAGTAACATGTGTGTTTTATTTCAAATTTTACTTTTATTAAAGCATCCCTCTTGAAAATTATTTTCATTTTGAAGTTCGATATTTTTGGAAATTGTTCTAGAATTCTTGTTGATAAAACATGGAAGTTTTTTTTGATAATTTTCATATCATGGAACCTATTTTGGAAGACATACTTGTATATATTTTATTTCAAACAAGAAATTGAGTTTTATTTTATTTTAAAGAATGTGCATTGGGAATAGATATCCGACTAGTCTAGAGATTTTATATAATAATTCCTATAGTATTATTCTATTTATAGACATTGTGCATGTTTTATCATGAGTCTAGTCTTCATGACTAACATGGGATTCTTGTGATGATGTGTTACCAGAGAGGTTAAATATATTTAGTCAGTAATTAGCTATGGTCGGTTTAGTTGTATTGTTTATTTGTTCTTTTAGGTTTGTCTTATAAATGATGTCAGTTCAGTTTTCATATAAATGTGTATTGGGTTGTCCATTATTTCAGCTATTTTATTATTGGATATTTTTTGACTGAAAAGGCTCCCTTTTCATTATAAATAATGCCCTTGGAACTTTTATTCATCCATGAAGGATTGAGAATTCCAATCAGGACTTACTGTGCAACGTCCTGGGTGACCAGTTCAATGTCAACCTAGACTATTTTGTGACAAAATGGTATCAGAAGAGGCTGGCTCTTTGTAGCACACACTTTTTATAGCACAATTTTTTATTTGGGGGATGTCATGGTAGATGGAGTAGGATTTTCAATACATAATGGCTAGGATTTAAAAGAGAATCCTGAATTATTTCTAACCCTGATATGTGGATGTCCATGGGGGTATTGGTTTAAATAGTTTCTTTAGTTGTTATAGATTTTTTGGTGATTTGTATATCACAAGGGGGGTTTGAATAATGGCCTCCATGTGTTCGCGGGACCTGTAATTCCATGTGGTGCTAGGGAATGGTCTTAGGAAAGATCTCTATATTGGTGGTGTGTTTGTCATATAGTTTCCAACCATATGGTTAAGTCACCCACCGATGATCATTCCCTTTTGTGGGTCTTTTAGACCTTTATTGAATTCGGAATTTTTTACAGAAAATAATCATGTTGTAATTTTAAAAGTGGGTTTTCAATTCATAATGAATGATTGTTTTTTTTAATATTGGGTTTCTCTAAATAAATTATTTGGGAATAAAGTTGAATGATTTAACGGAATTGAATTTCGTTAATCTAATCTTATGTTTTATTGAATTAAAATAGTTGGAAGGAATTAATAATTCTTAGATGATTCAAAAAATTTGATTAAAATGTGATGTCTTGGGCTATTGAAGAGTTTTCCAATATGATGAATTGGTTTTGGGTATTGGTTTTGGGCAGTTGGTGTTTTCCTAAAAAGGTTTTTGGCCTTCTTGGATATCAGAATAGGAAAAGATACCATGCTGATTTTTTAAAATAGGAAAGGGTTGTTTGAATGGAAGGATTTTTTTCCAGTGATTTTAAAATAAATGAAATGGGTTCTAAATCAAATGGTTCGTGAAAATGTGTCATTTTATGAGATGCTAAAAAATATTTTGAATAAAGGGAGAGCATTTTGATGGAGACCAAAAAGGTTTCTATTTCTATCATTGTAAAATAGATTTTTGTGTGGAAATATGAAAATGGTTTTTGACATGGTTGAATGTTTTCCAATGTAATGTACTTTAATTTTTAATTGTGGTCGGTTTTTTGGATTTTAAAATGTGGAATTTGGTTTTAGCCTTTAGTGTTTTCATGGGTGATCTCATGCCTGGTTTTGTAAAGATATGTTTATGGATTCATGATATGGAATACTTGTATGGTGCACTGGGTGACATGAGAATATGCTTGTGAGTGAGACTTGATGAAATACCATTGGTGAATGTAAGACTCCACCATGTTAGTATAATTTTCAGATGTGTTTTAAGATGAATAATTGTTGTGTTTTTTTAAATTGGTGTTAATGTTGTTTTCTTTTTCATGATTTAGAAGTGTGGTTTCTCTTGTATGATTCCTCATGAGGGGAAAGTTAAAATCCTAGTGTGTTTTGATATTTTATCTTCTTGGTGGATTAGTTTTGGAGAAATATTATATGTGTTATTATGGATATGTTTGATGTTGGTATGTGGCCAAAGATGGTTCTCCATTGGAATGACATGTTATTGATCAGCCTAAGAATTCATTTCAAAAATTGAATCCACCTATTTGGATGATGCCTCAACTCATTAGATGGAATAGAGAGTTGGTTGGTCTTAATTTAATGTGTTTCCCAATTGTGATATTTCTTATGGATATATAAGTTGTGTTTTGTTAGGGTGATGTGTTTCATCATATTCTTTGTCCATTCTTCTATTTGTTAGGTGTGAGAGGGAACTGTGCAATTTATCTTTGTGTTCTTATTTAGATGAAGGTGTTTTTTATAATGTGACTTTCCTGGGGTTCTATTATCAATTTTTATTGGCATTAGTGAAACATATTATTTAAACATTAGGGATCCTTCAATAGTGCACTGATGGAGGATTTTCACGTAATAATAAAATTATCAAAGGTGTGGGGAGCACGACTAAGATATTATATTCACAAAAGTGGGAAGGAAGTTTCTATGTCTTTATTGTGGTTCCTCGTCACTATTATTTTCCTTTATTCACAAAGATAATTGTGGAATTACCCCTCATGTAGTGTATATAGATATTCCTTTTCGGATGTCGGTTTCAGATAAATGTCCCTGTGTGGACCACCAATGTGAATCGTGTGAGGTCTTGTTTTTATCTATGCCGAGGTTATGAGTGTTGGGTGGTTCATATATTTCTTTTGTGGTTTCAGTGTTCCAATGATTTTTCCCCTTCCCTCCCCACCTAGATTTGTGGGGGTTTTGATTCGTGTTGAATGTTTTTTCCATGTTTTTATCCCCTATATTCGAGAGATTGTGTTTTAAATTTTCACATTGTTACCCTATTAAATTGGGTTTATTAGTTTTTTGGGAGTGTATTGGTGGGAATGTGGGGGTGTGGACAAATTCTAGTTGACATTTAATTCTTGTTTGTTCATATCTAGTTGGTCTCCAATGATGGGGAGGCCTTCTACTTGTATCAATGATCATTCCATTAATGATTTATTAGAAGGTTGTTCTAATTTAATGGAAGGGAGCCCATTATGAACTTCCCCCAAATTGTTGGATTTCATGAGTTTATTTTGGATGAGGTGATAATTTGTTTCATTGGGAGAAGGCCCAATAATCTAGTTCTTGGTTTGTTTGTGGAGGTGGTGGCTTGGTGATTCCGTTGATTCATATGTAGTGCTGGTGAGTTGGTGGTTTGTTTGGGCAAGAGGCATAAGTTTTTTTGATTTTTGATGAAATTTCCAAAGACTGAGAGGCTATAAAATTTTTATAAGTAATGCTTATATGTTTATCATTCTTCTAAAAAGTGTTATAGAAATCGTAGGGCAGAAATAATTAATGGTGGGGAGAATTATCACACTCGGGTTTTCATGTCTTGGTATTGATATGGTTAGTTAGACATACCTATCCATTTCTTGTTCTTTGGGTTGGTTCAATTTTGATTTTTTATGTTTCATCAATGTATAATAATGCTACCATGGGTTTCCCATATCTTGTTTGGTGATTTTTGTAGAAAAGGGTGGTTATATCAAGATTGGGGCAAAACTATGCGCTCATTTCCATATTTAAAAACAAATTTTGTTTTTTATCACTTATTCGGTATTCAACAATTTTCACCAATTCCACTTCCCACTTCCCCTCCCCTGACATATTCCAACAACTATATCTATTTACACCCTTTATTAACTCATAATCATGGTTTATTTGTGTTATTTATTCATGTATTCAGTCATCACGTGAGTCCATTTCTAGTTTTAAATAAAATATTTAGTTTATTTTATAGTGTTCTTATTTGATAACCTTTTCCAGTGATTCAACCTCCTAAATGAAGCCCAAAATATTGGATATCAACCAAAGGAGACTCCCATTTCATTATCCATCATTTTGGTTCTATATTTGGGAGATTTCACTATAAAGGATAGTGGTTCTTCTTAATTCCATCCACAAAACTTTCTCCATTCACATCCCACTTATGTATTTATTTATTGAATGGAATTATCTTCTACACTAGTCATTATAAACATAGGTTTCTATTTTACCATAATTTTTATGTTTTCTTAGAGTTGTTATTCATATGTATAGGGTTTTGGAACCCGTTGCTAGTGTTTTTGGGTGTTTGTCTCCCTTCTGCCATGGTTTTGGGCAAGATTCTCCAAATAACATGCATTTATTATTTATTATTTTTTTTCTTTTTATAACTTTATAAACATTTTTTTATAAATCTTCTATATTTTTATGATTTACATGGTGTTCAAGATGGTCATTTATACCTTGTTTTCTATAAAATGTAGTTGTTTGGTTGTAAAAGTTCACAATGCTTGTTCAAATATATGTTCCAGTTGTTTTTCATATGTATTTTAGTGTTAAGGATCTAGTTCAACTACATAAATAAAATATTTTCATACAAAATTTGGGTTTTTATCACTTGGTGTTTTAAATAGATGTTGTTTTTCAAAATGATGCATGCCTAGTCTTCGTAAAACTTCCATATTGGCCATTTTGTGCTAAATGTGATATAAAATAACTTTTACTAATATATTAAAGTATGGGAAGCATGAAATTTGAAATTTTTTATCCTTTTGTGGCTGTAAAAATTGGTTTTTTATAAATGTATCAGTTTTTATTTTTGACATCTTTTGTAATGAGTTGCCGGTAAGTTGCCTGTTCGGCATTCATATAAAAATGGTGGAGCATAAATGTGTAAACTAAATTTTCTAAATGGTTATGTAAATGGTTTTATGATGATAATTGCGTGTGTAAACATATTTATGAATAGTGAAATTTTTACCTTTGTTATAAATTGGTTTTGTAAAATGCTTAAGGTATAGTTTGACATTTCTCATTTAAAAGATGTTTTCATGTGTATTCCATGTTGTACATTTTTTTGTCATATTTTGTTTCATGAAATTGATTTATTTAAATTTTTTGGTGCGTCCCAATCTATTTTGGTATGGAGTTGGTTTGCGTTCGTCCTGAAAAGTGCATTTTCAAAATAAATTTATGTGCAAAAAATTTGTTAAACTACATGAAATTGTGTTATGAACATTTTAGATGAATAATGGAGTTAAAAAATGGGGAAAGCATTAATAGATTTTATTCAAAGGAATGTGACCATAACTGATGTTTTTATATGTAAATGGAATTTTATATCATGTGGAATTTGTTTGATCACAAAGTGGGAAACCTAGGTATCTACATGGGTAGACGTGTACTAGTGTGCTAGTGATCCGGGGTGGGTTTATCCATGTTTCGAGTAGCATTTTTTATGATGAAGACACCAAATATGCTATTATGATGATGTTGGGGAAAATATAGGTTTTTTGAATGTTCTTTAATAGTGGATCCTACATATGAAAACAAATTTATGGTTACTTTTCACTGAGATAGGAGGTACTTGTGGCCTATAGTTAGCTAGTTCTGAGGGATTTTCCTGGGAAATGTTCTCATTGGATATATTGTATTCACCATTGGAATATGGTGTATTTGGAAGGATAATTCATTTGAATGTGTACTTTATTTAAAATTTTACTTTTTTAAAGCATCCCTCTTTAAAATTTCTTTCGTTTTGATGTTGCATATCTTTAGAAATTTCTCATGTTTTCTTGTGTATAAAACATGCATGATTTTCCTAATAACAACCATATAATGGAACCTTGTTTCGAAAACATACATTTATATATTTTATTTCAAACATGAAATTTATATTTCTTTAATTTTAAATAATTTTAATAGGGAATAGAATTTCATGCAAACATACTATGTTTTAATAATCACACATATAGTCTCCTTCTATTGTTATCCCTTGTGCAGGTTTCAAATTGAGTTTTCTTACCATGAGGGACATAGGTTCATTATGTTGGAGAGTGACCAGAGAGGTCACATGTTGTTATTTGTCATATGGATGGGTCAATTTAGTTGTATCATTCCGTTGTACTTTATATTTTGTTGTATAAATGATGTTTGATCTGTTTTTATATCAATGTGTATTGGGTAGTCTGTTCTTTCTTCTATTATCCTTATTGTTTAATTTTTTAGAAACAACATTCCCATGACACTATTACTAATTCCCTCATCACCTATTCCACCTCGAGAGGATCAGAAACACCTCTCGTGACTTATCGTGGAGCGGCCTGGATGACAGGTTCAAGGTCGACCCAAACTAGTTCTTGACATTTTACATCCCATAAAATTTTTCATTAATTACTCTATTGATTCTTTTAGGTTCTAGGAGAGACATGAAAGATTTATGGTCAAAAAGATTTATAATATAAGTTCTATGTTTCAATCATCTATCTAAATATCCTAGAACACTATCGAATGGATGGTTCCTAAGAGTTATAATACTTTTAAAGAGGGTAGGACTGATTTTTTTAATTCTCATGTGGATAATCATGAAATTACTCTGAACATGAAGATTCTTCAAAATTAATCACAACAGATACCAAAGGTTTGTAATTTATATTCATATATGATAGTTCATACTCATGGTTTTCTAAATATTTATTAATCACATGTGTATATGTTTCATCAAATTTGACATTGGATGATTCATCCAAAGTCTTGGTCTTCTTATTGAGAACTCTATAGGCATTAATATAAACTGAGTAACAAATAAAAAATCATTTATCCCATTTGGAGGAATTATTTTTTATGATTATCCTTAGTGTTAAGATTATACGCTTTTCAGCCCAAAACTGTAAACTAATATACCAAAGGATTCCAATTATTCCACATCTCATGAGGTCTATTCTTAAGAAGAATTATATTCAAAACATGTTTTATGACATAATAGATTTATTGATAGCCTCTATCCAGAATTAGATAGGTAGGTCATAATAATGGTTCAGAGTCCATACTCTCTCTTGTAAGGCTCAATTTCTTCTTCTAATGACTGCATTCTTCTAAGGGGTCCTAGGAGCATAGAAGTTATTACAATAACTATATTATGATAAAAAAGATTCAAAATCATGATGTTCAAACTCAATACCATTATATTGAATATAGTATTTTACCCTTAACATTACATGGTTATAATGATAATAAAAAATAATATTAGAAGCCAAGGATCATAATGTCTAGTGGCTTGGAATACCAGGTTCATAAAACATAAAACATGGCACTTAAAAATGTACATATTCATTTATTAATAATAATAATATCTAAACATCCTTTGAGCCCTTACATTTTCATATGTTGCCCTATACATCACATGAATTAAAGGATGAGCTAGAATACCATTAAGGGAAAAGAATTGTAATAATGATTTAGCACACGGGTTATACGGCATCGCATAATGATATAAAATGTCATGGAACATGTGATATCATAACATAAAATCAATGTATCATATAAACATATACTCATACTAATGTGACAGAAACATAAAACATTACTTTATCATGATACAAGGGTAATAGCAAATAGAGGATCATATATTAATGTTAACCTCCAAGACCGTTGCACATGGTAGCACGAGTCAAGGATGACCACCCAGACCATTGCACATAACATCTCATGATACAAATATTTAACAAATGCATTGAGTGTTATCTGTGAGCACCCATAATAAAAAGTTCATGAATATGATTTAACCATAAATAATCACACATAATAAATCATACATAAACATAAGGGTACCAATTGAAAGAAATGGGTTTCATAATCATGCCAAAAAGTATAATCGATTTTCTTATATTACTACTATTCATGAAAGAAAGAAATTAACACATACATGGACATTGATAAGGGAAAATACACATATGTCATGGTATGTGATAGCAAATATAGGTGACAACATATATGAATAATTTTCTTTGGAAAATTAGTATTAAAATATTTTAGAGACGTTTTATAGAAAATAATAAAAATACTTTAAAATAGAAAGCGAAAAAATATTGTATATAAAACTACATGTGAACCAAGAATTTAATGTCTCAGAAATTCCCTGTATTTTTCTAATCGTATGGAATTATTTTGAGTCCAGCTGCTCAAAAAGAACCTGATTCTGAGGCTGAGTGAGCCCAGAATAGATTTTTAACAATTTTTAGTTCATTCAAATAAATGTGAAAGCATGTTTTTTTAAATTTACTATAGTTCCATGATCAAAAATAAATTTGAACCATTGAACTCAGAATGTCTATATTCTACTAGAAAAAACATATCTTCGGCTGAGAAGCGTCCACCAAGAAATTTAATTTTCAGATATATTGGAAAAATAATAATTTAAAAAGTTAATTTATTCATATTTCTCAACCATTGAGAGGTGACACGGTGGAACTACATCACGGAGAAGACACGATTAAGAGTCAAATTAAATGAATACAATTAATGGATCATCTAGATGCATTTTAATGACCCATTATATTAATTGAAACAAAGAAACTATTTCATAAATGAAACATCGTAATGAGAAGACGGCATAACCAAACTGAAATGTTGTGACCAGTTTATCTTTTATGAGATTACCAGAGATAGAGAAGCCTGATATAGATGTGGAACCCTTTGATGAATCTACAATGAGTATTCACTCCCATGGTGAATGAATAAATCTGATGAATCACCAGTGACATCGAGCACGTCAAAGAATATGACCATAGAGTGACGAATGCGAATGGAATCCCACAAAAAGATTCCTCCAATTGAAAACATCCTCTAAGTAGGGGTTTCATTGATGTGAATTTCATTTCTCGTTCTTCATTCAAAAACGTTGAATGTGGATCAACCCACGAATAGGTTGATCCACAGATCACTCGTTCATGCAGGATGGATCCTTTTTATTGAGATTCATGTATCAAAATTAAATATTTGTTTGATTAACATAAATACTAAACATCCCCATGCTTAAACTATCATACAGATGTCATAGGCCAGTATGAGAAAGGTACAAGCCCCTCATACATGTTCGATCTTAATGAAAAAACCATTAAAATGGAGATAATAATGTTTTGAGGACTTAGTAAAGTAGGTGAAACCCCATGGAGGCTGGATGAATAGACACCACTAAGAACAGACCACCAAAGCAGACCTGGCGGTTCACGGAAGGCATCACCAGCACACAGGCACTGGCAGAAGCGCCCAGTGGAGGGGGGTGGCATGACATGACTTCACACCAGGGGAGGAAGTAAGGCCTGACGTGGGATGTGGTGATGTGGATGGAACTGCTACAAATATTTGGCCACTAGAGGATAGTGGACGCAGCCCCTCACCCTCATCAGTGGGAATCCCACACTACATGAGCCATGATTCTCTACTGGCACACAGCCGAGAAAATGTGTGCGGGGAAAAACACATCCAGCATAGATGACCACAATCCACCAAACCAGATTCTATTAGGAATCTAGAATGAGGGAGGCAAGCTCACCGGGTGCACATGGGACCTGGGCAGATATGTCGGACTTCTACATGGCCTCGGTCGGAATCGAATCTATCCCACTTCTATGAGATGGGATGGCGAAATAACAATGGTCACCCAGTGTCCTGAGCATGAAACACCCTGAACCATTGATTGTAGGCCATCCTAGATGGGACCGGGTCACTAGGTGACCTGGCGGGCTGGACCCTAGTAGGACCGGGCTGGGTACATCATGGCCCAATATGGCATTGCCCACTGGACATGCCAGAGCAGGCCAACCTAGAACTGAACCGTGTTGGTTTGAGTCAGTTGAGCTGGGCCGAGTCATGCAGGAACCATAGGCCATGTTGGTCGGGTCGTACCAGGCTGGAAAGCAACAAACCCTTGTTTACAAAAACACTAATTTCTCTCTAATCTAAAGTTTGATTGACGAGCCTTTTGTGATGTTTGAACAATTTCATATAGGTTGAAAATTTTGAATACATTATGGTGGCATTAATGGAATTCAGAATATGATGAATTGACTGAGGAGAGAATTCCATAGGAATCATGTACAATATGTGTGGGGATCTTACGAATAACTGATTCCCGGAGAATGGTGACAATAAAACATGTGTGGAATTGTTAAAATGGCCAAGTCAGAAGCTTCTTTGGGTGTCCTAGCAATCCAAGAGTGGGGAGAGGCTCTGTGTAACCGAAAATACCTAAAATACTCATTGGTAATGAGTACCTCTGAATGATGGCCAATGTGGGGAGCAGCTCTATGTGACCCAGCTGGAGAAAGGAGTGGGGCAGCTCTATGTGACGCAACATCATAACGATACCCATTAGGGATTAGTACAAAAAAAATCCAAGGCTAGTGGGAGGTAGCTCTGTGAGACCCTGCAGGCCCACATTGGGGAATGACCCTATGTGACCAAGCATACCAACAATACTCGTCTAGGAAGACTACCCCACTAGCCCAAGGAATTCGGTGACACAACTAAAGGTATTACTTTCCATACATTAGATTATACATGGCATGAGTTGTCTTGGTTTATGATCATGTATTATGGTATTCCTTATGGATTTCATTGTGGTATTTCCTTACAGTTTCTGGGTACCTACTGAGTATAGTGTAACTCACCCATACATGGGCTTCACCCACACTTGTCATGTCTTCAATAGACCTCTGATGCCTAGACAGAGGTCTTGGCCTCCAAGGACTAAGCGAGGCCCTATTTGAGTAGGGAAGATGGGCATAATTCTGGAACATCCAATATCTTCTCTCCACTAACCATCAGGTTGGGTTTTCAAATAAATGATTCTAGAAAACGTTTGTAATTTCATGTATTAAATTATCATTTATTGGGTTCGTATTTCGGCCCATTTTAACTATATATTTTACCTTCTCTTAGTGGTTTTTTAGTGGAATGCATGTGTACCTTTCTAGTTTTTGGTACATGGTTGGGTATGTCTTTATATTGGAACTCATAAAATTCCTCCCACATTCAAGATGACACCTTCAATAGTAGTCTCCAACCATTATCCATCAAGAGACATGTTTTGGGGAGTCTCAACATGGGTCCTAGTGGATAAGTCGTGGAAAATTGGTATCAGTGGTGGTTGTTTATACCTGAAAGACTCTATGTCTGTTGTTTTATTTTTTTCAACAATGTTAAATTTTTAGTGTTCAAAATTTAGATTCGAGAAGTCCTGGGTTGGTGTGGAAGACAATGAATCCATACAACAGAACCATGAATTATTCATTTTCATCTCTATTCATAAAAAGACTAGTTTCATGCATCATATAAGACTTGAGTGTTTCCCCATGTTCTTAAGGAATTAGGATCATCTCACCAAGTATATCCTTTTGACTGTAGTAAATCATGATATATTTCAGGTTTCCTTCGTAATGACAGCCAGCTAGGGTTACGATATGTGGTCGTGAGGACAGTCTGCCAGGTGATGAAGTGTCGGTTCTGGGACAACGGCTAGAGATGGACCTGTTAGGTGGTTCCCCATCATTACCACCACCCATTGATCTGTACATACCTCTGTAATTAACGGTATAGGACACACACATGCTCACCACCTTCCATGAGTTGTAGAGATAGATACCTCCCAGGTTCGAAGGAGAGAAATATCCTCAAGTCGATGAGGACTTTCTGGATGAAGTGACATAGGTCTTCCACTTAGTGAGGATGCATATTGAATAGATGGAAATCATAGTCCCAATCCTTCATAAGTGATTCGAAGAGAGATGGTGGATGAAGACAATTCATATTGAAGATGATGAAACCCTCTCCTAGGATGACTTTTAGCGGCTTTCCCAAGAGGAGTTCATCCCTGTGACCTAGATCTTTGTGAGCTTACAAGAGTTTCCCCACCTAAATAAGGGAAGAAAGCATGTGGCTGAGTACTCTGTGAGGTTTACAGTCCACTCCTGTTACTCTACGAATGTGGTACATGACCAATTCGTGATCACTCAAACCATTGATAAGGGACTCCGATGTGAGATCATGTCATCGATGATTACGCACTACATCCCCAGTCAGGCTGGAGTGATAGAGCAATCCCTTCATGTGGAGGGATTCTTGGATTATTTGGACTCAGTAGCTAGATCCACCAGTAGACACCAGGATGTAGTGTCTTCATTTTTGAGTAGCAAGTCGCAGCTATTGGTACCCAAGTGGGTCAGTTATTTCTGGGGACCACCCCAGGACTCAGGATCAGTAATGTGCGGCTCCCAAAGCAGAGGGAGTCACCAAGGAGCCCGGTTGTGCTTCACATGTGGCAGGATGTGACACAAGGCTCATGAAAGCCTGAACCACAACATATATTATCATAATATGGTTGAGTTACCTTCAAGGAAGAGGTGGGGGTTTCAGAGATGAGGCCAAAATGGTCATAGAGGTGGAAAGGTAGAAAGCCGAGATTCGGGTGGTGGGAAGCGGTTTGAGGTACTACCACCACCACCCCTAGCTAGTACACCCTAACATCAGAGTGTATGTATACAGGGGAAAGATCCAGTTAATATAGTGGAGTCATATGAGCACAGTTCTCAAGAAATGATTACAAGTACAATCAATGTATTCTCCACCTAAGAATAGATTATTATAGACACATGTGACAACCACTCTTTCCTTTCCACGAACCTCGTTCGAGGAACATATATTCTTGTGGAGTCGTTTTCTCAATACTTTTGATTAGATACTCCTAAGGGAGGGTATTTGATGATTGAACACTGGTTCCAGTAGTGTGAGAGTACTCACAGAGGTGAGAGGTTTTGTTGGGATCACCTAGTAGCAATGTCACAGCCTTATGACTTCATCTTGGTTATGGACTGGTTTTCCAATGTTCATGCTCAGATCAGCTGTCTTAGTTGTTGAGTTCAATGTGTCCACAAGGATGGGACCATAATTTTTTAATTGGTTTGAATGGAACTCTTGCAGTGTAGTATAGTCTTTTTCGAAATAGGGTGATCCGATCACTCACCAGTTGTGTTGCCTCTCTCGCAGTGCGGTGGACAAGAAGAGATAGAGCATTCCTATTATGGTGGAAGAGTATGGAGAAATATTTCTTGACAATGTTTGGGTATTATTTTTTCACATGGATGTATACTTGTACATATATCTGTACCACATTATGACATTGATATCCACACCGACATATCAGATGGATCCAATGGAGATTCATGATTTTAGGGTATAGTTGGGGGACATGGAGGATAAGGTCTTCTTGAGGCCCAATGTTTCACCATGGACAACCCCGATGTTGTTTTCCAAGAAGGCAGATAGAAGCCCGATGTTATTCATGGAATATCATAGCCTAAAACATGTGACCAAAATGAACAAATAACTAATTTATAGAATTGATGACCCCTTCAATCATTCAGAAAGGAGTGAGGTTGTTTTCAAATATAGACCTCATATCTAGGTATCACCATTTTTAGGGAATGGATGAGGTTGTAACGAAGTCAACCTTTATGTATTGGTATGACCACTATGTGTTCATGGTGATGTTTTTTGTTTTGAATATCTCACCAATAGTGTTAATGGGACTCATAATCATGATCTTTCAACCATACCATTACTGGTTTGTCATGGTATTCATTATTGACATCTTTGTGTACACCATGTCACAGGAGGAGCATGCGATACACCAACAGATAGTCCTAGATACACTCCGAGAGCACTGAATTTAGGGTAATCCCTTGAAGTTCAAGTTATAGATTTGAGAGGTCCTCTTTTTGGGACATGTTATATCAGATGATGGAGTTGTAGTTGATTTGGTGAAGATAGTAACAGTGATATCTTGGGAGCCACCCATGTGGGTGACAAGTTGTAGAGTTTCATGGGATTGGATGGAATCTACCAGAGGTTCAAGACCTAATTTTCTAGAGTAGTATCACCCTTATCATATTGGACAAAAAAGGGATAGCAGTTTGTGTGGATGGAGAAGTTATTGTAGAGTTTACAAGAGCTAAGGGGGATACTGACAAGTGCCCCCAACTTGAGACAAATATAAAAAGGCTTTGGGTATGTTGTTTTTAGGGATGCATTAGATAATAGAATTGGTTGTTTCTTGATGACGTAGCGAGCTGTGATCCCCAATAGTTTATACTATTTGATGCGGCATATGAATAACTATGTGACCCATGACCTAGGGTTAGCAGTTTTCGTATGTACACTGATGATCTGGAAGCATTACTTGATTGGTGAAAGATATAATCTCTACTCTGATCACGATATTCTCATGTATATCCTCTCCCTGATGGACCTGCAATTTTTGAAAAAGTGATGGATTTAGTTCCTACTGAAATATGACTTCAAGATAATCTATACTACTAGGAAGGGTAATATAGTGGAAGATACACTTAGCAATAGGTCTAGTTTGCAGTTTCTGAATGAGGTGAGGGAGAAACTATCCATGATGAAGATATCCTTCATGGATGAAGTCAAAGAAACTTACATTCAATAGGTGATTGTCACTCTCCCACTCTTATATAGTATTTGGGAGTCACAACGTGGGATGTTGATTGTGAGTCCTGACATACTCAGTCATCCTAAGGATAGAATCCTGTTAGATTTTTGATAGGTGTGGAACACATCATACAGTTTAGAGGGCACAAAGTAGTACCAATTATATTTTGAGAGGATATTTTTAAGGAGTTGCTTACATC
The DNA here is from genome assembly GCA_963277665.1 of Viscum album. Lineage (NCBI taxonomy): Eukaryota > Viridiplantae > Streptophyta > Magnoliopsida > Santalales > Viscaceae > Viscum > Viscum album. The sequence continues at coordinate 1,720,666,527 of OY728147.1, read as the reverse complement.
CACCAAGGTGGTACATCGTATAGTGGAACAAGATGTAATAGGATATCTGAAGTCAGTATAGGTGGCCATGGATGAAGAATGAAGTGGTCGAGTTCATTTCATGGTGTCTCACATGTCAGCATGTAAAGGCTGAACATTGGGTTCTAGTAGTCATGGAAGAGCCACTCGAGGTACCAGCCATGAATTGGAATGGTATCATGTTGGACTTTGTGACAGGATTACCATCCACTTCCATGGCCCAAGATTTTATATGGGTGATCATTGACCTACCCACCGATTTTATTCACTGTCTACCCATCAGGGAGTAGATATTAGTAGATAGATTGGGAAGCCTCTATGCCATAGAGATAGTGTGGCTTCATGGGGTTCCCTCAAAGATCATCTCCGATCATGATGCTCACATCACATCCCACATGTGGAAGGGATTACAAGAGGTGTTCAGGACTTAGTTGTTGTTGAAAAAAAATTTTCACCCATAGAATGATGGTCAGATGGAGTGGACCATACAGACATTGGAGGACATGTTTCATTCATGCATCATTGATTTTATTCATATTTGGGAGAACAAACTACCCCTTTTCGTGTTTTCATACAATAATAGATATCACTCCCCCTTTGGCATGGCTTTATTTGAGGATTTGTATGGTAGGCCTTGTAGATCACCCATATGATGGAAATACCCAAGGGAGTATGCACTCATGGTTCTAAAGATATTATGGACAACCAATGAAATAGTGAAGATCATCCAAGAGAAGATGAGGACTTCCATAGTAGACATAAATCTTCTACTAACAAGTGATAGAGAAGCTTGGAGTTCCAGGATGGATCCCATTTGTTCCTTAGGGTAACATTGAGACCGAGTTTGGGGAGATTTGTATGGGGAGACAATTTATCTATAAGGTTAATCAGACGTTTCTATATTCTTAGAAGAGTTGTCAATGTGGCATACCTCCTAGATATCCCCCAAATGATGCACCAGATGCACCATGTTTTTCACGTGTCACGGTTGAGGAAGTAGTTGCATGATCCTTCACAACTCATCGACCGGGGAAAGAAAGACATCAATGAGGGAGAGACATTTGTAGAGTTATTGGTGGAGATACATGATGAAAATGAGCATGTCCTTCATGGATGATTGATTCCTTTGGTGCACTTTTATTGGAATAACAAGAATCTCTAGGAGAGAAAATGAGAGAGGGAGGGTCATATTCTTTCTCAGTACCCCCGTTATTTTGTAAAGTCTTGTATTAGATTATGAATATTTGAAACACCAAAAGCAGAGGTAATGTAATTTCCTAGAAAATAATTTATTTTTTATATTTATATTGGATTACTTTGAGGACAGACACTCAGAGCCCACCTGATTCTGAGGCCCCGTGATCCCAGAATAGGTTTTCAACTTTTCTTTAGGTCATTTAAACAAAACATGAAAGTGGGTTCTTCAATAATTTAATTAGATGCATGGATAAAAAATATGAGATCATGATTGAACTCAGAAAGACAGGATTCATCCAGAAAATACCAATCCTTGGACAGTAAGGGTCGACTTGAAAATTTGGTTTTCAGAAATTTTGGGAAAAAATAAAATAACATAAAAATTTATTATATTTATTGTTCTCAACCTTTGTGTGGTGACATTAAGGCACTTCCGAATGAATAATAGGTGATGATGAGTCACATTAAATTAAAAACATTAATATATTTTCAACATTATATGTAATGAAAAATTAAATAAAGAATACCTGATATGAAATTTCATAAATGAATAAATTTAATGATATGATGATTCATCCTAACAAAAACAATGAGATGCGTTTCTATTTTAATGGATTAATAGGGTTGGAGAAAGCGGATCAAGACATGGAAGCGAAATGATGAACCTATGATGGGGATCTCTCCAATGACGAATGGGGAATGTTGGAAAATCACCAGCGAGTTCCACGCACCCTTAAAACAGGACTAGAGAGTGACAAAAACCAACAGAATCCCCGAGAACGTACTGCTCCAATGATGAACATACTCTAGGTATGGGTTTAATTGACTTGAATTCCATTTCCGATTATTCATTCTAAAAGGACGAATATGGATGAACCCACAAAAAATTTCATCCACAAATTACTCGTTCACGCTAGAGGATTCCTTTTTCATGGGATTCTTGAATCGTGATTAATTATTTGTTTGATATAACTTCAATCATAAACCTTCATATGTCTAACCTCTAATGCAGATGGTGTGGGCTAACATTATCAAGGCCAGAGCCCCTTCACCTAGTGTGTTCTGCATTGGAGAACCTTTGAAATGTTTTCATGATTCTATTGAAGCCATATAAGAGATGTAGGTACCCCATGGAGACCCGAGGCACATATGACACAAAGAAAGGACTATCATAGTGGACCCGATGGTCCTAGGAAGGCATCTCGAGTGCATTGTTGTTGGAGACTACCAATTAAGGCTAGTGGTGGTGGCGTCAGCTGTGAGAGGGTGCCGGCTCTTTGGGGGTGGCAGCCGCAACTAGATAGAGTCTTGGAAGAGTGGAAGGTACCGCCTGCAATGATCGGCACCTGGCAGACAGCGGACCTGACCCCTCGAACGCGTCATTGGGAAACCTATGCCACACGAGTCATGGTTCTCTGCTAGCACAGGGTCTGGAGACCTTGTTCATGGAGTGAAACACACCTGGCATAGATGGTTGAGCATTGAAGAACTGGATTCCAGTAGGCATCCGAGATCAGGGAGGGCAGCCTACTGTGTGTGGGCTAGATCGGGGCATGAAAACCAAGCTGTTACACGGTCCGGGTCGGGTCCTGTAAGCCCCAATATGGCCTTGCCTACTAGCTAGGCCAGATAGGGTGGCCCTGACCTGAACCAGGCCGGATTTGGTCAGTTGAACAAGTCTGGGTCATGTGAGATCTATGGGCCAGTTTGGTTGTGTTGGTTGGGTAGACTCGGATAGTGCTCGGATGCAACCTACCCATGTTTACTAAAACACCAATATCTCTCAAACCATTCCTCCGATTCAAGTTTAATTTCATGTGTTGGAACCCTCATTGTGAGGTTGTATTTTTTAATACACTAATGATGTTTTTATTTACATTTTGAATATGATTAATTGCTTTGGAAGTAGGTTCCCTCAAAATATTACAGACTACGTGTAGAGATATTACGCCTGACTGTGACCTAGTGACTGCTGTTAAGAGTCATTTTGTAGAATAGCTATGATGGTATAGTTTGAACATTCTCTATGTGACCCAATATGCCCATGGTGGGGAGTGGCTCTATGTGGCACGTCAGACCCATGATACTCATGGGGAAAGAGATCCTTATTATGAGGAAAAAGTTGGATGTTTCTTTTTCTGACCCTTTAGGCCCACAATGGGGAGTGGATATATGTCACCCCACATACCCATGATTTTAATTAAATATAATTACCACAATAGTCCAATGATAGTGGGAATCAGCTCTATATGGCTCAGAAGGCCCACGGTGGGGAGTTACTATGTGTGACCCAACATACCCACGGTAATCATCAAGGAGGTGTGCCCCAGCAACCCAAGGTGTTTGGTGATACAACAGATGGAATTACTTTTAATACTTTAGATTATACATATTGTGATATATCTTTCTTAATGTTCATGATTTGTGGTTTGGTTTATTGTTTTCTTTGTGGTATTTCCATTTTGTTTTGGGGTCCCTGCAGAGTGTTGTGTTACTCACCCTAGGATGGCCATCGCCCACATTTTTCATGTATTTTTCTGACGACCGACGTCTAGAAAGATGGATTGGTGGACTAGGAACTGGTTGGTCTTAGAGAGATGAGGAAGATGGCGCCTACTTATACAGCTTCAAGTAGCTATACCACACTTACCATTAAGTAGGGTTTTCATCGGATGACTTTCTGAGATCCTTTGTACTTTCCTATTTTCAGTTTTGGTTAATCGGGTTTTTATTCTAGGCCATTTGACCTATAACTTGTACCTTTTCTCAGTGGTTGTTTAGTGGCATGAATTTTTACCTTTAGAGTATTTGGGATGTGGTTTTGTGTGTGTGTGAGTACAAGTAAAGAATGAAATGCTTCCAACTTTCTGGTTGATTCCATCGGTTCTAGTCACCCACACCGGGACTTTGGGAGTCGGGCTTGGAGGAGTCACAACATGGGCCCCAGGGGAATGGTCATGAAAAAGTAGGTTTTTATTGTTAAAATGGATTTTATAAGAAAAATGTTGTCTTAATAAAATATGACATTGTGCATTCGAAATTGTGTATGAATTCGGGATGTTCCCTTAAAAAAGGTTTTCTGATCAAGAAGTACTGAGGAGGGAACCACTTAATAACATGTATATCCCAGGAATAGAATGATAAACGGATATTTATAAAATATTTTGGAGCATGTGAACATTATTTATAATATCTACATATGAATAATAGATAACATAATTGGGGTATAAATAATTATAATGATGTTTAATGGAATAATATTTTTTAATGTAGAATCCCATACAGAATATGGGCATGGTACAAGGTATATTTGGGGGGATTATTGATAGATAATGGGGTTTCCCAGATATTATTAATCACAATACCACTATGTGGAATGTGATAATTCATACCTTTTCATTATGAACTATACATAAAAGGACATAACATTGGGTTTATTCTTGAATAAATGTGATAAATAGAGGATACATTACTTTTAATATGTTGGTGTTCTTCGCTTGATCATAGTTGAATAAATAATCCACATATGATCATCAATTTATAATTATAAAACATCCAATACATTATATTGATGTATTATGACATTATTACTTTCATCCATTTTCTATTTGTGGAGATAATATGTTTAATATCATTGTTTGGGAGCATTTTCTTCTCTGGTTTTAATGACCAGTTCACTTATATTCAGGTTCATATAAACATCTGTGATGAGAATGGTTATCTAGAATTTAAATGATATGAAATTATTGAACAACCATAATATTTAGCAGTTATAAAATTCATTTCCTTATTTCGTGTGAATGTTAATGAAAATATAATAAAACAATGATAAGTAGTTGGATTGATTTGGGATTTTTTTCATAATTAACTTGTTTTTTATTATTATATTACATCAACTATGAAAAAGGATTATAGAACATCACATAAGATAAAATACATATTTAATAGTCTATTTGAACCTTAAAAATGGTTTCATGACTTGAATTAAAGATGATAATAAAAATTGATAACCCATCATCCTTGAATGTGATAAATTAACACATCTCAGATGATGTTTTCATTTCTTGGGTATAAAAGAAGTTGAAAGGAGGGATGATAATGAATTATCTAATTATCATAAAAACATTAAATAATATTTATGGTATAGTATTTGATATACCATTTGGATGAGGAGAGGTTAAGAAAAAAAGTAAACTAAAAAACATTAAATCAAAAAGAATGAAAAGAAAATAGGAATATACCTATTGTATTAATAATCCTTGAGTGCCACTTCGAGGGAGATGATTTGGCCTTTTTAGAAGACAAAGGGACGATGGACGTGTGGGAGGATCTTAGGGATATATTTGGGACGAATTTTGGGATGGAAAAAGGTTTGAGATGAGTGAATAGAATATTGGATTGTGTGTGTTTTTTATAGAGGATGGGAGGAGGGTATTCATAATATTTAATAATTAAATTTTAATTTTTTGGTAAGACAAGCAATAGTAATGATTAATATGACCAAATAAAACACTATGATCATTTAACTTTAAAAACATTTCCATTTACATCATCCATGATTCTAGCATGATGTAGAGATTAATTTATTTATCATTTATTGCAAATTATTATATTTTACTTTTCACTAATAATTCATGTATTTTAAAAAAAATACAAAAGTTAAACCTAACCATTTTTTGATGTGTATAATCCAAATATTAAATCCATATTTAAAAAATATATTTTTGGATATTATTAATTTAATTTTTAATTAAAATCTGAATTTACTTGAAAAATACTGATTTTGAAACTATAACTGATTTTATAATGTTTTAAAAAATTGCATATGTTATTATAAAATTATCAAAAAATTTGAAGGCATAAAATTGTTAATTTATGAAAACAATTTATGAAAAAAAATAATTCTTTAATTTTATTTAATTATTAATAACAAAAAGAAATATTACTTTTACTATAATCATATTATCACTTAGAAGATCCCCAAAATTTTATTTATACATTCAAGGTCTAGGTTACTATTATTTTATATAACTTATCATTCTTAAGGGACATATAACAATTTATAAGTTTAGTTTTCTATTCATAAGGGTAGATTACTATTCACCAAAAACACAAGTCTTACTTATTAGACTTCAAACATCTTACTGATCATAACCACGTATGTCAAATTTTCACAATTCAAATCTCTGATGTCAAAATATTATGTTTGAAGGTCACATAGTATATATTAGTTCATTGTGTTGTAATTTAATATTATTATAAGAAAAATTATATGAAATGAATTTCCATTGATAAAATATTGGGTGGTTACATTATTACACCCTTATGAAATGTTTCCCTCAAAATATGGTTTTAATTTCTAACCCATTAACAGGTGTGGGTAATTTTCTTTAATTTCTTCATGCAGTTCCCAAGATTCATCTTCGTACTTATGGTTATGATGTAGTATATTTACTAGGGGATTAGTCTTGTTACATTGAAATTGATATCTATGATCCAATATCTTCACTAGTTGTGCCTGGTAAGAAAGATCATTCCCCAACTATACCACCTCTGCGGTGAGATCATGTGAAGGGTCTAGTATATAATTCTTTAAGAGGGATACATGGAATGTATCATGTACTTTGGCCACAATAAGTTGATGTTATGGATGATCGGCCACATCCCTCACATGATCAAGAATATAGATGTGGCATATGTACCTAGGACTTAGCTTTCCTTTATTCTTGACCATCACAACTTTCATCCTTGGAGATATGTGTATAAATACCACGTCTCCAACATTGAACTCAATGTCTCATAGAAAATTGTATGAAAAACTATTTTTTCAACTTTGGAAACCATGATGTGATGTTGAATGGTTTTACCTTCTACAGCAATTCATGGACCATTTCAGGTTTTATCAGCTTACACTCAGGGACTTAATCCTAACACATCGGTGTTATGCAACTTTTCCCATAAAGGACTTTGAGTGGTGCTGTTCAGATGCTCAAGTTGAAACAATAATTTTAGGATAATTTAACTAGTGGATGATATTTTTCCCATCATCCTTTAATGTCCATAGAACAAGGTCTTAACATATCATCTAGTTTCTGAATAGTTCGCTCAGATTTTCCATCAATTAGAAAATCTTTAGTCGTACTGATGTTCTGTTTAGTACGTAGAGAATGATGGATAGATTTCCAGAACATTGAGGTGAATCTCGCATCTCGATCATATACAATAGATAGTGGAACTCCATGTATCCTTACAACATATTTCATATATATCCATTCATGTTGATCCAATGAGAGTTCTTATCAAATCACGATAATTTGAGATTTCATTATAAGATGGTCAATAATGAACCATATATCATTGTTTCCTCTAGATGTCATTCGATGTCCAGTGACAGAGTCCATGGTGATGTTCCCCCACTTCTATGTTGTAATGGGTAGTAGATTCATCATCCATTAATAATTTTTCCTTTCAGCCTTCACATGTAGACATATTATGCAATTTTTGGTATACTCATGATTCTCTTTCTTCATATTGTCCCACAAAAAGTTCTATAAAAGATAACAATAATTCATTGTTCTCCCTGGGTGAGTAGTGAAGGTTGATAAATGTGAATCATTTAAAACATCATTATTAATATTTTTATTGAATGGTACATATAATAATGACCAAAATATTAAAAATCCTTCCTCATCACTAATAAACATAGAGGATTTCCCATTTCTAATGGATTCAACCCGTTTTTGATTTTCCACAACATTTCTTTCAGCATCCATTATTTTCCCAATAATAGATGGTTGAGAAATCATTTGAGAAAATATTGAGGATATTCCTCCCATAATGATTTCCATATCTATCATCCTCAAATCATATAAAATTGTAACCTTTTAAATTTTAATCATTGATTAAAATACAAGATCCTTTTTACATAGAGAATCTGCCAACTTGTTTGCCTGATCGGGAAGGTTGTGTATTGGGAAATCATAATACATGATGATCTCTATCCAATTTCATTGTCATATATTAATCTATTTTTCTGTGATTATATATTTTAGACTCTTGTGATCATTATATATCTCATACTTATCCCCATAGAGATAATGCCTCCAAATTTTTAACATAATGATTATCGTTGCTATCTCCCGATCACGGGTTGGATATTTTCTCTCATAGATTTTCAGCTGCCTTGAGGAATATTCTATCACATTGTCATTTTTCCTCATAACATAGCCTAAGATGTTATTTGATGTATCTCAATACACTAAAAATAGTTCTCTACTTGTTGTTAGTGTGAGTATTGGAGTAGTGACAAGCCTCTTTTTCAACCACTTAAAACAGTCCTCAAATTCTTGGTTCCAAAAAAACCTCGCCCCCTTTTGTGTCTACTTGGTCTTTGGGTTTGAATATCATGTGAATTTATTGAAAATTTTTCTATAATACCCAAATAGACCCATAAAACTATGGATCTCCAATACAAATCATGGGCATAGAAACTCTTCAATTGTAGTTGTATTGAATGGGTACATATATATATATTTCCCTTTTCTGGTGATAACAAGCACAGTAATGATAATTCCTACATCTAGAATTCACCTTCACTATAATTTTCTTAAATATTATCCCTTATAAAAGTATTTATCACATTATTCAAATGGTTCTTTTGTTCCTCCATGCTCTTGGAGTAAATTAGAATATCATCAATAAATAATACCACAATTTTTTTGAGGTAATCTATAAAGTGTCTATTCATTAAATATATGAAAATTAATGGATAAGTATTGAGTCTTAATGGGATAACTATGAAATAATAGTGTTTATACCTCATTCAAAATATAGTCATGGGAATATATTCCTTCTTCACATTCAATTGGTGATATCTCGACTGATGTTCCACCTTAGCGAAATAACTAGACCCAATGAGCTAATAGAACAGGTCATCTATATCTGTTAGTTGATACTTGTTATTTATAGTGATTTAATTTAGAACATGATAATATAGGTAAAGGAGTGTTGATATATCCATCCTCATGACGAAAAGGACTAGCATACCCCACGATGAAGTTGTTGGGAAAATAAAACCCTTCCCTAGATTCTCATGTAAGTTCTTATTATGAACTACTATATCTATGCTAGCCATTCAATAAGGTGTCCTTGATATAGTTAGGGATACAATAATATGTTCAATTGAGAACTCAAACTCTTGGTCAGACAGAAGTCCAAGATTATTTTTAGGAAATACAAAAGTGTAATCCCTCAAGATGGGCATATATTCGAGCGATATTATCACCTTCATCTCAGTTATCTGAGGATGAAATTCTTAATTATTAGAAATAAATATCTACACATGATATAAAGATTCTAAAAGAGACTCATATTCCTCCTTACACTTGAATAGAATTATAGTATAGTTCAGGATGTGAAGAGAGATCTCTCGTTCCCAATAGTTGTTGTTGGATTTGTATTAGGAGAGCCAATACATTCCCAATATAACATCAAACACCACTAAACGATGTATGAATATATTTTATGGTAGGTTATCTAAACAAATATTTACTATAGAGGGGTTATAAATATAGAATGAAATAATTTCCCCCATTTGATATTTCCATAGATTATATAACATAAAAATTTGGATTTGTTGTTTGAATTGTTATACTAAACCTGTAAGATATGAAATAATGTGTATAAATGTAATCAAATAGTACATTATCTAATCTTGAATGAATAACTAGACTACCTTCCACCACATTTTTGTCTGGCTCCACCTCCGCAGTTGTGATAGTATAAGCCCTTCCTTTTTTCCCCGCGGGTTGTTGTTGATTTCCTTCGACAAACCATGTATTTTTTCAATTTTTTGCATAATTCCCATGTTTATGGAAATTGTAACACAACATCACTGGATGAGCATTTATTTGGAACTTCATTTCTTCTAACCCAACAGCTGGATTATTCATATCTCTCTTTCATGCTTTAGCCAGATTTACCATATTTCCACATTTTGAAGTAATTCATGGCTCCTTTTAGATAGTTATTAGGATGCTTCTTCATAAATATTTAACAAGTCAAATGGTTGGGATTCATTACATTATGGATTATTTGGGCAGAACCACCGACATTAGATTACATTTTCCACTTTTTTTTCATAGGGAACATGATACCATTGAGAGTCTCTGATCTCGATTTCAAATATAAGGGAACAAATGATAATCTCCTTATACCTGTCGAAATCTTGAATTGCCAAAACATTTCATGGACTCAGAGATAGTCCACAAAAGAAGTGATCCATCTTTCTTTTTGTGTTCATGATAGATCCAAAGGCATACCCTTCATGCCTTGTAATGTTTTCTTCATACACCCTAATAGATTCATTTTCCTTATGCTTGAATCTGAGTAACTCTATTTCCATCTTGAGATGGTCGGTATAAGGAAAATATTTATGAAAAAACATTCTCTTTAATTCCTCCCAATCCATGGAAAACAATTTAATCATATGGATTCATATTCTTGATCAGTGTACACAACAGAATAGCTTCCCCATAAAAATGATAGAACACTTGAAAAACATTATCTTATTATGAGCACTGGAGGATAGAGAATATATTTTCAATGGGGTTAATCCACACTTCAATGAGGAAGGGATCAAATGGTGCACTGAACATGGGAACCCATTACCACACAAAAGATACTAAAACAACATGCTCTTTACTTAGAGGATGAGGTTGTTCCACATGATTCATGTAATTATACATAACATGAGCCAGCTAAGCATGTTCTATCATAACGTTATGAGCACATGTTCTACTCATATAATACATTCTATTATGGAAATATTTACAATACCTATCACATTGATTTTTAGCATGTGTTCTTTTATGTCCCACCATTAACTAAGAAAACAAAACTACAATTAGAGGGATTGATCACATAGATATTGAGCATAAAAAAGTAAACATTGAACATAAAATCGTAAACTTATAAAGAAGAAGTATATCTTAACTTGAGATTCCCTAGGATTAAATCTATGATATCCTTGATATATTTCATAACATATATTCCAATGTAATTTTTCTATTCCCTTAATATTTGTATGTACAAAGATTGTGTATTTATCATAGCATCACCCTCGGGAGTTTCAAACTGAGAGTAAATCAAGGACCGTTGTCATGCACAAGTTCCCATTCGAGTCTTGCTCAAAGTGGGTTTTTTCAGGTTTTACCCCTTGAATCATATGTTTTAGAGCCACATCATCCTATTTATATTATTAAATGGAATTATTTTATTGATAAACCACTTACTCTATACGTAACAAAAATTAGGGAATTTTTCTTATACAATGTATCATCACTAAAAATATTACTAATGTGTTATACTCCTAATCTCTGAAAATAATTAAAAAATCATCTGATACCAAAAATAGAGACCCTATCCTTTTACACATAACATTACATTATTAGAAACATAATAAAACATTATATTAAAATCCATGGATTGTATGGTCTAGTGAATTGGAAACTAGGTACATATTAAATAAAACATGGGAATAAAAAAAATTACTTCATTATTTTAACTTTACAAATAGATCCTAACTTTTTTGAGCCTATAACTCCCCAATATTTCATAGTACATTATCTCATTAATGTAATTTAATAGCTTGCACTACAGGCAACACCGACTTCGAGCGCATCACAACTTAATAAACTAACCGTTCAAAAAAAGTTTTGAATAGAATTAATTGAATTTTTATTCTTATATACTCTATATAATTTTTAAATTCATATTATGTGTTTCTTAGACATAATATCAGAACAAATTCATTTTTTATATAAAAGAAGTATTTTTAAAAAATGAAATTTTACCCGATTTTAATGGAAAACCCTTTTTAAAACAAATATTTTACACTATTTATATTTAATTTAATGAAATTAAATTATTCTTTACAGTGGGGACATAAAAATTTAGTTTTCATAAAATTTTGGTACTTTTTGGATAACTTTAATATTTTTACGAATATTGAAAAATACTAGATTTTAATTGAAAATTACTTTGTTTTAATTGAAAACATATTTTTTAAAAGAAATAATTTATAATGTTAAATTATGAATATGAATGTTTTTTATGTATAATTATATTATATTTTTATCATTTAATACAATTTAAGTCATTATAAGTAATTTCACATTTAAATTTGAAATAAACACGTGTAATCATTAGACAATTTTCACTTTTTAAAAACCCACCTTTAAGTATTGGGAACGAGGATTTATTTTAGGTTAATAAATTTATATTAAATGTTTTTAATTTGGTTAAATATACTTCATTTTTTAATTTGGAATATCAAAATTAGCTTTGGGTGAATTTTTGGTATTTTTCTAAAAACATTCCATTTTTTTGAATGGTGGAAAACATTGTGTTATTGTTTAAAACTAATTTTTTATTTAGGTATTTAGTTATTCTATATTAATTTATTGTAGGTAAAAATAGATATATAATACCTATATAAGTTCAATGTAATTCATTGGAGTGATTTTATAATAAGTTTAGATTTATAAATAAAATTCGAACTTTTTACCGTCTTTTACCCACATCCTAAGAGCATTTACAAATTTCCATAAAACATAATTTTACCACTTCTGTGAGTTTAATTCAAAAATTACAATAGACACGATTAATATTAGTCAATAAAATGTGGTTCAATATGATGAAAATAATTTTTTGAATAGTTACTTTTGGCTTTAATTTACTACAGTTAAAATTAAATAGGGTAATTAAGGGTGAAAATGATATCATAATTTCCCTAACACATGTGTTAATACAATTTAATAAGTTTAATTCGACCAAAAAAACCTTATAAATAAAATATGATCCTTTAGGTTAACTTGGATTTGATTAGTACATTTATTATTATTTTATTTAAAGAAGAGTTAAAAGAGTTAAATTCAAAGTTTAATAACTAAACCATCATTAATATAGGGCTATACATAATATAAATTTGACTATAAATATTCATTAGAAAGATAAAAAGATTTAATAAATAATGGTATTTTATTTATAATTTTTAGAGATTAAATAATTAAATTTATTTATGACACAATTATGACACAATAATTACCATAATAATGAAATATTAAACTAATTGATTTTATAAATATCCTAATAAATGTAATTTGAGACTTTTGAGGAATTAAACAAATTTTATAGGTTAATATGAAATGTTTTGATGGAAAATATGAATTTATTTTGACGTAATAATGTTTTTAGGAATTTAGAAATAATATTTTAATAAATAATGTCAAAATTGTCCCAATTGAGTTTTTAAAACAAATACTATATTATTGGTTGATATAATATTAAAAAAAATATGGTTCGGCCCAAAGAACATAATAATATTGTATCTGTCATTAATTAACCTGTTGGGGTTCTCTTGGATGTTTATTGTATGTTTATTAACCATATATTATAATACTACAAAGAGACATGGTAAATGTCAAACTATTTAAATAAGAGTTAAATCTAAAATATAAAGTTAATATGTTCAACAAACCTATCTAAAAACTATTGGTAGAGAGGTTTTTGACCCATAATCATCTTTTCCTTTAAATAATTTATTTTGGATCCATTAAAAACCGAAATAGTTATTATTATAAAATAATATTTAATGTTTTTCATAAAGTGACCCTCACCTCTCTTATAAAAGGGAACTTCCCATTTTATTAATTTCACTCTTACAAAGCCTTTTGGATCAGCCAAACCCTACCCGAATATCCTATCAACTATCCTCACATCATCATAGAGTCCTTCCTTTAATCAGAACTAAACCTTAAGGATCCCTTTTGATCAAACTAAAAGGAAGAACCCGAAGGAGAGGTAAATATTTCATCACCTCTTTCAAGTTCTTTTCTTCTTCCACTTCCTCATTATTTTTTGTTTCTATTCTAAAATAATAACTTCAGTATCTTATATATACTGGGATTTTATTATAAAAATGGAACAACCATAATCTTTATTCTATCCATCCTATAAATGACAAAGTCACATTACATGTGTACTTACAGATTACAGTCTCCATGTCATGGTGTAGTTTGTTATTCAAACACTTCATCATTTGGATGGGTATAATAATGAGTTTAAATGATTTAAATAATTTATATAACATTATAATTATTATATATACATGATATACCATCCAATTAAATATGAGTTCACCATCAATATAATGACATTGTCTCTCATGCGTACGTACAGATTACTATCTCCATGAGCGATTAAATTGCTTTCCAGGTTCACCATTCAATGATGATTATAAACTATATATCATTAATAAGTATTTAATATATGAAATAATATTTATACTGTATAAATATATATATCTATATATATCTTACTCTCTTAGTTCCATTCAATAAGATATGGAAACAGAAACAGTGTTTATGCGTACGTACGACATGCCGTCTCTATAAATAGTGTTTTCCATTTCATATATATACATCTATTATACATATTTACATTCTAAATATATATGATATATAAATCATCTTTTATATTCTGTAAGTATTTAAATCATGATCTACTTGATACAATCAAGAGTAACATGTCATAACACGTACGATTAAAAAAGCGATTATTACATGAAATATAAATTTAACAAGGAATTTATTATTAAATGGGTAGTATAAAGATAAAAAAGAATAATGTATGATTTTATAAATATTAATATGGTTCTAGTATAATTCAATTACATACTACATTCTTTATATATAAGGTTAACCATCCCCTCGACTAGAGGAAAGTGCAAGGTAAGGGTTAATTTCACAATCTCTTTATTTCCTGAGGTTGTTATTATGTAAGTATCTACTGGGAAATATTTATTATCCATATACCTGTTCCATGAATGAATTTTCAAAGAGATTATTTTTAAGTTACTCTTTTACTAAAACATCATTTTAAATGTTTTTAATATTTATTCTTGTAAATCATTTCCATTAATGTCAATGTTTTCAAAATGGTTTTTATGGATTTTCAAATATGGTGATGAATGTTTTGTGATACAAATATTATATATTTAATTTAAGGTTTTGTGATATGTATGACTGTGGATGTGTTATTTTTATACCATTCATGGTTTAGGGATAAAATATTGACATTTCGTATGAATGTTTTAATACTACAATTTATGTTATGTTTTAAACTTTTCATACGAAGAATGCATTGGACTTAGTAAGTGATGGGTGGAGCATGCTATAGCTCTTCGATGCATCAGTAGGTCTCATGAGAGAAACAAGTGTCTTAGAACATTGTCATGAAAAAATCTTACTTTTATTCATGGCACAAGGCTTTGACTCTATGGTTATGAAGTCTAGAATTATGAATTCCATCATTATGAAAGTGGCTATTGATACTACATGTGATTATTCGACTTATAAAATATTCATGTGAATAAGTAAATAGAATTATTGTATTTTATATATTCCATATTATACTAATGGTTACGTTTTAAAGGATTTTGGTTTTTTTTCTTATAAATTTCCTTAAATGTTTATTTGTATTTATAAAATTTTCTGCTATATTGTTATCATTATTGACCATCTAAGCTCACCCCTTTCTATGTTTTAATTTTCCCAAGATTCCAAGTAGTGTATTATGGTTGATAAGTAGGGTTATGCTAGGGGATTAATGGCATTCTCAACGTGTCATTTATGTTTTATTTTATTTTCTAATGTGTAATGTATCGTTCATGTATGTAATCTATTTTCCAACACTACTAAATTGATCGGTCTTTAGGGTCATTTTTCCTTGTAAACATGAAAACATATTAAAATAATGCCCCAAATCTGGGCTTTTGGGGATGTGGAATTATAGTTGGTATCAGAGGATGTTTACCAATAACATTGGAAACTAGATTTAAAAAAACTCAGATTTTAGAACACTGCCCTAAGATAGATTTTGAGGATTAGTATAAAAGAACTTCATAGAATTTTGGTACTGTAGAGATTTTGTGAGTTTCCATTCAATACATCCAAGATAAGATACAAGCGGGTAGAGGCGGCTATGGCACATATGTACATAGGGTTAAACCCCAAAAACACCGCTTTGAACTAGACTCAAACTGAAACTGGTGCATGACAAGGGGTCTTGCTGCACTCTTGGTTATGACACTCCTGGGGGATATGCTAAGGACAATTTACATTTTAATTACAAGCCATTGAGAAGGATTTAAGAGTAAATACAATTTCAAGGAACACATTTTATGATTACAGATTAAATGCATAATCTTTTCAATTTACGTTAGGTAATTTTCAAGTTTGGAATTAAGCATTGTGATTCATAAACGAAACCAGTGTATCACTTTGTATAGAAATGGCGCCCTGTAGATAGAATACGAACTCCAGCATTACACATGATCCATAGAGTAAGAGAGATCATATATTTCAGGGTATTAAGACAATATTTAGAATGAAAATAGTCTCCCGAATATTATCATCATTTGAAGATATATTATCACATGTTAATAATATAAGTAAAAAATTTTCTATGTCCTATGGATTTTAAGGGAAGCCATAGAAGAAAAGGATTATAGAGAGAAATATTGATAGAGAGAATAAGGGAATAAAGGATTTTCCCGTTTTTGATAACTGTGGAATGAATCACTAAGGAAAATTCTTGAAGGGAATGGGAGTATGTTATAAGTGTGTAGAAAAAGAACCCAAGTAAGTGATTTCAAGGGTGAGAAAAATGTTTCAAAAGTAAATTTCTTCATCAGAAAGGAGTTCGGACACTATGCAAATCAATGTCCAAATCAATAGAGTATACCCTGAATACTGATATTGGATAATAATCATGTTATGATACTACCACATATGAAGAAGAATGATTATTATGTTGTTATTAACCTAATTTGTCATTTGTGTATTCTATTAAGGATGTTAATTTTATAAGAATTATAGATTTTATAAGGATTCTATTATATTACTATTTCATTAAGGACTTGAGATTGTGTGGAACCAAGATAAGTGACTCAATGGTAAGTTGAAATTTTTGGAAAATATATGATTGAAGGAAAGACAAAGCTTAAATACCATCCTAATACCACGGTATTGATTTTGGAATAAGAGATGAATGATTTGGAAAAATTATATTAGATGTTATTGACATCCTTGAAACTTGTTAATTGTTTGTTTATTCCATTATTGATAGAATTTACAACATTTCTGGATATAAGGAGTATATCTATTATTCTATAAGGAATAAGGGAGCATGAATGTAACCAATGTGGTTATATGGTAATTCAAGGTGTTACCATGTTTTAAAAGAATGAATTATTAAGGTATTAACATGTTATTACGTGGAAAAAAGGATCTTCATTGTGCTTACCTTCCTTATAAATTTTGGTCTATGAGTTTGGACTGAAGTATTTTGGATAAGTCTAAAGGTTGGAACCGATTAAGTTTAACGTTGGATACTATTGTTATGGTTAAATCATTTCTTGAGATTATTTTTGGATTGTCATAAAAAGGACAACTCGGAGGTCAGAAGACAACCCATTGCGTTTGGCTAGGGCACGAGACTTGAACCCGTAAGCAAATGGTGACCATGGTGAATCACCTACCACGAGACTATGTGATGTCCTAGTTTTTATAATGTGATTTTTTAAATTGTCTGACTAATGAATAATAAATTAATTATTTTTGGAACCCTATACGCTTATGGTAAATAGAATATTTTTTAATTATAATATCATTTGGAGTGAAAGATGTGTTTGTGGTAGAAATTAGTTGAAGGATGAAACTAAACATTTCAAATATATATATATATATATATATTTCCAATTATTCTATGTATAAATTAATTCTTATACTTTAGAAAAGGGATCCTAAAACAAAAAATGTGTTACTCTAATTCCATATGTTTTCTTGAACCGATGATATTTTACATCATCTTAGATTGATGGATTTGATGCTGTCAATTTTACACCTATTTTTTATTGATGACCTCAATAAATCACTATAAATATTTACATTTTTTATCAAATTATGTGTGTCTAATTTCCAAAATTTTTTTCTGGATCATGATCATATTTTTGTGGTGAATTTTTCATTTCCCTTTCCCTCTTATTAAGAATACATTTTATTAACCCAATTTCTGATGAGGGTTTTCCAGAATAATTTTTTTTTCTTTTTTAGCAATTTATTTTCAAAGAAAAATTTTGAATTGCGAGGAAAAAATTTATTGAAGTAGGGGAGAATGTATCACCCCATTATTTCATAGTACATTATCTCAATAAAGTAATTCAATAGTTTGTGCTATACACAACACTGAGTTCGAGCACAACCCAAATTACTAAACTAATCGTTAAATAATCGATTATGAATAGCATTAACTGTTTTTTGAAACTAATATACTCTATATAATTTTGACATTCATATTATTTGTTTCTTAGACATAATATAAGAACAAATTTATTTTTTCAGATAAAAGAAGTATTTTTCAAAAAATGCAATTTTATCGCGTGTAATGGCGAACCCTTTTTACAACTAATATTTGAAAATTTTATGTAATCAATTTAATGAAAGTAATTTCTCCTTTAAATGTGGGACATAAAAATTTAGTTTTTATAAATTTTTGGTACTTTTCTGATAACTTTCATATTTTGACGAATATTGAAAAATACTATGTTATAGTTGAAAAAAAAAATTTAATTTAAATAATATATATTGTTAAATGATGAATTTGAAAGGTTGTGAAGTATAATTAGATTATATTTTTATCATTTAATATAATTTCAGTCATTATATGTAATTTCACATTTAAATTTGACATAAACAGATGTCAATCTTTTGATTTTTTCACTTTTTAAAAACTTTCCTTTTGGTATTCACAATGGGAATTATTTTTATAATAATTATTTAAACATCTATGTTTTGAATTTAGTTAAATAGATTTTTTTTGAATTTTTCATATTATAATTAGCTTTGGGTGAATTTTGGTTTTTTTTCTGAATACATTCAATTTATGATAAATAGTGAAAATCACTACGTTATTTTTTAAAACCAACATTTTATTCAAGTAATTAGTTATTTTATTTTAATTTATTTTAGGTCAAAAGCGATATAAA
This sequence comes from Viscum album, assembly GCA_963277665.1. Taxonomy (NCBI): domain Eukaryota; kingdom Viridiplantae; phylum Streptophyta; class Magnoliopsida; order Santalales; family Viscaceae; genus Viscum; species Viscum album. The sequence goes on along the minus strand of OY728147.1, from coordinate 1,720,647,206 downwards.
ATATCAATATATGTTCAATGTAGTTAATTAGAGTCATTTTATAATAGGTTTAGATATAAAAAATTTATTAAATATTTTTACCGTCTTTTACGCACCTCCTAGGAGCATTTGAAAATTTTCATAAAACATAATTTTACAACTTATGTGAGTTGAATTTCAATATTACAAGACACATGTTTAATATCATAATGTAAAATGTGGTTCAATAAGAAGAAATTAATTTTTTGTGAATAGTTACTTTTGACTTTTATTTACCATGGTTAAATGTAAATAATGTAATTAAGGGTAAAAATGATATCATAATTACCGTGACACATGTCATAATTCTATTGGATAAGTGTAATTAGACCAAAAAACAAACTTAGAAATAAAATATTTTCCTTTATGTCCACTTGGATTAGATTAGGACATTTATTATTATTTTATTTAAAGAAGAGTTAAAAGAGATTAATTCAATGTTTAATAACTAAACCATTTTTAATATAGTGTTATACATATTATAAATTTGAATATAAATATTCATTAGAAAGATAAAACTATTTCCTAAATAATAAAATTTTATTTATAATTTTTAGAGATAAAATAATTAAATTTATTAATGACAAAATGATTGAACAATAACTACCTCAATAATGAAATATTAAAATAATTGATATTATAAATATCTAAATAAATTTAATTTGTGACTTTTTATGATTTAAACTAATATTATAAGTTCCTTTTACTTTTTTTTATTGAACATATGAGTTTAGTTATAAGTAATAAATTAGTTAGGACTTTAACAAGAATCATTTAATAAATAATGTCAAAATTTACAAAATAGTGTTTTTAAACAAAATACTACATTATTGGTTGATATAATATTTATAAAACTCTGAGGTTCTGCCAAAGAGACATAATATAATTATATATGTCATTAATGAACCTATTGTGGACATATTGGATGTTTATATTATTTTTATTGACCCTATAATAAAAAAATACAAAGAGACCTGGTAAATGTCAAACTATTTAACTAATAATTTAATCTAAAAGATAAGATTAATATGATGGAATAAAACTATATAAAACCTATTGGTTGGGAGTTTTTTTACCCATCCTCACTTTACTCTTTAAATATGTCATTTTGGAGCCATTTTAAACCGAAAACTATTTTTTTATAAAATAATATTTCATGCTTTTCCTAAAGATACCCTCACCTCTCTTATAAAAGGGAACTTCCACTTCTCTTAATTTAAAACATCCAAATCCTTTTGGCATGGCCACCCCCTGAACAAATATCCTCTCAACTTTACTCCATTAATCCTAAAGGCATTCCATTGGTATGAAATCCAAATTAATGATCCCTTTTGATCAAATCAATAGGAAGAACCTAAAGAAGAGGTAAATATTTCATCACCTCTTTCAAGTTCATTTCTTCTTCCAATTCCTCTTATTTTGTTGTTTCCATTATAAAATAGTAACTCCAGTATCTTCTATATACATTGATGTTATTAATATATTTTTACAACCATATTCTTTATTCTATCCATCCTATAAATGAAGAAGTCACCATACATGCATACGTACGGATTATCGCCTCCACATCGTGGTGTAGTTTGTTATTCAAACACTTCATCCTTTGGATTGGTATTATAATGGGTATAAATGATTTAAATAATAAATATAAAATTATAATTATTCTCTATATATGATATACCATCCAATTACATACGATTTCTCTATCAATATAATGATATTGTCGCTCATGCGTACGTACAGATTACCGTCTCCACAACTGAATGAGATTCATTTTCACGTTTACCATTCAATGATGATTACAAAATATTTTTCATTAATAATAATGTAATATAGGACATAATAATGATACTGGAGATATATATTTTTTATTTTTATTTTTATACTAACATAATTCATATTCACATAGTTTCGTTCAATACAATATGAAAACGGAAACAACCTTTATGCATACGTACGGCCTACCGTCTCCATAAACGGCGTTTTCCATTTCATATATATAAATCTATAATACATATTTATATTCCAAATATATATGATATATAAATCATGTTTTATGTTCTGGATGTATTTAAATCATAATCTATGTGATATAATCAAGATTAACAAGTTAAAACATGTATGGTAAAGGAAGCAATTATTACCCGAAATATTAATTTAACATGGAAATTATTGTTAAATGGGTTGTATAAAGTCATAAATTAATCATGTACGATATCATAAATATTAATCTGGTTCTGGTATAATTTAATAACATACCATAGTCTTTATAAAGAATTTTATACATACCCTTGACTGAAAGAAAGTGCAATGTATGTGTTAATTTCAGAATCACATTTTTATCCGAGGTTGTTTTTACGTAATTATCTACTGGGACATATTTATTATCCATTTTCATGTTTCATGAAATAGTTTTCCATGGGATTATTTTTAAGGTAAATTTTTACTAAAACATAATTTTAAATTTTTTAAATATTTATTCTTCTAAATCATTCTCATTAATGTACAAGTTTTCAAAATGGGTTTTAAGGATTTATCTCTATGGTCATAAATGTTTTTAAAAATTAAATTCCATTCAAAATTATCAATGTGTTATGAGAAAATTTGATTCCAAAATGTCTTTAAATTTCATTCTTTCTAATATTTGTGGCTTTTAAATGTTTTCATGATAATGGGATATTTACCTCAAAGAGTTTTACAAATCATTTTCATCTATGTCTACATCCATTGATGGATTTTAAACTTGTTTGAAGTTGATTTATTATGATACAAATATTCCATATTATATTGAAGGTTTTGTGATATTTTGGAATTTATATGTGTTATTTTTATACCAATCATGGTTTATAGATAAATTATTTATATTTTGAATGATGTTTTTAATACGAATGTTTATGTTATGTTTAAAACTTTTCAAATGAGGAATGCATTAGACATAGTAAGTGACGGGTGGAGCCTTCTATAGCTCCTAGACTCATCGGTAGGTCTCTTGAGACAAACTAGTGTCTTGGCACAAGTCATTGACAAAATCATATTTTTAGTCTTGTCAACAGGCCTTGACTATGTGGTTATGAAGTCTGGCATTATGCATTCCATCATAATAAAAGTGGCTATAGATATTGCATGTGATTATTCGACTAGAATAATATCCATGTGAATAAGTAAATGGAATTATTTTATTATATATTTTCTATATTATGATGAAGATTAAGTTTAAAATGATTTATTTTAATCTTATACATTTCCATCAATGTTTATGTTTATTTATGAATGTTTCTGCTATATTGTTTTTATTTACTGTTCATGTGAGATCACCCCTTTCAATGTTTTAATTTTACCAGGACTTCAAGAATTGTATTATGATTGATAAGTAGGGTTAAGCTATGTGATTAATGGAGTTTTAAAAGTATAATTTATTTTGGGTTTTATATACTAATGTGTAATGTAACGTTCATGTATGTAATATATTTGTCAAGACTACTAAACAGATCGGTTTTCAGAACATGATTCTTTGTAATCATTCCAATGTATTAAAATAATGCACCGACTGTGGGATTCTTGGGTTGGGGAATTGCAGAGCTTGTAAATCTTCATAGGTTACCCTGGGGATCACATGAATGAAGGAGTGAGCTATAATTTTAGAAATGGAATATCATTATAGTAAAGAATTTGCACATGGGTTATAAAGAATGGAATAATTATTTAAAAGGCATTAAATATGGGTGATCATATCATATAGAAATTGGATCATAACAACATAGATTCATAATATATTGGAAGAAACCTAAAACAATTCATTATAATGAGACAAGGCTCATTTCACATAGGGTATAACATGTTAGGGATAACCACCAAGATCGTTACACATGGTAGCACGAGTCAAGGATTACCACAAAGACTATTATAGATAACGTCTCTTGAGATCCAATGTTAAAAAATGAATTGGATCTCTATTTAGGTACACTGATAATAACATGTTCATTAATATACTCTCCATATATAAAATCAAACATAATCAAAAATACATAAGCATAAGTCTAACCATGGAAGGAAATGGGTTTCATAATCTTGTTATAAAGAATAATACATGGACGTATCATACAAGTGTCCAGATAGAACAGAATTAAAACGTACATGGACATTGATAAGGGAAAATTGTCATATATTATTTTAATTTATATAAAAAATATGTTAATATAAATAAGAAGAGTGTTTATGAAATTTTAGCACTAAAACATTTTACTATGGTTTTACTGAAAAAACTAATGTGTATTTTAAAAAAGAAAAGTGAAAAATATTTTATATCAAACTAGTGGTGAACCAAAAATTATTTCGTAAAATATTATTTAATAAAAATATTTCTGTCTTTACATTGATGATATAGTCCACTTTGAATTCTGTAAGAACTCAAGAAGTTACCTTAAAATGGGTTTTCTTATAGGGATCTGTTAAGGATAGAACTACATAAAAACGTGTATATCCCCTAAAGAGAATAAGGAGTGGATATTGATACATGAGTCTGTAGAATGTAAATAGAATTTATAATATGTTAATTAAATTAATATATAACTTAATTAGGGTAAAAAGGATGATAGAGAAACCTGAAGGAATAATAGTGGTTCTGGTAGAATCTCGTATGTATTATCTCCAAGGTACAAGGTGTACATAGAGGGGGATTAATGAGAGATAAATGGGATTCTCTTATTTTATATTTCATGATGTATATATGGGAGAGGATAAAAATAACACCCCTTAATTATGATCTAAACATAAAAGGACATAACATAGAGTGGATTCTTGAATAAATGTGAGAATGGGTGGACCCCTTACCTTAAATTTGAAGGTGTTATTCGATTGACTATAATGATCTGAATAATCAAATTAGGTTAATTAATTAATAATTCTAGTGACTCCCCTACATTTTATTGATTTATTATGACTATATTACATTTATCCATGTCCTTTTATAGAAGTTAAGCGGTTCAATTTCATTGTTTGGAAGTGTTTCCTTCCATAGTTTTAATGATCGGTTAACTTATATTTATGTTCTGATAAACATGTTTGATGATAATGGTTTTCCAGAATTGATGTTATATGAAATTAGGGATAATTTATAAGATTTCATGGTTATAAAATTCATTTGGTTATTTGGAGTGATGGTGAATCATTTTATATACCATTAATGATAAATTCTTGGATTAATTTGATAATTTTACTCATAATTAACTAGTTTTGTATTATTATTTTACATCATGTGTAAAAAAGGATTATAGAACATCACATAAGTTAAAATGAAAATTGTATAGTCTGGTTCAACCATCGAAATGGTTTCATGACAAGAAATGATGGTGGTAATAGAAATTTATAACATTTCGTGTTTAGATGTGATAAAGTAACATATATCAGACATTGTTTTCATTTCATACGTTTAAAAATGGGGAAAAGAGAGATGATAATGAATCATATAATTATAATAAATAATTTATAGTACATTTATGTTATGATATTTTTCATACTAATTGGATGGTGGGAGTGTTAGAAAGAAAAAAGAACAAAGGAACATCAAAAAATGAAAGAAAAGAAAAGGGGAATTTACCAAAAGATTTAATCTTCTTTGATTGCCTCTTAGGGGGAGGTTATTTGGTCTTTTGAAGAGACCATGGTATTGTGGATGTGGGGGAGGATCATGGGGATATATTTGGGATGAATTTAGGGAAGGAACAATCCTTGAGAGAATTGAAGAGAAGATGAGAGTGTGTGGAGTTTTTATATTGGAGGGGAGGATTGTTTTTTTTAATATTTTAATCATTATTTTATTATTTCCCAAAAATACAAGAAATATTAATGATTCTTATGACCAAAAATAGTAAAATGTCAATTTTATTTTGTATTAATGTCCATTTAAATCATCCATGAACCATGCAATATGCATAAATTATTTAATTTATAATTTTTCTAATATTATAATATATAACTATTCACTAAAAATTCAAGTATTTAAGAAATTTATTTTACCATAACCATTTTTCGTCATGTAGAATTTAAAAATGAATTCCATTTTTCAAAAATAATTTTCTAAATATCATTAATTTAATTTTTAATAAAAATCATAATATAATTGATAAATACATATTTAGAAACTATATCATATTTGATAATTTTGGAAAAATTTACATAAGTTCTTATAAAAATTTCGTAAATCTAGAAAACATAAATAATTTTAATTTATTTACAATTTTTAAGAAAATAAATTGTATATTATATTATTTTACTAATTTTAATTATTTATTTATGACTTCCAAAAATAATAATACTTTTACTATGCTCATATTATCACTTATTAGATGCGTAAATTTTATATAAACATTATAGGTTGAGGTTACTATTCTATTGAATGATTTACTATTCATAAGGGAAATATTGAAATTAAAGAGGGTATACTACTATTCATAAGGGTATGATATTATTCACCAAAAAATAATGAATTTCTTATCATGTTCCAAACATCATACTGATCACAACAATGCCTATCTGATTATCAAAATTCAAATAATAGAAGTAACAACATTATGTTTAAAGGTAAAATTATACATAGTAGTTCATTATATTGTAATTTCATGTGATTATAAGAAATAATTATAATAATTTAATTTCCATTAATAGAACATTGGGTCATTAAAACCATGGTCTCATTTTAGGGTTTAATCCTATGTCCACTAAAATATTATACAATCATTGCATACATGGTGAAATAAGACCAAGAGTCACTTTTGGGGGCCAGAAAATATACCCAAGTATACCTAGAATACTCATGTACAATAATAGAAACATAGTTCTTCACATTTTTACTATAAACAAAAATAGGTATTAAAAAATCCTCGGGAACCAACTCAAGAGGTTGAGAGATGTTGAAAGTTCGTTATTTAGTTTTAATGTAATTTTAGAATGCTTCCCTTTTTGATAGGAGTTAATTAATTTATCAGTAGGGAACTAAAATTTAGGTAGATCCCAAACTAACCCATTTCGATTTTTCTTTATAACTGAGTAAATGTTGTAATGTCCAAATCACTTATGAAAAATATAAGTTTCCTTATGAAAACCACTCAAACATGAAACATAGTGTGAAATATAAGAATTTAAATCTACATCATAAACTTGGTCACTTCATGTATCAGTTAAGATTAATAGATTTTTTGAATATAATACATTACAAGAGTCATTATCAAACAAAAAATGTAATCCATCATCACCCAATTAAAAATTATAATAATATCCTATTTTAAACAATCAATATATAATGCATTGAAAGTTGAAACGTAATTTTTATTACCAATCTGGCCTAGACCGATGATTTTAATATTTTAATTGTCACAAAAGGTGACATGACCACGATCTACCTTGAATATATTGTTGTAGTAGCTATAGTATCTTATCTTGAGTTTTGAAAACCCACTATTGAAGAACTATATAATTGTATTTTATATCTTCATTAATTTTTTATAATAAATTGGTTTTAAATATGAAATAATTTTTCTACCCAAATCTATTTTGGTCAAGAAATGTTTTTAATAAAATATTTTGGAACCTATATTTTCCTCATGGGTTTCGTGTAATCTTATTATAGATTCATAGTAACAATCACATTGTTCAGTCCTATTGAAATGTGAATGGTAGAAGAGTTCTCTGGTCATGATATGTCTAGGTTCATATCCAATCCAAGTAATATATTTTTAAGAAACATTCATTCCCATGCTCTTTTAATTACTTTGTACTATTTTTAATTTTTTTCATTTTATTTCCTCAATTTTAATTTGGTTGTTTATGTTCATAATTTTCATAGAAAAGTTGGTTGTTATCCCCATTTTCTATTTATATATCAAACATAATGTTTATGGTTAGAGCAAGTAGTCATTTCAAAACATTTTATTTATCATTTACCTAATTAATAGTTTTTATAACATATTACAGTAGTCAGATAATTCTTCATTTGTCATTTTTTTCATCATCATGAATTTCAGTATCATACATACTATATTAATGCAAATCATGCATAGAAGCAATATAAATATCAATGGGTAAAGATGATACATCACTAAATTTAGTTATGAAGCACATATTCTCCGTATACAAATTTTATTCAGGAGAAGAATCTGAGTCACTTGAACTATCGTTAGATGCAATCTATGTGGTTTTCAGGGAATTTTATATATTATTTACTTATCATCTTAATTATTCTTATGTTTCATTTTATAGATGAAATATTTTATATAACATTTTCTATTGCATTCATATGAGAATACATCCTTTTAATCATCATCCTTTTTCTTCAAATTCCCTCTATTATCATATTTTCCTAAATATTTTGGTATTCTAAAAAATATTTTTCTTCCTATAAAACTTATTATATCTTATTTATAGTTGAGAAATTTATTAGTCACTATCAATAGAATATTCATGATCACTCAAATCAACATATTTTACCATTTTTGTTTCATTTTCCTTATTTTTTATAGGGGAAGTAGTCTTGAAATCTACTTACTGTGTCACTGGATCCTCATCCTCCTAAAATATTAATTTATGTTATATTTATTCATTATATTCTTACCCTTCAGTTTTTTGACATGATACTTAATGATATCACTAGATTCTCAAATTAACAATGATGTTACCCCTATCTTTAAGGCAGACCACTCATAAATCCTATTATTTGGTCCTTATCTATTATAGGCTATCCCAACGAGTTCATGCTATTAACAAACACATAAAATATGAGAAACATAGCAGAAATAAGATCATTAATATATATTTTAAAATAATCATACTTAATAGTTTATGTGTTAAGCCACATTTCATTACCATTTTTAGTTCCTTCATGTTGGAAAGATTATAGTTCCAACATCTTGAATTATTTTTTACCTGTAGAAATTATATGAAACACTTCGTCACCTAAGGAACATTAAAGGACATTCATGGGTTTGAAATTATAATTATTATAGGCAGCCTTAGTTGCATCATCCCTTATATTTTGATTATTAATAGTAATTTTATACTCATATACTATAGAAGTCATAATCTCAAAACCCATAAATTCAATCTTCATTTTCATTTTTTTTCTATTGGGAAAAATTAGTCTCATTGAAGAAGGGGGTTATTTTAGTAGTATAACCATCTAGAATATTATCCATACTATAAGGCTAGTGTATATTTAGATATATAATGAATATTTTTAGAACTGTCTAAAATTTTATGATCTTTAATGCTCAACTAAAATCATAGTTAAAAATTATTGAATTTGTTTTACAACTCTAATACCAAATGATATTATGAGTGATTATCTTAAGAGGGGGCTCTATTGAGTACCCAATATTTTTACTATCATAAATTGATTCTTTTGAAATCCCCCAAATATTCAATAATAGCAAACCTTATCAAAATAAGTATTATTTTATACATCTTAATGATCATAAATATTATCCAAAGATTGATTAGGTCTTGAATGAATAATATAAACAACATCATTTAATCATTTGAAATAGATTTACCTTATATGAATACTATAAGAACAAAAATTAAGATATATTATCAAAGTATATATTTTTAATATTTAAAATAATTATTAATTTGATTGTAAAACAGAGGTGAAACAGACAATAGAAAAAATTGAATACAAGAGGTGTATTCCCAATTTGATATATTTTCCTCTTCACTAGGTGATCAACTTTCAACACGAAGTTTATATAAAATAAATAGATTATCCACAACCTAGATAAGGTTCTGCAATAGATAACACTATCTAGCTCAACAATGATGTCTTCCACTATTATTCATGGTAGTAAAGGCAAACCATACCCACATGGACATCTACCAATCATATCCATAGGGAAAATGAGAATTACATTTAAGAAGATATATTGTATCTTCATGTTTATATCAGAAGATAGTTCGGGGAAATAAAACATTATATATCACACACTACTCAAATTTATTAAAATTTTAATAAAAAAAATTATCTAAATGTATAGAGTTTAGTAATAATTTGTCTATTTTGATAAAGCTTTTGACTTTGAATTTGGTTTAGTGACGAGTATCTTGTCAGGTTTTATTGAAATCTTCAGAAAATTGATGTGTCACAATAAATTGTTTTCTGAAACACACACTGTCAGAAACTCTTGATTTTGTGGCTCATGTTCTGGTGTTGGCTCATGTTTAGGTCATATAATATTGAATGTATTTTATTGACAATATATTACTATGGTGGTGTCTCAGACATACTAAATATTCTTGAATTCTAGTAGTGTGACACTGTAGGTGTCGTTGGAAATTGTGTAAGGTTCATCAATGTATGATCTATTGATGTCTTATCATGAGTAATATTTTCAGTGGAAATGGTGTGAGCATGATAGAAATACATTTATTGTGTCATATCTTTAAATATATATTATACTTTTCCATTTTTTTCATCTTTGGCAGCGTGATATCATGTTGATGTGTCGATCAATGGTGTTTGACTCAATGGTGTCTAATATATTATAAGCTCTTCAATCAAGTGTTATAATAGTTTGATGTTGTAATGTCATAGTAGAATCTCAATCCTTGAGAGTTGTTGTACTATAAAAGTGTTTAGACCAATGGAATCATACATAATGATTTATTAGTTATTCTCAGAATACAGGGTTCTTGTATGTAAACAGAAAAATCATTAGTAGTATTAAAAACATGATTTTGGAATCAATAATACCATGAGTTCAACATGAATTACGTAAATATATATATGTAGAATGTGTTTAATAATCCCTAAATGTTATGGTGGTAGTTGGTTATTGATTATGAATACTAAACACACTACCAACGTGGGAAGGTGTGAAAAGTAACTGACACTCTATGTCGGAATGGAATTGCATGTTTTCCTTAGATAAGGATAAAAAGAGATAAAATATTTAAGTATTTATAGAATATTGATATTTAAATAATGTTGAAATGGGATGGATCATATATTTCTCAGATGAATGTTAATGTATCAATATATCTGATTAGTAAAGAGGTGCATAATGATGATGTGTAACAATAAACGAAGTTAAGAAATGTTCTTCAGATCGCTATGATTGGGAAGGAATAATAAATTTTAGAAAAAAATTATGAATCATATTAATACTACAGAGGAACAATGAGCTATTAAGAGAATATAATAGTACATTAGTCTCTATTCAACCCAGAATTCAATTCATGTATAGGTATCTAAAACATTATTTTTCTGGTATTACAAGAAAAATTATATTGAATATTATTTATCTCTATTCCTAGAATGTATAAAATATATGTATTAAATACCAATTTATTAGGGGATGTTATAACCATAACCAATACATGAATGTAAATTATAAAATACTACCTTGTCTTTCATCATAGGACTCCCAAAAATAGTAAAAGGTAAAGATGATTTTACATTTTTAGTCAGTTTCCATACAAAGTTTTATATTTAATATCTATTAAATAATATGTCTATGATGACCATATTTCTAAAATTTACATTAAGTATGATCTAATTATATTATGATTCACATTTTTGATTGTATTTTATAAGGATATTAGATTTACTTTAATGTTTTGGAGATGTCTAGAGTAGGTTTGAGAAATAGTTTTGAGTTTCAGTACTTCATATCATTCCCCTAAAAATTGTATTTTAGATAATTCCACTTAAAAACTAATATATATATTAAGATAATATTATAGAAAATTTAATGTGTTTTTAGGTCAACATATCTCCATAGTCATATATTATTACAATAACATCTTTGACTCCCGAATTTATATTAGACCTTGTGATTCACTCTAAGGAAGGTAGAGTAGAAATTTAATTTTATATGGATGAATATAGAGTAAAAATGATCTTGGGACCATTGATAGATTAATAAATGGTAAATAATCATATATCAATTTAGCAGTACATCAGGGTAACAAAGTGTTGATATAAAATTTATGATGGAAATAATCTATAAGATCTAGTATTCAAATATAGAGGAAAAGTAATTCTAAAAGTAACAACTTAAATAAAGGTTATGATATTTGGAATGAAATGAAAACTCACCCCAATATATATATTCCCTTATTAGATTCATAATCAGATTCTGATGTTTTCTATTACATGGTACATCAATTGATTCTCTCTCATGTTTCTTGTATGTTGATTGTATAACTCTAGAAGAATTACCCATATAATACATTACATGTAAAAAACTCATATTTCATACCATTGGAGGATGATATCTCTTACGAGGAATTATCAGTGGATTATCAAGATCAACGATAGAATGCTTTGTGATACAAGAGTCCACACCTTATTACTGTTTTTTAGTTAAACAATAAATTTTAGGAAGATACATGGGAAGACAAAGATGATATAAGGTAGAAGTATCCTTATTTGTATGCATCCAAATTATATAAAATTAGAGGTGAAATTAAAATAATATGGGTATAATTTGACTACCTCATTACTTATGATATGTTTTATCATTTAATTAATTAAATTCATTTGATAATAGTCCCAACCTGAAGAAATGAGTATAGAAAAACATTGATATGATATTATGATATTATTATTTGATATGTATAAAATTTTGTAGATATTCGATTTGAGGTTATGAATTATAATAAATAAATGATAATGTTTTTACACATACATTAAATTAATTCATTGTTTATAAACAAGATATAAATCAATTTTAAAGGATGCTATGGTAAAAAGAGATGTTTTAGTAAAAAAATATTTTTTTATGTAAAAAAGGTTTTATTTTATTAATAAGTAAAAAAAATATATATTGGAATTATTTTTATGAAATGTTTTGAAAAAATATTAAATAATATATTTTTACACTCATCAAATATTTTTAAAATTTTATGGAGTGAAGTAAAATATTGATTTATGCTTAAAATAAATTTTTCTAAAAATAGTTTTCATTTCTATATGATAACTTATTTTAAATTGATTTTTTCAATTTATGGAAATTGAATCATTTAACGTGAATTAATTATTTTATATATGAATAATTAATATAATAATTTATTTTATCATAATTGTTTTGTCAAAATGATATGTAAGACTAGTAAAAATATTTCACAATAGTATAATTAATAAATGATTATCGATGTAGGGAATCATAAGATACAAGGATTAAAATATAATAGAAAAATGATATAATTTTATTAATTGATATTATTTCTGAATTATCCATTATATATTAGAATATTATTTATTTTTGTTCCATGTCACATGAATATTACATTATTATATTTCATCCTTTTGTAAAAATAAAATTTGGGTCCCCTCTCACCCTTATTATATGATACGACACCTTTTATCTTTATCAAACATCATGATACATATAATTTAGCCAAAAAACTGTAATCAATAATTAATATAACTCCTCATTTTCTATTTAATCTTATTTGATCATAATACCATCATTTGATGGAATATGGTGCAATCCAAAGCACGTTTTTCAATGAAGAGGTATAATTCTCAACTGAGTACATCATATTTTATTTATTCTTATAATTATATGGTATCAATTATAATGTACTGAAATAAATATCTAAAGTATATTAAATGTTTTTATGATGATGGATCAACCATTTTCCACATCCTTGCTATGAAATTTTAAGTGAAAGTATCACCCCTACTTCTGTGTGGACCACCTCTTCCATATATTGGTATCATTCAATTTCAGTCAATATAATTAATAGTTGGTTATTATAATGGATATAATACTTATATATAATAAATATTACATAATTATATTATCTAAATTTTAACCTTTCTATTCATTCGAAAATTATAACATTGATATTGTGTACATATAGTATACCACCTCCACACATCGATGTGATTCAGTTTTCATCTCATATTTATTGGAATAATTATAAAAATATTCATGATTAATAAATATTATAAAATTTAATGATATATTTTTTTGGATATGGTGAAAATATTACCATGGTGAAAGCACAAGAACCATCAAACATAAATATACATTGAAAACTGACCAGATTTCTACCATATGTTCATTTTAAGGGATAAACTACTAACAATAGTATAATAAGAATTTCAAAATGACTGATAAATAATTTTTACTTAGGAATATGGTTTTATAATATATGTATAATATATATATATTATGAGATTTTGATGTTTACAAATCTTGATGGAACTTGTGTTATGAGAAATATATTTGAACACCATTTTAATAAGGATTGTTTTTGAGTGATTTTATATTGGGGGTATTTATATTGATATTTTACTTTCAAAGAAATATATTTTTCTATCTAATGTTTATTTTTTGATTTTTTATTTATTAGTTCTATGTTCCATTATTATGTAATTAAAATATCTGGGAAAATATTATTAAAGAAATTCAAACCTTCTTTCTTATTTGGGTGACTAAATTTGTCTTCCATTTAAATAATATGAAAAAAATTTTGTGAATGTTCTTACATATAATATAAATTTTTTATTAAGATCATTTTTACTAAATTTAAATTTATTTTCTATTTTTTATAATGATTTTTGTGAAGATCTTTTTTCCAAATAGGTATCATTTTAATTTTATTCAATGGTTAGAAAAGAATTTCATAATTTTATATATATGGAATAAATATATTATGATTCATTTGGGATATGATCTTATGATTTCATCACATTTATTTCTCTCGACATATTATGATGACAATTAATTAAGGATGATTTTATAAATATAATTTATTTTCCACATGTTAATATTGTTTTGATGAAGCTGATATGAATCCTATTTATTTTCCATAGGTTTCTCTAATATTAATTGATTAAATATCTATATAACTTATATCCATTCTGCAGGTTATGATATAATGACGTTATGAATCTTTTATGATCTTATGGCACACACAAACAAACACACATATATATCATTTTCATTAAGTGATAGGTGGTCCTGAAATTATATATCCCTCCAATGAAATGGCTAATGATGGATATCTATTGAGATAAAAATGACTATAATGAGGTACTAACCTTGATTATTAAGGAACCTTTAACCAATATAATATTTATGGAAGTATACAAGTAAAATTTAAATGATTGAATAGGGAGTGAAATTATATACTAATATTTCATTTTCAGCGATCCTAGAATATAAAAATTATTTAAAATTATTATGTATATTCCTAAAATATATATCTGAAGCAAATGATGTGTCCTTATGTCCCATGATTGATTATTTATGCTTTATCATTTTTATGACTTATATTTTTTATAATGGACAAACCATATTCCATGGTTTCAGTTTAATGATTTTAAATGATTATTTACAATTGATGGATGTTATGATCATGTTATAATACCCTTAAGATTACCTTGTTCCTAATAGTGAACATTTATTGGTATATATTATTTTAACCCTTATGGATAATATGACCCCACCCATTATTATATTTCCATTCCTCGACCTATGAAGACTTAATTTAGGTGTGATTTTCTTAATAAGATTAATTTGTGGGAAAAAATTGTGGAAAAATAGAATATCAGTCATTAAATACAATTATTATGTATTTAGTCACTAAATATTGTAAATCTATTTTAGTCTATGAATTTTAATTATAATCACACATATAGAATATTCATAAAAAATTATGTAATATTTATGTGTGAAATGATTTTCTCACCCCAGGAAGAGATTTCAAGATACCATCTATCACTAGTAGTGTGTCCATGATTCTATAAATAATTAATCACTCTTAAATAAAAAAAGGATTATATGATTACATATGGTCTCTCATATGGAGTTCCAACATTACTATAGTGATATGTGGATCTCAATATATCAGAATGGTAAGATTTGTGGGGTACACTGATAATGGCCCAAGAATATAGTGACTGTTATTGGGGGTTTTGAGAGGGTACATGATGACATAACATGATTGATGTTATATTGTTTGTTATATCATTAATTTTTTCTATAAATAATCTAATAAGAGGGTATATATAAGGGAATCCATGGAAACATTCCTAATGAGTCCTATTCTCACATAATTCATTACTACATTATTTCTTTTATAATACCTTATTTTTATCTTTATGGTAGTACTTTTATTGTGTATATAAATGGAGTGGTTGGATTGATTTTTTGGTGTTTTGTTAATGGTGGGATTTAGGGTTTAGTAGTTTATCATTTTTTTTATTTTTATTTTTATATTTAAATATATTTTACTGATATGTGATAATTGATATATGTTAGAATGATTGAAATGTGGCAAAAATATTAGTTTATTATATTATTATTTTCGTACTATTTGATAGACAACTGTTAGTTATATTTCATTACAGTTCATCTTCTGTTATATGGTGATTATGTTAATTTTTTATTTTTCAACATCCGGGTGAAATGATTATATTACCCTAATAATTTTTTTTGACTTTAATATTTTGTTTTATAACTATAGATAATGGTGTAGGAATTACCTAGTACATATGTTTTAACTACCTTTGTGGTTGTTTTGTTGGAATGGGCCAGGACATTACAAGGATAATGATGTTTGGTCTAAAATATGTTAATGAATATCCATATGGGAATATATATTTTCCAATAGTAGGAATTTCATAAAAGAAAATAAATTCACACTATCTATACAATCATATGAAAATATTTTATCACGGTCCTCCAATACTCATAAAATGTTTTAGATGGCAGGTATCATTGTATACATGAAACTATAAGGGACTACTCCTCTACTAGATGTGGGTTAAACAAAACCTAGTTCTTGGGAGATTTTTTAATATAATTTCGCACATCTAAATTTAGAGTATCACATCCTCATATAATTTAATTAATCATGAAAACCTATCTAGGATTTAGAATATATAATAGGTATATATACATTACATAACCATATTTTATGAAATGATAATTCCTATAAAAGAACATCGAAGAAGAATTATCAAATATCATTAATTAAATAGTATATATAGTCATTAAATATTCAAAAATTCAGAAATTAATGGAGGTGTGAGATATCATTGATTTAAATATGTTATTTTTCAGTCAATTTTTTGCACTATACCTAAGGTCATCAATCAAAAAATGCATGAGATTCCAATGAATTTTTGTGGATCAATGTGAATGACTGAATGTTGAAAAAGATACAAATCTTTGAGATATATGACCTCCAATTCTAAAATATTTTTTTGGATAATAATATTAAATAAAAATTTATTACACATGATGTAAATTAAATATTCACTTTAGTTCAATGGTTGTAATGATTGATCTATATTTTGGTGACCATAATTCTATATATAAATAAATGTCCAGGGTAATATACTTATTCTTTTAAATGTTCATAATAATAATAAAATAGTAATGTACTTAATATGATCAAAATCACTATTCATCCGCGATTCTACACATGATAGTAAAATTTGGTGAAAAAATGTAACCACCTGTATACTTATATGATAGAGAACAACTTTTAGACCTTATCAGTGGTACCAGTTGTAGTGTAACACTACCTAAAAATCTTATTAGTTTCTATCAAATCATTCAAAAAATAATTTTTTATAAATATTTCTCAACATATAATTTTTAATTAATAGATACCATATTATAATAAATTTTATATACATTAAACAAGATAAATTTAATAATTATATAGTTCTAAAATGTTAAGGTAAATGATTTCATCTAAAAAAGTAAACTTTTATCCCATATAATAATTATATAATATTATAAATTATCAAAATAATTGAAAATAGATTAAATTTTTACCAAATATTTAGTAAATTACATGTTATCCCAGAGAGATAAAATAATATGATTAAGTAATGGATACAGATATATGCAGGTCCATTTTATGATATCTATATGGGTTTGGATGGAATGGTGGAAAAATTCATCATTTGTGTAAATAAAACTACAACATAAAATTAATTAAATAGTTGAATAATTTAGTATCCACCCGCTATATTGAAATTGGTGAGAATAAAATGAGATATATTTCATGTGTTGATATATAATAATTACATTAAAGACAAATAAGATTTTAATGTTTAAAAATTCAATTTCATATTAATTTTTGATTAAATTTTTAGTGAAAAAAACATTTTGAAAAAAATATAATAAGGTGATAGTCTTCAATGCATTGAAATATTATATAAAAAATTCTTCTAAAAAATTTCCTATATAAGAAATAGATGTTGAAGAATCCACAGAAGAACTTTATGAATTAATATCATTATTTCTTAAATTAATATTTATATGATAAGGAGAATACAAGGGTATTATTCCATTAGTTTGTATCAATTTTGGTTTATTGTGAACTTTTAATACCGCTTCCCTATGATGAAACAATAGTATGAAGGTAATGATTAAACTATATATTGACTAGGAAGAATAAAATATTTTCCATAAAAACACATTAAATGATATACATTCAGTGAATAAATAATATCTATTAAAATTTGTAAGAGGACCATTATCTAGAAACATTATCAATATATAAGGATGTTAAATGTGTAAGAGTTAAAGTGGAATCAATGGAAAATGGGATAAAAAATTTAATAGTGAAATAAAATCATTCAAATATTACACAAGAGAAAATGAATAATAATATTGTGATGTGGACGAAATTTTTTCACAAAGTGGTACCAATTAATGCTCAATGTTTTCGTGTGATGGAATGAAAATTTAAATATATAGAAAAATATATGTTAAAATATGATAACAATTCATTGGAAAAATCTATTGATATATCAAAACCATATGAAATTACGATGATATAAATAGATTCTACATAATAGAAAGAAGTTATGAAATCTTTGATGATAGTGATGATATTTGTTGGATATAAAAAAAATTTTATCGTTTATTGGATTGATGATATAAAGGTTGTCATTCCAAATTTTATATATGCTGAAAATTCATTGAGTATATCTCAACTTGTTATTCAAAATATCATAATTGATGATAGTGATGGATACAAAAATATTTTTGAAGATAATATTAGTACTAGGAACCTTTGATTGTATACTATTTATTCAGATACTATAAACATATAAAATTTTGTATAGAATCAAAAATTATGGGTTGGTATAGAATATTATTTATATTTGTATGGTATATTATAATATTTTTCTTTGGTCATATAACAAAGGGAATGTTTTAGATCAATAATTACCCCTTTTATAAACTTATATATTTTTATATATTTTTAATTTTTATTAATGTAATTATTTTTTTTATGGTTGTGTTAAATACATGAAATTATTTCATATAAATAAGAAAAAAATATATAGAAGGATTATTATTGGAAATTTATTTTTCATCTGTTTATCATAATTGATTCATTCATTATAAATTGTTATTGTATATAATTCTCATGATAACTCATCCTATAATACAATAGCTACCAACCAAAATTAATTTAGAAAAACATCATAGACATTGGAGATCATTTAGACACATTAACTCTCTCCTCCTCCAATAGTAATGAATGATACTATATTTTCAATTAAATTTTCAGTAACATACTAAAACAATCTATTATATACCATTTCATCATTTCACCATACTAACTATATCATATGAAGGGATTGTAGAGAGAAATTATGGAATGTAGTATATGAAATTAATGGAATAAAATAGTGGATATTATCTTTATATTTTAGAAAATAAATGATTAATTCATTTCCACACACAATTCCTTATTAAAAAATATTGTAAAAATTAAGAAATGAAGATATATTATTTAGGGAAAAATTAAAAAAACCCATGGGATCACTCATCATTCTAGAAAATTTTTTTACTTAACTTTTGATAATTTAAAATCTATTATTTGATAGAAAAAATTATGTAAATTGTTATAACAAAAATTATGAATATAGAACAAAAACAATAAAAAATAGTGGTTGATGTAATTGAAAAGGGTTCATTATGTATAGCATCACATTACATTCTTTCTGATATATTTTTACTTTTATGTTGTTTGTCATTTGGTTTGGATCTGTTTTGATATTTTCATTAACATGGATTATTTATTTGGAGAAATATCCTAGTGTCCAGGGATGTATGTTTCATTTAATTAATTGACTCTAGGTATAAATGTTTTAAATTATTTGGAGGATTTTGGGTTGTTTCTAGGATTTTCATATAGGGGACTTTATTTGTAACTTCATATATGATATATCTACATCATTAATCCAAGGAATACTATATAAGTTCATCCCTAGACATAAAATATGGATGATATTTAGGCATGAAAACCTTTTTCACTGTAGAAAAAATATTGCTATGTAAAATCATCAGTCAATATTATTTAACTAGTGTTGATGTAAATTTCATCAATAATGAGTTATGGAAAATTTACAGTGTAAGGATGCGATTAAGACTGTAAATCCTTCATATATTGTGGTTTTTATTTACTGTGCATTTAACATCATCATTTTCCTAGTGTAGTAATCCACCTCGAGTCATGGTTCTCTCCTTGGAATTTTGGAGTGTTTCATTCCCTATAGACTATATTTCAGTGTGTGGTTTATTTAAAATGTGGTGGGTTTTATTCCTTTGGGATTGTGTGATCTACCACTCATTGTAAATCTTTGCTATTATTTTATTGAATGTTGTGTTTTTACAGTTGTTTGGGGGACTAATTACAAGGATTTTATATTGACTAATCGTGTATAATATTCCATAATTTCTTATCTTTTATTAACTGGTCTACTTGTTTCCAATATCTTTTTTTATGGTGGATATGTTTTTTGTTTTGTTCAGGTTGGTGTCTTTATATGATGGGTATATTGTTTAATTACTATTTTTCTTTATCAATTACAATAGACTAGTCAATGTAAAATAATTATTTCATATTAGAATGGTTTTCATGGAAGTAGTTCATGATTTTAATTTGGTTTCTTTTAAAATTAATTTGTGATAAAACTGTATTTCATTAAATAATTTAAATTGTGGAATGGTTATTGAAATTAGACTATAATCACAAAACAAGAAAGTAATTTTATGAAAATGTTTTATTAAATTTATTCACGGTTTTGGAGTTTATTTTTGAAAAAAAATCATGACATTTAAAAACCTAGGGTGGGTTGGGAATAGGTTTCACTCACCTTGTGTGTGTAATTTTACAAGAAATTTATTGTCACATTACTATGGACGATTCTACTAGATGTTATATTTGTTGGATCCATACGTGTCATTTATTTTTGATTTTATATGATGTTGTGAATGTATTATAATAGGATAGAACACAAATGGTGTTTTTTTCATTTTTATTGGTTTAAAACATGATGTTATATTTCATGGTTATATTCTCACAATATAACACTATATTGTACTAATAGTTTGTTTCTAGTTTTATTTTTTACTTCTCATATTACTATATTAGATGAAAAATGTATGATTCTATTAAATAACTATGGATTTATTAATTTTATTTTTTATTTATAGAATTTCATTATATACAAGAAATATTTAATGCTCTATGTAATTCCATCCTTATATAAGATGTTTTATAGATTCTTTAGTGGTATCTTAATAGGATATTTTTCATACAAACACCTTTTTAATTTTATAGGTTGTAGATGTTTTTATGGGGGACTCGTGTAAAGGGAATGGAATTCTAGAGATTGCTAGTTTTTCATGCTATATTCCTCTACATAGCAGGATCGTTTGGGGGTGAAAGATGGTTACAAATGGGCTATATTGTTCTAGTCATGTTTTATTATTCTTGTTTGGTCTGTTTGGATTGAATTTTAGGTCCTTTGGTTACATCATATTTCATTCATTGTGTACTCTAATGGTTTTCATTAATCAGGTTTTAAATGAGATAATTATCATTCAAATTATTGTTCATCACCATGTGGAAGACCTATCTTGTGTCACATTTCTATTTTACCTAGGTTGGTTCGTTAAATATTTTTACCATAACCATTAACCATCATGATATTTTTTGAAGCCATCTAGTTTTAGATTAGTTTTGGGGTTCAATATTGTTAAGACCATTATAATTTAGACACTATATACAAAATAGAGGTCCGTGTATATAGCTTATATTACTGAACTTGAGTTACCATGGGTCATTAGAAATTTTAACCAATCATGAGACATTGTGGTTGAGGTCATATGAATGAACCTAGTATGTGGTTCATATAAATTTATTTGTTACATAAATTTTATTCTTTGATTTTTTTTTAAAAAATTAATTCATTAAAATAGTGTAATTTAAAATCACTAATATAGATACCTTATGTAGGTATTATGATTTGGGAAACTCTTCTTAAAATTATTTTCCATTTACATATGTGAAATAGAAAATTACTCCAACAATATAACTTCCAAATATAAGGGAGAAATATAAAAATATAGTTCTACGAGTTATTCATATGGTGGACCCTACATGGGTAGAAGTTATAATCAACACTACTCAGACACTACGTAAAGTGGATGTGAAGATCTCGGAATGAGTAGTGGTAATGGCTCATAACCTTCTATGAAAACTAAACCTATATTGTATTGTAACATATAATGTTTGGAATAAATGGTGTGTTTTAGGATGATTGAGAGGATATTTTACATATTTAAGACTCGTTTGAACTCTATTGTGGTTTATACCTCACACATGTTTGAGGGAATGTTTATGAGATGGTGTGAAATTATTCTGTATTCTCAGTAGAACAAGAATCATACATGGAATTCATTTAATAAAACTCTCAACCTATGGTTTTCTCCTAAGAAAATATTTATGGAAGAAAACAATCATATTCAAACAATATAGCAGGGACATGATACCGTTTTAAATTACTCCACTAGTTTTGATGTGTTGGTTCACTCCACCCCGAATCTCGTTACCAATGATTTCCTAAAAGATCAAAGGATTTATTTGGGGATAAGGTGTAATATTCATTCAATGGTTGTTCTTATGTTACTTTATAATTTTATATACGTGGATGATTATATTTCGTTGGATGAAGTATACATAATGCGTCAAATTGGTTTTGGTAGAGCTTTGGTTGGTGCAGTTATTTGTCAATGTGTGTCTTTAAGATAGAAAAGGATGCACAAAGGGGCTAGTTTTCCCTGGATGAGTTTTAAGGGGTATGTTATGAAAAATAATTTATTTTCATTTAGTGTGTATGGATATGTCATTCCAAACACTAATTTCATTGAGTCTGATAATATTTTACATCATTTTAGTCTTATCTTGTTATCTATCATGTTTTTGTTTAATGATGTTCGTGGATAGTAAGTCCATATCACCACTCAATTTGGTTTCATAACATTTTTCTAACGCTTCCAAGGGTGGTGGGACGTTTCCTAAGTCCATGGGAAATGTGCAATTGTCTATGAATTTGTTTATAGGATAATAGAATGATATCTTTATGCAATAAATATTTAAAAAAGGAATCTTAAACATGACCTTCTAATATTAGAGGTATGATGTGTATTTCATATTTTATAGTTTTATAGTTTTTTGATATAGGTTCTACTCATTATCTTTTCTAGTAAACTCTATTTGGGTTATTTTGATTGGATTTTGGAATTATTTTGTAATTTTTTTTGATATTTCAACACCTTGGGGAAGGTGTTATATCCAATGATTAATGTGTCAAGCATTTTGAGTGATGATAGAGGATCTGGTGGTTGAGTCAAAATTAATGTTGATGAATCATGATCAATTTTACTTGATTATTAAAATGGAATGGATGATCATTTTTATGTTATCTATCAACTATTCTCATTTCCATATTGAGTTATTATCTCCATAGGAAGTCACTCAAGTCCCCCGAGGTGAGCAGGATTCTAGGTTTAGGAGAATGATACCATCTATTCCTTATGATGGGGTGAACTTATGTCAATTTTTTGAGGGTTTACTTCATCTTATGGATACTTGATTTCGAATACCCCATAACGTGGTGGTGTGTTCATAGGTTGAGGACATTCTTAGTTATTTTTTTGGTTTACCACCATAGAGTGATATCATATTTACCATTGAAATACTACCTGGTATTATAACAATTTATATGTTATCATTTCATATAGAACCTGTTGATTTTTATGATCATAAGTCTTATCTAAAAAACCGTGATTCTATGATATTTCGTCATCTTATTAGGTCACCATGTGATTCCTATGTCCTCTTTTTGAAGAATGGAAATGGCTGCCCTAAAATTTCTCTTGATTATAAAATGTTATATAAGGCGACCATCAATAAAATACCCCCTTTCCCTCATTGATGATATATTTCAAAATCATAGAATAGATCATTGGTTTCTAATGATTTATAATTGGTTGGGGATCCAAATTATGATAATTTCAGAAGATGAAATACATAATATAAGATTTAGGATAGAATGTGGGCATGTTGATATTTTGTTTATTTCATTTGGTTTGAAAAATCGACCTATGTTATTTTGATAATTTATGAACATGATCATTTTTCAGTTCTTTTAATCAATTTTATTGTTTTCATTAATGAAATTTTTTCCTACATCGGGTCAATAGAGGAGAAAATAGACCATTTTGATATTATTCTTAAAACATTTGGGGTGCATCCCATGTATGATAATCTTTCCTTGTGTGAATCATTAATTCATGACATATTATTTTTGAATCTTGTTACATCTGAGAGGGGAATCTTGGGGGAATATAAACTATAATAAGAGTATATTTCCTAATAAGCATTGAGAAATGTATTTGATATACGATGAATTTTGGGATAGTCTATTCATTATAGGGGTCTCAATAAATAGGTATCCAACCATGAATATCTAATGAGATAATTAACCTATATGGCTGTAAATTTTTACTGGAACAAAAAAATTAAATTTAAATTTTGAATTTATGAAGAAGTTGATGTCAAAAAATCTGTTTTTTATTCTTTTGCATCAGAAGAGCTACTGAACATGTTGTCTTGATGTGGTGGTGGGTTTGAATGCACTCAAAACCATGAATTACATCATATTTGGAGAGAGTTTTATTGTACGTTATTATCATAAAACCCTATAACCTTTTTCAACTAGATATATTTATACTTGTGATGGTGATTTTGGGTTGAGAACCACTAGACATTTGATTTTGATACTTCATTAAGCCTTGGGAAATGCAATTTTTTCTATAATGTGATGGGAAATAAATTAAATAGACTTGTAAAATAAATCATTAGGGTGGTAGTATCTAATGACTATTTTTTCCAAGAGGAGCTTGGGAGTTGAAGAATATAGTGGGATGGTGTATGTAGATTCAACAAGTTTGGAGTTATTGTTTGATGAGTGGGTTCTACTACATAAATTACCCCACACCTAGTTCAAATCTTTTATAGAAATCCAAAATTGTTATGATACCCCAGGTGATAGGACTAGGTCCCATTTTTGTGATTTCTGTTTCAAAATATGGGATTTCATTACAATTTTATTTAGTTTTGAGTTTATAGAGACTAGACACCATTCATAATCGTTTGTATTCGTTGGTACTACTAAAACATATCATTACATTATATGTCGATTATGATGTCTTGGAATTATATAATAGATTTATGATTTTATATCACAGTATCTTACAGGTCAACACAATAAGGTAGAGTTATAGAGACCTGCAATTATATTGCAACAGTTACCCATTCTGATATGTAAGTGAGATGATATTTCCATAGAAATCATTATAGATTTACCATTTAATCCTGCTATGAATTATGTGATTTGTGTGATCACCGATGAAAACATAAAATTTGTGAAATTATTCCCTATCATGTAGATAATGAATGTATAACAACTAGGGATTATATATGTCTAAGAGTTTGTGACAATTCATGTGGTTACATCTAGGATTGTTTCAAAAAGTGAGCAGAGGTTCACATATACATTTTAGAATGGTTTTCATGGTGTGATAGGGCCACAATTGAAATTGGTAATGAATTTTCTTCTAGAAGCAATTGGATAGACATAAAGTGATATCTAGTTCATATGGATATGTTCTAGGCCGGTTTTATTCATTTAGGTGGTTTTTTGGGAAAATCATTTTCCACTTCTTCAGTTCCAAAAATAATAATATTTATGATTTCTCTATTTGAATTGTGTCTTTTAGGTATTATATGGGTTTCCATGTAGATCTCTCATATGTATGGAAGAGTTGGGAGAATTTTCCATGGTCTGGAAAAATCATGTTTTTTATTTGATGGAAATGGATTTTCTGATCCAGACGATAGTAGGCATGGAATGAAGTCCTTCAAAATATTTGGTTGAAAATCAATGTATGATATTGGATTTTGAGGTTGCTAATCTAGGTTTTCTGAATGTTTCATAATTAATGGGATACCATCGATTGGGTGGACTAGATATGTTGTCACCATGTTTTTTTGGTCCTACGGTAATTGTGGTTAATCATGGAAAGTTGGTGTATCAAATATAATTTACAATTCATATGAATTATATCCTTGAAGAGTTTTGTGTTTCCTAACTAATGAAGTAACAACAACATCAATAACTTGATATTGAGTGGAAATATGTTTATCTTCATCCTAACACCATTATGGATGAACAACCAATAAATAGTATGAATTTCTGGGAAAAGGTACTATATTATAGAACATTTAACTAGTTTCATTACAATGTAAATTCAAATGTGATTTCCATAAGATATGGGAGTGAGAATTGTATATGTGTTAGTAGTGGCCTTATGTTTTTTTTGAGGTTTGGATAATGAGTACATTCATGGGATAACAATCTATTAATGTGGGGATATTGTAACATCCCCTTAACTTCATTCAGAAACATATTTACTATTAATTTTTTTTATCTTTTTTGACTGGGTGAGTTTATAGATATTATATGATAGATATCTCTTTTTCGGTGATATTACAAACTGTTCAATGATATATTTTTATTTGAAATAGTGTAATATAGGTATAAAATTTTTAGTGTTTATAGAAAAAATCAAGTTGTTTCTTTGAATATCCTAATGGGGTTAGTATTTCATACTTTCAATAAGAGATATTTTAGACATAAATTTGTGGATTATGTCAAATGTTCATCATTTAGCACACACCATGGATTCTCTCAATCCAGTAAAACCTTTTTGGACATAAAATGGGTTTATGTTGTAAACCAATTTACAGGACATATAACCATCTCATGTGACAATTTAACATAATACAACATGTATTTATAAGAAAATTTGTTATGGTAATTTCATGGAATAATGCTGAGATTTAAACTATAAATTACCTTTATACATTGGTTTTAATCCAAATTCTTTGTCACTCCCTAATATTTTGTGGTGAAACCATCTCCCTAAGGACCATGGTCTCTCCCCAGTTCTTATACACTTTATAATTAACTATTGATCAATTTTATAGTGTGTTTGACCTCTAGTGGATGGGTTTTTTTATTTAGGAGTGAAAAACCACCCTCTCACTATTTTTATTTGTTGATATCTATTTAGATGTTCTGTTTGGGATGTTATTTTTATCGTCTGAAAATCTAGTTGGGATCTTGATTAATCCATTTCATTATCCAACATGACTTTTATTTTGGAGACTAATGAAACTATTTTAAATCTTTCTAGTAGAAGAATATTAGGTTTCCTCAAATATTATGGTTGGTGTCTGTATATATGGGGACAATTCTTGTTTTCAATTATTATAGGCTCAATTAGGTTGGGTTATTCAATTAAACTTCATTATTTTATAGTAGAATATTTTTAGGACATTAATTATATAAAGGGGTTAAAAACAGATTTTGGCACACCTTGAGTTTTATGAAACTCATAAAATGATGGCCATTGTTTTAAAATGGGTCATCATTCCCAGAAGCTAAAATACTTTGATGTTAAAATAAAATATAAAATGAAAACATGGTTTTGAAGTGATTTTTTAAAAAAAATTAACATTTGGTAACCATGGCTGAATCATGAATAAACATTACTGTCTTCAGGTGCATAATTCCACAAGAGGTTTTATGTCACCTTATTGTGTGTGATTCCCCAAGAAGTTATATTGGGTGGTTCCACCATATTTCTAGATGGGGTATTTTAAATTATTTATATCACACATACACATTGGTTAGATCCAAAATGATGGAATGTTTAATTTAAAATTATTTTATGAAATTATCGTATATTTCACAGTTATTTAATCACAATCTTATCATATGGTGTATTCATGGATTTACACATGATTTCTATCAGACATGACATATTTTTTAATTTTTTCAATATATAATGCTTTTACAAATACCAAATTCTGTCTAATAAAATCGTTCAAAATTATATAAATTCGTTGAAATATATATGTGTTTTAAAGAAAGAACTAATGTATTCTTGATATTTGAACTTATATAGAATATTTAGTGGTATTATTTTGTAATTTTTTATAACATGAAACATTTTCCTTTTGGTGGACTTAGATTTTTTATGACCATGTTAATGGTAAGGTAAGTATATTGCATTATGAGTACTCTAGTTGTCATCATTTTTTGAGTGTGATGGTTTTTTGTTGAATCATGGTCAAATGTGTATTTTTTTGGTTTGATATTGTTTTATCAATCTAGTTTGGACTATATTGATTGAAATTGAATGTATCATCGATATTTTATCTTGGTTACATTAGGTATACTAATTGGTTTCCTTATTTAGGATTTTCAAGATACATGTTTCTTCTATAGTGTTGTTCTTTGGAATGTGGCAAACAAATATTTGGTGACTTTTACAGTTAACTTTGGTGGGATCATTATAAGAAGTGTATTAATTAGTAGTCAATTTCTTTCAATATTCAAAAAATGAATTTAATTTTTGAAGAATAAAATGGGATAATTTCATTCAATTTTTTGGAAAAAATTCCTTAAATCAAACCATTTGGATAACTAAATATCATTCCAAAATTTACCTATCTAGAAATTCCATATGAATATCATCGATAATTTAACATTAAATTTTCTATTAAAACATGGGGTTTTTTACTTTGAATTTCAAAATATATTATAAACGGCTCCTTCAAGGACACATGAAACGTGACATTAGCCATAAAATAATAACATATTGCTCCTAGGCATTGGAATCATTTTGATGTGAGTAGAAATATAACAAGGATCTCCTAACATGATCCTAGAAATTTATTAATAATGGAAATGATATTTATTCTCTATCATATGAAAAATAAAATTTATTTATAATAAATATCAAAATAAACAATCAAATATACTTGTTTACATTTTGGTTAAATAATTCATATATATTACAAAAGAAAATTGAAAATTAAACAATTCTAAACTTTTATTAATATGTAATATAATTTCCTTACCTCTTAGAAAAAATATTTTAGTTTTATTATATATTATATTACAATCATATATAATAATTTACCATCAAATAAGTCTCATTTTTATAAACCATATTTTTAATTAATCTTATTTGAAATATATTTCTATATAAATCTATGATAAATTATTATACTTGATTTTCTACTCTTGATTTCTGAATGTACATTCGAAATGAATCAAATATAAATCTAATTAATATAAAATAGGTATTTAATCCATTATAAAGATAATCTCTATAATACATCCATAATTCAAATATGTTATAATTACACT
The DNA here is from genome assembly GCA_963277665.1 of Viscum album. NCBI lineage: Eukaryota > Viridiplantae > Streptophyta > Magnoliopsida > Santalales > Viscaceae > Viscum > Viscum album. The sequence goes on along the minus strand of OY728147.1, from coordinate 1,720,617,577 downwards.
TAAAATGAGAACATTTTTGGAATAAATAAATTGAATTACAAATTTAAGATTAGGAAAATATATACATATCAATCCTAAAAAAATTGACTTAATTTCTTAATATTCAATTCAATATACAATTTATTATAAATATATTTTTGAAAAAATAACACTCATTTTCATCAATTAGAATTTTGGTTTCAAAACCTAAATTATTAATCCATGTCCCAATCACAAATCATAAAACTATAAAAAATACATATCAATATATACTAAAGTTAAATTAAAAAATTATATAATTTTTATACTTGGATAAATAATTGAATCACTAAATGTTTTTTAAAATTATATTTCTATAAACTATGTGGTAAAAACAATTACACAATCATTGTATATTTTTTTTGAATTTATTTTTTGAAAGGGGTTGTTGGTAAAATTAACATAAATGTGAAATGAAAAAAAGAAGGATATAATTTAAAATAACTTAAATAATCACATAAATTTAATGAAAATTCTCACTTAATTAACCTTATAAAATTTTAAAGACATCCATTTAAATTTTGATGACTTAATAGATGGGTAAGAAAAAAAATTTAATAATTGGACGCATCCACATTCAAGGAATGTTTCATTTCAATTCCTCATTTTTTCATCAAGGAAAATATAAACATTGATTCTAATAAATGGATGACAACTCATTACCATTTATTTTTTTTATTTGGAAATAAAACATAAATTTGGTGTAAGGAATTATTCAATTTCATCACAATTTTACATCTTTTAGTTTATTAATTATTATCTAATAAAATATCTGGATATATATGATTTAAAAATGATTATAATGCCTCGTGATTATTTAAAATAATACAAAATAATAACACATTCTTCTTATTTCAAACCAGAAATATTGTAACTCCAAAATAATACACAAAAGTAAGGATATTTATACACACTAAACGTCAAACATACATTTAAATATATTAAGACCTAATGTATGTGATGAATATTTTTTCTTTATTTTTTTTGAGCCAATAAAATGTTCTTGGAATAAAAGTTATTTAAAATTATATATATAATGGCTAGGACTGAAGATTGAAATTATGGCTAGAAAATGAAATTCCTGAATAAAATTATTTTTAACAAACATCAATTATCTAAAAAAAGAATCATATGTTATATTTCATTAAACAATTATATATTTCCTGTAATAATATAATGTTATTAGAAATAATATTTAATAAGTGTTTTCTTTACCTCTTAGTAATGTAAAATGGTTTGGAATTATTATTTCTTGAATATATTTTAAATTATTTAGAATAATAATAAATATTGAGTATTAATGATAAATAAATGTTTCCATATTACAATGTTAAAATCCTTTTGTAAACAAATGATGTAAAATATCTCAAAACGAACTGAAGTGTGAGAAGTGATGATGAACATTTATATAATATAAAAATCTATATAAATGTGAAAAAATTATGCCTAAAATAGGTTTTCACTCCCCCATATAGTAATGATTCCACCCTTGTTTATTGAAGAATCAAACTAATTATTTTGGAGAAAATCAACATCATTTCATCTCCATAATTGAAGATGTATAATAATGTAAAAAATATTCCACTAGTAATTTTATAATAGAAAATAACTTAATTATAATATTTTAAAAAATTAAATATTATATTATTTTTTGGAATGTGATTATAAATTTTAGTAATTTTCCATGATGAGAAATATTTATATTTTATACTGATTTGAAATATTTTTGTAATGGGAAGACCCCCTATGGGATGTGGTTTTTTAGAGGAAGAACAACATCATGTTCATTCTTGTGCGTATCTATTACAAAATCCCCATTGAAACTTAATGTGGTTTTATACCACTAGATATATGAAAAATATCTAATATATTAGCTGTGGGGCTATGATATAGGGAACAAAATCACTATCTTTCCATTGTATTCTAATATTATATATGTATATAACGTATTTATCCTTATATGTTATAGTGGGAACCATATTATTTTATTATATACACATGACATTTTAATTTTATTTGTAGTGCAATAAATGCCTCAATGACTTAGGTTGAACAGGTTTAATAAAGGGGAAGTTATTAAAACATTAATGTTGAGTGAAATTAATATATGATGAATTCAAATAAAAAAATCACCTTTAATAAATGAATTTATGTTCTGTACCTCTTCTAAAAATGACATGAGGAACTCATCATCCTTAAAAACATACAGACTAAGATTATTTCATATTCGGTTATTCATTTGTTCCCCTACATGTATATTTTCTTGTTCTTAAATAATTCTTTAAATAATAAAAGGTTATTGAATATGATTTATTGAATAGGTGATGATGATTCTTTGATAATTTTTTTAATTAACTCTTGTATGAATCAAAATAATATATATCTTCTACATTTCTATCACTGTGAATATCCACTTTAGTGGATTTTTGGGGAATTTGTTGTGAGTGGATTTGATGATCGTGCTTTAAATTCTTCCTAATAAAACTTTTATTTTTGTTACACTAGAGTTTTTAGTGGATAACTAATATAAATTAATTATTATTATTCTTGTGAATCATTGGTTTATTTATTTTACTATTGGCGGCCAATATCAATCAATGACTTTATTTTACTAAAATCATATATCCCTACTCAAGAATCATGATATTGGGGAATTTTTTAGTAATAAAATTAATTTTTTTTAAAAAAATATTAGTTTTTTCTTATCAAAGATAGTTCACTAGTTCATTCCTCATGTATATGTGAAATATATAATACAATATTTGTCATGAAAATTTGAAAAAGAAATATCTTTTAATTTTGAATGAAATGAAATGTTATTAACATATTCTGTCAAATTTTGACTTACCTACTTTAAGTGGCATAATATATTTTTTGTCTATATCTAGTGAATATTATTAGATTACTGGGGTTACCTCTAAAGGATCCTATTTTTTATCTTGAATAATTATTTTGAAATTATTATATTAATGTAATATTGTTTATATTTAATGATGAAATGAAAATATATGTTCGTGGTTGATTATAATTTAGGCATGAAATAAAAAATAAACAATAAAAATGGAAGAGATTAATTTTTCTGAAAAATAATTTGATCCCAGGATTAGCCACATGGGATTGCTCATTATATATTAGTATTTTGGAAAATTAATTTGATAAATCATCCCTTCATACATTAACATCTATTTAAACTTATGTTGTTTGACCTCTTAAACCTTAGCCTTTTATTAATCATAGTACTTATGTAATCAGCCAATATAAAATAATGATACATGTCTCTTAATAGAATATTCACTACCATCATAAATTTTTCTCCATAATATGTTATTTTATATATATACAACCCCCAAAATACTATACAATGTCACTATTGAGAGAAGTTATGGAAGTATTTTTAGATAGAGAAAGTAATAAAATATGTAATATTTCCATAGAATAGTGAAAAATCACTATATAAAGACAATTTTTATCTAATTCATAATTATTAATGAATTATAACTTTGTTAAACAAATATAAAGGATCTATTTACCCTGTTAATGCATTAATTTTGATTATTTTTTAGTTTAGTGAATCACTATATAAATTATTAGAGTGGTATGTATGGTATGAAATATAAAAATAATAGAAGGCCTAAAGGGAAAGGGGGAGATAATATTACAATTTCATAAAATAAAAACTAATTTGTTTTGAAATAAATATAATTCTCAATACAAAAAATATTCTATTGCCTAAAAACATTAAAATGGTGACAATTGTTTAAAATAGAAACAAAAATGATCATTTATAATCAACGTGACTAAATTTCAGAAAGATGCACCAAAAATTGAATCTTTTCATTCATATTTTTATATAAAAATCCTAAAATATTGTCCTTATTGATCACAAAAAGGTTTCTCTAAAATTATCTATCCATTTATTCTCATTGTCATAAAATTATTATTTCCCAATATATTGTCTCATAAAACTAAACTAGTCTAAGAAGAAATATCCCCATATCCTACCGATGGGTCATAAATTTTATCAAAACACATGACATCCCTCTTTGGATAGATATCGGTTTAAGGCACATGAATTATTCATACCTGGGAAAATTCATGAATTAGTTCCCCGAATATTTGAAGGGAAATTTCATTTTTCTATAAAGGGATAAAATATTCCATATTATTTGAAAAATCATAAAACAATTTCCCCATTAAAAAATAACATATCGAATTTTATATTTTATCCCACACATATAGTAGACAGATTATATTTAATATATAAAAAATATAAATTTTCATAATTTACTATTTAATGTTTATACATATGATATTTTAGTCATATATATAATTAATATTTTATATATAATATAAAATCTATAATTAAATATTTTGATTAAAATGAAACACATATGAATATTTTTACATAATTGAATTTTCAATTTATCTCTTTTAAAAAATATATTTTCTACCCATAAGATAATGGTCTATGTATTGTTTATATACTTTTTATTAATGGAATATTCAGAATGGTTTTAATGTGAATAAAAAATAAAAAAAAATATTTATTAAATATTATAATATAGAAACATAATACTACAAAAAAATAATTTCCCACAAAATCTGAAAATTGTTGGAATAAAATAATAAAATTAAAATGAAATGAAAAATAAAATAATTTACCTAAAAAGTATACAATAAAATATATATAAGTAGTGAGAAAAAGGGATAATGTAATTAAATGAGTCAAGATTCTCAATACACACATTTATAAAATATCGAGTGGTTCAAAAAACACGACAAGAAATTAGGTCTGGGAGAAGAAAAATATATAGGCTATGCATAAGAGATAGTACAAGAAAAATGAGGATGATAAAAATCATGAGAAATTAGAATTAAAATAACAATTTTAAAATCATATGCATATTAAATGATGATATATATATATATACCTTCTACACAAGGATATCCCACTTTTGAAGGAATTTGATAATGTTGTAAAGTGTATATGAAAAATAATATGTTTTATAGTACACGTTTTACATTAGTAATCAAAGAGATATTAGGAATAGAAGGGAATTAAATAGAAATTTTCTTGAGGATTTTTAAGAAAAAAAATCTAAAAAATTGTAAAATTGTAGGATACATATTAATCATTTTAGAAATAAATCTATAGGATCCCACATCCAGAGAGATAAAAAATTACATATATTTTTTGGAATATTAATTCACCAAGAAATTCAATTTTTGGATCATGTATTTGAATGATACACTAATAGTTGGATAGGAAAAAGGTAATTATTTTAGATGAGGTGTATTGCCATAGATTATTACCAGGTGTTTGGATGAGAATGAGAGGTGTCAAATTATGTTTCAGTTAGTGTCATCACGTTTTTCATGGGTGCATGTTTTTTAAATCATTAAGGATAAAAAATGAGACACCATGATTATCATAACATTTTTATTTTACATATAATGACTAAGGGGTATACTTTCATCATTCATACATGGTTTAGGATAAACTGTATGGGAAATAATAAAAAACCATGTGTTGTTGAGAAGGATGTGTGGCACAAAACCCGAGTTATATACAAATTCAAAAAAATAGTGCTCATTAATGAAAAAGGGAGTTACTTCTAATATAAGGTTTGGAAAATTATTTTTCAATATTTTTAGCATAAAAATGGATTGAATGAGTGTTTATTAATAGGATGAACAAAATTAGTGCATGGTATAAAAAAATCATGTGACCAAACAAGGTGCTAACCCATATTTAATTAAAAGTGCTGAAATGACCAAAATACATTCTTGCATTTTTATCCACTACAACCTGTTACTATCCCATTTGTTGAGCATGAACATAGTTGGTTCCTACCCTAATTCCACCATCTTCCTCACAGTGATTTACAGTGCATTCATAGTCTTTCTTTTTTGATTAAGGAGATATTTATCTTCCTCAACCTTCCCATTCCATATTTCCATGGTTATTCAAAATTTTTGATTTGATATCATTGGAATTTGATTAATATTATACTTTAAAATCTTATTATTTGAAATGGGTGATGTAGATTTTTCTCATACTGGGTAGAGGAGATCTTGAGATGGATTTCACATGTCATTCCATAGAATATATTTCATTTATTTGTATTTGATGAATGTTATTTTGTTTTCCATAACTAATATATTATATTAATTATTGAAAAGGTATTTCATCCTCTTTATTTTCCACGTAATGGTATAGGTTTTCCATATGGACTTCTTATGGAGGTTTCTTGGAGTTTGGACAAGAGTTGATCAACTCAGTGAGTTTTTCAAAATTATTTCTTACTAGGGTTTAATTTCGTCATTAATTTTTTTTATATAACTAAATTATAGTGGATTAGTTTTTTGAGAATAGATCCCTTGTGCATTTTAACAACATGGTTAGGTGATGCTTGTCTTGGATGATTCATAGATATGCCTTGTACTGGTTTTTGATCATTGGATATGTATTAGATTTTTTAAAAAAATGAAGTAGGTTGTATAATATATTTATCCATTGGATTGTTAATTTAGAGTAATTTTTATGTCGTATGAAACTTAAAGATAGCATGTGGATATTTTTTTAATTGGTTTAATTCTATGGTCTTGCGCTATAGTATGGTACCTCATATCTTCAATTATTTCCATCAAATATTTAGTAGTTTATAGAGCTGATCGTATGGATGCCCATTGAGTTTACCATTCCTTGAAAATTTTATATTTGGGTTTTAATGGTAATTCATGTTGGTTCTGAGATTTACTATGTTAAACTCACTCATTGTATTAATTTAATTTATATAGATATAAATGTTGGGACCTGGTAATATATTGTGGTTACTTATAAGAGGATAAAATGTGGTGTTTATGGGATGTGTTTTATGAAATGACAATTGGGTTCTTGAACTAGTTTTAACTATGTTTTTTGTTCTCTAAATCAGTTTCGTGTTTCTAATGGGGAAACCTATATTTGAAATTGGATCTAGTTTGGAAATGGTATGGTTCCCTCCAATTGGTTTATCAAATGGGGTTTATAAATGGATTTAAAATGTTGATTTGAAATGTCTGTGTGCTTTCCCTTTTAGAAAGATGAATTGATGGCTGAAGTAATGATTTTATAGAGTAAATTGATTCTTCATTATATTGGTATTGATTGGATATAATGTAAGTATTATGTTTTAGGTGTTTAAAAATGGTTATTTTTATTTTTTTATGATAAATTATTTTATGGTTTTGAACTTTGGTTATTGATAAATAGTTTAAATGAGTGGTGGAGATGTCATAATGATTCACCATAATTGGGTGGTATAATATATGTTGAATGTGTATGAAAATGTCAAGGGACAATAATGTTATAATTTGGGAAACTAATTCTATAGGGATCTATGGTATACTAGGATGAATATTATAATGGATGGATGATCACCATATTTAGGGATTAGTAAAATTGATACTCTAGGATCTGGTCATGTTATTCTATAGTTGGAATTTTAATAGAGGTCCTAGGAGATTCAATTATAATTAATTAAATTGTTATTATAAATGACACACAATATCATTATTGATAGTTTTATACCAAGTAAGTGTTTGACATAGGTTCCATCTGTATTTGATATTGTTGTTAATTTTTGTTTTAGATGTTAGACTGATGATCAGGGAACTGATGGAATGGGTACATCATATTGGTGTTGTGGATGTATACATTATGCATCATTTAGTTGAATATGTAAAGATCCCACTTACTATTATCATGTATAACCTCTCATGTAGTACTTTAGATGAAATTTTTAGGCAATTGCACGTTTGGTCAACCTGGGTACCACCTTTGAACACATGGGGATCAGGTACTAGATGAGCTGTCAATTTCCAAAAATTGTATCTATTTTACTATTTTATTTCTTAAAATAATGTTTATCTAAAAAAACTATTATATTGAACAATGTTTTATTTAGACACAATTAGGGATGGGCTTTTGTGTTATACTCAAACAATGATCATGCCTCACAACACATCGGTACCAAAGAAGCACTTATATGTCTATTATAGGATTATTTTTGTGCAGAACCCATGTTCAATGTTTCATGATCATGCTAGTATTAGTGTATGGTATTATAGTATTAGATACTGGGTAGTTAACTTAAATCAATGTTTACTGCAGAACCTGATGTATTTATTTTTCATTTTATTTTTTATGTGTTATCATCCAAATGAATGATCGATGTTATATGTTGGAATGAATGTTTTGTTTCGAAATGAATTTAATTTTATTACATAATGATTTTATTTTAGTTTTATGTTCTTTTTTGATGTTATGTGTGTATGAGTTTTGGTTATTAACATCTGATTATGATATCTGATATATATGGGTGTATAGTCTCCTCTTGGGTCCAACTTAAAACCATATGCTAGTTGGATGCATCTACCATATGAAGATGTGAAAATGAATGAGATCATGTGGTGTTCCAGAATTTGGAGCTAGATTAAGAGAATATTGTCTACTAAATTACAAAGTGGAATAAAAGTAGTTACCTTCATGTTATTTTTCAATTTGGGGCTTGCTAGACTAGATAAATATAATGTGCTAGATCTTGTGATGGATACTAGGATGGTGCATCCTGGCCACCACTCCTGGAAGGAAACCAACATTACAATTGGTAGGATACATGATCTGTGTTTGGAATTTTATAAATTTATATGACTTTCTCTTTGAGATATTTAACAGTTTTTGGGTATTGACAAATTTTGATGGATTTCAGGCTTTGGAACCATTTGAAAGAATCTTATGGTGTCATTTTGACTCTTGGCCTACAGAGTCAAGAGGTATATCATAAATCATGATGGGAACATTGGATCCACATATTATATTCATGAAATTGTGTGATATTATGGATTTGCTGTTATTGAAGGTTCTATGGATCTACGATTAGATTCTAGATGTTGAGGAAACTATTGTGGTCCTCATTCATGGTAGATATAGTGACCCTGGATAGTCATCATGGTATATGTGTAGGAACATTTGGAACTTTAAGATATTTTTTAGGATTATTTTCATTTTTGGGTTCTCATTTTAGTAGTTTGATGTGCATATGCATACTGAGGATAAATTACCTAGTTTTTGGACGTCGGTATATGGATTCTTCATAGTGAAAGACAATATTGGAAGATAATTTTACCTATTAGTGTCTTGTAATGATTAGACAATAACATGTGTTATCCCCATGAGTTGTCGCAATCTATGATTTTAGGATATAAACTGTGTTGTTAGACTATATAACCATTTTATGGGACTCTTGTTTTCGGAGGGGGTGTCATGTAGCATTAGAGGGTGTCTATTGAGGGAGGTTATCCTGGTTTTGTTTTAATTTTGGAACTTTATGTAAAAGATAATGTTTTGTATTTTTGAAAAAGGTTTTTACCTTTTATGGGATTTAGGAACATAGTATTCCTTTGGTATTGGAAAATATTACTGGAGTACTAGTGATTCAGACCTACAGTTGGTTTCTAGATAGGAAGGTTCATCATAGTTCCTATCCCATATACTACTTTTCATGATTGATATTCCTAATGTTTTTGAATTAGATACAGAGTGTAACATGTTCTAGAGGGTATATGGTTCTAGATCTGCTGGTGTGGTTTGGTGATGACTCTACATGTGTGGAATACCTAATATGTTCTTGGTGAGGGGTATATGGAGATTTCTATTTTTTATATAGATGTAAATCATTAGGAGTATTGAAAATTTGGTGGATCATGTGGTTTCTCAGGGAATGATAAATTAGGTCCCTTTTCATGTTTCTAAGGATGAATTTAAATGAATGTGGTGAGAGTGTAGATAATACTAGTGTAACATTTAATGATTATTGGGATTTGAGTGTTCAGGAATAAGGTTTTATCTTTTGACTTTCTTTTAAGAAGTAAAAAAGGGTTATCTTAATTTGGTAAAAGGTACATGTAACACAGGCATGTATAGTTGTTAGTGGGTGTGATATGATGTTTCTTAATGCTCTAATCATTATATATAGAAGCATGTTCTATGATGGGGCCATACAGGAGTGTCTATTATGGTTTAGTGTGATTGGAATATTGGAGGTATGAGAGGATGATGGTGTATTGTGTCATTTGGTTTGTGTTTTTAAGGATATGACATTGTTCTTATGTTTCTGAGTAGAGAATGTAGGCATGATTAGGATGATAACTAATGTGAATGTATTGAGATACTAGTGATACGGTGGAAGGTGGCCCTTGAATGGGATTTTTATGACCCTTCACTTATTGGTGACATCATAAATGAATGGTTTTTGGTGGTATACATATATTAAGACTTATTTTACTCTCATTTAAATTATAATAATGCACAATATAATGAAATCATTGTTATTATGTTTGGATTTAAATTCCTATATTTATTTCTATCTTAATTTCTTTTATGGGTTGATAGATGTTGTCCATGGAGGTGGTGTTCATGGAGAGGTTTAAGTGGATCCATAGGGTGGGTGAGCACCAATTTTTTTTGTGATATTTTATTTATAATGTATTTGATGTTAGATAATAAAATTGGTTGAATTCATGAGAGTTGATAATTTTTCACAGTTGTCATTTTTTTATTTTCTCCAGTGAGACATGGGAAACAACGTCGAATTAGTGAGTCAGAAATAAATGGGTCATGAAACATTTTTGTTGGTGTTTTTGGATAGAGGAAATGTCAGTTAAACTTCCATAAGGGGGTATTAAAATGTTTTCATAAGGGGTACAACCCTCATGTTGGGTTGGTCAAATGTGTGTGGATATAAATATTGGTCGGTCATAGGGGAATTATAATGCATGTAAAAAACAATTGAAAAGATAGTTCAAATTCCATAGGGAATTAAAATTGGAAATTCATTTTTGTAGATGAATATATCCATGAATTTTATTTATGATTAATGGGGATTTAGAACTTTTTTGGAGTATGAAATATACTGGTAATGTTTGAGTGGTTACATGATATATCTTGGTAAGAGGGAATCATTATCAAGTGAGATAGTGATAGAGAGTCAATCAGAGCCAGGTATTTCTAGGATAACTCATTCAATGATAGTATTATTGGGTTTATCATAATGTTTTGTTAAGGAAGGATTGAAGAAAAATCCATTTTATCATTTTCGGAACAATGGGAAATTTTTGGATTGATTCTAGATTTTAATGAAATGATGATATGTTCATAGATCATCCTTGGGCATCGGTTATGCATCATCATCAATTGGTTTTTGGTGATTTTTATAGGTGATAATGATGATTGGCATTATGAAAGTTAATAGTTTGTGGTATTTTGAGAACCATTTCATGCACTTTGTATAAGTTTTACACTAGGTTTTATTCAGGATTCATTATAGAATGATAATTAAGTATGCCAATTTTGTATTTATAAGCTAAAGAATATATTTTATAGAACCACATCTTGATAGATGAATGGGTGGTATTGTAATAACATTTTCCATTGTATGGGATTGAGTATGTGTAGTCATGTTGTCTCATTTTTGGAAATTGGCGTTACATCATGTTTTTAACAATTTTATGACCTTGAGTTAGAGTTTCATGATTATTACTGTTTTAGGCTATCATAATCAAAATGACGGTATCAGATAAATTATAATGGCCTATATAGGTTAACTAGATCACATAGATGACCAAAAAGAATTTTTTAGGATGATAAATCTAATGGTGGGGAGGTGGTATTATAATGTGTCTAAATGGTTTCAATTTTTTCAAGGATTCTGAATTTTCATTTACCCAACGATTCAAAATTTTGATCAATACTCCCAATGAAATTTCATGAGTTTTAATTCCATGATGAAATGTGTTAAGATGGGGAGTGATTATTTGAAGGTATATTAAGAGTCTATATAGGATTTTGAGGATTTGGTTTATGTTTTTGATGTTTTAACGTGTTTTTCCCATGTATAGGGTTTGGTGTGAATGATTTCAGATAATCCATGTGACAACATAATGCTCAAGAGGATTTCAGTTAATTTATAACTCCCCACTATTGAGAATCATGGATAAATACTGATTTGGGGAAAACTATATAGGTCAAAATAAGAATCAATGTGTGATTGAATAGGGTATGAATCATGGAGAATAGGCTACAAAATGTTTCAGACAACCTATGCACCTTAATGGAGAAGAGAAGCAATGATTAAATCATGGTTATCCTATGAGTTTTTCAAACTATACTTCCATATCATTTAGGGTCATGGGTGTTCTATTTAAGCGGTGAAATATTGGGAATAGTTTCAAAAATTGTGAAACCAAATTGTGTAGAATCTTATATTACATTAAAAAGGTGAAATGACCAATAAACCCTTAGGAAAAATAGCTAGTAACTCTCTTCAGCCCCCACTCTGGATGTATGAACTAGTGGGTTTCAATCCCACTTCTTACTTCTTATACACATTTATTTAGGGTGAGATCATTTTTTCCCTCATTGATTATGGTTATAATATAATCCCCATTGTTCCCATGCCAGTTTGCAAGGTTCTTCAAAATTTATTATGTCTAGGGTTCAATATTGTAATCCAATTCTATGAGGGAATGGTTGAATATTCCAGGGATGATGATTATTTAATTAATATTGCATATAATTAATACTTAGATAGATTCTTCACATCATATCATGGAGTTTAGTTAAATATTTTCTTCCTAGTGATTTTAGGAGATTTTTTATTGAAATAATTCACTTAAATATTGAAATGGTTTCTCCTATTAGGTATTTTTATTAGGATTTAATTAAGGAGTCTTTGTCTATTTCAATGGATTCACCCCAAGAGTTTAGATAAGAGTTGATAAATCAAGTTAGTTTTTTGACATAATTTAATATTAGAGACTATTCTATTTAATAATTATATTTTTTATAATTATATAATTGTGGATTCTTGGTGTGAGAATATTGCACTAGTGGTTCCGAGGAGCTCAGTTGGGTGATGAGGGGTTTGGATGATTCTTGTATTGGAATTGGAAAGGCCTCCTTTCTTTGGAAATGTATTTCCACAGATAAGAAATTAAATTGGTGGACTCAAATATTTACTCATAGTATTGTTGATTTATTAGAATTTGTTTGTTTTATGTGACATAAATTAATAATGTGTTGTTTTATGAACATGTTTAGTAATATGCTTTAGGATTTTTATTTGACTCATAGACCTTATCCCGATCATTAAGGATATACTAGTGCTTATACAGAAGAACACATGGCCTCCAATGTAGTATATAATTAGAAAAAATGGAAATATTTGTATTTAAGGTTAATGTATGTCAGTTATGGTCTTTAAGAGGTTAAGATAAGTAGTATGATTAATTAAATAGATAGAGAGAAAATTCGTGGAGTATGATAATAAAAATTGGTGACTTGTAAGAGGATAAAATTTAGTGTTTAATGGGTTATATTTTTTGAATTTCTAATGTGGATTTGAAATGGTATTAACTTTGTACTTGAGTTTTGGAGTAGTTTACGGTTTCAATGGGGGATTGAATTGATTTGCAAAGGTCCATGTTATAAATTTAGATGTTGAGATCCAGAGGGTTCCCATTTGTAGAGGTACTATATTTTCCTAATTAATGATTTTATGAAAATAATGGATTTGGCATTAAATTGGGTTTGAAGTTCCTTATGGACCTAAATAAGTGAAAATGGTTAAAAACTGTTATTGGGAATTTTTTATGTTTTTTATGAGTATATTATCGAAACTTGGTAACTAAGAAAGTTATTTAATGGAATTTTTGAGTTTCTAAAATATCTTTATAGACTTAGGCCTTATACTATATGGATAAGTTGTGAAACTAAGGTTCCAAACACTGAAAATATATTTTGTGGATTACCTTCTATACTAATTCTCTTAGTAGTAATGTAATTCCATGCGGAATATGATTTTGGAATAATTTTACTAATATTTGGGGCTAGTCCAAACTAATGATCTTTGAAAAAATAATGATTATTTAAAGATGGATTCTAGACTAAGTCTCTAGGAAGTACTTTTATAATTTATTATAAGTTTCTTTTAAATGAAACCTATTATAGAAAATGATATGTTTTCCCATTTTAGGTGGTTGATATAGGTTTCACCAATATTTGATATTGATTTTAATTTTCCTTCTAGATGTCATATTAATATTCCTGGAGCTAATTACATGGTACGTGATATAGTTGAAGTGGATGTTTGTATTTTTCCTCTATATATTTATGTAATATCTAAGAACAAATTTTATATTTTTATGCTATGTACCCTCTTAGGTTTTGGTTTTGATTACTAGTTTAGGTCATTTAAAGATTGGTTGGCATGGATGTCACCTAATAACACTTGGGCTAGTGAGTACTAGATGAGATGTAAATTTCCATACATTGTTTATTTATTTATGATTTATTGATTATACTATATATATATAATCTTTTATAATAAATTGTATTTTTTGATCCATAGTTAGTGGTCTCCTTATGACTTTATCTAACACCATTCTTCATATTAGACTATATATATGTACTGTAGATACATTCATATGTCTATTACAGGACTAGGTTTTGGTTGATACCCATGTTGAAAGTTTCCTAATTAGCAAGGTTTCCCAGATGGTATTATGGTGATGAAGAATGGGTATATGACATGGATCAGTGAAAGTTGTGGAGGCTGATGTATTTAATTTTCAATTTATTTTCTATATTTGTGGTCTTCTCGATGGGAGATCAATGTCATGTTTCTATCATGACTATTCATTTCATTAAAATAATTCATTTTATTACATATTTATTTCTTTTCATTTTATTTATTCATTCAACATACAATTATGTTTTTGTGGTTTTGGTATTTACACTAATTAAGCACTCTGATATGAGGGTATAGTATCTTTAAAGTCCCATTTTATCTTTTAGTTCTCAGTCAACATCCTATTGAATACCAAGAAGTACTTTTGAGGCCATATGGAGAAACATAATAGGGAACTTGTTTAGTGGAATCTGTGACGGTATGTTACATGAATATTGTTTGATAAAGACAAACACATACCTATTAAGTGTATACCAATTCTATGAAATTAACCAAAACAAATTAAAATAATTAATATTTCATGGCGATGAGTAATCATAAACAAGTGATGGTGGTTAAGGTAACATATAATGTTCAATATTTAGTGAATTCCTTGATATTAGATTTAGTTTTCTCATCTAACATGACCAATAACAACATAGTTTTTAGTGTTTTCTGTATTATGATATATGTGAGGTTACATTCAACAATGTCGGATCACTAAACAAGAATTTAATTAGATTCCAAAATTGAATAAACAATATGTCAAATGATTTAATTTATTTTAATAGGTTTAGTCAAAATCTCTGGAGTGTTATTATTATTTCTTAATATATGAATGATGTGAGATTTCGAAGATATTATTTTTCATTATAATATTAATCAACAAAATATTATAACAAAGGGGAAGGTAAAATATAGAAATATATTTAAAATTTTAAATTTTGATGATATATATATCATGAGTGCGTAGAGTGTTGAGACATTTATGTAATATGTGGGTTTTACAATTGGGGTAAAAATGATGGATAAGATAATCATATGTCCATATATAAAAATAAAATATAAAAACTAATGAAATTGTCATCACATATGAAAGATGTTGAAATGGGAAAAGGGGAATATGATCTACAATCTGATAGATATTGATTCCATAAAAAACTTATGTTTATAAAATAACATTTTTCCAGTTTGATTATCTAGAAATAAACTAACTTTATTTATTTTACCATCCTAATAAAACTCACTCTATTGAAAAAATATTGGTACAAAACATGAACTAAATATTGTTCCTTTAATGAAAAATGATACAAAAATGATGCAGGGGTTTAAAATGTGAAATTGGGTAGGTTGCACACTATGTTGATAATAATTAAATATAAAACTGAAAAGTGGAATCATTAATAAATTAAAAGAAGAAACAAACCAAAACATATATATGAGAAGTCATATAATCATATACAAACACATGTTCATTTAAAAAAATAAACATGATCTTCCACTAGACAACCCCATAGGAAATTTTAAAAATAACCCAATATAAATAAATAATTTTGAAATGAGGAATTACCAAAATCAAATTAAATACCATAGCATTGATCCAATGTTTTATTTACACTTCGATATCTTATATTATAAAGAGGATGAACCATTACCCATTCATATTCTATTAATCATAATGTATGCATGAATGATAGATAGATCATTAATGGTGTGAGTATAAGAATTTTTGGTCTTTAAAATAGATTTGATAGTTAATATATATATCTCTAACTATATAAAAATGTAATGCATATATCATATCTAATTATACATATTCTTGATCTATAAATATTTTTCATTAACATAAACATTCCAGTATGGATTGAAATTATGCATCACAAATATTTCAATCTAGCTGAAACCTCATCATTCCAACCAATTTCATGTCCCCAAACATTACACATAGACCCATAACCATTAACCATCCAATATTATCCTCTTTATTGAAATTAATTTTCTATATAATATATCACATGTTAAACGATCATCTCCATAACTTACCAGATAGTAGATTTATGAATATATGAGGACAAAGGAATGGAGAGAACAATCCTATTCCAATAGTGAGATATCATCCCAAACATTTCATTCAAACACCATAAGATTTCCAATTTGTTTAGGTGATGTCAATCATCCATAAAATTCTTTTTCCAACTATAATGCACCTCTAATATATAGTGATGTTCAAAACCATAAACAATAAGAAACTAAAGACATGTATTATATTGAAATAAACTGTTCGTTAATACCCCTAATAAGATTTATCTAATTTAAACATCGACACACTAGCCTCACAATCTAGATTGAGAAGAAAAAACAACATTTATGTCATATATTGGTGAACCTCTATCACCTCCAATGGACATGGTCTATATGTTTGGTATTACAATGTTGCAGAAAATCGATCATGACATCCCGATGAACTCTTTCTAAAACATTAGGAATCATGGTTCTGGAATCCCATAAATAAAAAAACCATTATATTCAAAAAATCAGTTTCCTAACGATATTACCACATTATATCTATTATGAATAACCAAAACCAAAAGTGGATCTATTCCAGAACCCATGTAAACACCCCTACTCTATTACATTTTTCACATGTTCCATGTCACATGTGTAACATCTAAAATATCTATGTACCATATTTTGGAGTTAGCATGATTTTACACTTTATTATTCTGTAAAAAATTATTTCTATAATAAAAATAAATATATTAATATGAAATTAAATGGATCATGTAACATCAAATAGATATAAATGGAATATGAAACAAATAACACTCAAATTCGGTCTGTCTACCCTTACATGTTGTTATTTCAAAAAATATATGACATTGAGATATAATAATAGTTAATAAAGATCTCAAATGAGTTCAATTATATGAAAGAGAGATAAGTATAATTCAAAAAAACTATATTTCAACACAATTTTCCTAAATATTAATAAATAAAGGAAACGATCATTATACATATTTTTTGGAAAACAATGGTACCATTACATATCAACAAATATAATTGATAGTCTTCTATTTCCTAACTATTACATATCTGAAGGTATGTATTGAACTCTAATATGTATACAAATACTATGGTATTGACACACTCAATTTTTTCCCATGTACACTAAATAACCATTAAACTTTACTTATTTACTCTTATATTTCATTGGAGCATTCAACTCATAGACAATTACCCATCACATGATGACCTGTATGTATGAATAACATACTATTATGAATTACACTTTATTAATATTTATACTTATGCATTCTATGGTTACTCATTTGTGTTCTAGGGATATTATAATATATACTATATACATAAACATTATCAACCCTTATGTATTCCATACTTTATTGTATAACATATATAATAATTATTTCTAAACCTTACATAGGATGGAATATTTAAAAAAGACATTATACATGAAGTCCCATTAATATTATGAACCATATAAAAAGGATTGTTAAAATTTAATAAAATGTAATTCAACATTATAGATACATCCATATTCATCCCAAAAATGTCTATTTCCCCAATTTAAATATATCATTCTCACGATCCCTTACAAAACATCTTGTCTCTTCCAAAAACCACATACATAAAAATGTAGCAACCACTGAGGCCTCGATCCCAATTCAACTCCCATGTATCAAAAACCTGCCAATATCAATTCCCTTAACACATTGAATTGTTATAAATATACATGAAAATTTATTCAACTCAGATGAATTTGTATTTTTAAATACCAATGATATTAAAACATCGCCAAAATATATTAGATGGTCCATTAGAAATCATTATTCTCACATTGACTAACATATACCAAAACACATGGTTCTAATTCAAATCAATTCCAAAATTAAATTTATATTTTCAAAGAATCTTCCTTATCCCAGGAAACTATAACTACAAAAAAATATACATGGATTACTTACACGATAACTCCCCATTAATTCTACTTTTTCTAATTGAGCTAATCAAGAATGTATAGTGTGAATAAATAATAGTTTTATGAACCCAATCCAACACATTTATGATATTACATTGATGATAATGACTCCCTAAAATATGTTTAATATATTATCATGATATTAAGTAATGGTATGGAGGATAAAATTGTTATGTTGGTGTTTCATGAAGAGTCACACTCAACACAGGCGAACATCCTTCTTGTTGAGTCTCCCATTCACTTCCTCGACCAACACATATATAGTATTCTCAAATATATGATCTTTTTAATTCATCTTATATTAAAACATTTGGGAAAACAAATATATATGAATATAACTCAATTCTTGATGAAAATTTGTATAATTGTTAGTTCATAAAAATCAATTCATGATATCCCATCCAAAAACTTTCATCACCCTGTTCTATGGTTTTTTATATATTGATCAAATATGTCTCTTCCACACACACACACAATAGAATCCAAATTACATACCTATTTTGTAGTATAATAAATATAAATATATATATATATTATCCAAACACCCTAAAAAATCAAATCATGTCCCCTCAAAGGGCTACCTAAATCTCAACTACCAGTCTCACCTAATACTATTTGACCAAGTAGTTCAAGATGTGGTATTTATTCATAATATTTTTATATTATGATTGAGTTTATTTTATATGCGATTTTGTTTATAGTGTATCCTAATAACTAACAAGAATATAAATTCAAGAAATATGAATCTAGATGATATTAATTATTGAATATATATGATACAAATGTTTATGAAAAGGATGTTATTATAACTAAGTAAAAAATACATATGTTTTACATGTGATGTTATACATGTTATTAAAATGAACACAGTTAGGATTTTTCAGTTATAAACATGTCATTCATACTCTATCTAGATACTATAAATAAAAAAATATGATGATATATTTATAAAATAGAATATATAATGATTTAATAATATCACTAGGAACTAACAGTTTGATATGTATGGGTAACTAGTTGGAGGAAAAACTAAAGAATAAATCATATATGATATAAAAATAAAATGAGTGAATATATAGTATCATTGATACTATTCCCACTAAAATATTGAAAAGTGAAAAAAAACATAAAATAAAAATTAAGGGTTATCATAGTAGATGATAAAGGTGACCAAATTCGGAGGAGAAGATGAATAAATAATATTACATTATTACATAAAGGTTTATAGGAATAATAGAATAAGGCATGAAAATTTTCATTCTGTTAATGTAGAAAAGTTAAAATATTCATTGTGATATTTATGATGAATATTTTTTAAATTATTCTATTAAACATATGAAATTAGAAATTATCATATTATTACTCAGATGTGTTAGTGTGTAAAATAATTATTTAACGATAAATTAAAATATATTTAATGATGTGTTAGGATCCCCAATTTGATATGTAATGTATAAATTTACTACATAATGTTTAATATCTTTAAACATCATGGTTTTAATGATATTAAAAATTATAATTTAAACATATTCTAAAATATAAATTTATAACATGACTCAAATAGTTATTATTATCAGATATAATAATTTTATTATCAGTATTGTGATTATAATCATGATTAATGAAGTGATTAATTTTTATGATTCCCTGTCTATATTGAATTTCTAAATTGTAATGATGTTATTATCTATTGTATTTGATTAAATTAGTGATGATATTTTTGATACTAAATAATTGATTAGAACACGGGGCAATGGACACTCCATTGTGAACAATGATGAGATAATCAAAGGGAAACATATTTCAATTAATGTATTTTTCATGATACATCCAATAAAATTTTTAATGAAGGAAACATCATGGGTAAATAGTTTAGAATACAAAAAAAACCATAAGAGGTTATCCTCAGAAATTGTATCAAATAATTTGGGTATTATATAGAGATAAATTATTTAATAATATTTATATTTGGGTGGAAATTATCATAGAGAGTCCTTCAGAGGTTTTATCTATTCTGTGTTAAATATTTTTTTATTGAGATTTAATGATATTGAATTACTAAAATTTTCGTGAAATTAAAAAATAAACATATGAAATATTATACTCGATGATATGTTGAGGAATTTAGACTAAATATAAGAAGAAAATAACTTTTTGGTATTTTTGTGGTCATTTTTATAAAATAGTGCGAGTTGACAACAACCCATTTAGAATACTATATGGGAAGATGGAAATAAATTTTTTATTATTCACTCTATAACCCATGATTTTAAATATGATATTTTTTCAATAAGGTGATTATATTTTAACTTTATAATCTATGATCTTATTCTACATTCAGTTTATTTTGGTATTTATTCAGGTATAATTTCATTCCATTTTCCATAAATACTTCTTGATTATAAAATAAGAGATGTGTGGGTTCCCTAAAAAACATTTCACCAAGGATTTATCCATCCCATATTTAGGTGAGACTTAAAAAACATATATTGTTACCATTTAGATATATACTATATTATGTTTAAGATAACAATGTTAATTTTTTTTATAAATAGTAATTTTATAGAAAAATAAAAAACAAAACTAAAAATCCACCTCATAGTATTAAAAACATCCATATTCATCGTATCATTTTTTATGAAAAATGGTTCCACTATGAATAATCTATCATTATATATTTATGATTCAATATAATTTCTTATGTAATAAATATATTTCAATATTTGAAGATATATTTTCTACACTAGGAAAGAGATAATGGAGAACTAATTTTTATGACATTGTCAAGATATTGAAGATATTATGCATTATTTTTTTAGAGTTCTAAAGAAGGCTACATCTATGTCTCTAATTGATAATGAAAATATAGAGAATGATAAATGGTAAAAAATTCAATACCTTCACTATTAAAATAGAAGGAATGAAAAACATTACAAGGGATATAAATTTTTTTCACATTATTTTGATAAATTTCATATTATTTTTTAAGGTAATATGCTGTTGAAGGATGAAAGTTACATATTTTTTTATAGAAAATGTGATTTAAATATTGTATTCTAATAATAAATTTCTGATGAAGTAATTAACATATATACCATAATATTTAGCACAATTAGTATATATAGATAATATTTATAAGGCTATAATATGAAAATGAAAAATATACAATTCCTAAAGAAATTTTTCATTCCCCGATCATAGAATGAAAAGAAAAATATATGTATAATTTCTCAATTTTAACCTTCACAGTACACTAATTAATTATAAAATTATAAAATGATATATACTTAAAAAAGAAAATAAGAAAAAAATTAATTTATTTTAAATAATTAATGGATACAGTTATTTTAGATTAGGATAATATTTCAAAAAAAGAAGATAAAATAAATTATTATTAAGATAGTTTCACATTATTTGTAATTATCATCACAAAATATAATGGTTAGAATAAATGAATGCATAATTTCTAGTGATTTTACTATTACATTCATAAATATTTTTGTCCTTGTTATCCTTGGGAATCATAAATGAGAATAGTTATTATAATGTTTCAATTATATTATAAATTAATGGTTTTTTTCAAAAGATAAATCGATCTCAAAAAAGATTTAATAAGATAATGTCACAAATTTATATTACAAGGATTTTTTCATTTAACAAATAATGATGTTTCAAAATTGTGGAATGTTATGATGAAGTGGAATCATATAAAAGACTTCCTATAATATCGTCATGTCTTAAGAAGATGAATTCAGTGAATCATTAGATATGTATTAAGAAATAATTTTTTCTGCACATGAATATGATCTAGCCGAGGTGTACACCGTGAGAAACATGGTCGAGGTGTTATTTATGTAGATTTGATTGAAAATTAGTGAATATCAACCATTTAGAAAAAAAATTATTAGAAAAATTAAATTATTCTTTAGAATGAATTTATAATAAAATAATTATAATGCTTAACACAAATAAATGTTGATAAATAGATGATTAATGATTATGTTACATATACTATAATTATTTAGGATATGGTGGTAGACAAGATAAATATGAAGAATAATGATGAAAATAAAAAAATTAAAAATTAAAAAGTTACAATAATGGGGAAATTTCCACATTAGGTGAATATATTAAAAAAATATTTAGTTTTTTATTAAAAATGATTTTAGACATGATAATTAGAAGCATACAAGAGGTATTACTCAAAATAATAACATTCATTCAAATTTATATAGTTACTAAAAAATTAATTATTTAAAAAATATAATAGAAAGATAAATCCAACAAATATTTGTATAGATAAAAAATCCAAATATATTTTTACACCATCACTAAATTTCAAAACAATATATTTCACAGAATTTGTTGGGAAAACCATTAATTTGATATATGATAATAGAAATAGAAATAATTCCATAAAATTTAAAATAATTTATTAAAGAAAGTTTTTTTATTATATTATTAGTGTTGGTGTGTGTTTCATCACACATATTATAAATGATAGTATAAAATATATTTAATGAGATTAAAAAGTTAGAAAGAACTGTGGGGTATATAATTGTTTCATAAAATTAAGAATCACAAGAATCAATTTCATAAGAATAAGATTTATGTGAATAACTATTTTTACTATTTTTAGTTTTATTGTGGTAGATGTGAATAGGTAAACAAATCAAATTAATTTTCATCCTTTATTTAACATCAAATAAAACCCAATTAATAATCATAAAATATCAAGAATAACAGTCAATTCATATAAAAGGTAAATGTCTATTATTTTTCATTTAAAAATTAATATATATGACATAAAGGATCACATACAATTATTTCTATTGTCACATGTTATGGGATTAAAATTACATGAAAAATGTTGTAATAAATGTAATATGATGATTATACTTTTATATTATATATATATATATATATAATTGGTGTTGGAGTGAATCAAATAGGATGAAATATGATAAATTTTAATAATGAACTTTTTTTGATTAGTTTAAATAGAATCAATTGTGTGTATCATATCATTGTTAGGTTGTAAATATAATTTTCCTTAAAAGGAATGAATTCTTAGGTAAATGTATAAAAAATACAGCTATAATAAATTGAGTGTTGAGAACCTAATTTAATATTTTTGTTTCAATATCAAAAATAGATTACTATACGAGTATCAAGGCTAAAAAATATGTGGAATAAAAGAGGTAATCATCTTAGATAGAATAGAATGATAAAATTAATAAAAAAGTGTTGTTGTTTAATATTACTATTCGAAAATAAGATACTCTAAGTAATTGTAAAACCTTTGAAAATTGAAAATTATTGTGATGGAATGATAGGACAGTTCACATATAATAACGAATACCATTAATGCTAGTCCACTATAATGTTTATAGAAACATGTCTAAAAAGTTAGTAATAAGAGATAAATATCAAATTAATTAAAGATATAACATCACTATAATTACATGATTAATTTCTGGGTCTCATAAATATCAGTCCTTTATCAATTTTAAATGTCTTAGAATTATTGATGAATATATAATTGGTCGTAAATTTTTTAGAGTGATGTTTGAAAATGTTTATTAGTATAAACATAAATTATATTATAACATGGTAAAAAATAAGATATAATAATTATATTTTGTTAGCCTCATACTTCTCCATAATATAATAAATTTTATGAAATAAAAATATCATTTTTGATAAAAAAGACTATTCAAAAAGGGAATAATACTTTATGAGATTTTTTGTTGAAAGAGATAACTGATATACAAGTCATATAAAACAGATTATTTTTGGAGAAATTAATATATGAATCATTTTGAAATATTTTTTATGTTGAATATATATTTAATATTATTTAACTTTTCTTGTAGTTAATGTTTATTCTATAATAATGGAATCGTTGCTGAATTTTTTGTTGAGTTGGCTTGAGATGGTTCCAATTATTTATATGAAAAACGAAATATCCTAAAGGTTCCATAATATTTTTTATATTTAATGAATTTTTAAGGTGATTGTCTTTAATAATTAATATATTATTGAAAATTATATACTGATATATGACAAAAAAGATGTATTTTATCACAAATTTTTTATGAAACAAATTGAAACTCATATATTATTTATAGATAAGCTTATCATTCTTTATCTATTGTTTATTATAATGATATAATATTAATGATTATAAATAAAATTCAATATAAAAATGTATATATAAAAAATATAACTGAGGTCTATAATCCTGAAGTAAAAATTAGATGAAAAATAATTGAAAACTATCAAACAAGTCTATATTCAAATATAAGAAATAAATATTTGATGTATCATTTGGGTAAAAATGTTTTCAATCCAATATTGAATAAATAAAAAAATTAATATGAATAAAAATAATTTACATGTGGCCCAAAATTAAATAGAATAAAATTACTATCATAATAAGGGTTTTCAATAAGTATATAGGAGATAAATTTGAAGTATCATGAAACAAATTCAGGCTTATATGCAATGGATAACAATTTTATACGTTATTGATTTGGATGAAATTTTCTCCCCACATTCAAGAAACAAAACACCAAGAATGATCCTTGAAATTTTATTCGAAAGAATATTACTTTTTATAAAATTTATGTAATATCTCAATTTCATAATGGTATGATTTTTTGAGATGTATTTTAATAGATACTTGGGGGTTTATGCTTGATTAAAATGGAATTAAGGATTTTAGTTTGATGATGGATAATTATTGGTTAAATAAATAATAAATATCATTATATTTAATTATTAATGATCACATAGATTTTATAAATTTCAATAAAGGTAATGTAGAAGTTTATATATTTATACATAATAATAATATCTCATAAACCATTATAGATGGATATATTGATGAAATTATTTCTTCCATTAATAAAGAAAATTAATTTATTTTTTTTCAAAAAAATTAGATAAATATCTAGAAGTTTCAAATTGGGTAGATGATGTTTTTCATGAGTTTAGAGTACACAAAATCTATTAATAACATATTTTATAGCACAAAAAAATTATCCAATTAGTAATTGAAGAGTATTTACATTAATGGATCAATAGTTAGTAATAAAACAGTCCTAGTTGGTACCATGATAATTATGGATGATTATTTGATGTATTTAAATGAATCTAAAAATATAATGTTCATTAATTATCCATTTTAGTAGACTAAATCAATGAAATATATTTTACTTTATTTTATTGTTTTTGATGGACATAAATCAAATTATGAAGAGTGACCTCACCTTATAGAATTGATTATTTTGAGATAAATTATATATACATATAATATTGGTCTCGTATATTATAAGAAACTAGGGATTTACTTATAATGATATAGTTCTGAAGCGATGCATTAAAATAGAATGAAAAAAAAAATTTATGGGTGTGAAAAATTTAAATAAAAAATTTATTTACAATTACTCGGTCCGTAAAATCATAATTAGATATTTGGAAGATAATAACAAGATTTTTAGAATACGAAAATGATTCTTTTAAACAATTTTTGAGGCTTCTTAGGTGAATAACATATTCGGGTAGGCCTCAAGAGCATTTCGTAGAGATTGATAGGTTTCGGTAAAATTGTAACAATAAAGCACGATTTGGGGAACACTATCTGAGGGAAAATTCATGGAACCCTAAAAGAAAATAAATATTCACTTAACATTTCATTGGGAATGGTTATCTTTCATGAATGGTTCATGGTTATGGTTAATTTTTTTAGATTTAGAGCAAACTCATTGAATTTGATATGACATAGTTCTTGGTGTATGTTTTTTCCATATCATCTAAAAAACTATGAACTGTGTGGTGTCTTCATTATAATTAGATGATTTAAAAAACTGTGAAGAATGAATATGAGATGTCTCTATTTTTATGTAGGTAAATTTTCACCATTAGTGAAATATTTATAAAATAGTACATCCAAACCATGTGACTCAATAAATTGGTAACACTATTATATTCCATTCCATTTTTTATTAGGTAATCCCCCTCTATTTCTTCAACATGTAAGTCCTTGAACCACATGATCCCTCCCCCTATTAACATTTCCCCTATAGTTTGTGGTTCTTTTTTGTTCCGTAATTTGGTGATTTCATGAACATTTTCATCTCCAATACACACTTGTTCCACACATTATATTTTCTCAATATTTTATTTCACTCTTAAAATTTGGTTCGGCTCCACCAGTGCATAGTGGGTTTTTTCATTCATCAATGGGATTTCATTTGGTTTTTGTATAGTGTGTCTCATCACAATTTTTTTCTACTATCAAATAATATATTTACAGGTACAATTTAATTTCATTATTTTTATTATGATTCTTAATTGAAGTGAAATTTTATATTAAAATTTCATATCTTATTGTGGCCATTTCTCTACTCGAATAAGAGATATCTTGAGTAGATTTCATCTACTATGAGTTTTTTCATCTGATGAAGTATTATTCCAATTGTAATTTTATATGGTATTTAATATTTAAATTAAATTACTAAAAAATGGATATCTTGTCACATGGTAGAGATTTTTCTTTATTCAGTATGGTGAGTAAGTCATAGGCTTTTTAATTCGTTTTGTTGTGGTTTCAGTGTGACGTGGTTTCTTGGCGATATTCTAGTAAATTATTACTTTTTAATATAAAATATTTCTTTATTTATGTTTTAAATTTATTTATATATAAGATTATTATTATTAATATATATTTTTTGTTTTTTTGATACAGGGTCTCAAATTTTAGCGATGAGGATAAATGGATTTTATAGTCCATGGAACATGTTGTTCTCATATGTGAATAAAATTTGAAATATTATAAAATTGTAGGTGTTCTTTGTTTTTCATGTCCAAAACTCAATCAATATAAATAATTTAAGTTGAAAAATTGGAAAAAAATAATCAAGATAATCTCCCAAATATTCATTGTCTCCAAACTATCATCAATGGCCTATGGTTTGTCTATGTGGATATTATTCCTTCATGTTAGAGTAATAAAAATAGAAGAAATAAAACAAGATAATACATATTATTAAATAAAATTTGTGAACAATAAAAAATTATAATTATGTATGTGTAAAAATGAAATGAAATAATCGTTTGAAGAACCATGTCATACATAACCCACTGATCACCCACTAGGACAAACACATATACATGAGTCGATCAAAATCTGAAATCAATCTAAAAGGATCCACAACATAAAATGAGTTGTACCACATACCAAATATTAACATTCATATCTGAGACATTCTACTAGTTCTGTATTGGACCTTATCCCAACCTATCCCAATAATAAGGTGAACATATACTCTTTCACCCCAGTCCAATGGTATCATGAGCAGGGGTGAGTACATAATTTAGTAGGTCAGCACCAACATTATCTCTTATATGGATATTAAATATAGTGTATTTATATGCGTTCTTACAATAAAAAATTCATTAATAATAAAAATAAATATTTTCTAAAACTAAAAATATAATAAACGTCAAACTGAGGTCTGATATCATATGTGAATGATCATGCTATGTGATTAGAATAAATAAGCATAACTTGATAATAAAGATTAAATAATTCATAGTAGATCATTGAAGTTTTGATACTACTATTCACGAAATATTTTGACTAAATAATTGAGATGGATGAAAAATCAATAAATATGTGTTTAATTATATTAATAAAATGGTCCATTTTCGGAATATACTTTACCTATATTGGCCAGTTTCTGATATGTATCTGAGAAAAAAAATTCAATACAGTGGGATAGAAGTCCTAATTATTTGATCACAAAAACATATCTCTAGTATAAAAGGATATATTCCTGATATCAAATGGTTATCCTATAAATATACAATATAGATGGATGTCATTAGACTCATTCCATGTTTAATCCATTTTAATTTGTTAATCCAAGGTCCTAGTCTATTGGAAATGTAAGTTCCCAGAAACTATATTGTGTCACTCATAGGGGGATGGTGTGAATCAGTGATAATCTTTTTATTTTATGATTCTATTCGATTGAAAAAACCTTCACCTCCTTTTAAATATCCAAATTTATTATAAATACAATATCTAAACATTCATAAGAACATAGTTATTTAGAAGGTTCACTATTAAATATGAATAACAATGTCCGTGGAATAGTTCTGAGAAAATAAAATACCATACAATCTACAAAAAACATTCCTTGGATTATAACAAGTAGGATATTCACTTTCACTCCTATAGAACAATAAAGATTATACAAAAGTGTGTCTGCAACCTCTTAGGACAAATATGGTAATACAATTAATTTGTAACAATTCATGTTACATTTGCCTCTTTTCAATTCTACATATGTATTCTATTGAAATTCAATTCATTAATTTACATACACAAAAGAATGGAAAGAAGCTCTTGAACTTTGTTATGGAATATCAGACAAATTTTCCAAGGTCTGATTCGCCCATTATGATCCACTAAGTATGATATATCCAATATAATTATCGAAATTTTATTTTAAATATTGAATACTATAAAATGAAACAGAAAACAATCAATCCTTGAGTACGCTAAAACATATAATGAAACTTCCTCACTCTGGAAATATTTAATAAGAAAATACCCAGCATAGAAAACCCCATTCTTCATAATTCTTCCTCATACCTACATCATCTAAATATAATTGAAATGTTAAATATGATGATCCACTAAGTATGATAAATTCTAAGTACAATGGTCGTTCGAATAAATTCATCTCAATATCATCACCTCTATATCACTTATCTTTTAGAACATCTTCAATATAAGATAAATACAATGACATCCTATTTTCTCAAGAAACTCGGGGCTTCACTCTTTAATGATGTGAAAATTACTCTGTCATCTTAATGTAAAAATACTTATCATTCTTTGGTAGACACTCAAAAAGTTGTTTTAGGAATCCCAAAAACGTTTCCCACTGACATAAATTCACCCACATTTTGATTTTCCCTAAAATCTAAAATTCATTTTGACTTTTTTAATGCTTCTCGATTCATCACGAATCATCTTGAAACTCATTTTTTTCTTCATAATTTAATTTTAATTATTTATTATATTTCAACACATGTGTTCAATTTTTCTCAAACTGATTTCTTCAATACAAAGATTTGTATCAATTGATATCAAATTCAAATAAAAATGGTTACCATTCTAATATGATGAATACGATTCTCAAAACTGTTTTGAATCTATATAATTAATTTTTAGGTACATATCCCCGATCACAATTTATTTTTATATCCCATTCTCCATTTTTTCATTGACCCAATTGAGATTCAAAACAACATATTTTCCTCTTCTCCTGACCAATTTTGAAACCAACAATGTAATTAAAATATTTTGAAATGGTTGACTGCATTTTTAATCTCATTTTCTCTATATCTTCTCTAGATACTCTTATAAAAAACTTCATTCACAAACAAGTTCGTGTATCACGAATTCCTTCATTAAATTGAATTTATTTGAGAACATATTTAGTATCATTACACTAGAATTAGAAATAATCCCAACTTTCTGTTCATTCCAGCTACATTATTTGCTTCTCTGCATGAGAATGATCTCTTCTGAATATAGCATGCATGGGTAAAATTGTGGTTGGTATGATAATTTTGGATACAATCATTTTGTGTATGATCCTTCTAGATATGATCATTCTTAGTAAAATTTCCCTTGATATGATTTTGTAGAATAAAATATTTTTAGTGTATGATCATTCTGAGTATGATTTTCCTGGATATTATTTTCCATAATATGATATTTTTTGGATATGATCATTCTAAAAAAATCATAATCAAATCATACTTTTTTATCAACACCAATTAATTGATGGACACCACCTCTTTAATGAGTACCACCTTCTCTATTGGAACTACATTTTAAATTAGTACCACCTCTACAATTGTCACCACCTCGGAGATCAAAACCACCTTTTAAATCAGTAACACCTCTTCAATTGGCACCACCTCTTTAATGAACGCCACCATTAAAATCAGCACCACATTTTAAAATAGCACCATCATTTAAATCAGAACATCCATTTTAAATATCACCTCCATTTAAAACAACATTATTTTTAAAAAACACCACCTTTTAAAAAAGTACAATGTTTTAAAATAGAAACTCCTTTTAAAACAAAACCATGTCTTCAATATGTATCATCTCTTAATTTACATTCACCCTGATAAGATTTTTTTCGAAAACATTTTGTATCACACATTTTTCATTTCCACCTCAATATGATAAATCTGGAAAAAAATCATTTTTTGATCAGTAATATCTCGTTCACTCCCCATTTCATCCATAATGCTTGAATGACATATCATCAATTAATCATATGATTTATATGAAATAAAAATAAGTAAATAATCATCACAATTGATTCATTGTAGTAAAAAAGACTCATTTTCAAAACATTCTATTCATTCACATTTATTCTAGAGTGAATATGATGAAATTTAATTCGAGAAATATGTATTCACTTTTATTCCAGACCAGATTGAAGAATGATCAAAATCCATTTTGTTAAAATTTTATATTTCTCCTTCGAATGAACCTTCATAGTGAGTATGATTATTTTTTATCATTGGATGATTTTATTTTGACATCATTGATACATTTTATGAAATACGTACGATTCTTTTAAAAACAAAGCTTGGTATGATTGTTCTAAAATAAAAAAAAATATATTCTAAAACCAAAATGATTCAAAATAGATTTATTCATTCCCAAAAGAAAGTTGCACCCAAAAAAATGTTTCTATTTCTATTCCATTAATCTGAATTCTCATTCATCATCATTATCAACATCCTTTTATTCTACAACATAATTATCCACCGAAAACTAATACAGCCAAGACACATATTTTTCCTAATAAATGATCCCTTTTTATTGGTATTGAGTTCCCAGATCAATCGCTTCAACCACATGGAATTTTATTACTTTATATTCTCTCAATTTTTTTCTCACTACCACAAATTAATTTATATGCTCATATTCTCTTATCTATCCCCCTTATTGATAATAAAATTAAAAGGATATATCAGGATAAGATTATACCAAATTTAAAAATGATCTATATTTCTAGAGGATTCAAAATTTCATCAAAATGGGTATCACGTTATTTTCATAATAAATAACCATTAACTAAACAACTATATGACTATATGGGATTACCTGGTGTAGAAAATAAGTGTATAATCATGGTGATCAATGTTTCACATAAAAAAACATTCATGTCATAACTTTTACAATGTTCTTCAAACATTCTCATGACTGGAGAAAAAATAGTATGAATTTGTTTAGGATAAAATAAACATAAACCCACCATAACAAACACATAATATTTTTCAAGTGTATAATAAAAGAACATGTCAAAAAATTCTATATCCTTCTAAATTTATATTTTAATAATCATAAGATACTCATCTATTCCTCCTTATTAATTTAAACTCCATAAATTCTTTGTTTGTTAGAAAAATAATACAATGATATTGGGAATAAAGAGGAACCTTTATTGATCCATAGAAACAGTAATTAGACTCATATTCCTCTCTCTATATTTATTTTCTTCTTTATATATTTTTCATTAGATGTGTTTTCTCCTATCTCTTCATCGTTAGTAGATTTTGGGACATGTTATTTATTATCATTATAATATTATGATGAGGGTGTAGAATTTTCTTCATATTTATAAACAAAATTGTTTCTCTTGCTTCTCTTTTGATCAGGAATGATAGTTGAGAAATGATTTATTTCATGATTCTCTTGCTCATATCCAAAATATATTGACACCTTTTTGTCAAAAAAAATTCATTTATATTGAATTCTATTTCATCTACTCTTCTTTAACATTATTTTTTTCCTTGACCAAATTTCCTAGAAAAGTAAATGTGTTCTGGCCAAATAACTATGCACTCATCCTTTTATGACATAGCTAATCTGTACTTATTAACATTGAAAAAATATAGGTTCTTAGATTCGATTAATAACATTTATTTCTAAAATGGACATCCTTTTTCAAGGATTCCAGGTTGTTCACATCTTTCATAGATTGTTTCCCCTGATTGGAAGCTAGTTTTTTTTAAATTTAATCCATATTTCATAGAATTCCTAAACACTAATGAACATCCTCTTCAGATTAAATGTTTAGTATGGGTTCAAGGTGACATATTCTACCCATTATAAAAAAACCCATGACACTCACTCTTAGGGTTGATCGACCACCATGCACCAACTACAGTTCTCATGGTCATCACTCAAAAGATATTTCCACTTTGGTATCATCTAGATCTAAGTCATAGTCTTGGATCATAACTCAATGTAGATGTAATTACATCCTATTTCTTCATGAATAGGTTAGTGTAATATTAATGAATATTCATGTCGTTCAATTATGAAAACTATTAAGTGATTTTTTTTTGATCCATTATCAATCTTGATGCCTCTCTAGGATGGTTTACACATCCTAATATTTCATGTTACCAATATTATATTTATAACTAATCCTACAAAAGATATACATGGATCAACATGTATTTTGTCACCTACTAGGAGGTTCATGGGATACTCGGGGACTCAAGGGGATATCTCTTTGAAAAATATAGATAGATCTTGAGAATTGGTCCCCATGGTGGTTGTGACAACTTTCATCAATTAACTACAGTTTAAAAATATAATTATTTAAAAAATTTATTTGAATAAATTTAATCTAGAGGCATAATTCTTAGAGGGTATCTCAACACGAACATACTATGATAAAAATATATAGATATTTGATGGAAGTTATACTAAAACTCATTCCTTATAGTATTATTTTTAATATATTTACAAGGTCTAGTAGTGCATCCAAGGCACAACCAATCTCATATAAGTCACACACTATCTTGTTTCCAAAAACAATTCAGTGTTTAATTTATTATAACTAGATTATTATTAATAATTAAATTAAATATTTTAAGAAAAACTTTTATAGTGGCTTAAAGTTAAAATCCTCATTAGATGATCCCATCACATCCAAATTATGACCAAATTTCCTCTAACAACCCACAAAACATTATTATCCTATAACTGAGAATAATCCATTAAAAATTGAGTAAAAACCAAAAAAATTAAATATATGGTTTAAAAATTTATTTATTCTTCTCAATGATAAACCTTATCAAAATGTAATTATGGGATGTACAGATATCCTCCCTAGTCACCCTCTACCTAGGAAGAGAAAATGAGTCATCCCTTGTAACAGAATCCACCATACTCTTGTGGAATCAGAAATAAAATTGTATTATGGGGAATGAAATAAATAGAATTATGGCATGCAAATATCCATGGAGTATTTATTAGGAGTAATCATACCTCAAATTACTATGTAAGGCCATAAAGAACATTCCCTTAATTGGTGAGGATAAATGGATGGAGTGGATATGGATACCTTTGTCACATGTTAGATAGAGATGAAAAAATAAGGGTTTACACACTTAAATCTAATAGGGGAAAATGTATTTACCCTTTTAATGTGGAACAAAGTCTCTCAAAATTTAAAAAAACCTCATTTTAAAACTATTTGTTTCCCACCCAACATGCGTACTTTGGCTGCACAGTTCAGCAGACACTACGCTAAACATGTACCACCTCTATCCGATCATAACACACCAGGTATGGCCATAGTACATAGTTTAAAATTATATTTCCCAACCCTACTACATTTATGTATTTAGTTGAATAATCCTACATAGTTTCCCATGATATTATGTACAATTTCCAAACCATTTCTCTATAGAAATTGGGAATAATTCTTAGGATGCATGGTTAACACTAATCATTCCCCAAATATATTCAATTGAATTCATGCTTCCAAAATAAAATGATTAGGTCCCATGCTACCTGTACAATCTTGAAACCACCAAGATACCGTCTGAACCGTATCACCTAAGAAACAACACATTGACAAATTCCAACATTAACAATTCCCTTACAAAGAATTGATCGAAAGTTTACATATCCCATAGATGAAATATCATATTATATCTAAAATTAAAAATTCACAAAACCAAAGATTTTATAAACAGCTCACCATAATGAAACTCTTCAACAAAAAGTCATGGATTAATTAAAATAACCCAATAAAACCCACATTAGTTGTGAAATATCTTAAAACTATTATGCCACATTATTAATTTTCCTTGATTGTAAAAGATTAAATGTATCTATATGAAAATTATCACAACAAAACCTGAGACAACTCTATTTAATTTTGCAAAACTTCAAGATGGAACAAATTATACAACATCAAATATATACAACATTAATTTCATCTCTTCGTCCATCAAATTGCATATGGTTCCCCCAACCCTATGTTCCTTCTTTAAACATTCAATTCATGCCCCAGCAGATCAACCATTTGAATATAATCCAAATAAACAAGATATAATCATCACAATTACCCAATCATATTTATAAACATTCTATACTCATTCACACAAGGGGAAACATCTCCTGGTCCTAATTTCTCTCTAAATAGAGACTTTCCAATCAACTCATCTCAACTCGGTTATTCTAGATTTTCAATGGAGTGATACATCTTTCCATTTGTATACACCCTCCTTATTACATTTTTTTTCTTGATGTGGATCCTCACTATCCTCATTCAAAAAATTTAGGTCACTCATGATAAACCACATCTATATGTATATTCCTGAAACTAAAGGTTGTCTCCATGATATACCTTCAAAACTCGATCCCAATTCTGTTATCCCATTTCCCAATGAGTTCATTTCTATCACACTAAATGAATCCCAAAACCTACTTCTAGTTAAATTTAATAGAAAAACCATCACTTTCTAACTTCTATTATCATGATACTGCATGAACCAATACTGAGAATTCACCATGGAATCTAGTAATAAAGATTTAAAATTATCCAATACCATGTAACATAGAAATGATCACCAATTGACTAATCACATCATCAGGCAACACTTCTATCATGGAGGTTATACATGTTGATTAAATCCTCAATTGACACAATTGGGGCATCCTTATTGCTACACCACCAAAATATCTTCTTTACCCCTACAGCACATTCCCCATCATTTTATAGACATAATAACTAGTATTCATAGAAAACCTTTCATTCCTAACTACTAATCTAAATGTTAAAAGTTTTTGACTCATATAGATCCATTCTCATAAAAAATAATGTTTCACATTTTTCTTAAAAACCCTAACATAGTGTCTCCAAAAATTCAATGTCATGATCTTCCCTTGGTTTATCCAATTAAAACACCTGAATTATCTATATTATAACACTCATCACAAGTAACATTATGAAATTTTCTTAAATATCCAAGTCATTATTCCCACAAGAATAACATTTGAAACTATTTATCTTTTGGACAAACCTATCCAATTACTAACAAATAAATATAATGAGATACTATATACGAACAATGAAAAATAAAATCACTATATAATGTGAGTGTAAATTCATTTACCAAAAAGTTGAAGGGCCAAAATGATCGTTGTACACTGTACATCAATATCAAAATCTCAATATCTCTATTATAGATCCTCTTAAAAGTAGATCACATCAACAATACGATTATTTAATCTATGTCAACTCATAAAATGTAATCATTCTAGTCATGTGAATCTAATCATTCTTTGAAAATATACTAAAATGCATTCAATGGTCAATATGTTCGCACACCAGAATATTCAAATCCATCGAATGATGTATTGAAACATAATAACCTTTTGGATTTCATAGAAACAAAAGGAATCGACCAACAAATATATAACAAACCCTGAGCATACAATATAATGGTTCAAAAAGTGTATACAACCAAGATCATCATATAAAAAGGAATCTATAACCTCATTCTCTCCAATACCATAAAATTTCATTGATCAGAACCAAATTCTATCTCACAATATTTTCAGTGAAATATATGGGATTCTTTGTCTCCTACCTATCCCTACAAACCAAATCTCATGTCCCAGAAACTAGGACTGACCACCTAACCCATGGTTCAAACCTCACCATGGGATGCAATGATAATGCTCGTCTTCTAGGTTAAAATCATATCAATATGGAAATAATTATGTAGGTTTACTATGAAATGTTTTAATAGAAAATACTATACTATGTAATTTAAAACATATCTAATTATAACCCATTGATAGGTCAAACATAGGGGAAAATTCAATTTCCCTCACCAACAATGAATTGGGCTACTAGGATATGACCCCTTATTAGAATACTAATAAAAGAGTGATCCTTGGGTGGTCACAATGTCATCCAGAAGGATGAAAAATAAAAATATCCCCATTAGTTATCTGCATACATTAACACCCTAGGAGGTTCCAGTTCACTTTAAATGATTTGGAACCAATCAACATCTGCGTCAATAATTCCAATAGATAACCATATATAATGTCCAGTTATATAAAATTTGAGAATTATATAGATGGGAAAATTAAAATTAGGTTGGTTAGAAACATTATAGGACTAGATATTAAAACATTACACTCCCATATGGTCTATATAAAGGGAACTAGATTCTATGGAATGCAAGTCCTCTTGATAGTCACTTTCTATGGTGTCACATGCCCCCAAGATACAAATCTGAGTATCTAATGAAATAATAAGTACCCTTGTTGACATTACAAGGGTCTCTTCACCTATCATGTGAATGTTACAATATCATCATCACAATCAAAATGTCTCACATCAATGTATTCCATGTAAAATTTCGTGAAAGAATGCTACTGGGTTCTCCAACTAAAGAGAACTCCACCAAAAACCCATTTGGGAAAAAATCATATACTATGATTTTGAAGCATTAAATTTTTTTCCTCGACATATGTAGTAAAATAAAACAATAAAATATATATAAATTTTGACCCTATATTACATATATGATTCATTCTTAAATTCGACAACAATATATATACAATGATTAAAAATTAGTCATTCGACACTTACTAATGTTTTTATATCTAGAAATTCAAAATAAATTTAAAAATCCAAAAAATGTGGTAGTGATAGAAGTAAAAATAACATGAAACAATAATAATATAGATTGAGAACAATAATCCAATATCCCTAGAAATATATTATTCCAATCAAAATAAGTATTCATAATGCATTAGTTAGATATCCATAAAAGGATATAAAATATTAATTCTACTCTTGTATTCCATATCCCAAATAAAAAACCAATTGTATTGAAACAACATTGATTCCACTTGATCACATCCTATCCAATAAAAATTATAAATAATAATTTATCAGTTAGGTGACATGACCTCAAATAAACCTCCCTATAATAGGGAGGTTGGTGACTAATAGTGAGCGCCAAGGGTGTGTAAATTGGTTGATTATGAGATTATTTGAGAGAAAGTAAAAGAATGGAAACCAAAAATCATCATATATAACAATAAATCATCATTGTTCGAAAAAAATATAATCATGATTGTAATAATAATGAGAAGATGTAATGTCCCAATTGGCCAGGTCAAAAATACAACAATGATCACTAAAATGGATGAGAACATATATATGAGTATATTAAATGAAAAGAATTAAAAATGTAGGTTTCTAAATCATAAAATAATCCATACCATATACATGATTTCCACATATCTATCAATTACATCAAACACGATCAGTCCCATACCTCAGACATACCTATGCTTGTAGCCAATTGAATTCCTTCTTGGGTACCCTTACACAATGATGACCAAATAAGTGGGTGAGTAGAAAACTCAACAGGATTCGAGAAGCATGGTCATCTACATAGAACTCAAATGATGATAATTTATAGGTTATATTCTCATCATGATAAAAATAATAAGAATAAATAACTGATAAAAATATCCAAATAATAAAATACGTTCTAAGGCTTTGTATCCTAAGTGAATTCTCAGGTACAGTCATCAACCAAGCTAACACATATTTAAATAAAATTGATAGATTAATACATTTTCATTCAATGAATTTATTATCCAAATTTTCAGTACATACTATTACTATTAACTTAACCTAAAATTCATAGAATTTAAACTATGATTAATTTCATTTATCATTTTATCATGATCTTGATAGAATAATACATCAGTTGGTAGCACTGTAAATTTATCTGTGAATGATACATAACCATCTATGGCTAAATTTCATAACCATGGGAACACTTGTACTAGCCTTTAGTATATAAGGAATGATTCTCAATATCTACTAGATATCTGGAAAATATTTAATAGACTTTGATGTCATACAACTCATGTAATCTCTAATCCATTCTAATGTACGATTCCTAGGTCCCATTTTGTAAGAAATTAGGACGTTGTTCCATGGATTATTCTTATAGAGGAGGATTATTTGGAAATATAATCATAAATATCTCTTAGATCTAATGTAATAATTGAACATAATTCAATATATGTCTCACTATTCTATTCTTGAAGAAAATGTGGAATTTTAATAAGGTGTGTCCACTAGAATCTAAGTTATATCCCAAGCCACTGTCATGGAATTCATTATCAATAACAAAAAGTGATTTGGTGAAGTGCACCCTCATGTAATCCTTTGAAATAAATTTTTCCCTCAAATTATAATCACCCACTAGCTAAATCCTAATGTATGTGGGGTTCTAAGAGTCACTCTATAACATTACTCTGTAATCCCTAAACATGGGGTAATCCAGCAAACTATTGGGACTTCTAGTAATAAAATCACTTAATAATAATAAAAAATAGTTAATAGGAAGTACCTCTAGGAATCCACACTACAAAACATAAAATATCATTCTCATTGGATGAGTTCTAGGAAGCACATCATGATTCTATGCATACAACAATAGTAATTTAGGGAAATACTAAATTAATAAGTGAGCTTGGATAAGCAGATAAACTAATTAGAAAATTCATGTCCTCTCAGGATTACGTGTTTGGTATGTTTTCTAGGTGACAATAGCTACCATATCTTCCCAAACAGATGAAACACTCTCTTATGTTCAATTAACCATTGGGAACCCACTATTTATCCCTAGTATAGAACACAAGATATGTATCCCTCTTGATATCCTATAAGTGAGAATCAAAATCATTGGTCAACACCTAACCCACTAGGATACATAATATTGTGGCCTTAGGATATAGGCAGTGAGTCCTTTCTGGTTTTTTAGTGTTTTCCCAAAATGGAAAATATACGGAGAATGGTCATGATTAAATATCTGTTCTTAATTCTATCTATGATGGTATAGAGATCAAACCCAATCCTAGTCTTCCTATGGTCTATACATGCAATCCTATAAAATTATGACTTGCCTCTTAATTTTTAGTATCACATCCATATAGGTATATAGTATACATGGTGTCTAATGTGCCTATGTGTCATCTATAAATGATTATGTCATGGGACTAGTGTACTTGTGTGTTATGTTACCTATCAAATTCAGCAGTTAATGTCAACCAATTTAATTAATTAACATGTTAATTTAATAAATTTACAACAGATAAACACTCCTTAGGGGTGATTCCAAACATTAAAATTCAATCATATACATAAATATATAGAATATGGTAGGTATTATAAACAAAAAAACATTATAATAAGCTTTTTAGCTTTTTCCGTGGGTCGATAATAGCTGCAAAGGCTCATCCAAATTCATGTTAGACCACTTTTGTCCTCTATCCCAATAAAACAATTAGAGGATAATTAATTATAGGTAAATTATAATTAATTAATTAAACTCAACATGTAATAAATACTAAAAAAAAATATATTCCTAATGTTACAAACTTCACCAGTTGATCACATTACATAATAAATGTTACCAAATTCTCTACAATAAAACATAAAACATCATCAAAATTGAAGAATGAATAATCATTAAGAATAATTGTTGAAAAAATATTGATGAAATTTAATTCAGGATATAAATAACAAAAAAAATCACCTCATTTACATACCTAAATGAAATGACATTCAATGATGTGAAGACAACCTATCAGGTCACCCTCTTAAATGGAGAGAATATTCCACATTATTTTTATCTAATTTCACCATGATCTAGTGGGATAAGAATTTAATTACCTAACCATGTAACATGAAATTATGATTAATGGGATCTTAAGATCATGATTAGTTATTAGTGGTGAAAATAAACCTAAAATCACCATGTAACGACAAAAATTTATCCCATTGATAAAAGTGTTTGAAGAATGGAAGGAGATGATTGGGATAATGGGGTCTCTCGAGAGATGATGAAATAGAATATGGGTTTGGATGCTGTTAAAAGGTTTAGGGCATAAGTAAATTATCATATTGGGATATTTCATGGTGGCCAAGGAGGCTTTTATGAGACACATGGGGACCCTTGGAGGTTTAAATATAAAAACATACACAATCAAGTGGGCCTATATGGGAATGTTTAATGATTATTCCATGTGTCACCCTAGAAAATATACTAACAATGCATTCGTAAGGGGATGTGTATAGTTTGATGTTATTTATGTGTTATTCCAACTCCCAACAAGTGATTATGATTTTACATATTTACATTTAATTTGTCTATGAGTTTTTATATATGCTTTATGTAACTCATCATAAGGTATTGATGAGATGTGATTGTGATATTGGTGATACCATAAGGTACTCCCTGAGATCTGAGTTTCTAGCCTTATGTTATATTAGAATGATACAGATTTTGGAATTAAAATATTACTTGATGCCTTGTCTGTATCTTAAGTTATAGCTATTATTCCATATGAGTTATTCTTAGGAAACCCAGTGTTATCCTCAAGTATATATGGGATTCCCAATATTACTCATGTACAAATAATTCCAAGTATATAATTTCTTGATAAGATCATGTTAGAGGGATAAAAATTATGATCACTATGATTATGATATAATTTCTTTTTCACCCATAGGATATTATGAATAAATCATGATGACATTACGTGTTCTTGAATGAGATTCCAAGTATTTCTGGGATATTAATATATGATATTGTAACTTAGAGAATACAATTATGTTCAGCGACGTCCCTTAATTCATGGAAAGTCTCTTTCATCCATTTGTTATATGGGATTTTAGAGAGATTCCTAGTAATCCTAGGATCTCAATGTGGAGATTTTGTTGATGACATATTTATCTAATTGAGTATAAATATGAGAGAATCTGTGGATATAATAGAATATGGAATTTCTATGGATTCATAGTCATTTGGAAATTCATAGAGACACCATGTAACTAGATAAATATTTTTTTGTGACACAAGGTAACATTCTTGAGGATCTCCATTTTTTACTAGTACTAGTTTTAGACATCCCCACCTCAGTTGTTAAGGTTTAAATAGTCATCATGGAATGTTTTTAGACCCTTAGAAACTAGAAAAAGTACGTATTATGATCTTTATTAATCTATTATTTTTATTTATTTATTTTATATGAGACATCCAAATGAAAATAAATTATATATATTGGAAATGTATGAGAATATATTGCCATTACATATGGAGATACATACTGAACCCCATCATTGTTTTATAGGAGAATTGAGAACCTAGAAATATCATCCACATATTGTGAGAATATGATGGGAAATGACCTCGTAAGATCGTTCAACTAGAAAACTAGGATGAGATTTTTTGAATGATATTAGTTGAGTCATAGTGATGTAGTTGTCCCACATGTACTAGTACTTTATTATTATATTCATTATTATTATATTCTTGTATTTACCTATATATGTGATCGGCCTTATGAGATATTTTTTCTATGATTTTATGGAATCATAATAGAAGAAATTATTTTTTTTCAAATATTATGTTTTATTCATTCTCGGATGATCATTGTTGTTATCTGATACTTGAGTATTTTTATCCATTACTGAACACTCTAATTAGAAGGTATAATCACTACCCAGTTCGTCCCTAAAACCCTTCTATAATGGTCTCTATCCTAGTATCCCTTTCCATTTATATTTTTATATGTTATAAGAATAGGGAGTATGTTCCAAGTAGTTTTGAGGGGAAACAGATAAATGGGGGAAAGATGGGAGTGGGGGTGCACGAGCGGGGGGGGGGGGGTTGCCACTACCAATTTTTTTCTTGGATCCTATATGGATCCATGTGCTATGACTTAAGGTAGGATTATATTACATGGTCTCTATAAATCAGATTAGGAAGGTTTGATGATGATATTTTCCAGATGCTATAAAAATTTTGGTGGCTAAACCATAGTCATTGGTCATTGGCGAAACCATTCATAGTCCTAGAGCATTATGGCATGGATCTTATGGGTTTTCCATATCCATTTGGGGTAGTTCTTCTATTTTATGGGGTAGCTACATCATAGGGATTTATGCAATATAATGCACTCATTATTGATAATGGGGATTATGGGGGCTGGTGGTTAGTATGACCATTGATTTCCCACCATGGGTAATGAGATCTATATTATTGATCCATCCATGGAACTCAAATGTGGATTTTAATTAGGGGGGGGGGTCTACTATCGTCTCCTTCAATAGATTCATAGTACTCATATTTTTTAATTCGTTATAGGAAGGTCTATGTAGCTACTTCAAGGTTCCCAAAAAATATGGTGTCCGATAAAAACATCATGAGACCCCAAGACCTACTTTTCTACCATCACATGCACTGAAACCCTTGGCTCCCCTTCTGGATTTTTGAGAGATTTGGGTACCCATTTTATATGGAGTAATCCTCTCCTTCTAAAGAATACTGAAAGGTAAACCAGATAGGTTCTCCCTCTTTGTTACAATTTCTCCCAACACTGATCCCATTTTTTTCACATTATACATTCCATTTAATTGAATCTATTCCCCATAATTTTAATGGGGTTTTATTTTTCTTTTTATGGGGAATTCATGAAAGTATGTCTTTCATAAAACATAGTTTTGTGAAATTATGGGATATCTTAGAT
Organism: Viscum album; assembly: GCA_963277665.1. Lineage (NCBI taxonomy): Eukaryota > Viridiplantae > Streptophyta > Magnoliopsida > Santalales > Viscaceae > Viscum > Viscum album. Next base: position 1,720,574,019 of record OY728147.1, on the reverse strand, counting down.
CTATGTTGTCCTCCTATTTCTATTTCAAGAACATCTATAGAATGATATTAGGGATTTTAAGCTTCTACAATATGTAAAATCATAAATTGAAAATGGTTTATCCATTTGAATGTAGGTGAATTTCACAAAATTAATATAAGACATGATTTTAGTGTGAAATTAGTTCATACTTTTTGATCCCATTTTATATATTTCAAACATAAAAAAATTATAATAGATTTAATGTAAGTATTTCTATATATGTTATTATTTTCCTATCATGTTCTTCATTCTTGGATTATAATTTTTGGTCAAATCAAATAACGAATGTAATGAAAAATGCAATTTTTTTGAGAGATGAATAAATTGAGAAGTGATTTGTTTAATAAATCCAGTGTTGGTTATGATTGAATGATAATAAAATTGATTTATAGTTAATATCTAATTTGAATATGTCAATCCATATATTAATATATGCCTATAAATAACTTTATTAAGGACTAATGTCATGAACCATCCCCTGGGGCCCATGTCGTGACTACCCCAAGCCTGCCTTCCAAAGGCCAATGGGTGGCGACTAGCATCGAAAGGCATATTCCCTATAACCAAGAAGACATTGCCTTTATAACATGTAAACACTCACAACTAAGAATAGATCCAGATATGACCAAAAGTCAACTGTATAGAAAAAATGTGCTGAAATTAAAAAGGGGTCTGAATATAAGCCCAAAAGTAATAGTACAAGTACAATGGAAATACAATACAACTGAAGAAAAATAAAGGCAACAACTGGGATGTTCTTCGAGGTTCCTACTTGAAGGGTAGGTACAGATCACCTCCTCAGCACTCTATTTCTACTCGTCTCCTCTGTGAACCGTCATGCCGTATGGCCCACCTCCATGCCCTGTCTAGCCCTGGTACCTCATCCTTGATCAGAGCTATCAATAATCTATACCAAACACAACAAGGTGCGAACATAGCCCAAGTAGGGGTGAGTATAACAATACCCAGTAGAGACCCCAAGACCCTCAAGGTTTCACAAAATCCACAAATGATAAACCACAAGGCATGAAATCAATATACAACCCTATTTAGGTATAATCCCATACATATTACTAAGTTATCATGTATACCAATCTAAATCATGAGGAAATCATAGAGTCCAACTCAAATCCCAAAGGTCAAATTTTCCACACTGGATGGAATACCATGAAGGTAAGTACCACATAGGTATTTGACACAGAATAATAACACCAAGGTATTACCATGAAGGAAAGTACTACAAGGTGCAGACTCAGCTCATACCCGGTATTTCATAGATATAGTAGTAGAGATGATTAGATATAACTACTGAATCATCATACTCTGTTAAGAGGCTCTGTTGTTAACCCACACAGGATCGCTCGATGCTGACCCACATAAGATCTCTAGATGCAGCCTCACATAGGATCGCTCGATACTGACCCACACTGAATCGCTCTGTGATGACCCTCATAGGATCTCTAGGTGTTGATCCACATAGGATCGCTCAGTGTGGCCCCACACAGGATCGCTCTGTGCTGACCCACACAGGATCACAATTTATTCTTCATGTCACATCCAGCTATCGGGTTCCCGTGCTAAGCCTGATTGTCTCTGGGAGGGTCCGCTCCACAAGAAATTTTTTGATAGTATAACTAACACGAATTCCCATGGAGAATTATCTAAATGTACTGCCATGTCATAGGCGTCTCAATGCAATAGACCATGCGTCAATGGGACACCCATTCTGCAATTTATTAGTCTTTTAGTCCCAAGGGCCCAGTTGGATTCTTGATCGATCCATCCTGAACATTCCCCTACATTAAGGAAATCTCTAGTGGGGTATACCAAAGGGATCATCTTGCTCCATGGTTTCCAGCACCGCTGAAGGTTCATCAAATGGATGTCTGGTTCCAATGTTATTCCCGATAGAGTAGAAAGTTCGATGGTGCCCGATGTCTGGTCTAACCCGGTTGGACTAACCCTATCTGATTCAGGTCGACCCGACCTGCGAGGTCTGGTCTAGCCCACTGGGTCTGACCCAGCCCGCACTATGCGGTGCGGAGGTCGCGATGGTTGTGTGAGGCCATGGGGATGTGGAGGCCGCGAGGGTGGTGCAAGGCTGCGGGGGCCACGAGGAGGCAAGGGCATGAGGGGCGGCGTGGAGTGCCGCGAGGCTGCGAGGCTGCGGGGCCACAGAGGCTGTGAGGAGGAAATCTACGGAGTCCACAAGGAAGGCCGCATGGGCCAAAGAGGGCCACAAATGTCGCGGGGTAGAGGAGGCCTCGGGTGGCACGGTGGCCATAGGGCGGTGTTGTCACCTTCGTCGTGACCAGCGATGTGTCGATTGCCACATTCGTTCGATGCTGTGTCACAAAGCCACCTTATTCTATTTTGATTAACACACCATTCTAGAAGAACAAATGCAGGTTCAAGCCATGGTTTTTGGGAATGCACCCTCTACATTATAGTGGTATAAATATGATCAACAAAAACATGAATCAATAACGTGTATAGATGATATTTAAAACATTCAACCCCCAACCACTATCAATCACAGTCCCCAAACTTCAAAAGAAAACATCTGTGCATCAACAAGTTAGAGGGAGTTGATCTGTATTCTTTTTTTAAAAGGTAAAACATCAGAAAAATTATTCTAATATAATTAAACCCCTACCTTGATTTCTCGTTGACATTGGTTGTAAGGAAGGAGATGATGTCATTGGGGATAAATGGATGTGGGTGATGTTGTCGTTTCCTCAATAGTCAGTTCATTGACGTTGAATTCATTACTCATTGGTGAGAGTGTTCATTATTATAGAACACATTCTTTATTAGAGAGAATAATACTCCAAAAGTTCTCTTCTCCCAATTACACCAAAATTGGAATATCCCCAGGTTGTTAATTTATGTTTATCAAATAAAGAGGTTGGCACAATTAATTGTTGTAACAATCAATTGTACCACATTGGAACAATTAATTATACCATGTTGGCTCAAATTAATGTGAGGAATTTATTAATGGGGGGGGGGTGAGAGGTTTATCCCATTATGAGGGTTCAGGTGGTCCCCAAATTTAGGAATTCAAAATTGGGATTTTAGGCTCAGTGGTCCCCACCTACATGACAAACATGTGGGAGGTTTTAGTCCAGGTGGTCCCCACCTTTAAACTCTCCACATGGGAGGTTTCAAAAAAAAATAAAAAGAAAATAAATGTTTTTTTATTTTATATCAATTTCCATGAAAACCCCAAATTCATTCTCTCACCCTCGACCTACTGCGGTCGAGGTAAATGTATACTTAAGCGAATAAAGGCACTGCGAGTTCAACAGTGCCCTCAGATTTCAATTTCGAGCACTGGTTCAAAATTTACAAAAACCCCCTCACATATTTACTAAATATACCCAAAAAAAGTTCAGAAATTTATTATGGGCCCACCATGCCACAGAATCACGCACCTTCAATTTTAGAGGACTTGTAAAATTTCAATATATTTTAAAAAATTACATGGTTATTCCCTGTCTTTACATTCTCCAAACCATAGGTCTTTTCCTCACCAAAAGCCACGTCACAAAACTAGGAATACAAATGGGGGTACTGGGCATGAATATGTGCCTCCCACTCCCATGTTCTCTCTTAGAGGTTCCTGTGTTGCCAACAAATGCACACTAGAGGCATCAACTGCCAACGAAGGACCCGCTCCTGTCGATCCTCATTCTCTAATGGAATCTCCATAAAAGTCACCACTTCGTCGACATCCAACTCACCGTGGTCTATGATGTGAGAAGGGTCTTCCACATAACTTCTCATCTAGGATACATGGAAGACATCATGCACCCGGTGTAACTGAGGTGGAAGAGCTAAGCGGTAAGCCACCTCGCCAACTTTACTGAGGACCTGAAAATGTCCGATGAACCTTAGAGATAACGTCCTACCTCATATAAATCTCTATAAACCTCATCGGGTTGAGACACATATAAATACGTGGTCTCCATCCTCGAACTCCAATGGTCTCCCCACCTCTTGTTGGAATAAGACTTCTACCTCCTCTGTTCATTCTTCATCCACTCATGGATGATCTGCACTTTTTTTGGTAGCACGTACCATCTCTGGTCTGACTAGTGCTGACTCCCCTGGGCCATTCCAACGCAAAGGTGATCTGCAAGGTTACCCATAAAACTCCTCAAAATGTTCCATCCTAATGGTTGAGTGATAGCTGATGTTTTTTGAAAACTCCACAAAAGTAAAGTGATCTACCTAACAACGATCAAAGTTGAGGACGCAACCACTTAGCATGTTGTCGAGGGACTGAATGGTCCGCTCAATACGTCCATTCATCTGGGGTTGGAAGGCGATTCTCAAATGAATATGCATCCCAAAATCCTCCTACAACACCTTCCATATCCATTATGTAAAATATGAATCATGATTTGAGAAAATCGTTGAGGTTACTCCATGTAGCCGCACAATCTCTTTCACATAGAGGCGTCAAAATCTCTCTACTGAAGCCTACTATCAGATCAGTTGGAAGTGGGCAGACGTGGTGAGTTGGTCGACGATCACCCAGGTAGAATCATGAGCTCCATATATACGTGGAATTCATTCAATGAAGTCCATGTATATCTCATCCCACTACCTCTATGGGACCTCTAATGGCTGAACAAAGACTGCTGGTGCCTGATGTGAAGCCTTTACTTACTGCCAAGTGAGGCACCCTAAGACAAACTTATCTACTTCATTCTTTATTCCTGGCCACCGGTTATATGGTTGGATATCATGTTATATCTTCTCTACTATGGGATGTAACACTATAGGAGATGTGTGGAACTCCCTCAAATCATCCTCCTGAAGTGATACTGGTACCATGGTACATCCTATGATGAAGTTGATGTGCTCCCCACCTTCATAAAATCCATCAGGTGAATGTCCTATGGATATTTGAGAACATCGAGCCTCACAGTAATTTTACCCACTCTACACCTCCCAGACACACTAAAAAACTAGGGGAGTGACTGTAAGAGACAGAAGGAAATCTGGTCCATCTCGATCCACAAAGGATATCTACAAAGCGTCCAGCTACGCTATCTTCTAACCTAGCAGTAATATACCAAATCATCTATTGAGTATATCATTTACAACGTTCCCCTTCTCAGGATTTTAGAATATCATGATATCATAGTCCTAGAAGAACTCAAGCCAATGTCACTATCTAAGGGTCATGTCCTTCTGAGAGAAGATATACCTGATACACTTATGATCTGAGTAGACCGTAAAATATTTTCCCATCACATTGTGTCACCACATCTTCAAGGTGAAGACCACTACTATTAACTCCAAGAAATTGGTAGCGTAGTAATTCTCGTGTTGTCTCAGCTGTCGAGAACCATATACTATCACTTATCACTCCTGCATCAGGACCATATGAGTGCAGTCCTTGATGCGTCGCAGTAGAATACGTACTGTACGCCCTCCTCTAGAAACCTCATGATGGGGGCACTAATCACCCTCCACCTTAGCTCCTAAAACCTCTTATGGTATCTCTCTGTCCCATAAAGGGTTTCCCCTTCTTTGTTAACACTGATAACGGTGTTTTAACTCTAGATAAATCTAGTACAAACCTCCATTAGTATCAATCAAAAACTACGAAACTATGAATCTTCATCACACTCTTGGATGGATCCCAATAAATTACATCCTCAATCATCACTAGATCCACTGCCACTCCAGGCCTTGAGATGATGTGTCCTAAAAAGTGAAACTCCTGGATCCAAAACTAGAACATTGATAGGTTACCATAAATATGGTTCTCTCGGAGTGTCTCCAATACTACCTTTAAATTATTTTCATGCTCCTCCAAAGTAGTCGAGTAGATCAGAATGTTGTCGATGAAGACTACTACAAATCGGTAAATTTATGGCTAGAAGATCGTGTTCATGAGTCCAATGAACAATGATAGAGCATTGGGCACACCAAATGGCATAAACAAGATCTCATAATGGAACTACCGACATCTGAAATCTGTCTTATTCACATCCTCTTCTCATACATAGAGTTGGTGATAGCTTGATTTGAGGTCTATCTTCAAGATCCTTTGTGCTCCCTTCATCTGATCAAAGAGGTCGTCCATCCTCAGAAATTGGAATGAATTCTTCACGATCACCTGGTTCAGGTGCTAATAGTCAACACACTATCTCAAGCTTATAGTTTTCTTCTTGTCAAAATAACCGAGAGAGCCCTAGGAGAAACACTGGGCCGAATGAACCATTTCCCTTGTAAGTCCTCTAGTTGTACCCGCAACTCACAAAGCTCCACGGGAGCTATCTGATATGCTGGTGCAGATATCAGTGTTGTCACGGGATACAAGTCAATGTAAAAGTCCACATATCTGTGAGGAGTTAGACCTAAAACATCCTCAAGGATGATATCTGCGTATAGGTCTTCCACTACAATATAACGCGGACTCCCCATATCAACTGCTATGAGGGTAAAGCTAGCCAACTGATGAGTGATCGACCATACTATCCTCTATGTATGTCCATCTTGTGATACAAGGGCTCCTTTCTCGCCAGTGAAGGTAATTCTGGTCCAATACGTGTGGATACACCACACTTTGTGCCTAATACAGTCAACCTGAGCATGGACATAAGATAAACAGTCCATACCCAAGATGACATCGTAAGGCCTCGACGTCGCAATTAAGATATCCATGCTGAAGGTCTCACCTCCATGAGTAATCTCACACTGCCGGATGTAATGTGTAATCATCGAATCCAATCCCATAAGAGTCTCTAGACATGAGGATCAATCTAAAAGATCCATTGAAATCTCTAAGATCCGAATGAGGGAAGTGGAAATAAAATAATGACCGGCACATGAGTCTATAAGTACTTTAAATATGGTCTAGTAGACACAGATCATACCTCATATCACCTCCAGAGCACCGTGATCATAGGCCTTAGTAGCCTAGAGCTGAGTTAGCCCATGCCCTCATACTCCGTGTATTCAGGGTAAACCACCTAGTGGTGGTGGCGGTAACATCTTGAGTCATCACCCACCCCCATTTGCATGGCCATACCCTCTTCTACGTCTGACTGCCCCCTAAAGAACTCCTTACTAGATTCTCTATATTTTACTAGGCAGTCCTTCAACTATATGCTGACCTTTCGTATGGTGGTTCGGACAGTCACGAGCCAGATGACCCTACCCGCCCTAGGCGTAACACTACCTTCTCCTAGAATGACTGGATTGTCCTCGGGTTCCTTGAACTACCGACCCTAATTCCTGCGGTCGTCCACCTATAGGTCTAGTAATTTAGACCTCTATGTAATCTGTCTGCTACCAGTTGCAGAAGAATCTTCTATGTGACAACCGGTAGTGGGTCTTGCTACTGATTACTTCTCATCAAAGAAAATCTCCACTAAGAGGGCTCTCTCTAACACCCCAGCCTGTGTTGGGATGCTGATTGAGTTAATAAAATCCCTAATCTCATGCTTGAGCCCCTGCTTGAAGGTCCGGACCCTGAAGAATGGGTCCCACAACATATCAATAGAGTATCATGAGAGGTAAGTGATCCCTACCGAGTATTGATCCACAATCATGCTACCCTGCTACAGATGATGAAGCTCATGTATGTGCACTTTGCAAAGAGTTTCTGGAACAAACACTGAACGAAACATGCCCTCAAAGTCTTCCCAGAGAAGCATCACCTCGTCATGAGCCTATATCATCAATCTACACCATATGCCTCCTGCTTCCTGTATAAAACTGGTGGCAGGGATCACCATGAGATCAGCTTGTGTCCCTACGAGTCAGAGGAATCTCACTACATCCTCCTACCAATCCTCAGCCGCTAGTGGGTCTGTCTCTCCCATGAACATAGGTGGACTATGGCATTGGGACTCGTGAAATGCATTCAAGCGGTGTGCACCCTCTGTTGTTGAGGCTGGTGGCATCTGTGGCCAAACGGGTAATGGTACCACCTGTTCCTCTGCTGGTGCCTCTATTGGAAGAGGGACCTACACCGATACCTCATCGCTCGGTGGGTTATCAGTGCGTACTATATCTAAAACCCTAGATGGCTATCCACGTGGATGAATACTGAAAAGAAACAGGTTCAACATGGTCAAAAGTTATACATGGTGAGCCGACTCATAGGGATCACAATGAAAAATTTTTAAAACACACATGCACTCAGTGTTTTCATGCACTGAGTTAGAAATCTGATGTCAGTGTCCTGATGTAGGATACGTCAGCCGCTGCACCAACACTGGATTCCCTAAATGGATAACCACACTCAAAACACATAGCACTATTTCCTCCCATAGAAAAGATCATAATCCTAGTTCTTCGGTAGAACCAAACTCTTATGAAACCAATTTTTCAGGACCCGTCCCCCGGGGCCCATGCAATGACAACCACAAGCCTTTCTTCCATAGGCTAGGGGCTGGAGAATGGCACCGAATGGCATATTCCATTTGACCAGGATGGAATTTTATTTATAACCTGTAAATGCATGCAACCATGCACACAACAAGATATGAACACAAGTCAACTGTATGGAAAAAAGAGCACTAGAATTAAAAAGGGGCCAAAATACAATTCCAACAACAATAATACAGGTACAACTGAAGAAAATAAAAGGTATCTACTGGGTCATTCTTCTAGGTTCCTTCATGAAGGGTTGGAACGAATATCCTCCACAGCACTACAAGTTCTCCCATCTCCTATGCGTACAATCCTGGTGTATGGTCCACCTCCGGGTCAGGTCTACCCCAGGTACCCTCAGCCTCGATCAGAGTTATCCATCATATGCACAAAAAAACATTGTGTGGTCATTGCCCATGCAAGGGTGAGTATAATGATACTCAGTAGGGACCCTGAAACCCTCAAGTTCTCACAAAATCCACAAAGTATAAACCACAAAGCATGAAATCATATGAAAAACCTACTTAGGTATATACCCAAACATATACTTATGTTATCATGTATACCCAACAAAATCATGAGGAAAACACAGAGTCCATCTCAAATCCCAAAGATAAATTATTCCACAAAGGAAGGATTACCACGAAGGTAAGTAACACTCATGTACGCCATATATATTAATACGACTAAGGTATTACTACAAAGGAAAGTACCACAAGGTAAAGACTCAGCTCACACCAGGTGTTTCGTATGTACATAAGTATAGATGAATATATGTATCTACTGAATCGTCTTACTCTATTAAGAGGATTTGTAGCTAAAACACATATGATTGCTAGGTGCTGACCCACATAGGATATCTAGATGCTAACCCACACAATATCGCTCATTTCTGACCCACAAAAGATCGTTCGGTGGTGACCCACAAGGGATCACTCTGTGCTGACCCTTACTAGATCGCTCTATGCTAACCCACACATGATTGCTCATTGATGACCCACACAGTATCGATGTACATTCTTCAAGTCATAGCCAGCTACTGGGATCCCTCAGTAAGCCTGATCGCCTCTGGGATGGTCCTCTCCTCAAACTAGTGGTCGATACTCCAACTACCATGACGTCCCATGAAGAAGTATCTCAAATGAAAGCCACATAATAGGGGTCTCAATGCTATAGACGGTACATCAATCTGGCACCCGGTATAAAATTGATTAGCCTTTTAGTCCCAAGGGCCCTGTTCGATTCGTTCTTGATCTAACCTGACCATTCCCCAACATTATCCAAATATCTAATGGGGTATACCATAGGGAATATCTCTCTTCGTGATTTCCAGCATTGCTGACGGTTATTCATACAGACGCTCGATGCCAATGTTAATGCTGATAGAGAGGTAAGTTTGATGTTGGGTAAGGTCGGGTCTGACCCGGTCGGACTGACCAGGCCTAGGCTGACCCTATCCGATTCGGGTCGACCCAGCCCGCTGGGCCCAGCCCTGCTGTGCTGGGCGGCCCGGACAGTGCTCGGCGGTGCGAAGTCTGCGACGACATCACGAGGCTGCAGTGACCACGAAGACTTCGGGGGCAGCGAGGCCATGGTTTAATGTCATAGATTTTCTATACATTATTTTTAAAAATAAAGGGAATTATTTCAAGACTAGTCTTCAAGACGGCATGCAGTTCCGAGGCCTGGTGAGCCCGAAACAAAATTTTGAATTTAATTAAATAATTAAATAACGTGTGCATGAGGTTTTCCGGAGAAAGTGGGATATCTCTTGAATGGGTGATCAGATCAGAAATCTAAGGGCTCCATTGTGTTCAGAACATCACTTTTATCTTAGGCGATGCCTAACATCGGCCGGCGCAGGTCAGTGGTGAAATCCAGTTTTTCGACGTAAGAGTAATAAAATATTTAAATAAAAATATTTAATTCTGCAGCCAAATCTTTTAATTCTGCTGCAACGAATATCTCTTATCTTTTTTTATATAATGGTCTGCACATGGTTCCAGGGTTACAATCATCATAACCCTGAAACCCTTGGTGGCTCTGGAGGCTCTGGAGAAAACCTCCCAACACGGCAACGACGTTCTTGACGATTTTCACCAGCGACGATGACACGACAACTGGATCTTTGCCAAAGAACACCACGGATCCAGGTAGGATGTTTGGTTGATGATTTCTTTTCTGCATTCTTGATTCCTATGATGAATACAGACTAATCCACGAACTTATTAGCTCACAGATCGGTCATTTTGTGGGATGGGCTATTTGCAGGAATCGTGGGGATTTGATTCATGAAATTAATTTGGTATCCGTAAAACCTTCTAACAGTGATGTACCAAGATCAACACGAACATCTATTGAGGTTAATCCCTCTCGATGTTTGTGTTTCTCTCTCCCGGTTCCTTTGCGTTCTTCGTTTGCGTTCTACGCATTCGTGGAGGAAATTGATCGTTTCACATTTGTTTTTGGTGCAATGATCTGAAATCAAAGATCCAACATCGAGACGACCTAGAAGAGGTGTGACGACAATAGTGGTGGACAAATCCATGTGGTTCAGAAATTCCTGTTCTTTGAGTGTTTTCGTGCGGACAGATCCGGACACGCTATCAAGGCTGCTCGGAAGTCCGAAACCAACTAAATCAGTTTCATAGGGGCAGGACGACCCCAACTATAGAGTTTCATGATGATCTGATGGTTGGAACATGTACCAGAGATTTAGCCGAGGTACGCAGAGGAAGACAGTAATTCTGGAAAAATCCTGACTACACGGCGTGTAGTATGGGCTACACGGCGTATGTTTATTGGCGGATTACCAAGCGTGTACTCCATAAGTACATAGATACGGGTTGGGTACATGACCAAGGACACGACATGTAAACCCCTCTCGGCCAGATACACAGGATACCTCATGTGCAGTACAAGGGCAGGCGACATGGACAGTGACCGTGTACGGGTACATGACCGGTGTACACGGAGCGAGCCCCAGGTGCTCGGACACAGCGTGTGATTTCTTATACACGTCGTTTAGTAAGTTTTTATACGATAAACCAAATGAAATGGTACTTTTACATAGGTTGTACCCAGAGTCAAGGAACATGGCGTGTGATTCCTCTACAAGTCATGTAGTTGAGTTTTCCACATCTTTATCAGATTACAAAGGGCCGTTTACATGGGATGTACCCGGGGTTAAGGAACACGGCGTGTAACCATACTACATTCCATGCAACAAATTTTACATGTCTTGAGTCAGTTTCCTTATGTGACATGGGATAGTTTCATTGGGGTTTGTCCCCTTGGTCTTCCAGTTGATGGTTCCTAGTATCATTTCCTACATACAAGAGTATGATCTCTTCAGCAGAAATTCCTTAATAGAGTTGTTAGAATCCCTTCTGTGATACTAAGAGCTACATCCTCTACTCATTCCTGGAACCCCGGGTAGAGTTCTCGGTATCGACGTGACAAACTTTACTCAGGCATTGATCCTCTACATAGAAGATTAGCTTAGACCGAGTTGTCAGAATAACCCCATGAACTGGGTGTGATCCTCATCTGGGCATCATGTTCTCAAAGTACAGGTGGAGTGTGTTCTCAAAGAATGAGTACTTTATATCTCTCTCTTCAGACCTAGGAGTGTGTTCTCCTTGTTTCATGCTTAGTGGAATCTTCGAGCTGGATCTTAGTGGTGGTTTCAAAATGGTCATTTGTGTATGATTATATTTTGATATTCTTGTTAATATGTTCTATGAACATATACTGTGTAGTGATGACTGTATTTTTTCTTTTGTGGTATTTCCCCCTGTTGTATTTCTTTTTAGTTTTCAGGGTGTCCTATTGGGTATTGTTATACTCACCTCTGCAAGGGCTTTGGCCGCACGTGTCGTGTCTTGTGCAGATGAGCGAGCTTTTGATCGGATTCTCGGCGAACCATGACTGGACGGTGCTCAGTGAGATCAGACAGGCCGAGGTGTGTTCCTACGGCTACAGATTGTTATCCCAGTACCTTTCTTTACAGGTTGGACATTGTTATAGATTCTCTTTTGGTGGGCTTGTACTTTTGGCCCAGGGTTTTACACTTGTTCTACTTTACTTTCCAATCATACTCTGTTGGTTGATGTTTTTTAGAGTATGTATGCATTTCCATTTTTAGAAGTTTTTACTTTTCAGTTTTACGGGCTTGGAGATGTGTGTGCGTTTGTATAGGTTTTTATGCAATTACTCCCATCTTAGTAACATGCCTACTCTATGCTGGTCACCAGTCCCTGACCTATTGGAAGTGGGCTTGGGGTGTTGTGGCTCAGGCCCCACTGGGATGGGTCGTGATAGATTGGTATCAGAGGTGGTCAGTTCTACCAAAGGACTGAGAGTCTGTGAGTTGGATTGGGGAAACAGTGTTATGTGTTTTGAGTTCGGCTTTCAGGCCAGGGAACCTAGGGTTGGTGTGGGCGGTCGACGTATCCATACACCAGGACTTTGATAACATGATTTTTTACTCGGAACATGAGATTATTAGTTGCAAGGGGAAATAATTGTATATGCATCATATAGGAATGGGTTTTGGTTTCCATTTCCTTCTTGAGTGAGCTCTCCAAATATACTCACTAACTGAGATACATCTTGTTTCTTCACAGGATGCCTCCGCGATGTGCACCCACTAGGATCTAGTAGCTCGATCACTAGGATGACCCCCTCAGTGATGAAGCTTCGATTCAGGGACCAGATCTCCCAGTTTTACCATCGGCTGGTGTGCCAATTATCCCACCACCTATGGAGCAGTGTTTAGTGCATGTTGTACCCGTGGAGGAGGAGTGAAGGATGAGCGCAATCCACGAGTTTTAGAGACAGAGACCCCTTAGGTTTCGAGGTGAGCCTGACCCTCAGGCAGCAGAGGATGGGCTTGAGGCAGTGACCAGAGTCTTCCATTTGGTTAGGACACCAGCAAACCAGATGGTGATCCAGGCAGCGAGCCTTCTACAGTGTTCGGCAGAACGATGGTGGAGTTTGGTTATTCAGACTCACGACAGGGCGACTCTTGTATGGTTAGAGTTTGAGAATCTATTTAGAGAAGAGTTTTCACTGGTTACCCTAAGAGTAGTACGTATTTAAGAGCTTATTCAACTCCAGCTAGGAACCATGACGGTGGCTGACTATTCATCGACGTTTCCCGACCTCTCGCGGTACTCGATGGATATGGTCAGATATCAGTACTTTAGAGCTCAGAATTTTGAGAGGGGATTGCATAGAGATATCCAAGCTATCATCATCCCTATGCACATTACTACATATGTTGGGGTGCTTGAGTGGGCATTTGTGGTTGAGAGCTTCCTGGAAGAGCAGAGATAGCTTGCAGTTTCTAGTAGTGAGCGAGCTGGAGCAGAGACCTCGGCAGTAGGGAGCCGACAATAGGGACAAAGGCGTGGGAGACGTTTTCATAGGAGATCCCAGGATAAGGGATCTGTCGTACAGGGTTCGCAGGGCGCATCCAGCCAGCCTCGAGAGAGGCGATGCAACTCATGTGATGGTCGGGGACATCTCGCTCGAGATTGTATTATCCGCCGCACTACTGCCTTGGGAGCAGTGGATGGACCACCGAGGTAGAGGCAACATGTGGATCATACAGATCAATGGGCCGGTGGACATGGTATAGGAGCTGGGAGAGCAGCTAGAGGTGGTAAGAGTTTTGACCCTTTACCACCACCACCCCCAAGAGGTCCACCTCAGGATCGGGGAGCTGGTGGAAAGAAGTAGGAAAAACTACTGGTGGCAGAGGCGTATGACACAGGTACTCCTGGAATGATTAGAGGTACACTCTTTTTCTTTTCTACTTTGGTTGTTGTACTAATAGACACATGTTTTATTCATTCCTTTCTGGCTGCTTATCTTGTCTGAGACCTTGAGATTCCAGTTGAGATGTTGACTCGACCCTTATGCTTAAAAACACCAACTAGATAGGATTCAAAGATCACATACCTTTGCAGACAGTGTGACCTGAACCTTGGAGGTGAGAGTTTCGGTTGGAACCTCTTGGTGGTAACATCGAGGCCTTATGATGTCATTCTTGGTATGGATTGGTTATCCACAGTTCATGCCCAGATCGACTGTTTTAGGCAAAGGGTTTTGTGTGTCCATAGTGATGGAACGAGGTTCTCTTTTGTCGGTGAAAGAGAGACCCAGGAAGTGCAGGATGGACTCATGTGTTGGAATGTTCAACTGATATCCAATTAGTTGGCTATCCTATCCCATGGCGCATCATATGTTACGAGTTTTCAGTTTCTAGCAGTAGTGTCTGAGTACGAAGATGTCTTTCTGGAGGATGTCCCCAGACTACCTCCCCTTTGAGAGAAAGATTTATATGTTGAGTTGCAACCTGGGATGACACCGATATCAGCATCAACATATTGGATGGCTCCTGTAGAGCATTGTGAGCCGAGGGATCAGCTGGAAGACTTGTAGAAGAATGTCTTTGTGAGACCCAGTGTTTCACCCTTGGTGGGCCTAGTACTATTTTCCAAGAAGGTAGACGAAATATTGAGGCTATTTGTGGATTAGTAGTGCTTAAACCAGGTGACCATGAAGAATATGTACCCACTACCAAGGATCGACGACCTCTTCGACCAGTTAATAGGGGAACAATGGTTCTCGAAGGGTTATCTATGATCAGGCTATCATCAGTTACGAGTATGGGATGAGGATGTACCGAAGAAGGCTTTCAATTTTCACTACAGTCACTATGAGTACTCAGTGATGCCCTTCGGTGTGACGAACACCCTGACAGTGTTCATGGGACTCATGAACTAGATCTTTCTGCCCTATCTAGATCGGTTCATAGTGGTCTTCATCGATGATATCCTTATGTACTCAACGTCCAAGGAGGAGAATGAGAGACACATAAGGATTGTTCTGGACACACTCTGAGAGCACCGTTTTTATAGGAAACACTTGAAGTTTTAGTTCTGGATCCAGGAGGTCCACATTCTGGGACATGTTATCTCAGCAAATGGTGTAGAAGTGGACCCATCCAATGTAGAGGTAGTGTTAGCATGGAAGCCACCCCAGAACATGATGGAGGTGCGAAGTTTTTTTGGGTTGGCAGGCTACTATCGGAGATTCATTCTTGATTTCTTTATGATTTCTGCACCCATGACCGCTTTGACCCAAAAGGGGCAGCCTTTCGATTGGACTGAGAGATGCTAGCAGGATTTCTAGGAGTTGAGACAGAGTCTGACAAGTGCCCCGATCTTGAGATTACCATAGGAGGGTGTCGAGTACGTCATGTTATGTGATGCATCAGGAACCGGACATGGTTGTGTCCTGATGCAGATGAAATTGTTGATTTCTTATGGCTCACGCCAGTTGAGGCCCCACGAGCATAACTACGCGACCCATGATCTTGAGTTGGCAGAGGTATTCTTCGCGTTGAAGATGTGGCGGTGATGCCTGATGAGGGAGCGGTTTATTGTCTACTCTGATCACAAGAGTCTCAAATATATATTTTCTCCAAAGGATCTGAATTTGAGACAAAGACAATGGATTGAGTTCCTCCTGGATTACGACATTGAGATCATTTACACACCTGGGAAGGAGAACATCATGGAAGATGCTCTCAGTAGAAAATCCAGTTTGCAGTTGCTAGATTAGGCGATGAGGCAGTTGTCCTCCTTGATGTTATCCTTCGTGGATGGTGATGAGGTTGATTACCTTCAATCGATGGTTGTTACCCCCCCCCACTATTAAAATGAGTCAGGTAATCATAGCACGAGGATGCTAGCTATGAGAATCTACGTGCTCTAATTTTGGCGGGTGATGTTGCCGATGGATATTCAACAGTTGGGGATCATGTAGTTCTTTTCAGAGGGCGTACAGTAGTATCAGTGACGTTGTGGGAGGTGGTTATGAGGGAGTTACATACATCTACTATGGCGGTGCATCTGGGCATGGAAAATATGTACCAGGATCTCCGATGTCAGTTCTGGTGGCCAGGAATGACGAAGATTGTGGCATAGTTTGTTTCTCGGTGTCATACTTGTCAGCAAGTAAAGGATGAGCACCAGGTGCCAGCAGGTATTACTCATTCCCTTGAGGTGATAGAGTGGAAGTGGGATGGGATATCCATGGACATCATGACGGGTATACCACGTATGTCCTAGGGACACGATGCCATCTGGGTGATCGTTGATCGACTCCCCACGTCGGCCCACTTCTAAGCCATACGGGAGTATAGTTCAGTAGAGAGCTTGGGATTCCTCTACGTGCATGAGATAGATCGACTTCATGGAGTGACATCCACAATCGTCTCAGATCGTGATGCACGTTTCACATCCCGATTGTGGAGGGGATATCTGGAAGCTATTGGGACTCAGTTATGCTTGAGCACAGCGTTTCATCATCAGCCTAATGGTCATACAGATTGGACCATCCATGTTCTGAGGGATATTCTATGAGATAGCATACTTTACTTCAGTCATAGCTAGGAGGATCACTTACCATAGGTGGAATTTTCATATAAAAACAGTTACCATTCCACTATTGGTATGGCACCATTCGAGGCTCTGTTTGGGCGACCTTGCAGGTCGCCACATTGTTGGACTGACCCAGGAGAGTTAGCACTCATGGGCCCGGAGATGGTGCGAGTTACTATAGAGAAGGCATATGTCATCCATGAGCAAATGAAGACTGAATAGAGTCGGCAAAAGTCTTATGTTGACCAGAGATAGAGGCCATCAGAGTTCGAGGAAGGAGACCATGTGTTCGTTCAGGTCTCACCTTGATGGGGATTTCGAAGGTTTGGCTGAGGCAGCAAGCTATCTCTGAGGATCATCGTCCCTTTTCAGATTCTGAGTAGAGTTGGCGAGGTGGCGTTTCACTTGGATCTACCTGCTCAGATGAACTGGGTACACAACGTATTCCAAGTGCCGCAGCTACGGAGGTACGTGCATGATCCATCGCACGTCATCGACTTGGGTGAGTAGGACATCGATGATGGAGAGACCCTTGCTGAGGAGATTGAGGATTGGTAGGATAAGATCCTTTTTGGGAGAGCCATTCTCATGGTGTGTGTTTGGTGGCATCACATGAATCTCCAAGAGACCACGTGGAAGCGGGAGGCTCAGATTCATGTGCAATATCCACATATTTTTTAGTAGCCTTTGTTTTGGCTTTCCAGGGACTTAAAAGCCCTAAGGTGGGTGTGATGTAATGTCCTTGATTTTCCATACTTTATTCTTAAAAATAAAGTGAATTATTTCGAGACCATCCTTTAATAAGGCATGAAGTTCCGAGGCCCGGTGATCCAAAAAAAAAATTGTTTTTATTTAATTAAATAATTAAATAAAGAGCGCATGTGGTTTTCCTGAAAAGAGGGATATCTCTTGAATGGATGCTCGGATCAAAAATCTGAGGGCACCGTTGCGTTCAGAACAAAGATTTTACCTTATGCGAGGCCTATCATCGGTCGGCTCAGGTCGGTGGTGAAATCCAGTTTTTGGACGTAAGAGTAATAAAATAATTAAATAAAAATATTTTATTCTACAGAAAAATATTTTAAATTTACTAAAATAAATATCTCTTATCTTTTATTTAAATAATGTTCTGTGCAGGGGTCCAGTGTTACAAACCTCATAACCCTGAAACACTTGGAAGCTCTGGAGGCTCTAGAGAAAACCTCCAAATGCGATGAGGATGTTTTTGACGATTTTCTCCGGTGATGATGACATTGCGACCAGATCTTTTCCAAAGAACGCCACAGATCCATGTATGATTTTTTTGATGATTTCTTTTCCCCTTTCTTGATTCCTATGACTAACGCGGACTAATCCATGAACAGATTAGCCTATGGATCAAACATTTTGCAGGTTGGGATATTTGCGGGAATTGTGGGGATTTGATTCTTCAAAATAATTTGGTTTTTGTTCAACCTTATAACAGTGATGAACCAAGATCGACACGAACATTGATTGAGGTTCTTCCCTCTCAATTTTTATTTTTTTATCTTATGGTTCCTACGCATTCTTGGTGTGCGTTCTATGCGTTGTTGGAGGAAATCGATCGTTGCACATTTGTTTGATGGAGATATGATCTAAAATCAAATATCCATCATCGATACGACCTAGAATAGGTTCAATGACGATGGCGGCAGAAAAATAAATGTGGTTCAGAAATTCTTGTTCTTCTCATGTTTTCGTGCAGGAGGATCGGGACGCGCTATCAACGCTAATCGGAAGCCCGAAACCGATAGAATCAGACTCGTTGGGGCAGGACGACCCCAAATCCGGATTTTAATTATTATCTAATGGTTTGATCAGGAACTGGAGATTTGGTCGAGGCGCGTGGAGGAAGACAATGATCCTGGAAAAATCCCGACTACATGACATATAGTATGGGCTGCATGACGTGTGATCGTCAATGGACTACCTGGCATGTACTCTGGGAGTACACGGACACAGGTTGGCTACACGGACATGGAAAAGACACGTATTCCCCTCCCCGGCCAGATATACGGGATACCCATGTGCTGGTACACGGGCAGGCGACACAGACATAGACCGTGTATGGGTACATGACCACCGTACACGGAGTGAGCCCCAGGTGATCCGACATGACATGAGATTTCGTCTACACACCGTGAAGTTACTTTTTATATGATAATCCAAAAGACACTTTCCGTTTAGACGGATAGTACTTGGAATCTAGGAACACAGCATGTGAATCCTCTACACACCGTGTAGTGGAGTTTCACATAGTTTGAACAGATGACACATACCATTTACATGGGCAGTACCTGGGGTCAAGGAACAAGGTTCGTAACCATACTACATGCCATGTAACCAATTGTACATGGCTTGAGCAAGTTTCCTTCTGTGACTTGGGATAGTTTCCTTAGGGTTACTCCCCTTGGTCTTCCTCTTGAAGGTTCCCAGTATCATTTCATACATATAAGAGTATGATCCCTTCAGTAGGACTTCCTGAATAGAGTTATTGGAATTCCCTTTGTGAGACTAAGAGCCAGTTCCTCTATTCATTTTTTGAAACCTAGGTAGAGTTATTGGTATCGACGTGACCAAATTTACTCCGACACCGATCCTCTGCATAGCAGATTAGCTCAGAACGATTTGTTGGAATCACCCCATGACTTGGTTGTGATCTTCATCTGAGCATCATGTTCTCAAAGTACATGTGGAGTGTGTTCTCCTAGAATGATTACTTTGTATCTCTCTCTTCAGACCTATGAGTGTGTTCTGCATGTTGCGTGGTTAGTTAAATCTTCGATCTGGATCTTAGTGGTTGTTTTGAAATGGTCGTTTTTGTATGAGTATATCGAGATATTCTTTTTTATATGTTCTATGAGCATATATTGTGTAGAGCTGATTGTATCATTCCTTTGTGGTATTTACCCTTGTTTTATTCCATTGTGGTTTTCAGGTTGTCCTGCTAGGTATTGTTATACTCACCCTGGCACGGGATTTTCCCTCACATGTCAAGTCTTGTGAAGACGAGAGAGGTTTTGATAGGATTCTAGGCGGACCATGACCGGATGGTGCTCAGTGAGATCAAACAGGCTGAGGTGTGTTCCTACGGCTACAGATTGCAGTCATATTACCTTTCTTTACAGGTTGGACTTTGTTACAGACTCACATTTGGTGGGATTGTAATTTTGGCCCAGGGTTTTACACTTGCTGTACTTTACATTCATGTCGTACTCTGTTGGTTGAGTATATTTATTATATGCATGCATTTATTTTTTTAGTAGTTTTTACTTTTTAGCTTTGTGGGATTGGAGATGTCTGTGTGTGTGTACATGTTTTTAGGCAATGACTCCCATGTTAGTAACATGCATACTCAGTGCTAGTCACCAGTGCCTGACATATTAGAGGTAGGCTTGGGGAGTTGAGGCTCAGGCCCCACTGGGACGGGTCGTGACATGTGGGGTCGTGGAGGCCATGAGGGTGGTGCGAGATCGTGGGGTTTGCGAGGCATCGAGGTCGCAGGGTGGCGCAGTGGGCTACGAGGTGGCAAGCTCGCATGGCTTCGGAGGCCGCGAGAAGGCAAGGACGTGGGGGCCACGAAGGGTCGTGGGGGTTGGGGAGGGTGCGGGGTGGTGGCCGGTACGAGCGGCGCAGGGGCTGCGGTGCGGCACCGTTGTGTTGCGCCTTCATCGCAGGTTACAATGTGTCGGCCACCGCATCAATTCATCGTCGTGGCACAAATCCTCCTTCTTCCATCATGAATAACACACCATTCAAGATGAATAGCGGAGGGGTCGGTCCAGGTTTGCAGGGCCCACACCCACAGCGTAATATCTGTAACAAGAGGCTCAACAAAAACATGAATCAAGAATTAGTATGGAAGATATTTAAAACATCAAACCAAAAAACATCCGTCAATCCCTATTCCGTAACCTGTAGAAGGAAACATTCACAGATCAACTAGTTAGAGAGAGTTGATATATGATCTTTGTTTAGAAGGGAAGATCATGGGTGAAATTAGTCACATATAATTAATCCCCAACTTGATTGATCGTTGATGTTGGTCACAAGGATGGAGATGATGTCATTGGGGATATATGGATGTCGGTGACATCAGTGTGTCCTCAATCATCGGTTCATTGACTTTGAAAACGTTCCTCATTGGTGAGAGTATTCTTTGTTGGGGAACACATTCTTTGTTGGAGAATGCATTCTTCGTTGGAGGGAATAATCCTCTAAAAGTTATCCTCTTTCAATTCCACCAAAAAGTGGAATAGCCCCAACACATTAATTTTTGTTTAACAAATAAAAAGTTTGGAATAATTAATTATTTGGAATAATCATTTGTACCATGTTGGCATAATTAATTGTACCATGTTGGATCAAATTAATGGGAGGAATGGATTAATATCGGGGTTGTCCGAAACCAGCCCGGGTCGAACCTGAACCGGTCACCCGAGCCGGCTCGCGGCAAGTCCCAAGGGGCGTTCTCAATCCCCCCCAGGATGGAAACTAGTGTCCGGCATCAAAATTTTATCCTTGGGAACAATTTCAGTCCAAACAAAAGCAGGATCGAAGCAAAAAAAAAAACTAAATAAACAGAACAAATAAACACTAACAGTAGAAAAGAAATAAAATCCACACGACCAGATATACCTCCATGTGAACTCACATATCACCACCCAACCAAAGACCAACCACACTCCAACACCGAGCAACTCAAACCAGAAAAACCTGAACAAGGGGAACCTGCAACTGAAATGGTAAAAGCTAGGCGTGAGTACAAAAGTACTCAGTAGGTAATCCCAACAACAAATTCCAAATCACTACCAGTGAGTAATGAATTTACAAATTCCACGTTTGAACTACAATGTATAAAAGTAAGATCCCATAATATTTCACTTGAAAAACAAAAACATGAGACATTGACCGTATTCTTTATCAAAAGATGGATTCCTTTCATTAGTGCCAAACTCATTCTAAAAGGGAATGAAGTGTTACATCTTCAAATTTTACACAAACAGAATAAAGAATTTTCATTTGAAACCCATTTAAAAAAATTTTAATAGTATAAGCAGTAAAGGACAACTGAGAGTAAACAAG
The DNA here is from genome assembly GCA_963277665.1 of Viscum album. Taxonomy (NCBI): domain Eukaryota; kingdom Viridiplantae; phylum Streptophyta; class Magnoliopsida; order Santalales; family Viscaceae; genus Viscum; species Viscum album. Next base: position 1,720,552,033 of record OY728147.1, on the reverse strand, counting down.
AAAGGAAAAACAAGTAACCATGGGTGATCCTAAACATCCCTAGAAAACCCCTGGACCTACTCGGGTTCAGAATACCCACCGGCATGGTACTCCGTAGTCAATAACCAACTAGACGCCCTAACAGCCAGCTAGTGGCATTCCCCACAAGGCCTACCTACCAAGGGGGGACCAACCCGTGTAATCGGTGTTAGCCAACAGTCGTCACTCGATTATCTAAAAGATGATCATTAACCCAATGTGGTTTTAATAATACTGTGTAAGTGGGAGTCCCTCACACGCGTGACTCATCTCACCGCACTTGTAAACCCCTTACATGGACACCGCTACACGACAACCCTCAAAGGTATGTCCCCTGTAGAGATGTCCCATAACTATGTATATATATATAATCACTTCACATTCCATAAAATTCCAACCGGGCTGCCATATCATTCAGCATTTAAACCATTAGATACCAAGACATTTCTAAAAGACATAACACATGCCATCACGTTGAAAACCATATGCTCATTTAGAAACCCATTTAAGGAAAACCAAACCACCACAGAAAAATTCCATAATCTAGTTCAAAGGCCAAACGGGCATTTCCTCTATCCATGTTTTCAAGATATCCCCATTTTCCATAAACGATACACCCACCATTTTACGCACACCAAACCATTTCAAAACACAGTACAATAAGATTTTCACATTTTATATGGCACCCATTTAGCAATATCCCCAGAAAAAAACACCGTTAAACTAGGAAAGATACTTTCTGTGCAGTGCAAGAAATAAAAAAACTTCAATTTCAACAAGTCACCACTTCATCCATAACTATCTAGTAGTACTTTAAATTTACCGAAAACAATGAAATATCAAGGAATAAATAACTTGCTAAACCTAAAGGAGAGTGCAGTGGAATACCTATCTCGAAGTCACAAACTGAACTCAACGACACAGCACACCTCGTGTAGGCACGTACACACGTGCAAGACGAAAACTGAAGCGTTGCAGAATTATCCAGCCGACGCGCTGCAACAAACACCAAAACAGAAAAATAGAAAACCACAGATATAAAAATAAACTCAAACAACAATCATCCACAAAAGACTACCTAGGTGCAAATGCGCTCGACCATCGGGGTTGCGCGACAGTTAATGGGGTGGCGAGCACTGGCAGGGAGACCACCGGAGGTCGAGAAACGATAGTTGGGTGCACCGCTGGGCGGTGCAAGGCGGCGACGGCTGGCCGGACCACCTGATAAAGGGTCGGCATGCCATGTGGGGGATGGAGGGGCGCCGAAGTGCCGAGAAAAAGTCAGAAGTGCCCGTGGGGCTGCTGGAGCGGGGTGTCAGAGACTGGGTCGCTGGAGGAGGCATGAACGAGGTAGGGCGGCGGCCGGAGGTGGCTAGCCAGAGGAGGCTGTGCGGAAGGAACCGGGGTCGCACGGGCAGCGGTCAGCGACGAAAACGGGGAGCTGGGGCCGGGACAGGGGGCCGCATGGGAGGCGCCGCCTTGGGAGAGGCGTTACGGCGATTGGGGCACAACGTTCTGGAGGGCCTAAGGCCAGTCAGAGGTCAGGACGTTGGGAGGAGATCAGCGGAGGTTGGGGGTCGCGCGGAGGCCGGCCTGGGGGGGGGGGGAACTGGGAGGCCGGGCAGGTGGCAGGGTGTGGCGAAGGGGAAGCGGGGGCCACGATGCCGGAAACAGGGAGCAGGGGTGCCAGGACACCGGCAAAGAGGAGTCCGGGAGGCCGGCGCATGCAGGAGGGCAAGTGGGGGTTCGAGCGCCGCACAAGAGAAATAAAGGCGGGGTTCGGGTGCCGCACAGGAGAAAGAAAGGGGGGAAGAGGGATTAGGGTTTAAGAAATATATATATATATAGATATACATATATATATATATGATAATGACATTAAAAATAAGGATAATAATAATAATAATAATAATAATAATAATAATAATAATAATTTTTTTACAGAATAAATGAACAAATCAAATCAAATATTAATAATAATAATGAAATTTACATAAATTTTTTTAAGAAATTAAATAATAATAATAATAATAATAAACTTTGTGATAATAATAATATCGAAATAATAATAATTTAACAATGGTAATAATAAAAATAATGATACAAAAATCCTAACATTTATTATTATAATACTATGAAAATAAAATAAAATATTATTATTATTTAAAACATCGTGCAGACACACGATAACCGGGGCCAAACACATATCCACAACAAACGTTGCGGTGTCAGCGCACCGGCACGAAACCCGCCAACACAATTAAACACTGAAATTTTCAAACCGGGACCATGAAATGAGTAAAATAAGGGTGTCTGCGGTCGGGGTGTGACAATTCTCCCCACCACAAACACTTTCTGCCCCCAGAATGTCACCCAATTGAATGATATACAAAGGATGAATCCATGCCCAGATGAAAAACGAATGGACCACAATCCAGGAGAACAAGAGAACATGAAAGGGTTCTCCCCACCACGAAACTTGACTAGTGCTGAAATTTAATCCTCAATCATACCATCCCGGGAGGGGGGAAATGTGGGAACTCCCAATTAACCCAAACTAACCTCTGTAACACAAGCAAAACAGCTCCTCTAAAACTAAGAACTCTAAACCTAGACCAAAAGCCAAAACACCTCAAAAAAAATCTGAGGAGAACTTAATCCACAAGGTAAACTCGAGCATAACTACAACATCGATTCTTCCAAAAGCACTACATCTCCAAATGAACACAATCAAATCGAGATCAACTCACGCAAGATCGAAACACACCTTTAAGAAAAACACATGATCCAGGACACCATAATCAGAAAAACGAGACAGGTTGGATTACATATGAGCACGTCCATCCCAACTTCATGACGAAACAATGGACCAATGACATCACCAAAAAATTAAAAATGGAAGAATGAGAACGGAAGTAATTTTAAATGCTTTGTTTCCAACACTGTACACAAAACCCGAACTGAGGCTTTACACCCCTGTGAACTCCTGACTATGTGGAAGCTTCACCCCGAGACCTGTGGCTGGGGCTCTGATGGCTGTGGAATCTTCTGCCACACAGTCAAGCACTGGAATCTTCTAGTCACAACATCTCCCTCAGGCGACGCTTCCTTCAAAACTTCTCTAGGTGACCTAGACACCAACAATGATGGCACGTCTTTAGTGGGGTGTGATGTGATGGATTTGCATGCCCTAAACATCCACACTGAAGGCACACCATTAGACGGTTTAACTAACTGAAAGCTAGAGTCACTACAGGGGACTCTTTAGAACAAATCCATCTGACACACTCCACTCGTCAGATGGGATACCATTACGAGAAACTGGATACGGTGTATTTCGGACCGTCTATACTCTGGAGACTAACCCATTTAAGAACACCGCATGCACCAACATCGCAAAAGTGATGCTCCCAGAAAAAGGGAGGACTCGCTCTTTTATCTCCAGACAAAGACCCCTGATGAAGGGAGGAGTCTTTATCCTATCTTGCGACACTAACTCTGGAAACAGAGACACAAGATCCTTGAATTGGTCAACATACGCTTCCAAGGCCTGTGAGCACTGTTGATTACGCATAAGCTCTTCCACTTTCTGCATCTTCCCCTATTCAAGTATAAAACTTCAGGGGAAGACGACTTTAATGAAAACCCACGTCATCCCAGCTTTCAGTGATGGCAGGGTGAACAACTCTCACTTGTCCAAAGCTGAACCCTCGAACAAACTCAAAACAACATGCACTCAAACAGCAGTGGGAGTTCCCAATACCCTGAAGATGCGCTCGACCTCTTCAAGTCACTCTATTGTCTCTAACAGACTCAAATCACCAAGAAGGACAGATAAAGTCCGAGAAGGACCAAAAACTAGGCATGACTCATCAATACTTTGTGGACCTTTCTTGGCGGCATTTCAGAATAACTTATAAAACCCCAAGCCGAAACTGATATCAATCAAAGAAACATCAATAAATAATCCTTATCCAAAACTTCTTGCTCGAAAACCAAACACGACCCAAAATTCCCCTTTTAGAATCCCCTTGTCATTTTGGATTTCAAAACCACCTTCTTTCAAGACCACTTTCCAAAAACAAAATCACTTTCCAAAACCATTTCCCCTTTAAAAACCAAACTCAGAAAACATGGTCCAACCCGCTATTTCAAATATGCACCCAGGTAATCCCATGAACCATTGAACATGTCTTCATCCACTTTCCATCCATACGCACACCAACAAGAACTTTCCATACATTCTCACACATGTGAAAACGTTCATAAAGAGGACCTGGGGTTTCACCCCAAACAATTCTCAACCAATTTCCAAGAAAACAACTAATTTCCAAATAAAGATCTTCTAGTTTTAAAAACCATTTCATACGTTTAAAATCATTTAAAAAAAATGAGTCCCATTTCCAAAACCCTTTTTCATTTCCAAAAACACACTTACACCAACCCAAAAGAAAACAACATTCAAGTTTCATCAAACACTCGGGTGAGGGACTAGTAGTCACGCATAACCTGACGACATGGTAGTGGGCCATGTCCCAAGTAAGCGTCTACCACTAGGTGGAATTCAAACCGTGTACCCAGACTCCACATGGGTCACTAATCTATGAGAATTCACGATGTAACATCACTAGCCTCTGTTGTCATCTATCAACCCAAAACAAATGAGACAGAGAGAAAGACTAAATTTCTGGACTACCCCTGGCTGCTTGAGGTGCGGATCGGGTGAGGATTCATGACGTCCTTCCCGTACCTACCTTTCGAGTCCCGATAGTCCAAAACTCCACCTACCAGAAAACCCAAAAAACAAGAACCTCTACTCTGGTACCATTTTTTCACGAACCATCCCGGGTCTAACCTAAACCGGTCACCCGAGCCGTCTCGCGGAAAGTCCCAAGGGGTGCTCCCGATCCCCCTGGGATGGAAACTAGTGTCGGGCATAAAAAGTTTATCTTTGGGATCAATTTCAACCCAATAAAAAGAAGTATAGAGGAAAGAAACCTAACTAAACAGAACAAATAAAAGCTAACAACAGAAAAGAAATAAAATCCACATGACCAGACATACCTCCATGTGACCTCACAGATCACCACCCTACCAAAGAGCAACCTCGCTCCAACACCGAGCGACTCAATCCAGAAAAACCTGAACAAGGGTAACCTGCAACTAAAATGGTAAATGATAGGCGTAAGTACAAAAGTAATCAGTAGGTAATCTCAATAACTAATTCCAAAGCACTTACAGTGAGTAAAGAATTTACAAATTCTAGGATTAAACTATAATATATAAAAGTAAGATCCCATAATATTTTACATGAAAAACCAAAACATGAGACATTGCGCTTATTCTTTTTCAAAAGTTGGATTCCTTTAATTAGTTCCAAACTCATTCTAAAAGGGAAAGAAGTGTTACATCTTCAAATTTTACACAAAGAGAATAAATAATTTTCATTTGAAAACCATTTTCACAAAGTAGAATAGTATAAACTGTAATGGAAAACTGAGTGTAAACAAGAAAGGGAAAAAAGTAACCATGGGTGATCCTAGACATCCCTAGAAAACCACTGGACGTACTCAGGTTCAGACTACCTGCTGGAATTGCACTCCATAGTCAATAACCAACTGGCCGCCCTAACAGCCAACCAGTGGAATGCCCCACAAGGCCTACCTACCAAGGGGGACCAACCCGTCTAATCGGGGTTATCCAGCAACTGTCACTCGATTACCTAAAATACGCCTAGTAACCCATTATGGTTTTAATAATATTGTGTAAGTGGGAGGCCCTCACACGCATGACTCATCTCACCGCACTTGAAAACCCCTTACAAGGACACAACTACATGAAAACCCTCAAAGGGAATTCCCCCTATAGAGATTCCCCATAAGAATGTATATATATATATATAATCACATCACATTCCATAAAATGCTAACTGGGCCGCCATATCATTCAGAATTTAAAACAATATATAGTAAGGAGTTTCCAAAAGACATAACACATAACATCATGTTGAAAACCAGAAACTCACATAGAAACCCATTTAAGGAAAACCAAACCACCACAGAAAAATTCCAAAATCCAGTTCAAAGTCTAAATAGGCATTTCCTCAATCGAAGTTTTCAAGAGATCACCATTTTCCATAATCTATACACCCACCATTTTACACACACCAAAACCTTTTCAAAACACAGTACAACAAGATTTGCACATTTTATAAGGTATCCATTTAGATATATCATAAGAAAAACACACCATTAAAACCAAGAATGATACTTTCGTTGCAATCCAAGAAATAAACAGATTTCAATTTCAACCAGTCACCACTCCATCCATAACTATCTTGTAGTACATTAAATTTATCGAAAATAATGAAATATCAAGGAATAAATAAATTACTAAACTTAAAGGCGAGTGCATTGGAAGACCTACCTCGAAGTCACAAAGTGAACTTGACAACACTGAAAACCTCTCGCAGGCATGTACACACACGCAAGCCAAAAACCACAGCGTTTTGGAATTATCCCACCGACGCGCTGCAACAAACACCCAAAAAGTAAAACAAAAAAACACAGATATAAAAATAAACTGAAACATCAATCAGCCAAAATATAATACCTCGGCGTAGATGTGCTCCACCGTTGGGGTTGCACGCCAGTTAAAGGGGCGGCGCAGACTGGCAGGGAGACTGTCAGAGGTCGGGAAACGACAGTCGGGTACATCGCTGGCCGGTGCAAGGCGGCAGCGGCTGGCCGGACCGCCGGAAAAATGCTCGGGATGCCGTGTGGGGCCCGGAGGGTGCGCCAGAGTGCCAAGAAAAAAGCCGGAAGTGCCCGCGGGGATGCTGTATTGGGGTGTCGGAGATCGAGTCACCGGAGGAGGTCTGGTTGGAGGTGGCCGGATGGAGGAGGCTGCGTGAAAGGAACCGGGGCTGCACGGGCGGAGTCGACGACGACAATGGGGAGTGGGGGCCGGGACATGGGGTCGTGTGGGAAGCACCGCCTTGGGCGAGGAGGGAAGGCGAGCGGGGCAGGTAGTCGGGAGGGCCGGAGGCCAGTCGGAGTTCGGGACGTCGGGAGGAGACTGGCAGAGGCCGGGGGTCGCGCGGAGGCCGGCCAGGGGGTGAAGCGGAAGGCCGTCCAGGCGGCTGGGTGTGGCAAAGGGGAAGCAGGGGCTAGGACACCGGCAATAGGGAGAGGGGATGTCGGGACCCCGACGACGAGGAGGCCGAGAGGCCGGGGCATGCAAGAGGGCAAGGGGGGGGGGGGGGTTCGGGCGCCGCACAGGAAAAAGAAAGGGGGGGGGGTTCAGGTGCCGCACAGGAGAAAGAAAGGGGGGAAGAGGGATTAAGGATTAAGAAATATATATATATATATGATAATGATAATAATAATAAGGATAATAATAATAATAATATGATAGAATAAATAAATAAATCAAATAAAATCTTAATAATAATAATGAACATTACATTAAATTTTTTAATAAACTTTATAATAATAATAAAAAAAAAATTGTGATAATAATAATAATATCAAAATAATAATAATTTAACAATCATAATAATAAAAATAATGATACAACAAACCTAACGTTTATAATTATAATACTATCAAAATAAATTAAATTATTATTATTATTTAAAAAATCGTGCAGACACATGATAACCCAGGCCAAACACATGGCCACCGCTAAGGTTGTGGTGTTCGCGCACCAGCGCGAAACCCACCAACACAATTAAACTTTGAGAATTTCAAACCAGAACCAAGAATGGAGTAAAATAAGGGGGTCTGCGATCGGAGTGTGACAATTTTCCCCACCACAAACACTTTATGCCCCCAAAAAGTCACCCAATTGAACGATAGACAAAGGATGAATCCATGCCCGGATTAAAAATGAATGAGACCATAATCCAAGAGAACAGAAGCACACAAAAGGGGTCTCCCCACCACAAAACTCAACTAGTGCGGATATTCAATCCTCAATCATACCATCCTGGGAGGGGGGTGATGCGGGAACTCCCAATTAACCAAAACTATCATTTGTAACACAAGCGAAACAGCTCCGCTAAAACTAAGAACTCTAAACATAGATCAAAACCCCAAACACCAGAGAAAACATATGAGGAGAACATAATCCATAAGGTAAACTCGATCATAAACACAACATCACTTCTTCCAAAAGCACAACATCTCCAAACGAACACAATCAAACCGAGATCAACTCACGCAAGATCCAACACACCTTTATGAAAAACACTTGATCTAGAACACCATAATCAGGCAAACAAGACTGTTTGGATTACAAACGAACACGTCCATCCCAACTTCATGACGACACAATGGACCTATGACAAGGACAAAACTTTAACATTGGAAGAATGATAACATAAGTAATTTTAAATGCTTTGTTTCCAACATTGAACACAAAACCCGAACTGAGGCTTCACACCCCCGTGAACTCTTGACTGTGTGCGAGCTTCACCCCTAGACCTATGGCTGGGGATCTGATGGATGAAGAATCTCCTACCTCCCAGTCAGGCTCTGGAATCATCTGGTCACAGCGTCTCCCTCAGGTGAAGCTTCCTGCAAAACATCTCTAGGTGACCCAGACACCAACAATGATGGAACATCTTCATTGGGGTGTGACGTGATGGCTTTGCATGCCCTAAACGTCCACATTGACGAAACACCATTAGATGGTTTAACGAACTGAAATCCAAAGTCACTATAGAGGAATCTTTAGAACAGATCCATCAGACACACTACGCTCGTCAGATGGGAGACCTTCACGAGCAACTGGATACGGTGGATTTCCGACCGTCTATACTCTGGAGACTAACCCAGTTAAGAACACCTCATGCACCAACATCCCAAAAGTAATGCTCCCAAAGAAAGGGAGGACTCGCTCTTTGATATCCTGACAAAGACCCCCGATGAAGGGAGGAGTCTTCATCAAATCTTGGGACACAACCTCTGGAAACAGAGACACAAGATCCTTGAATTGGTCAACATACTCTTTCAACGCCTGTTGGCCCTGTTGATTAAGCATAAGCTATTCCATATTCATTGTCTTCCCCTCTTAAAGTATAAACCTTCGGACGAAGACCAATTTAAAGAAAACCTACATCAAACAAGCTTTCAGTGATGGCTGGTCGAACAACTCTCACTCGTCCAAAGCTGAACCCTCAAACAAACTAAAAAAATGCACTCAAACAACGTGAGGAGTTCCCAATACCGTGAAGATATGATCGACCTATTCAAGTCACTCTACTGTCTCTAACATACTCAAATCACCAAGAAGGGCAGATAACGTCTGATAAGGACCAAAAACTGGGCATGACTCATGAAAACACTGTGGACCTTTTTGGGCTGCATTTCTGAACAACATATAAAACCCCATGCTGAAACTGATATCAATTGAAGAAACATCAATAAAGCATCCTTATCCAAAACATCCAGATTGAAAACCAAAAAAAACCCAAAATTCCCCATTTAGAATCCACTTTTCATTTTAGATTTCAAAACCACCGTCCTTAAAGGCCACTTTCCAAAACCAAAATCACTTTCCAAAATAGTTCACCCTTTAAAAACCAAATTCAGAAAACAATGTCAAACCCCTTATTTCAAATACGCACCCAGGTAATCCCATGAACCGTTGAACATGTATTAATCCACATTCCATTCATACACACACCAACATGAACTTTCCATACATTCTCACACATGTGAAAACGTTCATAAAGAGGACCTGGGGTTTCACCCCAAACCATATTCGACCAATTTCTAAGAAAACAACTAATTTCCAAATCAAGAGCTTCTAGTTTTAAAACCCATTTCATACATTTAAAATCATATAAAAGAAAGCACCCCCATTTTCAAAACTCCTTTTCATTTCCAAAAACGCACTTACACCAACCCAAACAAAAACAACATTCATGTTGCATCGAACACCGGGGTGAGGGACTAGTAGTCACGCTTAACCTGGAGACATGGTAGTGGGCCATGTCCCATGTAAGCATCGTCCACTAGGAGGAATTCAAACCGTGTACCCAGACACCACATGAGTCACTAATCCATGTGAAATCACGATGTAACATCGTCTTGCCTCTGTTGTCATCTCTCAACCCAAAACAAACCAGACAGAGAAAAAGACTTAATTCCCAGACTACCCATGGAGACTCGAGGTGCGGATCAGGTGAGGGTTCAAGAAGTCCATCCCATACCTACCTCTCTAGTCTCGACAGTCCAAAAATCCACCTACCGGAAAACCCAAAAAACAAGAACCTCCGCTCTGATACCATTTTGTCACGAACCATCCCAGGTCAAACCTGAACTAGTCACACGAGCCGGCTCGCAGCAAGTCCTAAGGGGAATTCCCGATCCCCTCGGGATAGAAACTAGTGCCGCGCAGCAAACTTTTATCGTTGGGAACGATTTCCACCCAAAAAAATTCAGGATCGAAGCAATAAAACTAACTAAACAGAACAAATAAATGCTAACAGTAGAAAAGAAATAAAATACACATGACCAGACATACATCCATGTGACCTCACAGATCACCACCCAACAAAAGACCAAACTCCCTCCAACACCGAGCGACTCAAACCAAAAAAACCTGAACAAGGGGACCCTATAACTGAAATTGTAAAATATAGGCATGGGTACAAATGTACTCAGTAGGTAAGCCGAATAACAAATTCCAAAGCACTTCCAGTGAGTAAAGAATTTACAAATTCCAGGTTTGAACTACAATGTATAAAAGTAATCTCCCATAATATTTCACTTGAAAACCCAAAACATGAGGCATTTCCCTTATTCTTTTTCAAAAGATGGATTCATTTCTTTATTTCCAAACCCATTCTAAAAGGAAAAGAAGTGTTACATCTTCAAATTTTACAAAAAGAGAATAACGAATTTTTATTTGAAAACTATTTTCACAATGTAGAATAGTATAAGCTGTAAAGGAAAACTGAGAGTAAACAAGCAAGGAAAAACAAGTAACCATGGGTGATCCTAAACATCCCTAGAAAACATCTGGACGTACTCGGGTTCAGACTACCTACCGGCATGGTACTCTATAGTCAATAAAAAACAGGCCGCCCTAACAGCCAACCAGTGGCACGCCCCACAAGGCCTACCTACCAAGGGGGACCAACCCGTCTAATCAGGGTTAGCCAGATACCGCCACACGATTCTCTAAAAGACGCCCCAGAACCCATGGTGGATTTAATAATACTATGTAAGTGGGAGGCCCTCGCACAAGTGACTGATCTCACCACACTTTCCAACCCCTTACACGGACACCACTAAATGACAACCCTCAAAGGGAATTCCCCCTGTATAGATGCCCCATAAGTATGTATATATATATAATCACTTCACATTCCATAAAGTGAAAACCGGGCCTCCATATCATTCAGCATTTAAACCATTAGGTATCAAGGCGTTTCTAAATGAAATAACACACGCCATCATGTTGAAAACCAAAAAATCACTTAGAAACCCATTTAAGGAAAACCAAACCACCATAGAGAAATTCCAAAATCTAGTTCAATGTCCAAACTGGCATTTCCTCTATCCAAGTTTTCATGAGATCACCATTTTCCATAAAAGATACACCCACCATTTTACACACACCAAAACCATTTCAAAACACAGTACAACAAGATTTGCACATTTTATAAGGTACCCATTTAGCAATATCACCAAAAAAACACACCGTTAAAACCAGGAATGATAATTTCGGTGCAATGCGAGAAATAAACAGATTACAATTTCAACAAGTCACAACTCTATCCATAACTATCTAGTAGTACTTTAAATTTACCAAAAACAATGAAATATCAAGGAATAAATAAAATTCTAAACATAAAGGAGAGTGTAGTGGATGACCTACCTTGAATTCACAATGTGAACTCGATGACACAACACACCTCGCACAAGCGCGTACGCACACGCAAGCCGAAAACTACAGTGTTTCAAAATTATCCCACCGACGTGCTGCAACAAACACCAAAATAACAAAACAGCAAACCACAGATATAAAAATAAACTCAAACAGCAATCATCCACAAAAGACTACCTCGACGCAGATGCGCTCGACTGCCGGGGTCGCGCGGCAGTTAAATGGGCCGCGTGTACTAGCAGGGGGACCGCTGGAGGTCGGGAAATGACAGTCAGGTGCACCGCAAGCTGGTGAAAAGCGGCGGCGGCTGGCCGGACCATCGGAAAAAGGTTCGGGATGTTGTGTGTGGGCCAGAGGGTCCTCCGAAGTTCCGGGAAAAAGTTGGAAGTACCCGGGGGGCTGCTGGAGCGGGGCGTCAGAGACCGGGTCTCCAGAGGAGGCCCGACCGGGGCAGGGCAGAGCCGGAGGTGGTTGTCCGGAGGAGGTCGCGCGGAAGGAACCAGGGCTGCACTGACAGCAGTCAATGACGACAACGAGGAGCGGGGGCCGGGACATGGGGATGTGCGGGTGAAGCCACCTTGGGCAATGTGGGACAGCGAGCGGGGCACAACGGTCAGGAGGGCCTGAGGCCGGTCAGTGTTCGGGACGCCGGGAGGAGACCGGTGGAGGCCGTGGGTTGCGCAGAGGCCGGCCTGGGCGATGAAGAGGGAGGTCGGGGCAGGCGGCTGGGCATGGATAAGGGGAAGCAGGGGCTGGGATGCCGGTGACAGGGAGCAGGCACTCCAGGACTCCGTCGGCGAGGAGGCCAGGATGCCGTCGCATGCTGGATGGAAAGTGGGGGTTCAGACACCACAGAGGAGAAAGGGGGGGGGGGGTCGAGCGCCGCACATGAGAAAGAAAGGGGGAGAAGAGGGATTAGGGTTTAGGAAATATATATATATATATATATATGATAATGAAAATAATAAAAAGGATAATAATAACCTGGGCCAAACACATGGCCACCGCTAATGTTGTGGTGTCCGCGCACCGTCGCGAAACCCACCAACACAATTAAACATTGAAAATTTCAAACTGGGACCAAGAAAGGAGTAAAATAAGGTTGTCTGTGGTCAGGATGTGACAGGGGTTGAGAGGATTCTCCCTTTATGAGGGTTCGGGTGGTCACAACATTTAGGAAATCAAAATGGGGGTTTTAGGATCAGTGGTACCCACCTCCATAACACACATGTGAGAGGTTTTAGTTCAGGTTTTCTCCACCTTTAAACCATCCACATGGGAGGTTTCATCAAAAAGAAAAATAAAATAAAATAAAATAAAATATTATTTCTATTTCCACAAAAAACCAATATTCTATCAATCACCCTTGACCTACTGCGGTGGAGGTAAAGGTCTCTTTAAGTGAATACTGGCGTTGTGAGTTCAATGGTGCCGTCAGATTTCTATTTCGAGAACTGGTTCAAAAGTTACAAAATCCCACTAGAATGTTTATTGATTGTACTTGAAAAAAGTACATAAATTTATTCCAAACACACTGGTCCTCGGAATCACGCGTCATCAATTTTTGTAGACTCGTAATGTTCCCATAAATTTTTAAAAAATTACATGGAAATTATTTGTCTTTACAACTAATTTTTTATGTGATTTATTATTAATGTAATGGTAATGATATTTGATTCGAAATTATTTCTGAATCTAAAACTAATTATAATATTGTGTTTAAATAATTTTAATTGATTTTTATAGTTGATGCGTTGGATTACAAGGAAATTTAAGCTAAAATAATTGAATTATATAATTCAATATGGAATGAAATATTTTTTGAAGATGGATGTTGTGTATCATAGAGAATGTTTATTTGGTAAGGATAAAAGACCTATTTTAAAGGAAATGTATTCATTTATACCATGATTGTTTTTTTATTCTTGTTACTTCTCTTGAAATTATGATTTATATATGTTTTCATTTGATCATGGGATGGATGTTGAGAAATTGGTATAGCAGACTGTGTTTGTCTCACTAATTGATGCATGTTATGGTGCGATGCAAGGTAAGATATATGACGATGTTGAGGATGGAAGTGATAGAATGGAATCAATTCCTTAAATGAATATATGTGGTTATACTGGATGATATATTGTTGTGTATGAATAAATATATTTACTTGATAGAAATATGAGATACTGGTTTATCTATATTCCTTTCCCAACTTGTTTAGGTAGATGGATGTGATTGGTTGTATGTCTCTATGTTAGTAGGTTAGGATACTACATATTGAACCCTTAATTACGGATTGGGAAATTATTAATAAATTTTTATCCCATGGTGTTGTATCTTCTAGAAATGTAAATATTAATGCATCTTTTAAGATTCAATGAATCTTGGTTGGATTATACAAAGAGGGAACTGTCTTCACTTAAGGATAATAATGTGTGGCGTAATAAGAGCTAATTTATCGTTAATGAAATGATGGTTTTAAACAATTCTTAATAATGTATAATTAACTAATTAAAAATATAAATGGTAAAAAGGAAATAATTATTTTAATTTAATACTTCTTAATTTCTTATCTGCTTATACAATATTACATGCATATAAGTGGAAGTCAAGTGTCTGAGTGGAAATAGATATAGTTGAACATTGGAAAAGGATGTTTAACATAGTGTGGTTTTGAGATAAATGATATCTTATACATTTCTTAATATTCCAAAAACCCATGTGCGTAGGTTGATTAATAGATAATGGGATATTAGAGGGTATTTTCCCCATTATACTAGTAGTGAAAATTCATGGTTGAAAACCCCCTATGGACCCACTCTCTTCTCATGACTATAATATGTACTCTTATAAAAATTAGATATATTTTCCAATGTATTTTTTGGATAGATAACACTCATATATATCTTTATATATTATACAATGGTTCATAATAGGTATGGAATGTATAGGTTAGGTGGAATTTAGGTACCATAATTAGTGTATGGGATATGATGTCTTGAGGTACAATACCTTTTGAGTGATACATGTCCCATGGGCCATTGTTGAAAAAATAATCTACCATGTTATTATATGTATATTTTATATATAATGATGAGATTATATAATGAATGAGATAAACATTCTAATACGACTCATAGGTTCTTAGGGATTGGCTTACTTTTTGATTATGATGGCTAATGATGTATGATGTTGGGGAAGATCATGAAATAAGTGCTGTAGAAGTATCATGGTACCCTGATTGTTTCATTACTATAATATATGATATCTTTTATTTGATTTAAATTTATATATTTCATGTCATGTTTCAGAACATAGTATACATGTTTAGATAATGAGATGGTTTCTCTTAGTGTTTGTTTCACATTTGTATTTTTAATTTACTTTTTTATAAGGGAATACATAGTGGATCCAACTAAGTATATTATTTGGACTAAATTTTATGTTGAAAATATTATTTTTTCATTATATAATATAGGATGGAGATCTATATTTTTATTAGAAGATATTTTTTTATGTGATGTCTTGTCTACATGGTCAATATCATTTTTACATTATTGGATGTTTTATTTTCCATTACTATTGTTTTAATATTTTATGAAATTATAAGTATTAATTTGAGATATATTTTCCCTTATAATAATGAGGTGATTGGATTAAATGTCATATAATTATCATATTCATATTCTCATAGTCGATAATTCCTCTCATTTATATTTATGATATAGCCATAGTTCTAGTAAATATCCTTGGTCCTACTAGAGGTGTGACTTGGGTAGTCTCCATATCCCTTCTATTATTTCTGGCATATGAGGATGTATTTGGGCCGAGAGGGTTGTGAAAAATGCTATGAGAGCTTTACATTGAGGAATATGAGAATGATTTTCCTAGTCCTAGTAAGAGATTATGTGGTTTGGTATGGAAATGTATTTAGCAATGTTGTTAAGCTATGTAAGCATATAAGTCCATATGATACAATAGTATTTAAGTCCCCCTATGAAATAAAGCATAGACCATTATATTTACCCAGAGTACTAAAAAAAGTGATATTATTAAATATGTTGATACCACAGAAATCATTCATCGTTTTTCATCATTTCACTTATGTTTTGAAATGCTTATTCTTTATGATTAAGATGAATCATAAATAAAAATAATAATTCTCAATATTCCATATTCGATAATGAGTAGAAAATCCATTTTTTCTTTTTCAGTTCTGGATCCATGTCTCCATCATCTTC
Source organism: Viscum album (assembly GCA_963277665.1). Classification (NCBI taxonomy): domain Eukaryota; kingdom Viridiplantae; phylum Streptophyta; class Magnoliopsida; order Santalales; family Viscaceae; genus Viscum; species Viscum album. Next base: position 1,720,535,876 of record OY728147.1, on the reverse strand, counting down.
ATGTTCATGAAGAATATATTCTATAGGATGTTCTAGGAGATCTCTACAATATAGATGTTGTCGACAATGACACATATAGGACTAAACATTGAGATTTTTAGTGAAATAGTCTATAAAATTATTAGGTATATGATTAGCACTCAATCATTGAAAATTAGTTTTTAGGGGTAGATATAGTTTTTAATTTTATCCATTTTCATAAGGACCACAAGGATTGATGGGATATGATAATTAAACATGGTTTTTCAGGGAAATAGTTAATAACATTCCTTGAGGATCTCAAGGAGTTGTCAGTATTGTAGGAGACATTCAATAAAAGTTTTATATAGAGTTTCCTTATTAAACCATGAAGTAAATTAGTCTCAAAGAGATTTATACACTTTGATGTAGGTGTTCTAGTGTTATGGACTCTATGATCCATTTAACAATCCTTAAAAGAAATGCATTAAACATGTTTCATAATGATGAGGACTAGGTTAGAATGTTATCAGAAATTTTGTGAGATGAATTACAATGATAGGTCAACCTATATTTTGATGAAAATGTATATAATGGTGCTAATTATAATACAGGTGAATGATAGTATGATTTATATAACTAGACCACCACATGAAGGGTGTCTTCATGTTACCTCATGAAGAAGATCTATAGTATAGGGTTCCTAATTTTTCATGTGGTTAATATTTCAGTTTTCAAGGTGTATGTTCCTCCATTCATCATCTCAATTCTATGATTGTAGTTTATCTTATGAATTTTAAAATGGAGTATGCATGGGTTTTTTTGGATCTAAATGTCATCAGTGGTGATAATTTCATACAATTATGATTATGTAGAGGGTACATTGTCTTCCACATGAGGATACATTGTGGAAGTCACATCCTAGGAAGCAATAGAAGGATACCATATAATAGTATTATAATATATGAGACATTTTTGGATTAGGGTAGCACTATGATTCTTCTATCCTTAATAGAGAATAGAAAAACAATGAAGGTGGTCATCATTCAGGTGAAATAGGCCAAGGAGTAGTCAATGATGAAGTTCAGTTTCAATCATTTCCAATTATGGGTGACCCAATGATTTATTAAGTACACTTTTTGTGTTTTATTTTTGGGTTGATGGATTTTTTTTATTAAGAATACACACTCCCTTTATTGTCTCCTCCCCTCATCAATTATTTGTGACATACGGTGGGCAGACATCCAGCTACCCTGGAGTTGAATTTTTTTCATGGATTTCAAGTTTATCTATATAAAATATATAGATATGGTGTGATAGTTAAGGGGTATAAACGACATTGGGATGACATAATAAATTAATGGACATATCCCTAAGGCATCATCCTTGATATGGAAAAAGATATATTTAGTGAATACTATTATAGATTGATTTCAGATATTGTTTTCCATCTATTATACTGATAAATATCAGGCATTGTTCATCAGAGAGTGTGGCCCATCGGTGTGTCAAGGAATATTATCATCCATCACATCCTTGTTTTCTAATTTAATGAAGTGTTTTTCAATGGTGAAACCATTGTTGTTTCTTGCGGGTTTGGATATGTACCCAAATGTTTTCCTTAAAAACATTGTACTATTTTCCCCAATATCATTGATCGAGTATTGGATTGAACTAAAAGGTAATTCCCCCATATCTCAATGTCCTTATATAAGATAAATCGTTATGAATTTATGGAACATTGAATAATGTTCAACAATCTATTATATTTTGGTTTTAGTCAGCTGAGACGGTAACCATTCAGTGCATTGTATGTCTTTTTTGAGAGAGGGTGATGACATTTTTTATATATGTATCTATAATAATTCCTTAAACCAAGTGTTATTAAAGAAAAAAATATCATTTTCTATGTATTCTTGATCTAATTGATCAATTGAAAAGTTCAATTTGGGTCTCGAAGATCGATATACGACCATGATATCATTAGAAGTGGGATGATAAAGGAGATGTCAAGAAGATTATTTTATGATGTTGTTAATAGAAATATTAATTCTAGTTGATTTTAATAGTGTGATGAACAATAAATTAGTTTTCATGGGGTTAATGAAAAATTGTTTAAATAGTAATTTTATTGGTTCATAGTGGTTATCTGCATCAACATCCTTCCGTAATCCACATATATGGATAAGAACGTAAAGAATATTTATAAAAAATTTTATGTCCTTCATAATATGTAATTGTTCAACAAGTTATGGAAGTCTAAGTTCTAGTGTTTCTAATTTTTTTAACTATAGTAATTTGTGTCCTATAAAGCAATAACAGTGGATCTATAAAAGTTAAAAATAAGTTATTTCTTAGATATCCAAAAATATTATTGCAAAATAGAAGAGATTCATTTACCTTGATGGATATTATAAAATGTTCATATCCAAATTATCTTAAGTTGATACTCTTATAATAACCGTGAACAAAAAGGATCAAGAGTTCATGTGGAATAACCTACATGAGTAAAAATTTTAGTATATGAAGTAGGATTTAGTCAGTGAACTAGTACTATTTTTTAGAAAAAAAACATGTAGTTTCATTTAAAATTTTCTATGACACATCACTAATTTTTTTGGTATTTATTCTTATCTATCATATATCCATTATTTATTTTATTCCTTGAAAATTATTTCCCCATGAGAATAATGACGACGCCCAAGCAATTGAGTTTGTGTTAGTTGTTTATTTCATGATGTTTTGGTTTTATTACATCATCAACAAGTGTTTTTTTGTTCTTACAGATCAAAAGATCCCAAGGTATGGTTTCTCAAAGAATTTAATTAATATGAAGCTTTAAAATTTGATGTAATTCATATAGGAATATTTCTTTATGATTTTATATACATAATGAATGTTTAAATGTATAGCTGAAGAACTGAGAAGGATGTCATGTAGAAATTTCATGCATGAATCTAGATTTTATTAGAGAGTGATTGAAGAGATCATAATTTTGAATAATGATAAGGGAGGGGATGGTGGAATATGTAATATTTTTTTTCAGATTATGGTGTGGTCATCTTTGGTCTAGTAGGTGGATGAGTCTCAACATGGGGAATATGAGATATAGGTATGGAGATATCAATTTATCATTGGTGAATCCCAAAATGGTTCGTATGCAGATGAAAAACATAATGCATTGTTGTTGGGACGAAATTTTCTATTTTTATATGTGGTATATGTTTCTCCATGAGTTTCATATCTCACAATTGTGGTATATAATGGATTTAAAAAGATGTATATATCCTATAGAGGTCAATTTTGGGGGCTCGTGTTGATATGTGTAGGTACAATGTTTGTGTCCCAATGTTATTCTTCTAGAAGGTGAGGGATAATCCACATGTTCCTAGTGGGTTTCTATAACCATTATATGTTCCTCAGTTAAATTAGATAAAAATAATGATGAAATATGATTTCAATTTAACATGATATAATGGAGGGTTTGATATAATATGTGTGATATTGTATTATTCGACAAAATCATCCCTGATTATAGTGATTAGGGAGTTGATATTAATGAAGGTTTATTTTTATTGTTCCATCTGAAGGTGTCGGAAAAACATGATGGAATCCGAAGGGTAGTGGTCTCTAATAATGAATATCATTTTACCTCCATTTTTTAGAAAGGCTACCATGACTCTTTTGGATTTAATTTATGCCAAAGAAATAGGTTACTCCAAATACGGATGGTTAGATAGATTGGACCATCAATAATATTAAATACATATATCATTCTTGTATTTTGTATTTAATATTTTCATAGATGAATCACATACATATTGAAGAGAATTATTACAATAGTCATTTTTAATCCACTATTATTTTTCACATTTAGAATAATTTTATGACACAATTTTCTATTATATGTAATAATATATTTGGTTAGTAGAGTAATAAATTCTAAGGATGGCCCTGATGAAGAACACACAAGAAATGGTTTAGGAAATTCATGGAAGGATGAAAGATTTCCTTAATTAGTAGAAATCATATACTTTTTAGATAAATATACATCTATAATATGATTTTTGATATCATGTGATCATTAAGGTGACTCCTCAACTTCTATAATTTTGTGTTGGTCATTGGAGAAATCATTCTACCATGCTTGTTGTGAATTTTTAGGGTTTGGATTGTGATGGAGACAATGATCATTGAACATAACTTACCCCACACCAATTAATATAAATGATATTTTTTAGGTGTGAAAGCTCCAAAATTTAATATATGATGAATTTCATATAATTTATTGGGGGTAAATCAACCATTCTAATGACAAACCCATAAATAAGCGGTATGTAGAGATCCATAACAACTAAGAGAAGGTGTTTCTTGAGAATTCTATTCCACTGGTTCAATTGATATGGTAGAATGGTGGAATGGAAGAGAGTACCTAGGAATATGATTCAAATATACACATACAATTACAAAATATTTTTTTATATCTTCTTATTTATATTAACTTATTTTGTAGATGTTTTATGTTTCAAGTTTATTGAATGGTTACTACATTTTTTCTTCTTGTGAATGATATTGTTTAAGAAATATATCATCTAGAGAGAATCTAATATCTCATTGTTTCAATTTCAAGTGTTTTAACATCGTTCTTTTAACTGATGTGGTTGAATTCCTATCATAGAAATATCCTTGAGTGGTAACATTGCATTTTGATGTTCATACATACCCTTTTATTTCTATCATCCTCTATTAGTTTTTAATTCTCAAGGATGTTAATATTTTGAGAGGCATCTAATGTATGGTCCTAGATCTTGGAATCCCATTCCACTATGATATTTTTCTTTTGGAAGATCCTATAAGGTATTCCATGGAGTTCGAAGAGTAACCATGGAAAAAGGGGATATTGAATATAATTTAGGAATATTTGTGGCAGGAACAATATGATTCACTATAATCAAGGATTATATAGAATGGTCTCCCTGTTTCCACAAATGAGGGAAGAGGTGGATATTTTTGAGCTACTAAAAAATGTAAGTGTATATACAGCGGTAGTTGGATGTGGTTTAGGCCTTTCCAGGTGGTTGAGTTATGTGACATGGAGTGCATGGATGTGTTGTATCCAATTTGGATTGTTATTCCATATGTGGGGGTAGATTCATTTTTTTGGATATGGGATTTTGGGTGGACTCCATATTAGAGAAGGTGGTTCTACATTTTCGTGGTTGGAATTTCCAAATCCCCTCCCCAAATTATTATAGGATATGTCTCATGGACCTAACCACGGACCATAGAGACATATTTTACCTTGAGGCTGCTGCATAATCTATTTCCTTTTCCCTATAGTCCTAGTACTTTTTAATAGGCCATGTAATGGTTTGAGAATTACTGCTATTGTCCCATTAATTGTTTCTCCTATAAATAAAATTGAGTCCTCCAAACCCAGTATTCTTCAACATCTTCTAACTAATAATTATGATACTAGTGTTCGTTTTTTGGCTTATAATGAAACCATTGATTAGTATTAATCTTTAGTCTATAAGGATCAATTTATGTTGATCCAAGGTGGGTTCATGATATTTTATAATGGTTTCTCTTGTATTAAACCTCATTTTACTCCTCTGTTCTTAATTTTTTTTGGAACATGATATCAATAATTCAAATAGATATCTGTACATCATATTCTAGTGTGTTAGTGGCATGATTCATTTGGGAGATAATAGATTTGTAATGACAGTGATGATTGAAGTTTTATTTTGAGATTTCATTTCCATGTCATGAATGTCAGATGTTTGAGGTTTGGGATTCATTGATTCTCCAATACAAGATATCATAAATTTACGATAGGATATCCCTTTTTATGTTAGTGAATTTATCCTGATGATGATTATATGAGAATATGGAATTCATTTTCTTTTCAACAAATGATAATATTATATTTCATTCTAATGGGATAATATCATTCCACCTTATTTACCTGATAAACATCCACATATTCTATTTTTCTATGACATTTGTTATTAATTGTTTAGAATGTTTTATTATTATAGATAAATTATGTCATGTACATAATTATTTGTTGTTGGATAACGAATTTAAGAATTAAAATGTTTAAAAAACCGTTATTTTATATAATTTAATTATAATAAAATTTATTATGAAATCATGAAAAAATAAAATATATGCATCCATATGCTAATGGTTGTGTATAATAAATTGAATATGAAATTCATGATGATGAGATTAATGATTCAATCCATGATAATGATAAATTATTTTCAAATTTATTAAAAATGGAATAAATGATAATATTATGATTAAATAATTATAATATATTGTTATAGATAATTGATTAAGTTACCTGTATTTTGAACATATGATAACTGAATATTTTTTCTCAAGATGGAAGGAAAAAATATTATTTCAAAAATAAGAATAATGGGGATGAGAGAAACAATTATATTCTAAAGGATAAAGTACTCATTTTTTGGGATACATTTCTCTATTGAATATGATTGTTGTTTTATTCTAAGTGTTTTCACATGGAATAAATATTTCCGTGAAATGTGATATGAGAGTGGTGTGGCTGATGAAATATAGTAGGGGTATCTCATGGTTATTGTAATATTTGACACTAGTTATGGTGAGATGCATGTTGATATGTATGATGGTATAAGGGATGGAACAAAGATGTTTGAAATGTTTGAATATGATATTAACCAAGGTTTTATTAGAAGTAGGATGGTTCCATATGAATGAATATATTTTATGGCCAGATTTCCATATTTCTTTTTTATCATCATTACATTCCCCATTTCATGAGGTGGATAGATGGAATTATTTATCCGTCACATCGATGGTAGTATATGAGGAATCCAATAGTAAATGGGATAATGGAATGATAAATGATTAATACATGTGTATCCAATAAATTTTTTTCTATTTATAATGAAAATGAAAATGTTATTCTTCAGATATAATGGAACAATATTGGATTGTTACTAGAGGGAATGGACTACACTTGAGGATAATAATGTGTATCTAAAAATATGGTAATGGATGTTCATAAAATGATGGTTTTTAATAATGTTATATAATTATTAAAAAATTAAATAAGTAATGTAAATTATAAACCATAATAATGAAATTTATGTTATGTATTCATAAATTCTTTTATGTTTACATAATACTTACTCCCTAGAAGTGGCATTCAGTTATTTGAGTGACGCTTGATGTAGTTTATTATAGGACTAAGTTATTTCCCAAAATGTTTTTGTGGTATATATTATATATTACTCATTTAATGATTTCATATGTTCCCAAACCCATGTAGGTAGGGTAATTGAAACCTAGTGGACTCGATGATGGTGTTTTACCTAACATTACAGTGGGGGTGGATGGTAGACTACCCCATAAAAACCACACTATCATTTCATGATAATTTTATATTCTTGTAAAAAATTTTGTTTGTTTTCCAACATATGTATAAATATATTTGAAATGGATTTTGAGTATTAAACCCACATGTATCTTAGTATATAGTATCCAAATTATTATTATTTGTATGGAATGTATATGATGTGATGGCTTGAGGAACTCTACTCAGTGAATGGGATGTGATGGCCTTTGGTATATTACATGAAGTATGATACATGTATTATAAGCTATTGTCATCATAATCATCATCATATGAGATTGTGATATGATTTCGGTAATGAGATGCATGTTATGATACATAACCAATTATATAATGGGATTTATTACAATTGGATATACATAGATTAGAATTTGTGATGATGGTGTAGAGATTATTAATAGTGTGTAGACTCTTGGGTGGTACCCATGCTCTTCTATTAATTTAATATATGATCTATTTTATGTGATACCTTTTTAGACTTAGACATATTGAAGCTTATAAGTTATTTAACCTTTTCGGTGATGATTTATATTAACTTGTTGTTCACTATCCATTAGTGTGATTTAATTTTGTTTAAAATCAATTAATACGGGGATGATCTTAATAATTATACTTTTATTATCATTCTATACATATAAAAACTATTTTCCATATCAATAAAAGAAATTTGCAGATCCATATTGACATTAGTGGCTACATCTTTTGCAGAAACATTTTGGGTTTCATGGTTTTTATGTTGTTCAACATATTGGTTCCTGAAATATCCTTATTTTTTTTAGTCTTGTATAACAACACATATATATAAATGATATTTATTTTCTATTTATGTTATGTAATTGAATGTTTTATTTGTGTTATCTATTTATTATGAATGTACTTATAGAGTGTAATACCTCTCATTTGTTTGTATGATTGGCTATTGGTGCTAGTTTTTAACCCTGGACCTATTAGAGGAAGGACTTAGGTGGTCACCACATCCATTCTCTAATTTCCTTCCTCGAAGGGGTACTTTTATGTGGAGGGCGTAATGACACCAAATACTAGTTAGATGTCACTAGTGTTTTGGGTGGCTTGCCTATGGTCTAAGAGAGTATTAGTCAATGAAACCAACTGTGTAAACTCCAGACTAAGGAAATAAATAAACTATTTTAGAATTACATTTATCCTTGACGTAGTATTATATGATATGTTATACTAAATACATTGAAATGTTTTAGAACATGTTATGGAAATCAAGAATTTTTTTCAAGAAATTTTATTTGGACAAGACTACTAGATTACGTGGCTTTAAAATTGATATTTTATTCCTATTGTTGTTATAGTTGGTTATGCTTTTTCCATTGGATGACTCAAAGGGATGATTCAGATTCTTCATTAATTTAGGTATCTAACTGTTTCCCCATCGAAAATTGGATGATGATTTTATTTTAATATTTTCCTTTACAGGGAAAAGTCATGTCATACAACATATAAAGAACTTAGGGTTGATATGATATATAATAATTTCAAGTTATTTATTTCACTGATGATTCAATTAAAGTTATTTAATATTTCATCAAATAATCATATTTATCTTTATCATATATGTACTTGGATTAATAATATTAAAGTTAGATGACATGAATTTATATTTAATACAAATATATTTCCATTGAACCTATAATTTGAATCCTGATGTGGAGGAGACAAATACAGCCAATGGGAACATGATGTGCAGTGACCCAAGTTAGTAAAAAAGGAATTTTATACATTCATGGATATCCATTTATTGGAAATAACAATAATTATAATTATTTATAACATCACAGTAATCCTATGTTATTTTTCTTATATAGAATGGTATGACACTCTACTTGACTGAACCTTGTTATGGTTATATGATTGAAATGGATCATACAAAATGATGAAGTTATGAGTATAGGTTTTTATAAATTAGAGGGTTATTTTCTTCGGGATGTCCAATATGTTGATACTGAAGAGAGTATGTTCCCTCATTTAAACATTTTTGACCATTAGATTTACGATTTGTTATGTTATGTCCAACCCTAATGATGTGTATTTTGTCATGTTTATATGTTGTCATTTGAGAATGGTGTGTGGATTATGACATGCGAACTATGAATTTCTTAGCAAATCTTGTTCGTGGAAGATAGACACAGAGAGCATGAATTATAACATAATGTTTCATGGGTTATGACATTTCATCATTTGGGGGAAATATAGGATAGTTTTGGACCATTGTTATTGGATACTTATGATCTTAAATCATGGATGAGTGGTTCAGGTTGTTTTGATAATGTAAAAAATGGTGTTTTTTAGTGATGTAGGATGGACTAGGGATTCATTTGTTTTCTTAAGAATTGTACCACGAGATCTCGAGCTATGATTCACTTACACATCTTAGTGATAGTGGGGGTGGTCATTCATAGATGGAATGGTTTTCAATGGTAGCTAATCTACAGGTTGGATTAATGAATATACATGGTTTGGATATTGGTATTCATTTATGGAATGTAAACCTAGGTGGAATGTCCAAAAATTTGATCATGATTCAAGTGATGTGATAATGTGGAAAGGGATTTAAAAAAATTCTATATTGGATGAGAATGTTATGGTACACACTATTTTGGTATTGTACATATAAAAAATATATCATGTTGTGTAATAATGTGTGAGATGAGGGGAAATGGAGATTCATTAAAAAGATGTGATAATAGATATGTTTGGTTTTGAGGTAAGAAGTTATATTTCACCATGGTAGAGGATATAACGTAATTACATCGTACATTATGACACATCTGATCTTTATAAATTTATTTTCTGGTATTAATAGGATAAATTTTGTGTGGATAATGACAAGAGACAACAATCGGATGAAAAAACATGATACATTTTTTCTTGAGATATATTATAAATAAGTATCTATTGTAGGAGAAAACTGTAGAGTGTTTGGTGAAGTCAATAATGATTGATGGGTAATGGACATGGTTGGACTGGTTACTGGTTTGTTGACGTAGATGTTTGACCCCGTTGGGTAGTATATTCTGATTTATCTGGTTTAATGTAATAACCAAATTTTGGATTTGAATTTGAGTATGGATGAGTTAGTTAATTGATATCGGGCTCGTGTTTTTTCAGTTTCATCATATGGAGATTCATGAGGCGTGACATGATTTTTACATGTTTTATGGGATGAAACCCTTTTCATTGCATCATTCATTAGGATAATGATGTGATAAAATTTAATGAAGGTTCCTTCAATAGAAAAAAATCATTGGAACATGATGAACACAGTATCATTGTTTGGTATTGTTATATTTTGTACAAAGAGTATATTTTCATGTTTTTCATGAAAAATTCGAACAGTTGTTAGAAAAAATGGGACACATGTATAGGAAATTGATACATGTATGTTTTAATTAGGAAACAGTAATGGTGTTTGAAACCATTATTGGGACATGTTCTTTTATTCATTATTTGGAAGAGGTGTGATGGAGACCACATCAATCGAGTCATTAACCCATTGAGAACAAGTTACATTGAGATATTATGATGTTGGGGAGCCCCGTTACAGATAATTAGTAATAATGAAATGGGATTATAAGGATTGGAGTATCACTTGTTGAATAGATTACTATAAAACACCACTATGGTGTCTCGATAAGGATGAGGGAGGTTGGGAACACTCTTGGTATTTTTTATATTGTGGAATGGAGTAGCTCCGATATTGATGATTTGGGATCAAGATGTATAGATATGAGCTAAGAGACCATTTTGAGGGTTTAAATATAGAACATGGTAACCTGGATGGATGTTTGTAACTAATGTAGATTTGGATTTGTGTTTGGAAAACCACTGAGATTCCCCAATGACATGATATATTTTGGTGGGGAAATTTTATGACCCCTTTTCTATATAGGTTTGAATATTCTATAAGATGATTGAATTTTCATTTACTAGATTTTTGAACCTTATTATTCCATATTAAAAATATAAATTTGAGAGTTATAAAATCAAAAAATTATTATTTTGAAAGTACATTAAATTTTGAGAGGTTCATTTGGTGATTCGGAATGACTCATAAGCATCTTGATGAGTTTTGGAGGTTTTTCCAAAAATATAAAAACTGATCATAGTTTGGAGTTCATATATTAGAGGAAATCATATGGGATCAAGTAAAACAATGAACATTCAATATAATTTTTATGCACCAATGTTATATTTCATTTTAGGAACACTATTCATGATTATCCATTTATTGTTTATATTGACTCTTTTTTTTAGTCAAGGATTGAGGTTATGGGGCATGGTTTTTTTTATTTTTCCAACTAAATTATGCGAATTAGTTTAACAGTGTTTCATGGATGATGAATGTATTGTAAACATTTATGGACCAAATATCATAAGATGGAAATCCCCCATTTTCCTCTTGCCACATGTTCATGAATTAAATGAACCATCCATTTTGGAACATATTTATTTATTTAATTTGGTGTTGTGTTGGTGCTAACTTTAAATAATTTTATGAATGGCTTCAAATATAGTAGCATCTAGGGATCTCCAATTCCATTTTCTTTAATGATTATTTGTCATAGTTTATATTTTATTAATTATTAAACTATTAAATAGTGGAATTATTAGATCATAATAGGTATATCATCTATATTGCATAACAGAGATCCTTATTTTGATGTCTCCCCAACTACACCCATCATTTTTATAAAGTAAGTGCATCATATTTAATTTTAAAAGGACCCTATTTCAATTTAAATTACAATGCCTCTTAAAATAGGGTTTCTCATTATTAAATTTTTTCAATTAGATTGGGGGTTATATTATGATGACATCATCCAAAAGAAACACATCATTTTAATGAGGTACAAAAACATTTTTAATTTTTAATGGATTTGAAAATTGTTTTTAAATTAATTTATAAAGATGTTGGGGTAATGTTATGGGGATTTTATAATATTAAAGTATTGGAATTTTCAATGTACTCTAGGTGAGTATTTGGGCTTGTTTTGTTTGTGATGAGTTTTATCATTGATATTTTTGGAATTTATGCATTTTTAGCATTAAAAATAGTGTTTTCTATGTTCTTTTTTTTTGTTTATTAAAAAATTTAAATAAATAATTTTGATGTTTCATTTATTATAGATGTGTTCAGATGTCTTCGATTAAGCTGGGAAGGCATGGAACAGTCTAGGTAGCTACTTATGAAATGAAAATATAGGCTTAAATATTATAATATTTAATATGATCCTTATGAATATTCAATTTGTATTATACAATTAGTTAAATGAATGTGGTTTGTTCTAGCTAATTCTTTTTAAATGAAAATCCATGATATAAATTTTATATAGTGTAATAAAAAATAATTTCCTAATAATAATTTTCATAAGGTTATAGGAGAACCAATGGAATCTCATGAACTAGTTGTATATAATGGACACCAATGATAGATGTTATAATTTTATTTCAATGCAACATGCGACATAATTATTAGTGACATAGTGAGCACCAGGTAATAATGGTTGATGAAATGGGATGCATGGCAATGTTTTAGGCCTTGAGAGATACCCATGGTATTATGGGATATTTTAGATAAAAATAATGTCAGTATTACAACCCCACTAAGATGTTAAAGAATTTTTTGTTTTAACATGAGATTTGGTGGACTTGTCAGTTGTTCGGGCCGATATACAACACATGGGTAATGGTTCTAGGATTATGGCCACCCCCCTTTTAGGATATTTGTAAGAGACAAGGAGGCATAGATGATTAAATACTAGACCTCATTATGTTCTTGTGTAACTTATTATCACTGTTAGAGGGTTGATTTGGAAACAAGTAGTGATGATATCTTTTTTAACCATAGAAACCAAACCAATAGTGTGATCATGATGGTCTATGGATAGAGGTAACTAGTTTAAGAGTTCTAATAAACCCCGTTATTTTATTTTTTTACTAATTTAATTGGGATGTAGTTATGTGTTACCATACATACTTCATTAAACATTGAATTAGGCCTTAATGATATGTAATGGTGTAATGGGGGATGCCTAGTGGTACTTCCTAAGATACAGTTTTTTAGCTTAGTGTCACATTGGTATTATAAATATTTGATGTCTTCATATCAATATTGATGATTGGTATGTTTCCTATGATATAGATATTTATCCATATGAATATTTCTTCAGATTTTTTGTAACAACCCATGCTTCTACGGTACGCTTCTTTTTGAATAATGTGATAGCGTGTGTTGTACGCAACATCGAGTTCTAACACACCATAACCAATCACACTAGCCGTTATGAATAGTAATACCTACTTTTTGAAATGTTATAAACTATATCTCTAAAAATGGACTTCATTTTTGGATTTGGAATATCGAAATTAGCCTAGGGTGAAAATTTGGTACTTTTCGGATAACTTTCATATTTTGATGAATAGTGAAAATTAATAAATTTTAATTAAAAACAACTTTTTTTAATCAAAATAATTAATATTGATAAATTATGAATTTGAGTAGTTTGAAAGTATATTTAGAATATATTTTTACCATTTAATTCAATGTTTGTCATTGGACATAATTTCACAATTAAACCAGACATAAACAAGTGCCAATCTTTTGATAGTTATTATCTCTTAAAACATGCTTTTTGTTTTAAAAACGGGAATTAATTTTAAATTAATTTCTGCCACTTCTATGTTTTGAATTTAGAAAAATGGATTCCATATTTGGAATCATGATTTTCAAATTGTGTAAATAGGTAACTTTTATTTTTAGACATTTTGGATAATTACGTCGGTAAATATTTTATTTACCATGGTTAAAGGGTAAATCCGGTAAACAAGGGTGAAAAATAATATTATAATAATACTAAATTACCCTAAAACGTTTCTTAACCCTATTGGTTGATACATGGTCGACCATGGTCATATTTGGGTCGATTTTGGGACCCCATGGATCCACTTGTAAGTGATAGGGAAACATTATTTTAATTAAGTTAAAATGAATACAAAAATGAAACAAGCATATATCTTTTAGAAAAAAAATTGTTACATAGGATTATATATGTTTGATATTAGACTATAAATATTAAATAGAAAGATAAAAAGATTTCCTACATAATTATATTTTATTTATAATTTTTAGACATTAAAAAATTTAATTTATTAATGACACAATGGTGATGCAGTAATTACCATAATAGTGAAAAATTAGAATAATTGATATTATAAATACCCAAATAAATATAATTTGAAGCTTTTATTGAATTAAAATAATTTTAAATGTTAATATGAAATATTAGGATTTAATTAATTAACTTCTTTTGAAGTAATCATTCTGTTATGTGTTTCACAAAAATCAACTATTGAATAGTGTCAAAATTGACATAAAAGAGTTTTTAAAACAAATATTATATTATTAATTGATATTAAATTACTAAAAACCTAAGGTTAGTCCAAGAGACTTATATCATGATAGGTGTATCATTAATGAACCACCTGGGGGTCTCTTGGATGTATATGGTATGTTTATTAACCATATAATATAAAAATACAAAGAGACATTGTAAAAGTGAAACTAATTAACTAAGAATTAATACTTAAAGATAAGGTTAATATAATGACCAAAACCAGTCTAAATTCTATTGGATGAGTGGTTTTTGACCCATCCCCACCTTAAACTTTAAATAATTAACTTTTTAGCCATTAGAAACCGAATATGAGTTTATTATAAATTAATATTTCTAGCTTTTCCAAAGGTGCCCCTCACCCCTCTTATAAAAGGGAACTCCTCCTTCTCATTTCTTCACACCTTCAAAGCCTTTAGGTTCGGCCAACCCCTGCACAAATACTCTCCCAACTTACCTCACTAAAACCTATTGGCCTTAGTTTTATCAGAAATCCAACCTAAGGAGCCCTTTTGATCAAATCAAAAGGAAGAACCCGAATAAGAGGTAATGATTTTACCACCCTTTTCCAAGTTCCTTTCTTCTTCCAATTATTCTTCCTTTGTTATTACCATTATAAAATAATAACTCCATTATCATATATATACTGTGTTGTTATTATAAATATGGTACAACCATATTCATTATTATATCCACCCTTTGAATAACATGTCACCATACGTGCGTACGTACGGCTTACCGTCTCCACGTCGTGGTGTAATTGTTATTCAATATATTATTATTTTGGATGGGTATAATAATGATGTGTAACTCATGTAAATAATAAATATAACATGATAATGATTCTGTATATATGATATACCATCCAATTATATATTATTTTAATATCAAAAGAATGATATTGTCCCTCCTGCGTACGTACGGACTACCATCTCCACGAACGCGATGAGATTCATTCTCCATCATATCCATTCAAGTATAATTCTCATTTTATGATTAAAAATAATATTTAAGGACTTTATATCATTCTGGATATGAATAATATACATCCGATTAATAACAAATATGGCTCACATAATAATGAATATAAAGTAAAATGAACTCGTTAACACCCGAAATGACGATAATTCTAAGATATTATTAACCAATCAATGTTAAGAGATCATATATGATATCATATTAATGAATATGATTCTTGTATAATTAAATAACAATTCTTTCACCATTATACAGTAGGTTAACCTACCATCTACCAAGGAAAAAGTACAAAGTAATGGATTTTCTTATCTCACTTTCAATTCCGTGAGATTTCCATTGTTCGCCACTAATTTATTGAAAGTGGTGTATTGTGTACTGCCATTTGATATATATTATAATTATTCTCTTTATATTCATGTTATTCTGTAAATAATTTGGTGGTTATTAACTTTTGTTCATACAAATCATTTGATTACAACGTGGTAAGGGGTTTCTTATCTCACTTTTAATTCCTTGAGAATTCCATTGTTCCGCACTTATTTATTGCATGTGGTGTGTGTACTGCCCATGATTGTATTCATTGTGTAATATAATTTAATTTATGGGTATTTACATCATAAATTTAAGTACCTTCTTTCTTGGGTGTATGTTTCATATGTTACCTAATCGATAAGGGAATTCGAATTTCCAATTTCCATTCATTTGGCTTTACGCATATTTCATTGATTATATTACTCCAATATTATTTGTGGAATCACTATTCATTTGATTATGTCATAGTTTCCACACCCTTTCCTATGGATATAATTTTTATACACATAATCACTCCATTGATAATTTCTCAAGTCATTGATATGAATTTGATAAGAGTAATTTTAACTCATTCTCCATTTATTGAGTTAAACATCCAATTCGTTGGTGTTGTTTTTACAAGAATATGTGTGAATGTCCTTTGATTGTTTTACACTGAATATCCAATCATATTTAGTGTATTTATATTTGTCACACATAACTATGTCGTTGATTTATCCTTAACCTAACGGTACAGCCTTTATGAGAGATTTCATCTCAATTTACATTCCATTGAGACTTCTTTGTTGTTATACACCAAATCACTTTTATGTGGTGTATATAATGTACTTTGAAATAGTATATCATGAATTCCTTTATTCTCATGATATTAAAATTGTTTGATTACCCCAATTATTTGTATTCAAGTGTCTCTCTTTTGGTTATAAATTCTAACTAAAATACCATTTTTAAATGTTTTAAAGACTTATTCTTCTAAATATTGCTCATTAATGTCCATATTTTAAAAATGGTTTTAAGTATTTATTTATATGTACATTAAAGTTTTAAAATTAAAACTCCTTTTAAAAAGATTCAAAGTGGTATGGGACACTTTGATTCAAAAATCTATTTTTAAATGGCTTCTTGACAAATAGTGTTACTTTTAAATGATTTCAAGAAAAAGGGGGGTATTTCTCTCAAATAGTTTGATGATTATTTTCATCTATGTCAACATCCTTCATTATTCTTGACTGAGGTTAATGTGATACAATACAATCTTCTATATTGTATCAAATGAATTATGTTTGACTGTGGATGTGCTATTTTTATACCATTCATGGTTTGTGGTTAAAGTATTGACATTTCGTATGCTAGTTTTAATACAAATTTTTATGTAATGTTTAAACCTGTTCATGTGAGGAATGCATTGGACTTAATAAGTGACGGGTGGAGCCCGCTATAGCTCCTCGATGCATCGGTAGGTCTCATGAGACAAACTAGTGTCTTGGCACAAGGCCTTGGGAAAATATTATTTGTAGTCTTGGCACAAGGCCTTGGCTATGTGGTTATGATAGTCTGGCATTATGCATTCCGTAATAATGAAAGTGGTTATTGATATTGCATGTGATCATTCGACTAGTAGAATATCCATGTGGGTAAGTAAATTGCATTATTTTATTTTATCTTTTCCATTTTATGCTGAAGTTCAAGTTTAAAAGGATTTCGTTTTAGTTATGAACTGCCTTAAGTGTTTATGCTTATCTATGAAAGCTTCTGCTATAATGTTATCCTTACTGAGAATCTGAGCTCACCCCTTTCAATGTATTATTTTTTCCCAGGATTATGAAGAAGTAATTTATGAATGACCTGCAGGGATAGTATGAGGGGATATGAAGACAAGATGTTGTTGTAGATTTTTTACCTTATGATGTAATGTAATACTTATGAATATATCTAGTGTTTCCAAGACTACTAAACTAATCGGTCTTTCGAGACTTGATCCTTTCTGATCAGGCCAATGTTATGTAATAACGCACCGACTCTGGGTAATTGGGGTCGGGGCGTTACAGTTGGTATCAGAGGAAGTTTAGTACATACCTTGGAAGCTTGATTTAGATAAACTCTGATTAGAGCACATAGAACTAAGATGAACTATGCGGATTAGTATAGAAGAACTTCCTAGAAATTTGGAATTGTAAAGATTTTGTTAGTTTTCCGAGAAATAAATCCATGTCTGGATACGAGCAGGTAGAGGTGGCTCTGGCACAGATGTACCTAGGGGTAAAACCCGAAAACACCACTTTGAGCTAGACTCGAACAGGAACTGGTGCACGACAATGGGCCTTGCTGCAGTCTTGGTTACAACACTCTCATGGGATATGATTAGGATAATTTACATTTTCTTTACAAACCGATTTGAAGTATTATATATATAAGATTAGAGTAAATGACCTTGGTTAATCCTAATGTGTTTAAAATTGAGAATATGGTGACATGTTAATCTCTAAGTGATTTTATGACTACTATTACTCACACAATGATTTCTAGTTTTAGTAAATGGCTGGATTCCAATTAAGTCATAGTGACTTTGGGAATGATGTACAAGGTTGGAACAATGGTGGAAATGAGCATCAAAATGGAATGTTGATAGGCGTAAAAGGTATCATCGTTATGCCAAATCAGTTTTCTAAAAATATGATCAACAACATATATATTAACCAACTCCCAGACTCAATGAGGAAGAGAAAGGTAACGAATGATAAGAGCTCCAGCAATGGAGACCATGGAGAAAAGAACCTTCAATTTCCATCATGTAGGAAATGTTGAAGGAGACACCCAGGAAAGTGTCTCAATGGGACAAAGAAATGCTTTATGTGCGGGAAGGAATGACATAAAGTGAAGAATTGAAGAAGAAAAATGAAGAGTACTATTGAAGAAGATAAAAATGGTCCCAAGAATCCATTTACAGTCATTTTCCGTAAATGTAGGGGACCTGGCCATTACCCGAGTGAAAGTCCTATTCTATAAGATATTTTATTTGTCAGAGAAGAAGCTATGTGGAAATAAATGGTTGGATAAATGTTTAAAAATTATTAGTGATCCTTGTTGAAGGGTTTACTTTGGAATAATTTTCTCTTGTATTTGTAACCCTAAAGTTTTCCATGTGAGAATGATATTTGAGGATGAATTGTCTCTTCTCTTGTGGATATAGGTATAAATAGCCATTTGGTTTTATATGATCATTGGGGTTTGAGAGAATTATAAGTTATTATAATTTGGGATGAAAATGCAAGGTATGAGATACGATTTGTGGTTCAATTATGTTAGGGTTATTTTGTGGAATTTATCTCATTTTGGTAATGTTATAAAATATAGTTTTTGAAAAAGGACAACACACAAATCATGTGACAACCGGCCGTGTTGGACAAAGCTGTGGGAATTGAACCCACAACCAAAGTGCGATTGGGATTTATCGCTTACCACTGGACTACGTGAAGTCCCTGGATAGTGTGACTAATTATTTTTAGTTAAATGATTTTATTGATCAATAATAAGTAGATTTCGGTTCTTATGTCTTATCAAATGAATACCCTTGGTATAGGAAAATGATTTGGTAACTAAGTAATAAATGTTATTTTGGAAGATGTTCGCTTTGTTGGGAACACTATATGCCCAAGGAAAATAGAATACTATGAGGTTTCATTTGTGGAGTAATGGTAGATTTTTATCTACGTTTTTATTGTGGATTTATAGTGATTTGGGTTATTTATGGAAATGATTAACCTATAATAGAGAATATGTGATGAGGTTAATTACTTTTAAGTATGTGACTTTAAGAGTATTTGATGTCATTTGGAGATAAAATTTAACATGGGAGACTACATAATCAAATTCTTCAATGTTTTAGGTTTCAATATTAGTTTGGATTATATTGAAGTATTTTAAGGACAATTGATTATTGAATGGTATTTATTTAACTTTGGAGTATTGTTTGTTTAATTTTACAAATAATGATTAGTTTTTATTTCTCTCAAGGAATATCCTTTTGGGGGATCATTAGATCTTGTACTAACCATTTTGGTTTTGATTAATCTCTAAAGACAATGTAAATATATAGTTTATCCTGCATGGATCATGTGATTCTATATAAGTTTATTCTAGCTCTTCCAGTGTGACCAAGTCTTCTTGAATACTCATCGTTAAAAAAGATTGATTTGTGGTGGAAATTTATTAAATAATGAAACTCTAGTTAAAAATTAAGTATATATCTTTATATTCTTAGTCAATATCATAAATGAATTCCTTGTCCTTATGTAATTTATCTAAAACAAAAAATGTTGTCCGTTTACTTTTCCTACTAGGCGACTAATGGCCGTTTGTCCCAACACAAGTTTGTGGTTTTCTTATTGTTAACTTTCTCCTGATCATGATTTCTATCCCTCCCCATCAGAAATTGACACTTAGTTTATCATCCATATCCTTGTTTTCCTACATGGAATCCGAGTATGGGTTATCATGGTTGACCTTTATACCTCTCTTTCATTCTTTTAAAGTGATAGTGTTATTGACTCTTTTTCCGATGTGGGACTTTCCATTATATTCCCAAGCACAATTTTAAAAATTGCGAGGATGCAATTTATTGAAGTAGGGGAGAATGTAACACCCCAAGCTTCTACGGTACTCTTCTTTTTGAATAATTTGATAGCGTGTGTTGTACGCAACACCGAGTTCTAACAAACCATAACCAATCACACTAGCCGTTATGAATATTAATACCTACTTTTTGAAATGTTATAAATTCTATCTCACAAAATGGACTTTATTTTTGGATTCGGAATATCGAAATTAGCCTAGGGTGAAATTTTTGTACTTTTTGGATAACTTTCATATTTTCATGAATAGTGAAAATTACTAAATTTTAATTAAAAACAACTTTTTTAATCAAAATAATTAATATTGATAAATTATGAATTTGAGTAGTTTAAAATTATATTTATAATATATTTTTACCATTTAATTCAATGTTTGTCATTGGACATAATTTCACAATCAAACCAGACATAAACAAGTGCCAATCTTTTGATAGTTATTACCTCTTAAAAACACGCTTTTTGTTTTAACTACGGGAATTCATTTTAAATTAATTTCTGCCACTTCTGTGTTTTGAATTTGAAAAAATGGATTCCATATTTGGAATAAGGATGTTCAAATTGTGTAAATAGGTAACTTTTATTTTTAGACATTTTGGATAATTAATTCGGTAAATATTTTATTTACCATGGTTAAAGGGTAAATCCGGTAAAAAAAGGGTTAAAAAATTATATTATAATAATACTAAATTACCCTAAAACGTGTTTTAACCATATTAGTTGATACATGGTCGACCATGGGCATCTTTGGGTCGATTTTGGGACCCCATGGATTCACTTGTAAGTGATAGGGACACTTTATTTTAATTAAGTTAAAATGAATACAAAAAATGACACAAGCATATATATTTTAGAAAAACAATTGTTACATAGGGTTATATATGTTGGATTTTAGACTATAAATACTAAATAGAAAGATAAAAGGATTTACTACATAATTATATTTTATTTATAATATTTATACATTAAATAATTTAATTTATTGATGGCACAATGGTGATGCAGTAATTACCATAATAGTGAAATATTAGAATAATTGATATTATAAATACCCCAATAAATATAATTTGAGACTTTTATTGTGTTAAACTAATTTTATATGTTAATATGACATATTAGAGTTTATTTAATTAACTTTTTTCGATGTAATAATTCTTTTATGTGTTTCACAAAAATCAACTATTAAATAGTGTCAAAATTGACATAAAAGAGTTTTTAAAACAAATATTATATTATTAATTGATATTAAATTCCTAAAAATCTAAGGTTCGTCCAAGAGAATTATAACCTTATAGTTGTATCATTAATTAACCAATTGGGGGTCGCTTGGATGTATATAGTATGTTTATTAACCATATAATATAAAAATACAAAGAGACATTGTAAAAGTGAAACTAATTAACTAAGAGTTAATACTTAAAGATAAGGTTAATATAATGACCCGAACCTGTCTAAATTATATTGTTTGAGTGTTTTTCGACCCATCCCCACCTTAACCTTTAAATAATAAACTTTGGAGAAATTATAAACCGAATATGAATTTATATAAATTAATATTTCTAGCTTTTCCAAAGGTGCCCCTCACCCCTCTTATAAAAGGGAACTCATCCTTCTCATTTCATCACACCTTCAAAGCCTTTTTGTTCGACCAAACCCTTTCCAAATACTCTCCCAACATCCCTTACTAAAACCTAGAGGCATTATTTTGATCATAAATCCAACCTATGGAGCCCATTTTGATCAAATCAAAAGGAAGAACCCGAAGAAGAGGTAATGATTTCACCACCCTTTTCCAAGTTCCTTTCTTCTTCCACTTCTTCTTCCTTTGTTATTACCATTATAAAATAATAACTCCAGAATCATATATATTCTATGATTTTATTATAAATATTGTACAACAATATTCATTATTCTATCCACCCTTTGAATAACATGTCACCATACGTGCGTACGTACGGCTTACCGTCTCCACGTCGTGGTGTAATTGTTATTCAATATATTATTATTTTGGATGGGTATAATAATGATGTGTAACTCATTTAAATAATAAATATAACATGATAATTATTCTTTATATATGATATACCATCCAATTATATATTATTTTAATATCAAAAGAAGGATATTGTCCCTCATGCGTACGTACGGACTACCGTCTCCACGAACGCGATGAGATTCATTCTCCATCATATCCATTCAAGTATAATTATCATTTTATGATTAAAAATAATATTTAAGGACTTGATATCATTCTGGATATGAATAATATACCTCCCATTAATAACAAATATGGATCACATAATAATGAATATAAAGTAAAATGAACCCGTTAACACCCGAAATGACGATAATTCAAAGATATTATTAACAAATCAATGTTAAAAGATCATATATGATATCATATTAATAAATATGATTCTTATATAATTAAATAACAATTATTTCACCATTATACTGGAGGTTAACCTACCATCGACCAAGGAAAAATTACAAAGTAAGGGATTTTCTTATCTCACTTTCAATTCCATGAGATTTCCATTATTTGCCACTAATTTATTGAAAGTGGTGTGTTGTGTACTGCCATTTGATATATATTATAATGATTCTCTTTATATTCATGTTATTCTGTAAATAATTTGGTTGTTATTAACTTTTGTTCATACGACTCAGTTGATTACAACGTGGTAAGGGGTTTCTTATCCCACTTTTAATTCCGTGATAATTCCATTGTTCACCACTTATTTATTGTATGTGGTGTGTGTACTGCCCATTATTGTATTCATTGTGTAATATAATTTAATTTATGGGTATTTACATCATAAATTTAAGATCCTTCTTTCATGGGTGTATGTTTTGTATGTTACCTAATTGATAAGGGAATTCGAAATTTCAATTTCCACTCATTTGGGATTACGCATATTTCATTGATTATATTACTCCAAGATTATGTGTGGAATCACTATTCAATTGATTATGTCATAATTTACGCTCTCCTTCGTGTGGATATACTTTTGATACACATAATCACTCCATTGATAATTTCTCAAGTCATTGATATGAATTTGATAAGAGTAATTTTAACTCCTTCTCCATTTGTTGAGTTAAACATCCAATTCGTTGGTGTTGTTTTTACAGGAATATGTGTGAATCTCCTTTGATTGTTTTACACTAAATATCCAACCATATTTAGTGTATTTATATTTGTCACACATAACTATGTCGTTGATTCATCCTTAACCTAAGAATACAGCCTTTATGAGAGATTTCATCTCAATTTACATTCCATTGAGACTTCTTTTTTGTTATACACCAAATCACTTTTATGTGGTGTATATAATGTAATTTGACAAAGTATATCATGAATTCCTTTATTCTCATGATATTACAATGTTTTTATTACCCCAATTATTTGTATTCAAGTGTCTCTCTTTTGGTTAGAAATTCTAACTAAAATATCATTTTAAAATGTTTTAAAGACTTATTCTTATAAATCTTGCTCATTAATGTCCATGTTTTAAAAATGGTTTTAAGGATTTATTTATGTGGACATTAATGTTTTAAAAATAAAACTCCTTTTAAAATGTTTGAAAGTGGTATGGGACACTATGATACAAAAATCTATTTTTAAATGGCTTCTTGACAAATAGTGTGACTTTTAAATGATTTCAAGAAAAAGGGGGATATTTCTCTAAAATAGTTTTGATGATTATTTTCATCTATGTCAACATCCTTCATTATTCTTGATTGAGTTTAATGTGATACAATACAATCTTCCATATTGTATCAAATGAGTTATGTTTGATTGTGGATGTGCTTTTTTTATACCATTCATGGTTTGTGGTTAAAGTATTGACATTTCGTATGCTAGTTTTAATACGAATGTTTATGTTATGTTTAAACCTATTCATATAAGGAATGCATTGGACTTAATAAGTGACGGGTGGAGCCCGCTATAGCTCCTCGATGCATCGGTAAGTCTCATGAGACAAACTAGTGTCTTGGCACAAGGCCTTGGCAAAATCATATTTGTAGTCTTGGCAAGAGGCCTCAGCTATGTAGTTATGATAGTCTTGAATTATGCATTCCGTCATTATGAAAGTGGTTATTGATATTTCATGTGATCATTCGACTAGTAGAATATCCATGTTAGTAAGTAAATGGAATTATTTTATTTTATCTTTGCCATTTTATGCTAAAGTTAAAGTTTAAAAGGCTTTTGTTTTAGTTATGAACTGCCTTAAGTGTTTATGATTATATATGAAAGATTATGCTATAATGTTATCCTTACGAAGCATCTGAGCTCACCCCATTCAATGTTTTATTTTTTTCCTTGGATTGTGAAGAAGTAATTTATGAATGACCTGCAGGGATAGTATGAGGGGATATGAAGACAATATGTTGTTGTAGTTTTATTTTACCTTATGATGTAATGTAAGACTTATGAATATATCTAGTGTTTCCAAGACTACTAAACTAATCGGTCTTTCAATACTTGATCCTTTGTTATCATGCCAGTGTTATGTAATAACGTACCGACTCTGGGTAACTGGGGTCGGGGCGTTACATTTATGGATTTAATATCTGGTCTATATGGGATTAAATAGAATTAGTGTGACTCTAGGAGAATGTGTATTTATAGGATACAATTATTCAAGAATGAAGGTTTTAATTATGATGAATATTACGTAGAAAAGATTCCGAGGTCACCCCTATGATTCCTCCTGTCAATCAGGAAAAAATGATGCATTCAAGTTTAGGATTTATAGAATTTTTGGGATCCCAATAGATTGTATTGTTATATAGAAAAATGACCTAGGGTTCATGACTACCCATGATTGAGGTTATTAGATTCGATTCATTTATGATTTGAGAGTTTAGATAGATACCCATGTCTATTGGGATATTGATATTTATCTAATTATTATGAGATGTTTATCCAGTTTTAGAAAAATATGATGGATACCTACGCCAAAATAATTTACAGTATCTATATGGAGTCATTGTCATCACAACGTGAATGGAAACACCAAGGAACTTGACGAAGAGGGAATGGTCTATTAGGGTCATGAGTCTATGGTTTGATACTAATTACTATTACCATGTAAATAATTCCCCAATTAATAGTTATGGTTGGCATGGTCATCATGTCACAATCATATACATCCCTACAATAGCCAAAAATAGTATTATGGTGTTTAACTATTTATATTAGTTTAATTATTAATTAATTTATTTCATTGGATCTTATCAAATTCATATAAACATCATATTTTTGGTATGTACAAAACCACATTAGTGGGTCCCTAATGACTTATATACTCGCTCTCTACTCAAAATGTCATGAAACAAGGGTACTTGACCTTATATTATAGTTATTATATTCTCATTTAGTGATTTGGCATGATTTGTATCATTCATCTATACAATTGGGATGAGATTGTAGATTTTGTTAAAACGAGGCGTAAGGAAATATTTTATAATCCTATAAATTTATTTAATTTATTCGTTTTTTTGTATCAGTGATTAGAAAACTATGAAATAATTCTTGTATGGATGTATGTATTCTTCATTTATCATTATTAATAGTTTAAATTTTTTATGTAATGTTCTTACATTGGTTTTCATTAATTCCAAATGATAGATGGTTTTTTTTGTATGTTACATTGTACATAATTTATGGGCAATAAAATATCCTTAGTTCTACCATGGAACATTATTTCTAGTTAGTATCATATAAACCAAGAGGATATTCATAGAGGACTTATTATGAACTGAACACGGAAACTAGTTATGGGGATTTTGAATTGGGGTATTAGTTTTTGAAATGAGGTTATTCTTTTCTATCGAAGATTCATGGTTTGTGGTTTATTTCAATCCCTTAATGGATGATCGGGGATATTTCAAGGAAAGGGATCATTCCGGTCATGTAGTAATCAACTTCAAAGGTGATGTCGTTTCCCTGTGTTTTCCAATTTTTTGTGGTCTAACATTTGGAGAATGGAAAGCATTGCGACAAGTCGTTCTTCTTGAAGGTGTTATGAAAATATGGAAAAGGCAGGAATTTCAAGAAGATAAGTATCATGAAGTGGATTAAATATAGACTGGTATATTTGCGGTTCTGTGCACTGAGATTATTAAAGTTTTATCTTTGAGAATCTCAAAAGGAATTATATTAGAATAAAAGTTATATTTTGATGGAAAATGCATGGATTTCGTGAAGGCTGGAATTAGATTTTTGAAGAAATGAACCATCACTATTTGAGACAGTGTTTTTATGTGATTACAAAGAGCATCGCGAATAAAGAAGGGAAGGAGAATTACAAAGGGGATTTGCGGGGATGCAATCGATTTTTGATGGAGAGCTCCATGGTAATGACAAGCTCTGCAAACCATAAATTTCAGCACTGCATCATGAGATGGAGGAAGCCAGGAAAGACATTTTGAATGATCCAGATTTTACACATAAATAATCAGATCTCCATGATCAACCATTCTTTTAAATAAGAGACCACCCCTCTTAATTCTAGACCAATTTTGGTATTGGAAATCCGTGTTCAATGTGCATTTATGAAGCTAGTGGAGCTCCGGGAAGCATGTTTTCATAAGGGGGCATGTTCTTAGAAAAGAGACATCCAAATTACGGAATAATGTTTTTTCTCTTAAGGAATTTTAGGTTCACGAATATTGGGGGTTCCACATTGTCTTAGTGAGGTTCGTGTTGGGTTGTTAACCATGAGGCAGTGAGCTTGGTGAGGTTAGTTTCTCTTTGAGGAAGTGAGCTTCACGAAGGGTTGAACATTGTGTAGGAGCATTGTGATGGGTTGTTTGTGATTATTAGTGCAGAGTGGTTAGGGATTTCAGTGACCATCTACTCAAGTCCTTGATGCAAGAAGTGTATCATGCGGGATAGCGACAAAGAATCCAATGCCAATCTGTTTAAGCGACCTTTAGGACGATAAACTGAGTTAGACTTCTCTCATAGTAGTGAGCTAGGGGGAGTTTACAGAAGTGTTCTGAGGGAAGTGGTGAGTTATCCCTTAAATTTTGTAGAGGCAGTGTGCCTACAATAGAGTGACTATGTCCCAACTCTTTTACTCCACAACTATTTATGATTAGATGATTTAGGTACGACTAACACATTATCATAGTATGCTCTTTAGACGTATCCCTTTGCGGTGAACCAAGTAAATGTGTATTGTCATCTCCCTAATTTTATTTTCTAATAGATTTTATAGGTTGCTACAAAGGGTAGAAACAAAATCCAAAACATTGTGAAGAAAAATTTTGCACAATGATTCACCCATCCCCTCTTCGAGTGTTCTGGGGTCCTTTAATTACAAAGACATTGATGATAAAAGTTATCAATATATGGTGAATTTTTCCTTAGTGAATGATTTGTCTCATTTAATTCCATGATTCTTGCATTTATTACACTATTTATAAAAAGGAATAATATGTTTATTCATCTCTTTTACAAGAATAATTGATTTTTATAATGAAATAATGTGAGGATCTTGTTATTGATGTTATATTGTGAGTTGGTTTTGTAAGTGAAAATCAATGGTCTATAATTTTTTTCAAAAAATATATTAATATATTTTTGGTCAATTCACAATTCTATTAAATATTATTTACTCATTGAAAAGATACTAAAGTCATATTAAATAATTAATTTATTCTTCGATTAAAAAATATCATAAAACCACAAAACCACAACCATTTATGGGATTGAGATGTTAATTGATGAAATTTGTTTTTATCCCTTACCCAAAAAAATTGAATTTTTTGAGTTATCTACCAACTTCAAACTATGGAAGAGTATCTACTATATTTGTTTTTTTTAATGAGGAAATCATGCTATTTTTTGAAATATTGTAATATTTTTCATGAGTAACTAGATGTGGTTGTTTTATCATAATGTATTAATTTACTAATTGATTGTTTTGAGTTGTATCTCTTCTTCTGTTTATTAATTATATATTGTATAAATGAAATAATAAATATTTTTAAACATCATTCATGCTCAAATATATAGTCAGTTTATTGGTTTATAGCCTACTACTTATATATGATGATTCAACACCTTCATAAAAAATGTTTTATCATTATTGCATGAATTTTTTAGAATATTCAACTCACATTGCAGTTCAATATCATGGATTGAGGTAAAAAATATTTAATATGTTATATGAAACTAAAATTTAGTATTTTTTAAAAAATAAAAATGGGGACGTTGTTGAAATAATTTTATGAAAATGTTCTTGGTTTTTAAAAAATTATTGTGTTTGAGGTTTTAGATTATTGGATGATAGATAGTTTATCTTGTGATGTTCATTGATTACCCTATATATAAATTAAATATTCTACTATCATAATGATATAAACTGAGTTATCCAAAATTTATTGATGTTCCATATAATTGAATTGTTTTTTATCATACTAAAAATATTGTAAAAAACTACAATTTCAGGTTTGTTACTCAATTTATAAAACATTATGATTTTTATAACAGTTTTGATTCATACCGACTATTGATGTTAGGATATTTGAATAAGGCTATTTTTAGACATTAGAAGAGTTAAATATTTGTAAATTTGGATGAGTTTTCACAATTTGATATGAAACAGTCACTTATTAGAGATATTATAATAGAAAATATCCTTACATGATAAATAAAATATTATATATAGAACATAAGAATCAGGACACAAGTTAAACTAAAATTTTATAGAGTAAAAAAACCAATAAGTAATAAAAAATAATTATCAGAGAAGAAGTCTATAGTTTTTCAATAGGCCACATATTTATAAATTGAAAAATGATTATGTCAACATTGAAGGGAATATAAGATTCAAATATATGATTCTTTATAATGTGATATGTTAAAATATGAAAAATGGGAACTTTTCACTATGATCCATAATAGATGTAATTCTTAAATTAATATATTCATATCTTTAAATATACAATTTATTGAGACTTTTCGAGACGCATAAATGTAAAAAATCTTTATATAAGTGCTGTTTAATGAATATTTTAAAACGTGTTGGGATCCTCATTTTGATATGTAAGTGTAAAAATTTATTATGTATTGGTTCATAATATGATAAGTAAATATTTAACAATTACAATATTTATTGAAGATGATGAAATTCAGAAATATAAATTGAGAAGTTGAATTAGTTGATAATTGTTTTATTATTTATGGATTTAAATAATGTGGGTATGGTTACTATCATTATTAGATAATTCTATAATTATATTATTAATTTAATGTAAATTAGTTACTCATGTATCATGATTCTAATGGTAAATACAACATATTGGTGTAGAGATGACGTTCTTTCTAGGATTTAGGTGATCTTTCAATGAGAATAAGGACGTAAAAATGCATGTTGAAGATTGGGTACTGAGATGGATTCAATCCATAAGAGAATATTTAATTCTGCAACAACATAGTAACCAAAACAAATACCCCATCGTAATGAATTAAATAATTATACAACAGTTCCAGTACATGTTATCCCGAATACACAGTGAAAATAATATGGGTACCATAGAGAGATAAAATTTATGATAAGTCTATATATCTGGAGGAGATTAATATATCGTGGAATATGCAGATATTATCTATTATTAGTTAAATTAGCTTGGATTATAGATAATTATGCAGTGTTAAATCATCGAGAATTAATTGCTTTCATAAACTGAATGTGTTGAAAATGTTAATGTGATATAATAATTATATACGAAGAAAATAATGATAAGAAAATTATTATAAAATGATTAAATAATTTTTAACATATAATTTCTATTGAGAATAACCCATGAAGATTTATTTATGATAATAGGAAGATGAAAATAAAAATTAGATACATATTTCATTATCTTGAGTATTCATCATTTATCTTTCATTATTGAATTTTTTATGTCTCCATTGTAAAAAATTAATCAAGTTATACTTCTTGTTAGTTATTATATATTATTTGGTTTAAGTTCATTTATATTATTATAAATTATATTTTATTGATTTTTTTAATGGGATAAATAAAGCAATAAATATGTGGTATATTCATCCCTATTGGATTCATAGCTCATTAATAATCATATATTGTTCCTTCAATTTTATTCACTGTTCTCAAATGAAACGAGTTATTCGAAATAAAAAATTCAGTAGTTTTTAATGAAAATAATAATTTTTATCACTATGAGACCACACACTATAGGTTGATCACATCCCATGTTATATTATCAGTGACCACTGTTCATCATAATGTGCTCTACTATATCAAGTTATGCTGTAAAATGTACACCTTGTTCACCCTATTCTAAAAATTGGTTATCCTAAAGATGAATAGTTATATGATGAAAACATATAGTAAACCATCCTCAAATCAGTAAAATATATCAATAATAAGTCTCACTAGTGTTGGTGAATTTTATAAAAAATCAATTAAATTTCGTTGCATAATATTTGATGGTGATCACTCTATATACCAAATTTTTTAAATCAAGGGCTCTATCTACCAACGATGTCTAAAAGATTATGGTTTTAAAAAGTAGTTCTTGAAAAGATTTCATTCTCATCACATGAGGGAAAAATTATTATACCTTTACATCCTAAAAAAATACCACACATCCACTGATCTTATATATATGCACAACTAATAATTTTTATGTAATATATCTGGTTTGGTCAAATATTTTAGGTACCTACTCAATAAGATTAATTGTCACCGATGGTGAACCCAATACCTTGATCAATGGAGGATGTATTGACAGAATTAACCATGTGATGTATTCCATGAGAGACTCTACGTCAATAAAATCCATAATAAATTTTTTTGATAACATTCACATACTTTTACAAGAGTTTTACCTCCTTCCAATACCACAAATCCTAATGTTTATGGGGTTTTCCTACTTATCATAGAACCACTATCAATGGATCAATCTATCATAAACCATTGTGGAATTAAAAGTATATAATCCATGTTTGTACTGTGTCGCTAGATTTTATAAACTAAAATGGAGCCTATTAGGGTGGAATCTATATGTATTCCAAATTCTGCGCTCAATGATGAATAAATTGGCCAGATGAAACTAAAGGCACAACTATAATAGGAATTAATACCTAATACATAATTGGATTATATATGTATTTACATTGAAATAAACATCGATTATTCAACATTATTCCGTAAATAAATGGCCAAATCTATAAGATGTTTGATATAATAAAATAATATAGACAAGATGTTAAATTGGAAGGTATAAATACTAACGATTACCTTATAAAAAATATGTATAATGGTATTAAATAATGAAAATTTATTCATTAATGCATAAAAAATAATTATTGAATTCTCATTCATTATATTTTAGGATTGAACAATATAATTTCTTAAAAAATAATAAAAAATGATACAAACATTATAATTAATATATATGACATTTATAAATTTTTTGGAGGACATGAATCGCATTTTTTAGTCAACCAGTCTATATTATCTTTGGGGTAATTTTCAAAATTTTATAAGTATATTAAATTTTTAGTGAATAGGAGAAATTAATTTTTTTAAATGTTATCAAAATTAAACCTAATCTTCCTACAATTATATTAAATATAACTAATTACATAGTCACAATCATTGAAACAAATTTTTTATAATTATTTTTTTGTGCATAAATCATTTTTCATTAATCCCAATTTTATGAGAATAATATAAAATTATCAGAATTAAAAAATTATTTTTGAATAATTTAATAATATTATTAATTTTTTGGATCAAATATTCAATGTAACCTTTTAGTATTTTATTCTGGGTTTTATAATTCATGAAAAGGAATTAACATATTTTTTGAGATGATAAAATTTATTTTTATAAAAAAAGTTTTTTTTGTGCCATGGAAAATTATTTAATATCATATAATTCATCTTATTCAAATTAAATATATAAAAAAATTCTATATTTTTAATAATAATTTATAAACTCTAATTATGTGAAAGTAGATTTTTCTCATTATGAATAATCAAAATAGTAAAATTGTGTTACCATAACTAAGGTTAAAACTTGTTTTCCTCGGGGGTCAAATTATGATATAAGGGTAACATTTTGACCAAAACATTTAGAATTATTAATATTTATATATTTTAACATTATCTTATACTACCTTTTAATACTTTTATATTTTTAGTGACTTTACCTTGAATGTTTCTATATATCATTGCAATCTTCTATGAAATTCCATGTGTGTCCCTCACCTAACTTGTATAAGGGAACCTCTCAATTTCATTTATTCACATAATTTGAGCATCATATATCAGATAATACCTAGTCTATAACAAAATAAATCCTTCAATTTATCCTATATCCTCTAGTATTTTTTTAATACAAATCAATATGTCAAGAGGTGTGTGCCAATGGTGGTCTATGAAAGAAGAGATTTAGTTTTAACTAAGCTCTTTCAATTTTATTTATTTTTATACATACAATAAACTTGTCTTAAACATATAAATTGGATGGATATACTATTTTAAATATAATGATATGTAATTGTGATAATTTTACTACCATTTTCTATCCCATCTCCATTAAATGGGAGATTAATGTATAACTTGTGCCTATATGGGGTCTACCGCCTCTACCAAGTGAAATGAATCTTTTTTATTCACCATATTTAATTATTGGTAATTATTTTAAATTCAATATGTATATATATAATAGAAATAATATATTAATTATTATTAATATTTGAATTATTATTTCAATTTATTTATTTCTATCCATGAAAAAATGGAAACACCAATTGTGCATACATACGACCTATGATCTTCACGTATTAACATAATTGATTTTCCATTATATAATTATATTAATTATAATAAATATGTATAAATGTGTATATATGATATTTTTTCATGATTAAAATTATGGATATTTTGGAAGAATGATCAATTTTAAATGTCCACAACCACAGATATAAAACATACATAAAAACAATGTAGTTATGACTAGAAATGTTGATGGAAGTGAAATATTGGTAATAAATAGCGGATAATTTGTTTTTTGTAATACAAGACCTTTAATATAAATATTATTTTGGTTTTAATAGGTTTCATATAAATGTAAATTTATTATATAGGATGTTAGAGTACCTATGATTAAATACAAACTTTGGTTAAGGGTTTTATATTACATACTAATTTTTACCGAGATTTTTTATTCACAAATAAAAATAAATAAATTTATCTGATATATATCTCGAAAATAATAAATAATTTTTCCAGTGTTTTTTTCTAGAGATTTCAATTTTTATATAGTTTTCCTATATTTCAACACTCAATTTTACAAACGAGTTTTTTTTACTGTTAACGATCACTATTGTTTTCCTTAGTGATGAATATGGTATTGTATATATATTTATTTATTATATTACTATTTTGAATGCATTAAAACTTATATAAATAATATTTATAGTATTATTCATTTATAATTTTATTTTTTTATTATGGTTTTTAGGTTATTTTAATATAATATTAAAAATGTTGTTTTTTTAATTTTTTCTGAAAATGTTAATGATGTTTTTATTTTAACATACACTGAATGAAAATTGTTTCCCTCAACCATGAATACAGTTATACATATAGATTAATTTATAATATTTATTTTTTATTTTCAAATATTATTTTTTTATAAATATTATTTTTAAATTTTAATTTCTATATTATTTATTTCAAATGATTATTTTATTTTTCTGATGAAATAATCTACTTACCTGTAATTGTACTTTTGTCTATTAAAATATCTTTTGATGATTATTATGATTTAATAGGGATATAATCTAGTTTTAAAATATTTTTAGTTTCTATTGATATTTTATGATTTTGATGATTAAATTTTAATGTTCACCGTTGAATTTCCATGGATTGTGATTTCATGATATTGTGAAATTTTTATGAACATGTGCAAAACAAATGCATGGATTTCATTATGTGATAAGTTATAAAATTGTTATTTGTCTCACTTATGAATATAGTTGTGGTGGATATATCATTATATACTAAGTAGTTTAATTTGGAATTCAACAAATTTGTCAGTGATTTTTTAAATAGGATATTATTGAGAGTGGAACACTATAATGGAAATGATGGAATGGAGAGTGAACCCAATAATATATTATAACATTAGTAGTGGTACCTGAATATTGATACAACATTCTTTCCATATTTGTATAAAAAAAATTATTTATTATTCTTATGATATGTTATCATGGCTCTTGATTTATTATTGATTATTTGTCACTCTTATGTCTCATGTCTTATTATTTATAAAAATTTATAGAATTTTCTAGAATATGATATATTAATTGATTGGTATGATTTTTATGTTGTTAAGATGATTTTATCTTAAAAATATTCCAATATAATTATGATTGAATATTATATATTATGTTTACCCTTACTAAGAATCTAACCATACACCTTTTTATATTTACCTTCCCTCAATTATTGAGAATGTCTTTATGTACATTATGTATTATATGGTTTTTAATTACAATGAAATTAGTGGGTAATTATACAAATCATTTAAGTACTAGATTTATATGATTCTATGTTCTCAAATATAGTAAATCTTCATGGTTAATTCATGGATCATAATTTTATGTAATGACTTTTAATGTATTAGTATATAATATTTATTTATGAAAATCTTGGTTTTTCATATTTGATATCAGAGAAAGTTTTAGTTAATTTTGGGTACAAGGATGAGAAATATTAGAGAAATATATTTTGGTTATCATATAAATAGGATAAAATACGATGTAATGGTTAATTATTGATTATTTGTTTCCTAAAAAAACATCCAATTATAGAAACAATATGGGTATATAGGTTTATTGAAGATACATCTAGGGGAAGTAAATATTAAAAGAGTTCATCATGTATATGCCACCTATCATTATGATGCATGACTAAGGGGCCCTAACATTGCCTATAGTTTGTCATTACCTGATGATATTCATATGTTTCCTAAGATTTTATTTATAAACCAGTAGAAATTATTTTCTTAGTGATGACTCTAGATAACCTAGTGTAAACGTATTTTTTCATAATTTGATAAATGTAATCATGATTTAGAAAAACAATGAAAGATATATCATGATTAGATAGTATCAATAAGGATTCATGATTTTTAATAAACCATTTTGGATTTTATATGGAATTTAATATCGAATTATTATGTTATGTTTTTGAATTTTACCCACAAATATTCACGTATAATTTTTTTGGGGATTTTATCATGTGAATTCATTTATATTAACAAATTTCTCTAGGAATTTTAATTAATATCTTCATGTATTCATTGTATAATTTTTTGTAAAAACAAATAATGGAATGATGAGTTAATAAAAATTATATGATTCTACCCCAATTAATTTTTTGGGGAATAATAATGCTAAAATTATTTTTTCCATATTTTGGTTAAATTTCATTTTATTTATCTTAGACTGGATATATTTAAATATATCATATATAAATGGTTTTTTAAGGGATGTTAAATTTTATAATCTGAATCAATATATTCTTTTTAACTTATGGGATGTTAAATATACACGTTCAAGGGAAATTACATTCATTTCCTGGGTCTTTATATTTATTCCAATAGGATATTTGTCTTAGATGGTTTGGGGATAACCCATTTTCAGTGAAATACTTATTATATGGGTGAATTTTGATGTAATTATGATATGGATTCATAGTCATTCCAAATAATCATGAAGATCATTTTTCAATATAAAACCTACATGATGTTAAAAATATTTCATAGAATCTATATTGAATTGTGCTAATTCAGTTACATTATTTAAAGAAGAAACTCATGAAAAATATTTAAAAATGATTCATTCAGCAGATTGTTTGACTATGGGGGAGAAACTATGTTTTTTATAAAGAAGAAATATACACTATTGTGATTATATATTGAATATCAAGAACAAAAAATTTTCATGATAAAAAATAGGGTTCTTATTCACTTTATAGAGAATTATTTCATCCAATTATGAGGATATAATAATTTTGTGAAGATTTTTAATTGGCCTACATACAAACATTTATGTTTTAAAAGTTATTTCATAACCATGATAGGATTCTGATCAAGATAAGGACACAAGGGATTTGTGGTGATGCTATTTAACCATACC
Organism: Viscum album; assembly: GCA_963277665.1. Classification (NCBI taxonomy): domain Eukaryota; kingdom Viridiplantae; phylum Streptophyta; class Magnoliopsida; order Santalales; family Viscaceae; genus Viscum; species Viscum album. Next base: position 1,720,498,962 of record OY728147.1, on the reverse strand, counting down.
AATAATAACTATCTAAATTGAATTACTTAATAAATTAATTATATATTACCTTGATCAGTTCTTCATAATTATTATAGATTATTTTTTATATATATATCAAGATAAAGGAATACATTGAATATGTCTTAAGTAATGTAATTATAACCCATGGGTATGATATTATGTATTGAGAATATAACATGAGATTATATTTTAAATATAATGTTTCATTATTTGAATATATAATGTTACATGATGGTATATTGGGGGATCCATCAGTGATGGAAGTAATTGATCATTAGTGTAGACCAACCACCATGGATGATATCCTTAGAGTCCATGGAATAGTTGTATATTATGATCTTTTGTGAAGGATTTATCATTAATATCTAATGAACTAACCATTTTATATAGGAATAGAGTATAGATCCTTTGGAATAATAAATGTGAAAAAAATATCAAACTAAAGAGAAAGATTGTTATCTACTTAATGGTCATACTACCCAACTATGGGGAATGGATTTTGATTTATAGTGAGGCATTGAATAATGGTTTAGGATTTTTCCTCTTGTAGAACGATATGGTGATAGCTTATGAATCATCCTTAATATTGATTCATGAGAGACACTACCAAATACATTATTAGTAGTTAAGAGTTGTTATATATTAATTTATTATATGAGGGAATTATCAATACCAATAGTGGTGTGACATATATATTCTTCATAAAATCAAAAAATATATGTTCATGAATATTATTTCACTATGTAGAAGAGAATATTGTTGGAGATGATTAATTATTATGACTTCATAATTCATTACCTCCATGGGAATGTGATGTAGTTGGATAATGATTTGAGTCTGAAGGATTAATCAAGCTTATCAATTATGGGGACCATGATTGATTCAATATTTTCTTGTATTCAAAGGATTAATATTAATAAAAATTAAAGGAGGGGGATAAATAGTATCTTTATCATATTAGTGTTCAACTATGTATCCATTGGATGAATAAATATGAACATAAGTAGAAAGTGGAGGTAAAATATTAGGTTATATATATTTTTGAGTTCATCATTTAATGATTAGAAATGATAAGTATCACGAACCCTGTATGAGTCATGTTAATAATATAATTAATGAAAGAACTATTTAATGAATTTCATATATCATCATTAAATATTTGTCCATGATGTATGAAGATATATTGGGATATAAATGAGTATAATTTGTAGGATAACTAGAGTAATATTTTGGATTATGTATCTCGGTGCTCCATACTACAGAAAATTTAGGTATGGAGATATAATCCTAGATGAATCTTATTATAAAAACATTTTGAAGAATGAAAAATGAAAAAAAGCACCATGTATTTTTTCATTAGAATCCCCAAATCATTTAATTGACACAATTCACTTCTGAATATAGTTGATCATCACGCAAAATATACACAATTAATTCATATTATAGAATATTTCTCCCTTAATAGTCTTTCTAGAGTATTCATTAATTATTTGGTTCAGTTTCAGTGTGTAAAACATTCTATTTTATCTATTTTATATTTTATGATTACCTAAAATTTATTGAGGATTCATTAATAATATCAAAATATTAAGAATGGTATATTCATTTCATATTATCCTTATATTGAATGAAGATATGTGTGGAGTAATAAAACAATGATGGATATATTGTGTTCATATATTCAGTATTTGAATTTTTATTGCTATATAAAATTTATCTAGTTTTGTTTCCATACTTTAATATCATTCACATGAATAATTAGAGGGATCATCAAGAATCCATATATTGAATAGTGTGTAAAATTCATATATACTGGGATGAATTTGGAGATATAATACTTTTTGGAATTTATGATAGACGAGGAAAAGGATCATAATGTTCGATCTATTTAGTTTCATATTAGGGAATATTAGAGTAGAAAAATAGTATTGCTTAAAATTTTCAGTGAGAACTGAAACTCAATGATGGAATGATAGTTTCATTAAATATACCCATTGGAATAAGGTAAGTATTACCATAATGAGGGGAATGATGAGCCTTGAGACTGTTTGTAATTTCTATATTTCAGATCAAATTGGGACGTTTTCATAACACATGGCACTCCCACAAAACCATTATCAATTTTTGGATGTATTCCATGTATTTTTTCTAGTTAAGTACATACCTGATCCTTCTTATGCAATGAAATAAATGTTTATACAACCATATCATGGCATTTTAATGAATAATAAATGTTCGAAATATTGGGTCATAGAGATAATGTTAAATGGGAGAAGACTACTCGTATTGTAAAAGTTATTTTGGGTGAATAAAAAATTATCAAACATACATGGGTACCTAATAAAATATTTAATTATAGATATCCTGAGTTCTTTAAATCATATTTATTTAATAAAAAAGTTAAAATTCATTTTAGGTGGGATAAAATGTAATAAATCATGATTTTATATGTATTTCATTTGAAATAAATAGGATCAATTAGATATCTTTATTTAAACAAAACCATTTTTATAGATGAACATTGATATAGTTAACAATCCCAACCCATATTTCAAATTGTAATATATGAATATTAATATCCAAAAAAATTTATTATTGTATAAAGGCTGAAAATAATTAATTTTTTTGATTAATTGATAATAATTATTTTCCAATTTTCATTACAATTATATTACACTTCAAAAAAATGATTAGTTTATAGATAGATTATATTACATTTTTTGTACATGAAAATAATTAATAATATTTAAAATATATTTAAATTTTAATTTTAAATTTGAAAAAATATAATAATTAATATATTATAATATGGTGATTTTTTTCCTATTTTTAAATTGATTCATTTTTCATTTAATAGTGATTAAAGTAGATTTCTTCCAAAACAACCTTTTAATTTCAAGTAACATATCCAACATGTTTTGAATTAGATATTAAATAATCCTCAACCTACTATAATTTAATATTAACTATCTAGTTATAGTTTAATTATTAATTGGATTTATTTTGTTTTATGTTTGGTTTTAGGATAAAAATACAATTGTCAAGAAAACATTTTGTATACAAACATTGAATTTTTTGTAATTATAAATTATGTAAATATATATTTATTAATGTTATTAAATTAATTCAATGACTATATATTCATTTTATATTTTAAACACTCATTTTATGGTTTTTACAATGATATAAATGTATGAAAATGAAATTTATTACATAAATATTTAATTATATGAAATGGGTTATAATTCATGAGAGTGAACTTATTAAAAATTGAAATTTTAAACTTATATAAATTAAATCTTGAAAACTTTATTTCATATTTTCCATCATAATAATTAAAATAATATCAGATGGTCAAATATATTTTAGTTTAGAGTTTATAGTAAAATTAGTGACAAAAATTACTGGGGAGAAAATTGAAACAGGTTTTATTGGGGGTTAAACCATAATTAAAGGTATGATTCCTCCCATATAATATAAAATAATATTGGTTCATGATATTTGAACCTAAAATTATACTCATTATTGTTTTCAATTGTTGATAGTCAATAATGAAATTGACATTTTTCAATTGAAATATTTTATAAAAATCCATTTATTCATTCCCCCACATATAAAAGGAAACCACACCATCTCCTTTATGAATACCATTTAGGCATTCTATATCATAAATGATGTATAATTAAACTTTAATTTATTCATTCCCTTTATCCATGTTTTTTATCTTGGAGAAATACTTCAACGATTATGGAGTAATTGAAATGAGGTCTCTCAAAGAAGAGTTGTAGTTATTATACAAGCTCTTCATATTATCATTTATATTATAACTTAATAAATTTAATATTTACAAACCAAAATGATGAGTCGAATATAAAAATAAAAAAATTATTATTATTGTGGATCTCCCATTTCTATCCCATATCCTTCTAGTGGTAAATGAATTCATCAATCGAATATACCTGTGGACTAGCACCTCCACGTGGAGATAAGATCCATCTTCCATTAGAATAAAGTTTAGATGGTTATTATGATATAATTAAGGAAATATGTTATATTTATAATATAATAATAGTTTTTTAAAGGTGAATTACTATTTTTCATTATTTATTCCGTCAATGAAAAAATAGAGACATCACTCGTGTATACATATAGTCTACTATCTCAACTTAATGATGCAATTCATCATTCAGGACATCTTTATATGAATGGTTATAATTATATATATAATCAATATAATTATGGTATTTTTTCATTATTTAAATTCTTGAAAATATGCAACTATGATCAAATTATATTCAACATAACAACCTAACTAGAACAAACATGAAAAATGAAGTACTCAACACCTAAAATAAAAATGATCATGAAAGTGTTTTAATGAGTAGGTGATAAAATTTTTTATATAAAAATGTATGGTAATATATGTATGAATATTATAAAGGTATATTTGTATGATTTAAAAAAATTATTTCTATATATATTTCTTATGATGTTATACATACATGTTGTAAGGGTTTTTTTGTAAAAAACTCATTTAATGGACATTATTTGTTCTCCAATTTATAATAATCAAATTATATGATATTTCACACCACAATTTTAATTATACAATAATAATCTAGTTATTTCTCAATATTACTAGTTTTCCTTTCATTTTACTATCATTATATTCTAAAAAGAAAGAATGAATGTGTTTAAGAAAAAATGACCTTGTTTTTATCCCATCTCATTTATCATTTATTCTATGTATATATTTTCGTTTCAATATTTTAAAAATGATAAATAATATTATGTACTAAATATTTTAATTAATTACCATTTACATTTAAATTTTCAAATGTGTTACTTTTTTACTTTTTACTGAAAATGTGGAAGGATTTTTTGATTTAACATAAACTGTATGAACGAGTTTATCTTCAACCAAAAATTCACAAAAATTAAAATCTTCTCTTATATTTTATATTTTTTACAAATAATATTTGTTAATAAATGTTTTATAAATATTCATATTCCAAATTAAATATTTCAAATGAAATGTCTACCACCCTCCTGAAATAAATTATTTATCATCTACAATTATTTTTAGTAATAAAGTAATAATTTTATGTCTCTTATTATTTAAATGTAATATTTTACATTGATAAAATAATTATTCTTTCAGTGTATGTTATCTGATTATAATGATGAGAATTTTGATGAAAACCATATCATTGGTTTTGTTTATGATTTGATGATATGAGGAATATTTTATCATATAGTGGAACACTAATATATTGTAATGATTATGTGAATTACAGGACTAAAATAATATAGCCTCCAATGAATTAGTTAAATATTTATATTTCAAGAAATAATATGTTCTTTAATAGTGAGAAAAATCAGTTCAGTAATGGAATCTTTCCATGTTTATATTACTGGGTGTGAACCTTGACTATGGAAATGATAAAATAAGGTGAGAACCCAATCCACTATGATATTCATGATAGTAATCCTTGAGTAATTTATTTTTTTCAATGAATATGTTTTTTCATATACTTGTGTCATATTCTTATGATGTATTATCGTGGATCAATATTTATAATTAATGATTCATCTAATTATGTGTTTTGTCTTTTGATTTATAAAACATTATTTCTTGTTTCATGATTATGATCAGTGAAATGATGGGTATAATTTTATGTTGTTAGGATCATGTTGTCATACACATAATATTACATTATAATCACTTATTTTCATTGATAGATATTTATTATGTTTACTCTTATTGGGAATCCGAGATCTCTTTTTCTTTGGTTTCCCATCCCTATTTATGGGGTGTGGTTTTATGTATGTTTTTTCTAAAAAGGGTGATAATTGTTATGATATTAAAGGGAAATGATGTATATTGTATATATACTATTTGTTTATGTAAACATGATTCCCAATACACTAAAACATTATTTTTTTCATTGATCATAATATTATATATTGACTATTCTATTTTTAAGATATACTATTTTAGTGTGAGTTGTTTGATTCCCCATATTTTCTACATGACATTACCATTCCCTAACGATTCCATTTTTCATACCATCCATCATCCGGTCCTAAATTGCCAATATAATTTTCACATACCACAATCACCATACATATAAATGATTTATATAATTAATCACACTAATAATAACTCATCCATGTGCATTGAGTAGAAATAAACTTAGAACATATTTTTTAAAAACAAATATATAATTTATTACAGATTAAAAATAAAATAAAATTTACATTCTTGAAACAAAATGGTTAATAATAAATAAATAAAAACATGTTAGGTGAGCCCTAAATACCAAAATGGATTCATGATTACTAACCAATTCCTCTTAGGTACATTATTTCACAACAATAAAAATTAATTTCATTAATTATTCTTATGTACAAATATAATAAGACAAATTTAAACCAGAATGATAATATATTTACCCCAATATATCCTATAAACTCTCACATTAGTCAATTATTATGTTCATAATGCATATGGTATGATATTTTACCCATTTCATGACATATTCCCATGTCTCTAATATATTATATCCCAATTAATTATTAGTAAACACATTAACACCAAAATGTTTACTCTCTATGCTAATTAAACATTGTAACATCTAATCCATGTTCAATTCATAGTATCCATTTTTTTTCTTGGAGACCATTATTGATCCTCCTTGAATGCCACCTGATTTTGAGTAGCATTTAGGGTATGTGGAGTGATATTGGAGGGAAAATAACCTCTAAAAGATAATAAATATTCATAAAACAATAACAATACAAGTTTATTTAAATGTAATTAATTAAAAAAATAAAAACATACATATTGTTTGAAATTTAAACATATTGAAATACATATTTTTTATATTATATTAAATAGGATATAATATAGTATGATTAGATATATACATGAAAAATGGTAATCAATATTTTGCAACTATCCATCCCATCTTCAAAACCAAAACATCCATCCCATGCCAATTTTCAAACTAAAATCATTTAGTAACTAAATAAAAAATCCAAAAACATACATATGATAAGAAACATAACTTATTTTTATATTACAGAGGTCCCACACAGGGATTGGGTATAAACTCATTAGGACACCACCAACAGTGTTCACAAAAATTATGATCAAATATATGATAGAATGTGAAGAATAATATGAGAAATAAAATATCTCCACACAACCTACTCCATTAACTATCTAAATATTAGAAAAATGCATTTACTTTATTTGGTGAATATTCGAATGTGATGACACAAATAGATTATGAAATTAATTAAGATCCATAATCATTTAAAATAATATATGTCACATAGAATCATAAATTAAACCCTAAAAATAACAATTACAATTCCCCAAAAGTATTCACAAAGAAATTTCAAAAGACTATACCATAATTCCCATGATCATCTAAACCCTATTCCAACTGATAGCTTAATATCATGATTATAATCATGGAAATGTGAGACTCTTCCATATATATATTATTCCATTAACCCCAATTTCCCAATATATATTAGAATTAATCCAATACTATATGTGAATCTACATGATCACTATAATACTATTTCCATGTATAATGTTTCAATCCATTATAAGTATGCATAACGACGTCATCCCATTAAATATGAGAGTATGGAGTATACTACAAAAAAGGAGTATTCCAAACCCCCTCACATGTTCTCTCCTCTTTTCAAACAAACCCAATGGTCTCATCCACCAAAGTTAGTGGTAATCACCTTCCATAAGGCTATACACAGAGAACCATTTTTGTTATTAATAATAGTGGTAAACTACATCAACATCAGTCCGATTAAAGACATAAACTATTAAATTTCATTAAACACAATCAATAAGGCACAAAATAATAATTTTTGAACCCTATAATAAAACATTGAAACTATAAATTAAAAAAATAATTTTTTAAATTGAATCTTCTAAAGTATATATAATGAAAAACGCAAATCTCATGTGGTTATTTTTATAGACCTACATAGATAATCCTACCCTTTCCCATTTATCTCCTAAAACCTGCCACCGATATAGATATGAAATTTCTTTGGTAATACAACTTGTAGAAAGAAAGATTAACCTCATAATGAAACATAATATCACAAAACTATAATACAAAAGAATCTAATAATATAAAAAAACCATTTATTTAGGGAACTATTGAGATTCAAATATGAAATAATATGATAAAAAAATAATGAAGTTGGAATAGATAGATATTCCCACAAAATCTCATTGTGATGGATGAAATATGAATTGATAAGAACCTATGAAGATCTCACAAGAGAATGAAGTGAATTAGGAGATATAAATTTAGGGAACAATCACTATATTCTAGTAAAAGTTGATAAAAATCATCTTTTTATACATAATAAATAAATTATTAATTTTTTTAAAAAAATAAATAAATTGACTATTGAACTTGTTTTTCATGAAATACAAGGAATCTTATGTACTAAAGGGTTTTCATAGTTATCCTTATTTATCACCCTAATGTACCCTTAAATACGACAAAACACTTTACAACAATAATAATAATTTTCAATGTATGGGTTTCATTAACATGAATCACTAAATATGAGAACCTTCCTTGTCATCTCTTACATTGGACCTCTACAAATTAGTTGATATTTTTGTATAAATCATATGAAGCATACATAAAATTGGGATAATTTTATGAATCATGCATTATAATAAATCTAATACCATTTACCAATTCTTTTGTTTTATAATCCCTATATTGAACCATACATATATTACCCTTATATATAAAAATATATTCCAATACATAAATATTGTATTGTTCACCTTAATATGACATTTATAGATCTGATTTTAACACATATGTGTTCAATTTGTTTATAAAAGATATACAATTTCATTTCATATGGGAGACATTTAAAATTAAGTACTGACCCTTATGTATTTCCTTTTTCCCAATGATACTAATAAATAAATCAAGGATACTCTTACATATGACTTCAGTTATATAGAGAGGTTTTACATTTATATGAATTATAAAAACTATTAAAAAAATCTATATTCATAGAAGAGTTTTCTAAAACATTAAATAATTTACAATCACAATTATTATTAACATCCTACAATTATAAACCATAAAAAAACATGTATTATAATTTAACAAAAATAGAACCCAATAACTTATAACCCATGAAATATAATGTCTATGATGTGATTTATTGAAATTAAAATAATATTTAATACTAGATGAGTATTTTAGGATTTAAAATCACACCATATTTCATTAGTAAGGATAACTAACTAGTTTTTAAGATGTATTATAATATAATTTTTTCATTGTTCGGATGGATGAAGAGTTGAATTAATTAAAAAAATGGAACATAAGAATTAATATTAAATCGAAAACACATGATTATGATAGTGATAGGTTTAATTTTATAAATAATCCCAAAAATAAGGACAAAGTAGATTGGAAATATATAAACAATTATCCATGGTTTATACTCTATTTAAGGGAAATGATGTTGGTAAGAATATTTCTCCACTTCAAAGAATTAAAAAATAAATATTATTTGTATCATTTTTACACTATTGTATAAAATTAGTTTCCCACGGGATATTACGTTTGTGATTTTTAATGGTGAACTTAAGTGATAAGTTTTATAAAACGAAAACATTGTTTTATACTTTATTATCGTTGTTTTTAAATTTCATTTTTGATGAATGATTTATGTATCCCCAATAGAAGTCTAGGATAGGTAATAATTACAACAAAATAATATAAGTACTATGAAATTTATGGAAGGAATTATTTTTTATAATCTCAATTATATGTTAGGTGATACAAACATACTTGTTATAATTTTTTTGATAAAAAAAATATTTTTATTAATATGAGAGAGGAACCATATGTGGAATTATCTACCTAAATGAGGACACTATTTTAGATTTCAATGATTGACGAGATATTATTAATATTTAATTATTACATGAATAAAATAATTGTTTTTATGTTTCTCCTATAATAGAAATATAATAATAATATTTGTATGAGTTTTTCATTGATGAAATGAGATATGTATTTGCCATTATAGAATTTGAAAAGTTTAGTTAATCAATACAAATGTGTTTTATGTTGTTAAAACACTTCCATAAAGGCTTATTGACAGTCATCTTGATATGAAGGATTCTAGAAGAAAATCTAAAATTCCATTACATTATTTATATTATTCAACATAAATTATAATAATACGAGTTTTATGTTGGTGAAATAGAACATGTACTATATAAAAGGATCAAATTTTTTTTCTATGGTATGAAAAAAAATCATTTTATTTTTTTACATTTTTTAATGTGGAATGGGATGGACATGTTTTTGATCCCATGAATAATTCTCTAAGTGAATTATTTATTAGATGAAGGAATGTTTTTTTTCACTCCTAGAAAAAAAAATTATTTGGGTAATCCAAAATATCTTTATGTTGCAACATCACAAAACATAGAAATGTTTTTTGTTGAAGATGAAACTCATAGACATATTGATGCAGGTCTTATTCCCATTTAAAATTAAGTATGATAATATATGTGAAACCAACAAGAGTGTGCTATTCAAATATTTCAGTTTAATATTATTACTGAATATTATTTAAATCAACTAACACATCAACACAAATAGAATATAATGTGTTTTGATTATATCAGATTATATTTACTAAATAATGTATGTTATGTACTTTTTGATAAATCCATTAACTTAGGATTCCATCAAACAAGTATGATTATTTTTGAGAGTTCAATGTACACAAAAATCATAGTATGTATTCTTATTTATTTTCTAATTTCATTCATTTATTTTTTTAAATGGTGAGAAAAATAAAATGGGATCTATTTTTATAGGTGGGGGTATTTTTGATTCATTATGATTAAAGTTATTGCTAGGGAAACACACACTGTTAGTTTTTAATGATGACGCTTTGTGGAGAACTCATACAATAAATCTCATGTTTTTAAATGTTAATTAGTTAAAATTAAATATCTTATATATATTCAAGGGATATTAATGTAAACGAGAAGAATATGGATGCTGATGAGTGTTAGAGATTTTAGAGTAAAATCATGAAGTGAATTAACAAACTGTTATATTTGATTTGATATCTTCCGAGACTCAATTAATAGAGATATGATTTTATGCTAATATAATGAGTATTATTGTAAAAACCAAAAATTAAAATATACAACTTTGTATTTGATAGCATGTATGGCATGAATCACCAAGCACGTAAGTGAATATAATTTACCAATACTCTACTATATATTTACATATTTAAATATATTCTATACATGATAGAGATTATAATGAACACAAAACTGAGTTAGACAGGGTTACACACTAGGGAATCCTTCCTCGATAGTTTTTGTTACACGCAAAAGCGACCTTCCATTATTTCTTTTCTTATATGTGTGACTGAGCTTCACCATACAATGAAATATTATTAAATTTCTATTATTTAATATAACATGATATAACAAAGATGTTATGTTACTATTTATTAATAATGATAAAAATAATTTTAAAATTTATGGTTTATAGATATAATGATTTTTTTTGATTTTAATTAATTTGAAACTATAATAAGAACAAATTGAATATAAAAAATATTTTGTTTTTATTTTTAAGATTCCAATTGAGTTCTATGATAATAATAAAAAATAATTAATTTTTTTAATGATATTAGTCAAATATATATGTTATATATTCAATCGGTTATTTTTGATAGTCAGCCATTAGGTTTTGTTTGAATAAGATTAGAACAAACAATATTACATAAAAACACATATTTTTTTAATGGAAATTTTAAGACCGTTTAATGGAGAACCATTTTAAATCTGATTTTCAAAATTTTAACTGAATTAATATGTCACAATAAACAAGATATTTTTAAGTGATTATAGTAATTAAGATAGGGTACTGTTTTTATATTTTACTAAAACATTTAAATTTATAATGAATAGTTAGACATACATAATTTTAATTTAAATCTTAATTTTCAACCAATTTATTTTATGTTTAAATAATAATTTTATTGTTTTTACTCATTAATAAGAGCACATTCTTAGAAATTTATAAAATTTAAGTCATTGGTGACAATTTTAATTTTTATTTTATTATCAATATATAGCAAGTATTCAGATATTTTACATTAAAAGCATGCATTGTCATCTGGTCTCCAAGATTTAATTCCTATTTATTTTGGCTACATATTTGATTAGAATTTGAAAAAATTATGTAATTATTTGTAATAATCCTTATTTATAATATATAATAAAAATAACTATGTTTTTGATCGAAATGTTTAGTGAATGTTATAAAAATTAATTACAAATATTTAAGTAATATGAATCTTAATAAAGGACTAAACCATTATCTTTAGGTCCCAAATGACCTAAAAACTTGTATGACACCAATTTTATGTTCATTATTCAGAAATTAAACGTACATTATTGAATTGTTCTGGTTTTGATATCTTTCTTTGGTAATAAAATGTGTACACCTAACTTGTTTTTTAAAAATTCAACGTGATTCTTTTTCCACCATTATAAATGGCCACAAACTCTCTCCATTCCTCACTGATCTAAAAAACAATTTTTGTAATGGAATTATTAAATATTTTACCAAAATCCCAAACCAAGACCTTGAAGCCTCTCATTCGGGTGAAATCCTTCCATGGAATCATTTTTGTATACACCAAAATGAGTTACCAGATTTATAATTAAATACTTTCCAATAATCCCTTTTATTTCATTTACATCTCAACCACCTCAAATATTATAATTACATTATTATATAAAAAAATAGTATCCTAAAAATATTTTTTTATGATACGGTTTCTATCTAAAAATGTTAACACTTAAATCTAATGGGTAACAAACATACTATTTTTGTTTATGGTGAACTGTTATGTCACAGAACAATTATTGTTAATTTTTTCATTACCAACTCTCATTGATTCCATTATGATTGAAAATATATTTATATATGTTATATATGATATTTATAAAATATTAATAATTATTTCATTCATTTTAAACACATATATTTACACATTCCAATTTTTGTAAAAAAAATTAAATCATTTGAGGAAATGTGGACTACCACCCCCTCAATGATATGTAATTATTTCACACGATCCATTGAATGTATAAATGATGATTATAATTAAAAAAAAATTTCATAAAAACATATATATGGAATTCATGAAATAACTAATTTTATATATATATATATATCATTTTATTTATTGTCATTTCACACACTAAAAATTGATAAAGTCCATCGTCGACGTATAGACTCCCACCTCCACAACAGAATATGATTCCAGTTAAATGAAAATAATTATATATATAATTATATATGATTAAATAATTTGGAATTAATTATATAATTATCATTCTAGAATGATATAATTCTATACCTTTTATCCATAATTAACATTGAAAAATAATAACGTTACTCATGCGTACGTACGACCTACCATATCAAAGATCGTAACATTGATACACTTTTCATAACTATTTTTAATGATATATTTTTAAATTAGAATTTATATATAAATATAAGAGTTATTGAGTGGTTATCATTCATTATATGTTATATAATGATCCCTTTGACCCTAGTTGTCCTATGTCAATCTTTTTTGAAAAGTAAATCAAATTTTGTCAAAACACCCAACGTAAACATAATTTTCATGTATTCGTACACAAAATGGTAATTAGTGTAATAAATTTAATTATAAGAATGAAAAATTTCCTGAATAATGTAAAAAATTAATATTATTTTATTTTATATGTTGTTAAAGGACATTCACCCATTAACGAAAATAATGTAATAAATTATATCTCAATTTTGATTATATTGAAATTATTTTTTCTTGTATGACTTGTTAATATTATATGTTGTAATTAAAATCATTTTACATGATATATCATGAATATAAATAATCTCATGATATTGTAATTTTCATTTTTTTCATTCTACATGAGTCTTATGATTTAAAAAGATTCAATGTTTTGTGGGACACATTACAATGTTTTAACATTATTTTCCTATAGAATATTTTTACTCATTATACATTTTTATTCAAGGATATTATGTGAACATATTTCAACAAACCCTTTAATTTTCCTATTATATGGATAATCATTACCTTTTTCAATTATTATTACCATTTTCTACAAATCGGTACTCTAGGGGTTTTAAATTTTTTTAAAGAAAACACTACATCATTTTACTCTTTAGTGAGAGAAATTGTTTTCTTCTAAAAACTATTTTAGATTAAATGTTTTCATAATATTTTTTAAAAAGATTTGTTTTGTAAATTTTTACCCATTATTTATTTTAAAAATATTTTCAATGGAATCTTCTAGTTGATTTCCTAACTCAAGAAATTTTGTAACATCTAACCATAAAAAATGAATGTTCATTTTACATCGTATGGCTTGTATAGATTTACCCACTATAATTTCATTAATTTGTTTATGAATTTTTAGTGATAATTAATAAATAAAATATTTTAATATGTTATTTTCATGGAATTTTTTTAAATTGTTTTTCATAATAAAAGGAATTTTTTTGGAATGTTTAATAAATATATTTTTAAATTATTTATATTAATCAATTAAAACAACCATTTTTTACTCTACATGCGCTATGTTGTTTTGATACCATAATAAATCATCCTCTTTATGGTTTAAGAATGATTTATCCAAGGATAGTATTCACATTCGCTTCCTTGATTCGATTTTTACCCATTAATTATTCAGTTTTCTATGTTCATTGGACAATAAAATACTCCTGAATAACCACATCATTTTTCATGGAAATTAATATCTCTTAAATAATATAATATTTCTCATATAGTGTTAAGCTTGAATTTTATTTGATTAGTGGGGTAAATAATGATAAATTAATATCTCATAATTCATATATATATTTGATAAAAGACATTTTGAAATTGATTATTAGGAATCTGATGAATTCCATGGATAGGTACTATAGAGACCCAAGCTTGATGTACATGTACATTAAATTAATTTCATGGAATAATAAATACACAACAAAAATAGACGCCCAATGACTGTATTAGTTTAGTGTCTTTGGAAACTCGGAACAAAATCTTCTAATCATGATGAATGATCCTCAACATCTCCAATAATGATATTCCTCTTTTTTATTCTTACCTAAAACATTTATTTATATCCTCGGAAAAAGAAAAAATTAAAAGGGTGAGCTCAAATGCTCAGAAAGGGAAAACATAGAGAACATAAAACAACCCATAAACATTTTAATGTAAAAACATGAACATAAAACATCAAAATCAGGAGTAATGACATAAATCGAGGCAGTGTATAAGGCATATATCATATAAGAACATCCATCATGATAAAATAGCATTAGAATAAAACATGTAATTGTGTCAGATAATTAATCAAACTATATAATTTCCATATTAGCCAATGCATTGCTACAATGACCATCATATTGGACAAAGTCCATTAATGAATCGGGTTTACCAGTCATTCCAGCCCTGAATTACTAAACTAGATTTTACATGTCATTCTAGCCATGTCTTTCTCACAAGATATAAATCTTTACCTAATACACTGGAGTAAGATATAGATCCCACCCATCTCATAATAAATTCATTCTTACGTGTGCCACAAAATAAACATAAATCATTCAATATATCCAAAAGAATAAAATGGGTTTCATAAACATCATCCCATCATTACATAATCGATATAAAAAATTGGATATCAATTAATCATTAGAAAAATAAAACCATATAAATAATAGAGACATTATACTTGAAACATAAAAATACTAAATAATGGCATCCTAGATGTAAAAGTTTTTTTCGATAAAACACTTTAAATAAATTCTTGAGGAAAATATCCTTTCTTCTTCAAAATCATATTATTTTAACAAAATTCCACACAATTTTAAAAGAAAAGGATTTTTTTTAAAATATTCATGAAATATTATAGGGGAAGCATCATGAAAATAAGGTGTTATGAAACCGTAAAAATTTTTCCATTCCGTATAAGTTAAAAAACAGTCTTCTCGTACTGTTTTCGGAAAACTAAAAAAGAACCTCATTTGGTAAACAAAAGAAAGATTCCTTCCATACAATGTGGTAAAACTCCGAAATGGGTAAAAATGAAATTAAACATACATGGAATAATGTTAAACAATTTATGAAAACATGTTTTTAGCAAACGGGGATATGGATGATAAACATAAACCCAATAAATACTTACAAACAAACAATCTCGAATAAGAATGAGATTGGAATAATTATCACATACCATTTATGATTAGTGGAATCATATGTTTCCTAAAATAAATAAATTTAAATTCATATGTAAATATCATATCCTTGATAATTAAAAACATAAAACATTTATGGGAAGCATAAACACCATACAAAATAAATAGATGGTGATTAAGGCATATGTCTCCCAGAAATAAAAGTGAGACGAAATAATCCCTTAACTTAGGTCTAATTTCTTTTTTATGTTTCCAAAACATATGTATTGTGTGTTTAAAAATATTATTAACTTGTAACAAAACCATAATAATATTTATTATATCATATATGATTCACTTACGACTTTATATTACCTCTTCTTTTGTCAATTCCATGTTAAAGCAACATTTTAGGTAAAATTGTTTCATTTATCGTACATGTTTGGGCATGTTATTCTTGATATAATTACTTATATCATGATTTAAATACTTGTAGAAATTAAAAAATGATTTATATATAATATATATTCAGAATATAGTATATATAACAGATCAATAAAGGTAATGAAATACATCGTTCATGGAGACGGTAGGTCGTACGTACGCGTGAACACTATTTTCGTTTCATTATTAAATTGAATGGAAGTAAGTAAATAACATATACATAAATACAATATAATAATTATGTTATATATTTCATTATTATTTATTATTTATAATTTATAATCATTCTGGAATGGTTAACATGGTGAATGAAGCTTATCGGGTTATGGATACGGTAATCCGTACGTACGCATGAGCGATGATATCATTCCATAATTATTCAATAGAATTGGAGGGGATGATATAATATCTAATAATCATTATGATGTTATAATAATCATATATAGTTACTATTTTCACCATTATACCCATCCATGTTTGGCGATGGTGGAAAAAATATTACACCACGACGTGGAGACGGTAAGTCGTACGTACGCACATGCGGTGATTTCATTTTTTGTAGGATGGATATAAATTTAAATAGGGCTATTTCATATTTATAATAACATATTTGTATATTAGTGAATCTTATTTGAATACTTTATAATGAAACAACTAAATAATAGAAGTTGAAGGAGAAGGAAACTTAAAAGAATCGGTAGAAGATATTACCTCTTCCTCGACGTGCCTCTTTTAAACTTCTTCTTAGGGCACTAGAGTTCGTCTTTTGATAAGACTAAAACCTCTATAATATAACTATAGAGGTTTATAAGAGGAATCGTTAGGGTTTTTCTGATCTTGAAGGCTTAAAATGGTGTGAATAAATGATGGAGGAGGTTACCTTTTATAAGAGAGGAGATGGGAACTTTGGGAAACCTCAAAAATATTAATTTATAATAAACTCATACCCCACATAAAAACAAAAAAAGTGACTCAAATTCAGATATGAGGTAATATAGGGTTGTAATCTCACCAAAAAATTAAATTCATACAATTATTTATTTTATTTTAAACATTGTAATTTTGATTTATCCTTATTTATTCTATTCAATTTAATTTGTGGTAATAATATTATAAATTTGAAATGGTTATAAATACATACTTCTGAGTTGTGAATTTTACAAAATTGGATAATTTATTAAATTTTACACATTATAAATTTCAAATTTTAATTTTTAAATATTTTTGATATTTTCAATCAATTTAATAATATGTTATTTTTATAAAATATCAATTGTGTCTATTTTTACATTATCCATAAAATCCAAAAAAAAGATATGTTTGAAAAAAAAATAATTAATTGGCTCCTAAAAGGTAATATTTAATTATAAAATTAGTGGATCACATTAAATAGTTCATTAATATTTATTTTAATATTTTTTGAAAAATGTATTTGATATTTCTCATAATAAACTAATTAATACAACATTTTCATATTATCATTTAATATAATTATTTGATTCATAAAAATTAAAAATAAAATACTATGAGGAAGGTAAATATATTATATATCATAAGAGTACATTTAGTCGAATTTATCTTCAAAAAAATCAAACTTTTAAAATGATATGTTTATTAAATTACGAAGCTCACAACATTGACATCATTTAAAATAAAATAATATAAATGTCATTATCTATTTTATAATCCTCCAAATGGTCCACAAGTAGACACATGAATGTTTAGGGTATATATATACTCAACCAATAAGGTTTGTTCATGTTTCGTATCTTTGGATGGGTATTATTATTTTAATAAAAACTATATTATTGATTTTTCACTAAATAAATAATTTCTGCATCATTAATGTATAAGCTAGTAAGGTAATTATATATTTCTTAAAAATTACAAATAAATTACCATGATTAAGAAAATAACTTATCTTTAAAATTAGTATTTATAATTCAATTTATATTCTGTATAACCTTATATTAAAAATAATTTAATTAATAAAGTTTGAGTGAGACATATTTCACTTTCTTTAAATAAATTAAATTAAAGTCATTAATCACAACTAAGTGGTTTCCAATAGATTACATTTAGATACAAGTATTCTTTAGGGAAAATTATAATCATCCAATTATATTAATACAAGTGTTAGAGTAATTTTATAATATTATTTTTACCATTAATTACCTAATTAACCTTTAACTGTTGTAAATAAAATTTTCTTTAGTTTCTATTCATAATTCTTTAAAATAAAAAATATCATGTTAACATAATTTGGACCTAATGATTCCAAATATGGAATCCATTTTTCCAAATTCAAAACACAATTATTTCATTATTTAATTAAAAATTAATCCCACTATTGAGAAAACAAGTTGTAAAAGTTAAAACATTGCAAAAGATTGAATTTTTTTTACTTATTAATTCAATGTAAAATTAATGATAATGAAAGAAATTATATTAAATGGTTAAAATATATTATATTTATTCTTTAAAACCATTCAATATTATAATTTTACCACATAAATTATATTGATTAAAAAATATGTTTTTAATTAAAATTTAGCCAATTTTTACTATTCATCAAAATATGAAAGTTATCAGAAAAATATTAAAAATTAATCCCAAGTGATATTTTATATCCTTATGAAATTAAAAAGTTTATTTTGACAAATTGAACTTATAAACATGTCAAAACTAGATTTAAATTGGGTGCACCATCAAAAGGCGGCAAAACTGCATGTTATGAAAAATACACATGTTATTAGAAATATATATTTTGTTCTCATAACTTGTTATATAAATTTTTAAGATGAATGATAATGTAATAAAATTAAAATGTGGTTAATTCTATTCATAAGGGCTAGTTTATAATAATATTATAAAAATATATCATTTTTTGAGAAACTCGGTATTGCGTACAACACACGATATTGAGGAAGGTATCTTTTGTGTGCAACACAAGCCAAGAATATTGTTTTGTATACTGAAAGATAATTTGGTTTGTGTATAGTGAATGAAAATCATGGTGTAGCGTACCAAACAAGGCATCAAATAAATTTAAAAGAATATTTCTCATAAAATCTCGGGGTGTTACATTCTACCCCCTTAAAATGAATTTCCCCATCGAAATTTGTCGAGGTTATAAATGGTTTACTACATGAAAGTTTCTTATATATAACCCCACATCGTAAAAAGGAATACTAAAAATTAATTTTAAAAATTAAAGTAAGAAACATAACAGTTACCCAAATTGACTCATCATTGGGTTTCCACATAGGGGAACATATGTGAAAAACATTCTTATGGAAGAGAAATCTAACCATCATGTTCTGATGAAGAGTGGTAGAGAACATGGCTATGAAAAATCGAATAATAACCAAGCCCTAAATTTGTGATGATCTAAAGTTCAGTCTAATTCATCAGATATGACGGTACTAGGGCAACATTTTTGGTTTTCAAGATCATTTCCCTAAAGTTGATGAAATTTTTCATAAGGATAAATACTTATTTGATCTCAGTGCAAACTCATTGCTGGTAATTCCACGAAAAATTTCAACATCATCTATTATTTAATGAAATGAAGTTGAATTTTTCATTCTGGAAGTATTATCAGATCATGCGATATAATGATAGGTCATTTCATATGCCTCTATCACAAAAAAAGGTTAGTATAAGATATTAAATATACATAAGTCCATCTATGGTGAGGTTAATCATATATAGTTCAAAAAATGGACCTATACTTCATATATCATACCACTTAATAAAATATAACTAATTTCTACTAACCAAGGACTTATTGTAGGATAGTGGTAGGCGATAAAGGCCTATCACACTTTGGTTGTGGGTTCGATTCCTACATACTAGTACGACATGACGGGTTGTGGCCTATCCTACGGGTTGTCCTTTTTCTAAAACTATACTATTATAACATTCAAGAAATAATATCAAAAAGTTCTAGCCCTAAACAATACTATCTGATTTATATCATATTCCATTCCAAAATACAGTCTTATCCAAAATTCTTTTGTCCAATCACATATTATAAAGAAAAATATTAGTAGAGAGGTCATCTACAAAGCATGTAAATACCATCATTTATCCCCCACATATCATAAGATATATCTTGTTGGTCACATTACAAACACGTGAATACCATAATCATGTATTTTCTTGAAACATGAATTACCATTGAACCTTAGTGAAAACATGGATTCTTTCAAAAGTTATGTCTTTCCACATACCAAAAATCCAAAATTTCAATATACTCAAACCATGATATCACTTGGTCCTTATATCAGTCATGAGATCATTAATACTATCAAACATATTATTTTCTCCTTATCCGATCATTATGCGCATATCATCTGCTTTCAAAAAATATGTCAATCAGTTTTCATGGTTATTGGTACCATTCAACATATACATTCAAATACTCAAAGAAAAACAATAATGTAACAATCCTTATATTTTTCATTAATCCATAGCACAATACATTATTCTTGATAAACATGCAATCGTTCTACTACCTTCTTGAACTATGTATCTAACATTGTCATTTTATTTCTCAACACTTCACTAATCTCATATATCATATGTAGTCTCTTAATCATCTTCAACATAAATACTACCCATAAAACCATGCTGATTCTATTCATTAGATTTTTCCTTAGGTAATTGCTTTTAATAATTCTTGTACATTCCCCATTTAAAACATTTAACCGTTTCTGATGACATAAAAATACCATTATACTTGTCTATTGTGTTAAATGAACTTTTTTCTTTAAAATTACTAGCATGGTGTCCTTCATTTCTTCACCCAAAGAATCTTCTAGTTCCTTTGAAACATTCTCCATGGTGCCTCTTCCATCATGACTTATATGAGTGAAATTGAACTTTCTTTCCTCTATAATCATCATTAAACTCAATATTTCCCTTATTAGATGGGTCAGGAAACTTACCAAAGTTGAGATTATTGACCATAATATGAGATTTCTGATTTGGTATGATAATGATTTTTGGACTTACAAATACAATTTCATTTGATTGCACATGAAGAATATCATTCTATTGTCCATCATATCCTGCAATATCATGAATCTCCATGTTTCAGGCCATTTTTTTAAAACCCCAAAAGAATATAATGAGAGGAAAAAATCACGCTAGGAAAACAACATAATAAAGGGGGAGTAACTTCAATATCTAAAATCTTATATTTAATCCAAAGATCGTTACCATAATTCTATGACTATAACCTATACTTACACTTATCCTTAGGGACAACCCTAGAAATACCTTTGAAATATCTCTAGGGATCTCACTAAAGTTTTCGCATCCTAGTATTCAACGGGAGACTAATCCTTTGCTCTGATACAAACTGTAGAGACCCAAGCTTGACGTATATGTACATTATATTACTTCCGGGGAATACTAAATACATAAAAAAACAGATGCCCAATGACGGTATGAGTTTAGTGTCATTGGAAACTCAGAAAAAAATCTTCTAATCATGGTTAAAATTATTCAACATCTCCCATAAAGATAATACTCTTTTTCATTCATACCTAAAACCATTCTTTATTTCCTGGGCAAAAGAAAACTTCAAACGGGTGAGCTCAAATGCAAAGAAAGGGAAAACATGGAGAACATAAAAGAAACCATAAACATTTGAAGGTAAAAAAATGAACATAAAATCTCAAAATCATGAGTAATGACATAAATCCGTGTCGTACATAAGGAATAGATATTAAAGGAACATCAATCATGATAAAATATAATGGTAATAAAATATGTAATTGTGGAAGACCAATAAGCACATTATATGATTTCCATAATAGCCAAGTAATTACTGCGAAGACCATAATAGTGGACAATGTCCACTACAAAACCGGTTTTACCAGCCGTTCTAGTGATGTATTACTGAATCGTATTTTACAAGCCATTCCAGCCATGTTTATCTCTTGAGACTAAATCTTTACCCAATGGAATGGAGGGAGATATATGTCCGAATCATCTCATAATTCAGTCATTCTTACGTGTGCCACCAAATAAACATAAATCATTCATCATAACCCAAAGAATAAAATGGATTTCATAAACATCATCCCATCATAACATAATCCATATAAAACAAATGGATATCATTTCATCATAAGATAATTCCAACCATGTAAAAAACAGAGACATTATTATTGAAACATAAACATAAAAAATAATGTCATCTTAGATGGAAAAATAGTTTTTCCAAAACACTTGAAATGAATTTTTGAGGAAAAAATCCTTTCTTCTTCAAAATCATTTTCTTTTCAAAAAATACCACACAAATTTAAAAGAAAATTATATTTTTGAAAATAATCATGAAATCTTGTAGAGTGAGATTCACGAAAATAAGGCATTATAAAACTACAGAAATAATTTCATGTTTTAAGAGTTAAAAAACATTCTTATCGAACTTTTGTCAGAAAAGTCCAAAAGTACATCGGATGGTTAAAAAAAATATTCCTTCCATAACATGTGATAAAAGTAAAAATGGTAAAAAAGACATTAAACATACATGGATGAATAGTAAACATTTTATGAAATTTTTTTGAGAAAACATGGATATAGATGATAATCATAACCACAGTAAATACTTAAAAATAAACAGTCCTAAATAGGAACGAGATTGGAATAATTATCCCTTACCATTTATGATCGGTGTAGTTTTACATTTCATAAAATAATTAAAATTACATGAATATGGACATATCATATCATTAATAAAAAAATCATAAAACAGTAATGGTAAGCATAACAACCATACAAAATAATATATGGTGATTAAGGAATATGTCTAACTGAAATAAAAGTGAGACGAAATAATCCCTTACCATAGGACCAATTTATTCCGTACGTATCCAATAATCATGTATAATTGTCTAAAAATATAATTAACTTGTAGCATAACCACAATAATATTTATGAAGTCATATATGATTCACTTACAACTTTATATTACCAGTTCTTTTGTCAACTCCATGTTAAAGCAACATTTTGGGTAAAATTGTTTCATTTATCATACGTGTTTGGACTTGTTGTTCATGATATCAATACTTATATCATGATTTCATTAATTCTAGAAACTAAAAAATGATTTATATTTAATATATTTTTAGAATATAATATATATAATAGATCGATAAATGGAATGATATACATCGTTCATGGAGACGATAGGTCATACGCACGTATGAACACTGTTGTCCATCTTATTTTTTTGGAAACTATGTTAATATTGATTTTGAAAAAAATCATGTATTCCTAGTGCTAACCAATACAATCATGAAAGGATATGGGTCTAGATCCAATAACTGAATGATGATAAAATATTCACACCAACCACAAGTTTAACAAATTTCTTACTTAAATTTTCATTGTTTTGAGTTAAATAAGTTGACGATGAAATGTTAATAATGGACCAATAGAATCACTTTTTAGGATTATAGATTAATCTATGAACAGTATTTTTTTTAAGAATATTAAATACAAATAGTTAGACGTTTCACTCTTTTACTACCCTTATGATCCGTAAAATGTTTCTTTTAGTTCTATATACATAATTGTTTTTGGTAATAATAATTATTTACTATACATTGATGAATTAGAATTTGATCAAAGCACATCCAAAAGTTATATTTTTTCATCTGAAATATAAACCTAACTTGTATGAATATTTTCTTATATTTTTCTAATAAATAAATACCCAAAAATAGGAAAATCACTTCGATATATTTTTTTTTCATAATATGTTTATTTTTTTTAATAAATGGACTTCTAAATAATCACTTATTTATGGTTTTGTGGCCTTCAACATTATATTTTTCATTATATTTTTTTTCATATATGAACTCATTCAGTCCATTTAAAAATTTAGGCTTCTTTCTAAGTCCATATTTTCACTTCACACTAATGATGTCTTATCTAGAAACCATCTTACATGGTAGTTCATTTGACATTCATACTTCAGAATCTCTCTTTTCTAGATGTTTTGTCAACCATTTTTTGATGTGGAAGATTAACATTGAAAAAAATAAAACAATCTATCACCATGAATGTGATTGAATTGAGAGGACAAAATTTAGTTAATGTTGGGAGAAAGTAACACCCTCAAAATCTATGTACAATTTTGTATTCAATAGGATGTATGACATGCATTACATTTCCCAAAAGGGAATGCAATTTCATGATACTCTACTATATATTTACAATTTTAAATAATATTAAAACATGATATACATTTTAATGAATGAAACACTTAGTTATCTTGAATTATCCATTAGAATAACCTTTCATAATATATTTTGTTAAATTAAAGAGAGCCCTTCCTCAATAACTTTCATTATATACAAGACCTAGTTTCATCAAACAATGACATGTTATTAATTATTTTTATTCAATACAATGTTATGTATATAAAATTTAATGTTAACCGTTATGAATATTATTATCTATCATATGAAAATTTATGGTTTGATTAAATATTTACTGAATTCATTGGTTATAAATTAATTAGAAAGAAAAATATTAACCAATTTGATAAAATTGGTAAAAATTATTATTTTTGAGATTCCAAAGGTGTTTTATATTAATAAACATAATTAATTAGATTTAGTTAATGAATTAAATAAAATCTATATGTAATATATTCAATAAATATTTTTTTATAATCTTCCATTAGGATTTATATGAATAATAAAGGAATAATCTCTATCATACACATAAAACCCAATACTTTTATAAAGGCAATTTTACACACTTTTAATGAAAAACCCATCTTAAATTTTTCATTTGACAATTTAATTGTTTAAATAGGTCATAATAAACTTTATATTCGAAATGGAAACATAATGATTAGGTTATGGTTAATTTGTCATAAATTTTTAATCATATTAATTTTTAATTAATATATCAAAATACTAAATTTTATATCAAAAATTAATTTCCATATAATTTATTTATAATTATACATTATAAATTTAATTTTTTATTAAATATTAATTAAAACATAACTTTTATAAATTAATAAAGTATATTTAATTGTAATCAATTACAATTTGAAATTTTATACTAAAAAATAACAATCTTTGAGACATTTTTAATTTAAAAACCCACAATGTAATTGAGTCTGTGGGACTAAATTTAAATTTATTTTTGGAACTTCTATGAATGAGATTTGAAAACATAGATTACATTTATTGAATCAGAAGATATTATAATTTCTGATAATACTAACTACATTTTTTCCAAAATTATTAGTGAATGTGAATAAAATTAATTACAATTGTTATAGAAAAAGAGTGAATAAATAGAGAATAAAAATTTAACTTAAGGTCCCAAATGACCTAGCCACATTTACAACAACCATTTTATGTAAAAAATAGGCCTTTAACATTAAATTATTTACTTTTGTTTGTTTCATATTTCTTTTTTGGGAGAGAACATGCGTACACCTATCTTTTTTCAAAAATTACAAGGGATTCCTTTTCCCCTAATAAAAGGCCACCACTTCATCCCATTCCTCAAGCCTCTAAAAGCACATAGTTTATGCCCAGATCTGCCCAAATACCATAACCAAAACAATCACAAAAACCACCAATCCCCTATTTTGGAATAATTATTTCAAAGAAACTTTTTGGTAGAGACCAAAAGGACTTTCGCGATTTTTAATATAATGTTTTTCCAATAATCTCTTTCCTATCATTTATTTATTCACCACAAAAAATATTCATGTTTCATTCTTGTATAAAAAAGTATATTAACTATAATAGGTTGTTTTATTCTATGGTTTCGACGTATAATTATACAACTTCATTCTAATTAGAAATGAAATTACTTTCTCTGTGTGCGGCGAACCGTTTCTTCATAAAAGGATGATTATTTATCTTTTCTTTCCACCATTTATTTAAAGTCTACATATATATTTTACATGATATATTAATAGTGTATATTTATTTATTTATTTCTATTAAAACACATATCTTTATAAATTAAATTTTATTTAAAAATGATAATATCACTTGAGGATTTGTGGACTACATCCTGTCAAATAGATGTGATTCGTTCACTTAATCCATGGAATGTATACATGATTATTACAATAAAACATATAATAAAAACTTAAATATTATATTGATGAAATATTTAAATTTCTATATATATATATATATATCATTTTCATTATTATATTTTCACACTCTAAGAAGTGATAATTTTGGTTGTAGACGTTTGGGGTATCACTTCCTTGGCATTATTTGATTCATTTTAGGTCACCATATATATATATCTGTGTGTGTGTGTGTGTTTATATGATTAAATAATATGGTATTTATGATATAATTAAAATTATGGAATGATTAATGCTACTAACTTAATTCGATAATGTTGATTGAAAATGGAGTATGTTACTCAAGCATACGTACGACCTTCTATCTCCCTGATTGTAACACTAACTCATTTTTCACAACCATATTTGAAGATTTAGTTTAAAAATATAAAATATATAAAAATATGATAATTAATTCATTATTATTATTGTAGATATATTATATAAAAACCTACTTTAACCTACGATGTGTTTTTTGACACATAAATTAAATTTGGTCAAAACAGTATACGTAAAATTAATTATACATTAATTTTACAAAATATGTTAATATACTAAATTAATGCAATGATAAAAAAAATTGTCAATAATGCATTAAATTAACATATTTTTATTTTAGAAGATGATAATATATGTCCACCAAAAATAAAAGGCAAGGAAAGGGACTCTGTCTCAATATACAATATATTGAGACTTATTTTTTGTTTTGAACCTAGTTTCATTTATATCATCTATATGCATCCCATTTAAATGATATATAGTGAATATAATTACTCTAATGATAATATTAAATTCATTTAGTTTTATTCATTATATAGGATACTGATACCAAATGGTTTCAACTGGTATGGTACACTTTGGAATGCTTAAAATATTATATTCCACAAGAATAATTTTCTGATAATTAATTTCCATTCGAGGAAATTATATGAAAATTGTTTAAAAAAACAAATATTTTTCCCACACCACTATTTAATAATAACCTTTTAATATATTAGTTCCATTTTTTTAATATTTCGTACATAATTTGTAATAGAAATATATATTTAGAAAAAAAAAGATTTCAAAAATTAGTTAAAGGACTTGTTTTCTTCTAAAAATATTGTTTAATTAAAATGTAATTAAAATTATTTGGTAAAACAATGTTTACCATTTTTTATTTAACCAATGTTTTAAAATAACTATTCTTTTCTCATTCCAAATAAAGCAACATTCAAACGATTATATATGAAAAAGAAATGTTTTTTTAAATCATATGACTTGTATGGATATAACTACAATATTTTCTAAAAAGCCTCCATAAAACTTATAAAATGTATCTTTATAAATAAAATATATTAATCTATGATTTTAAATGAAACTTTTTTCATAAAAAAAAGATATATTTCTCTAATTTTTCAGAATATAGTTTTACAGTTTTTCTGTTCATAAATTACAACAACCCTTTATATTAATCCACATCTATTGTGTTATATTGGTACAATCTGTATTCTAATTAAGTGTGGTTTATGATTTACATGGACAAGGATAGTATTCAAATTATCTTCCTTAATTCAATTTAGTAACCTTTAAACATTTAATTTCTTATGACCATTAGGGATTTAAATTCACTAAAATTACCTTATCATTTTTGAGGGATATAATTATTTTATAATCCTTATTATGTATCCAATATGTTTTTTCATTGAATATTGTTTGATTATTTGGGTAAATATTGATAAATCAGTACCTCTTACTCCATACAGATATTTGATAAGGAACATTGTTAAAATTATTGTTATACATTTGATGATTATTTTGACATGTAATACATGGATGTTCCCAGTTAGAGATATCCCTTCAATGCATCTGTAGTCTCATGGGACGTGCCACTTGGATAACCGCCTTAGAATGGTTTTTATCATATATTTTTAAACTATATTGTGAAATGTATCAGTGGTAAAGGTACCATGTTACTATAAGAAATGGTGTCCAATAATTATGAATTTCTATTATTTTTTATATATTATTAATCATCGGTTAGATCTTATGTCATCAAATCTATGGATACATTTAATTTTTAGTAATTTATTAAATGTCATGTGTTTTAGTTTCATACCATTCTGTGTTAATTTTTCATAATCTTGTTATTTTAATAAAATGTGTTTCCAAATATTAACTTTCCATATTTATTAAGCACTTCCATCTTAGTTTTCTAATTATATGGTATCTGTGTTAAATTATATAGAATTAAATAACTATTAATCGAAGGGATTAATTATTAATTCCACTATATTATCCCTTACTAATCATTTTACCACACCCTTATTATGTTTTTTTCAACAAGAATAAAATAAGAATACTATGAATCATAAGTATGAATTTACGTGATGTATTATAGTTATACTCAATGTTTTTTATTTATTTAGACAAAAAATCAATGTAATTAGTGTATTCATTTGTAATAAAAGACTCATGTATGTATCTATATTACCAAGAATACTAAACTATTTGTTCCATAGAGGATGGATTAAATGGAATCATTATATTTAAAATTGTATAAAAAACCAAATCCTTGCTTCCAGGGTTAGGTCGTTACAACTATCACAAACACTAATGGTTCTTTTGGGGATTCCATCTTAACTGGAAGTAGAACAAACATGCCACTAGACTGAGGGGAATCCACAATCCCCATAGGATTATGATAATAATAAAGTGAATAATTGAACAATATTTTTCAAAAATTTCTCCAAATAAAATGATAAAATATTTGGAATTCCACTCCGGGGTGTGAGAAAGGGTATATATATACTAAAAAATAGGGTATTAATTGCAAGAAAAAACACTATGTCATGTTATATTCCAAGAATATTGTTTTTAACAAATTGATCAATGTGGTAGAGATATTACTATATTGGTGACCTATTTATAGGATATAGAAATTAATATCAATATAGAGATATTACTCATATTAAAAACTAATGGTGTACATCTAAATGAAATGAAGAAGTTACATAATTTAATGTTTTTTATAATTTAAATGGTTATCATGTTCTGATGTTCTTTGAGGAACCATGATGCTACATTTTAGTCCCCACCCTATCATTATTAAATAGACATTATATATATTTGTGTTTAAATTTACTTTCCATTTGGGAATTTCAGTTATTTTATAGCTACTAATTTTACAATATAATTCATAATGTTCATAAAAATGATGATGATCAGTTTGAATGATTTCTTTTATATAAAATATAAGATTCAATCAGGTAATCATCTGGATATTCAAAGAGAGTAATAAGTATAACTTCAATGAAAAATATAGTTTCTTATTTGAACCTATTTTTTTATGAATAAGATGTTATATGAATAAATGTTCGATTGAATAGTATGTACTTATCAATATTATGTTTCTAGACTAAATCATTAGGCCCATATTCTATTCCATATGAACTCAAGAATTCCTCTCATAATGTATGATTCTGTATAATAGTATCATGGGCCTTAGACATATATATTGAAACTATTCCATTAGATATGTGTATATTTAAAATTGTAATAACTAATATATAGAAATACTAAAAGACATCAGAATATGTCTTATAATAATAAGTATAAGGTTTTATGATAAAATATGTTTTCATATAAACATTCAATTTATCTCCCACTATCCATAAAAATGTTACAACATTACTCAATGAATTATATATAAGAGCCAATTCAGTATTGTCGTTTTTCAATCCAATCAATGTCCCTATATACCCATACAGGTATACCATCCCAAAAAACTTTACATCTATTCCTTTAACATAAAGGTAAACATAAGGTACCCAAGGATACCAAGATGATCGACCATGGCATGAGTTTATAACCATAAGTGTGTCACTGTGTGCTCCTAATATATACCATTATATGAGTGTTTATGCATGAAAAGATAATTGAATTATATAAACTATCGAATAATCATATATGTACATATATATATCAAATCAAGGAAAAAAAACAAATTAATTTCCCCCATGTTATTGGTAAATTGATAATGAAATTAAATAACACTGTTTAGTGACATTTCCACAATATATATCTATATAGGAACATTTCCTAAAATTCATGGGTCGAGCCAAAAGGCTTTCTTATTCTATCACTTTACCACTTTATGAACCATTTTCATTATACCATATCCCAATCATGAGTTAGGGAACAAAGTCATCATGTCTTATCTCTATCATGGGTCTGGATCCACGGCCCCCATACATTGTCTATACTTTGGGTCCAAAATCATGGCCATCACATCCATGCCTTGGGTCTTGGCTACTAATTATCATCATCACATTCTATATATATTCCCCCATCAGGGTATAATTATACCATAATCTTTAACTTAAATTAACAAGAAGAATCAAAACATCCATTTAATAAACATTAATGTATAATATAGTATAACCAATTTAAGAACAAATTTTCATACCAAACATTCATCTTGGAAACAACTTTAAATTTTTTTGATTATTTATTAATAAATTTCACATTGCTTCAGAAGAACACGCATGTGAATCACATCATTAATAGGCTCCACGATCCACAAATCTAAAATAATAATTTAATCAAGAATAAAGACACATACCAAGACACGAATCACTAGTTTAACCCATATATCCCTCAACACCACTTATAATCTCATTCAATGTTTGTAACAATCAATCTTATAACGAATCCACCATTGTCCAATTTTATATCACTATCTATAATAACGAAAACCAAAACATTTACACTACCCTTGGTGACATTATGATCAATAGGCTCACTCAAAGCATTTCCAATTTTTTTTAGTGTTTTAGATCCAAAACAATTTCATTTATCATTATAACAAATATTCCAAAATAAATCTCAAGATCCAAAAAAATGGGATCATCTCACATATCACATATACAGTATATGGAAAACTAACAACTTATCTCGGTATCTATTTAACACATCATGATGAGGCCTCGTCAATGAAAAGGAATATAATATCTCATGAACACCCAAAGAAAACTCTTGGAGACCACAAGAGTAATCTCATGATCTATAACCTAATCCAAAGTCCTCTCTCTCTCCAACCTGAGTAGCCCAAGGAAACACACACTTACTACCTATATTCAACTATATACCACAATACTTATAATGGTATCTCATTAATCATATCTATATTATCACACAATGAAGACATAGTCATAGATCACCACAAATGATCACAAACATTCACATCATTCAATTGATATAAATATTTTTTTTATGAAACTTACCTACATGGTGATAATATAATCATCAAACACACACAAGCCTCCACAAAACATTCTCAAGATTATCCTATGTTCCACATATTATTGGGAAAGATCTTGTCACAACCTGAAAACATGTCTCACATCACAAATGAAATATATTTATTTATGTTAGTAATAATTAATTAATTAAAATTATATAAATATTATTTAATCCACACAATGTTCAATGTTCACCATTATTGTATCACGATAAAAATCAATCACACCTAAAGGGTCTTCAACCTAACCATAAAAAACCCAACATTAAATCCTGAAAACATATTTCCAATACAATAAAAATTACATCCTATTAATTAATTGATTTATAATTGGATATTTAAGAAAAAAATTCATTACAACCTCTACCATTGGTGAGCGGCCAACATCACATGCATCCTCAACACTAGAAGATCTAAATCTTCATCTCCTTCAGATGATTCCACCATGGATCAGTGGAATTAAATCCGTATTTATAGTTAAAAAAATTAACCAATATGAGAGATGTATTTAATTTTTAAAAAATTTACAAAATTTAATAACCAAACCTTGATTCAGTAAACAATATCATTTAGATCCAGCCCATATCAATGGGAAACAAGGGAATGAAGAGAGTAAGGGGGTATGTCTGTTTGACCCTCTCAAGGTTGAGTAAGGGAGCTAAAATCCAATGAGATTTCAATCTAAAAAGGATTAAAATACCGCATATTAAATTTTCTGATCATGTTCCAATAGCTAGACTATCAAGGATAACTAGATAACTAGTAAATACAACTACAATATGTCCTTCCTAATGATAATATAGAATCCATCTCAAATACTAAGGTCTTTCGTGATCCTCAATCAATGCCTAAAATCATATTTTTAAATAGTATAATCCTTATTAATTCCATCCTCAAATGTGGGTGAGAAATTTTCAGGTCCACTAAAATGAAAATATAAATTTTTATTGAGAATTTGAAATCCATAATTATGAGGGTAATTATAAACTCCTACCATAATTCATGACCTTCATGATAGGTAAATTAAATTATCTGAAAATATATCATGACCCAATCAGTTATTAAATCACTCAGAATATTCCATGTTCCTTCTTACAACATCAAATTATATTCAATAGAATAACAACAAATACAAAATTTAATTATTACCTTATTTTTGATCCATAACTTAACTAGTTACAAAAACCCTGAGATTGTTCTCACCACACCCCTCTCTATCAACATAACATACAATCTTCAACATGATCATCCCAAATCATATGATTCTCCAAAAAATAAGGATTTAAAAAAATTAATCATTCATGATATATTTATCTCAAGAATATGAGTTGTATTTGTAAATTCACTTCAATAGATCATAAATCCCAATAACCACATCCATAAAATGAATCTAGTTTAGTTTTCATTCCACTACATTAAAAACACCAAAAAATAACCATATATATTCCATTGGTTTACCTTTCTAAATTTAATGTTTCTTTAGTCAGCATTCCATGAAATTAAATTATCATGATGTCAAAACATCTTGAATAATTTCATTATAATCCAAACATACAAAAACATATAATAATAAAATCTATATAACGCCATCGTTTCAAAACTATTCACATTCTTCATCCTACATGCTCCCACCCAAGTCATGACACACCTTCAATTCAACTCTACCTAGACATCATATCAAACCTCCTTAATCCCAATGTTGAAAAATTAAGATACCTAAAAATGCATCAAAATTTTTTCTATGTTATTTACCATGAAACTATATCAAACTTTATAAAACATAACAATACACCATAGAGTAATGAAAACAATTTATTGACATGTAGTTTACCCATACATGATCCTATCAACATGATGATCATTTAAAAATATTATATAGGAACCTCCCCATAAGAGGAGTTTTATGAATGTTGTTGCCACAACCTCATACCAAACACCACACATAACTCTTGCCCACACTCATCATTTTGATTCAGAATAACTATCTTTTTTTTAAAATAACCAACTTCATCATTGGTTATTTCAACTTCACGTCTTATCGGACCACAATATTCAAGGTTTTCATAAGTCATCTAGAATGAGGGTCAAAACCTATGACTGACCAGTGGTAAACTCCAAACCATATGGCTTCCCTTCTAGTGATCCCTAAGATTCATCCACCATGAAGGATAAATAAATAAATCAGATGTTTTTTCCTAATCCTATATCAACCATTCATTCCTCCTCAGATGATTCAACATGGATTAAAATGGATCTCAAATTGCTTACACCAAACATTCCACCAATTCAATCACTTAATATAATAAATATTTAAATTTCCCTCAAGAAATATTGGACTTTCAGACTAACACAAACTCAATAACACAACAATGACATCACTATAAATAAAACAATAAAGAAAAAATATCACCCCACCACTACTGTAGAATCACACAACTACATAAAAAACACGAACTTATATTGGTGAACCCGTTCGATTCCCATGAAATGGTATGCCACATATCTATGAAAAATATATATTAGCCCCAAACCTACTCATTATTATCATTAATTTTACTATAAATTCCCTTCCAATTCCAAAAATTCATTTTAGGTTGTGTATGAATAGGGAAGCCTCTCATAGGTCATCCCTCAGGATATTTAATTGTCTCAACCAAACCATAACATTTAATGATCCCATGAAAGGATATTTTATGCCCTGAATTGTAGATTAATGATCTAAATATCATCAAATATATGAACAAATGCTAATCATACTGGCTATAATCCTATTCATTTCAGTTGCGTCCGTCCTAGAGGTCCCTAAAAACTCTACGTTAAAATATGCATATTCTCTATTCTATGATTTTCCATTGACTAACCATTATATGGGTTTCGATTAAAAATCAATGAGACACAAACAATATTCTAAGACTCTGTGATCGGACCATTTTGGATCCTAACTCTCCACAGAATTAAAATGACAGGATAAAACCAATGGGCTATGAAACCACAAATAATTCCCCCAACGTAACAGAACTAATTTAAGAAAACATCAATTTTCTCCAAAATTATATCCCAAGATACACATTTCCTTCCTTTTGACCTAATACATTCAGGATTTCCACAAGTTTAATGAAACTAAACCAATCTAAACTCATTTCTTTTTTAAGTTAATGATCATTTCAAACCAGTCAGGGTTCTATTACTAAGGCATAAAATTCTTTAACCACCAACCAAGGGACTCCATGATTCCCTTGATGAGTGGACTTAAATCCGTCACCAAATTTCATCTAGAACCAGTAATTACATACTCATACACTAGATTAGAGTAATAGAAAATAATTATAAGAAGATATGTATCATATGAACCCTATGTTCTTATTATGTTGTATGGAAACATGACTCTTTTAAAGGGTTTAGATGTGAACCCCGAAAAAAATACATATCAGATAGTATATCATATATACAATACATGTTAATCAATAGAGAATGAAAACATTATCAATAATATCACTTCCAAGGAGACACAATATTTCTATCAGACAAGTTTTCTCGAATAACTGGTCTAAGGTCCATCACATCAGTAGAAAGATACCTAATGCACTTGTCTAAAAATTCCAAAAAACATAAAATTGAACTCAATTGATAAAAAATTATGATTCCCCAACCTAATAACTGTGCCCATCTAGTGTGTTATATGAAATTATTCTTGCCTTATTATGAACATGAGGTTCAATAAAAGTGTTGAGGGGAAGAAAAATTTATTCAACAGACTAATCATTCATATAATAGTATAAATATACTGAATATAATGAAATTGAAAATATCAAAATATTAATTACAGCTATAATTATCATATTAATGAAAATAATGTATCTCTAATGTTTTTATAATATATAACATTCAAATGGTCACCCACTACGGTAGTCAGATGTATATAATTTTTTGATACAATAGTATATAAGGTCATTTATTATATAATATTATCTCTAAAAATCCCGGTCTCCACATACACATTGAACTAAACTAGGCCAAAGAAAATATCATCACATGCTCTAATATAAAAGAAATCATATAGTAATCTTGAACAATGAGATTAATATCAAGGGTGTTAGACTAATCATTGGAGGGTCTCAAAAAATTACACTATTATATAATGTTATATGGATGTTTATTCATATGAAAAAATCATCTATGTAATGTAATGACTCCAAAACTAGTTGACTGGGGCTAGTATCATACATTATTAAATTGTCATTGATACAATATTCAAATCCCAAATTGTTGATCTATTTATAATTTTGGGATAACTAGATTAATACATAAAACTCATTTTATATTAGGGAAAAAATAAAACATAATACGTAACAAAACATAATAAACCACATCCTTAAAACTAATTCAAAATAACATATTCATTACCTTGGGAATGGAAATAAAATAATGATGATCTAATATTTATAGTAAGTGTATCATATATAAGAAGTTACCTTGAGTCAATAATAATAATTAATATAGAATTGAAAATATTTAACTCACATGACATGTAATCAATAAAAAGAGAGGAAGGAAAATAAATAATGTTGAAAGGTATATAGCTGAAAAAAAATTCAATTTAAAGAACTGGAAGATTCCTAAAAAATAATGGAAATAAAATACATCTATAGAGTATTCCAGAGTGAAAATACCATTAATAATAATAATTGAAAAATAATTGTAAAAAAATTTAATTATTTTATTTCATGTTTCCTAAGAACATGATATATTTAATATTAATATATATTACCAAATTAATTTTAAAATAATATGTAAAACTACAACCTATGTGTCTAACTAATTCATCATATGAATCATACAATGAATCTAGGGGATATCATTTAGTTTTACCCACCATGGTTGGTAGTACCATATCATTCCTCACATATCAAATACCCGATTTAATAATGATACTTACCATAAAATATCTGAAATAGAAATGAATATGAATGTATCAATACTTCACCATATAAATAAATAAATTTCAATGTAAACCCCCTTTGTAAAAACTATGTATTTTTTAGGAAATAATAATGTATAAAATAAAATATAACAGTTATCTAATTGAAATGTAATATATAATGAATATTTTTTAATAACGTGGTTGTTTCAAGATAATGTTAATAATCATAAATGAAAGTTAGATTGTAAATGAAATTTTACCACATTGAAATTTTCAAATCAAATCCCCGTGGATAAAACAATTAAAATAGAATCATATAATAAAATGATGTATAATGTATTAATGATATTAAATATCAAAGGGGTAGTATATACATGACATTAAATTAAATTTGTGTATAATAACAATTAAAGCTCAATGGAATGAAAATTGAGAGGAAATCCCTAACTTGATGCTCCATTTCGGTTTAACATGCATTAAAATCATATATAATGGTTTTAATCAAGTTATTTACTTATTAAATCACCCTATTAATGTTCATGTCATCTTTTATTATAATTTTATAACATATTATTACCCATTCATTAATAATCATTAATTTTTTCAATCCTTTCAGGTGGTCAATGCATTGTTTGTCAAGTATGTTTTGACTTTTTGTTTGTTTATTTTTCATATATAACTATTTAATAATATCGTTAATTTAAATAACTATTCAAATAATATATATATAAATATATATATTCATTATATTTGTATTTAGAGTAATCCATTAAATTTTGTGATTGGAAATCGAATACATTATTCATGGAGATAATAGGTCATATGTATACAAGAAGGACACTTAAATTTTATTGCTGTATTGAAATAATGTAATGTAAAATATATATATTGTCATTTTATTATAATTTTGGTTTAATATATGTCATGTATTTTTATTAAAACCATCACTAATACATTTAATGTATAGAATGAACAAATCACATCGCTTTGTCAGGTGGTAGTCTTACATACACAATAATGACTTTATCATATTCCCACAAAGATTAAAACATTTTGGTATGTGTTATATTTTAATTATAGAAGAATTTAGACATAATAAATATAACATATATCATATATAAATTGTATTTATATCATTACTACCTACCTTCAAATGTGGTAAAGGAAAAAATAAGGACATCAGTTCACGATTCAGTAGTCTGTTGTACACATAAATAAAGACTTTGTAACACATTTTATGGAAGTGTATGTGAAGTAGAAAATGATAAACTCTCCTTCTCTTTTCTGCACTAGGTTTTCAATAAAACATTTCTAGTTTTCTTTCTATATATATTTGTCCATATATAATAATTTGAGGGAATTTGGGGATTTATTATTATATGTAATTAACAAATAAATGTTTATTTAGTGGTGTGAACACAGGGGATATGGGAGGCCTTTTGTAAGTGGGGTGAGAGGAAAACTTGTAAATCGTTGAAAGAGGGATTTTCAAAATCATATTTTCCATGATAAATGTATCCAATAATAAAACAACAACATCATAGAATTTATAAGGTACATTTAATTCATTTAATTTGGTTTTTCCATGTTTTTATGACATTTAGGCCCTTAGGTTTAATGTTTATTCCAGTGGAAAACATGATTTTCTCTTAATAGTTTTAATTAATATTAACAACTCTAGCTATTTTATATTTAAAAAAATAATTCTGGATTGATTAGATGTTATTAATTATTATGATTCTAAATATAGAAACCATTTTTTCAAAATGAAAACAAAAAATTTGCTGATACTAATTTAAAATTAATCCTATAAAGAGAAGAGAGATCACGTCTGTAAAGAGAAACGTTCAAAAGTATATGATTTTTTTGTACATCAATTCAATATAAAAATAATATGAATGAACTAAATTGGAATTATATATTTTTAATTTAATATTTTCTAATTTTAATAAAATAATAATTAAAAATTATTCCGATGATAAGCTAGATTTAAATTAAAATATATTATTTTTCACTATTCATAAAAAGGTATCATCTCATAAAAAACCCAAAAATTCACACCAAGATAATATATACACTCTGATTTAAAAAAATGAATCTTTTTTTAAATAACATTAATAAAATTGTTAAAAATTTATTTTAAAATAAGTTCAATATTAAATACCGACAAAACCACATTTAGAAAAATAAAAATTTATAAGAAATATTTGATTTTCTAATATATTATGCATACTAATTCAATTAAATGAATATAAAAACATTTCATTAAATTTATAATTTATAAATTTCATTAATATCATTTATTAATTCTAATTAATTAAATTTATTAGGAAAAAATTTATTTGGTTCATTAAAATATTTTTCTTATAAAAAAATTACTTTTACATTGATAAATTTTTATATCAACATATAATTAATTTGTATCAAATGAATTCATCCATATATTTTTATATGTTAGTCAATCATATTTATAACCAGAAATTTAATTTAAGAGATAATTTTCATTTTAAATAAAAATATTTATTGTATTATGTAAAACACAGTGTTACATGTAATAAAATCCATAGAAGAAAGTATTTGTTAATTGTTACACAAGCTAACTCCGTGTTTCATGTGTTGAATTCTATGTCACTTATTGAATTTATTTAATATATCAAATATGTTGTAACATATCTTGGTGTTATATTCCATTATACTTTTACTATTTCATGTCACACACATTACTAAATAAAATATTATTCCTATAGAATTTTAGTGTTTTATATTATACCGATCTTAAATAAATTGAGTCCTCACAATTTAAACATGATCTCGATAATCTAGGATTTGATATTTCAAAATTTATATTTTATAAAATCTACATCATAATATAGTTAATAAAATATCATCTTAATAAGAGATAATGGGATGTAAAAATTTCATTTGGATTAACTAATAACTCTGTTTTGGATTTGGAGAACATCAATGTCATGTGAAGATATCGACATGGATGTGGAAATTATTATATTGAGAGAGAGAGGTAATTAATTAAAAACATGTGAATTGTATTTGGAATGTTATGGTGATCGAAGCCATAAAACTATGATGATCTAAAAGACCATCGGTTCATCATAAATGAAGGTACATGGATAATATTATGGTTTCAATGCCATTCTCCTAAAGATGGTGAATTCATTTATAATATAAGAATATATGGAAATATATGATAATGATATATTTGTATTTCATTAGAATAATTTCATCATTTTATTATTTATTGATGAATTTTTTAGTGTATCTCTTATTCCAAGAAATGAATATACATGAATGAAATTTTTATACCTGAATCACTGTAATTTTCTTTTAATAGATGGTGTAATCCAGAAAAGAGTGAAATTTATTTATACTTAACTCTAAATATTTTCCAAAACCAATATGGTTAAAAAATTCTATCCCATATTAATAAATTTTCACATGTTTATTTAATATAATAATATCTAAAACCTCATCCAAATATCATCTAAAAAAATATTTGAAATTGATAACCATTATTCTCATACAAAAAATGTATAACCAAATTTAGATGGATGCATACAAAGTATTTTTTATAATCCTTAGTAAAAGTAAAGTAGATATTAATCATCACATACCTTGGATGGGAATAATTTCCTCATGTATTATCTATTAACATTGTAACAACTTGAATTTTCATAAAACCTTATTTGAAACATGGAGCATTCTTTATTCCTTATATAAAACATGGGTTATTTGATATATTCCTTAAATCCAAATATGTTATAGAGTTCATCAATGATTTGAAAAAAAAACTATTCCAATAAATCACTAATCAGTTCAAATGTTTTCAATAATATATAATTAACATTATCCATATCAATCATCTTTTTATCACAACATCATTACCACAATATTTGGAACATATTATGGGTTATAAAATATTCAATCAAGTGTTTTCTAGGAATTTTATATTTCCAATGAATCATTTATTATTTATCATTACCATTAAAATTACTCTTTTAAATACATAATGTATTAGTAATACTGTAAAATAAATATATAATTAATAATTATTAGGATTATAATATCATCAATTAATTTTTTTTCTACCTTTTAATTGATTCAAAATTCAAAATAACATTAATAACTTTACTGTGGTTGTATCAATAACATATTCTTGACCATGATAATTTTTTTATTCTGAGGTATATTCCTTTTATTTTTGGGGAATTTATTTTCATAGTTCCTCATCTTCAAAAATTTCAAGAACATAGTAGTAGTGTTTTCATTATTCACTTGGAAATATTTTTCCTGGTGATCCTACTATCAAAACCTATATAAAACTACCAATACCATTAATTATTTCCTTGGGTGATTATATCGATAGTTATCAAATGTTTGAAAAAATTCATTCCCTTATTCCCTTCATCTTTTAGTTTTTCTTCTTTCATATTCTTTAATTTAATCCCTTTAACGACATAATACATTGAGAATTCATTCTCTATCTTTATAGCACATAAAAATATTTCATCAAATAATAAAAACATTTGAAATAACAGTTCCCATCAGGGACATGGATTAATCCCTACAAATAAGTTTTCAATAATTCATTCATTATTTGATATGTAATCCCTAATGTATGTAGCTAACCTTGTAAATGTAACATTAAAATATAAAACAATTTATTCTTCCTTTTTATTTAAAGTCAATAACTATCACATTAACTCATTTTGTTTCACACTGGGGAATTATTTTTCAAATAATGTCTCATAAAATACATTCCATTCCATGAGTGGTATTTCATCTTACTCCTATTTATTTTGAATTAATAACCACCATCGATCAACATATCCTTTGAGAAAGTATTTAACCTTTTCATTTTCACTACATCCAAATTACATAAATATCTTTTTCCAAATACATAAGACATTTCTCAACAACCATTAGATCAGTAGTACCATTAAATGATAGTGGTGTTTGTCACATAAAGTGATACGTCATTAGATAATCTCGATGTGGGATAGGTTTCCCCATCAAAAAAGTTTATTTGACAAAACATTATTGAGATTCCCTAATTTATCTATAACTTTATCAGTACCAATCCCATTTATATTAAAATTCTCTGTAGGTGAACCTCAATATTGGCCATGAGTATAGATACCCTTATTACTTCAGGTCTTATCTATTAATAATGACATATACTATATTGGACTATATCATTAAGAAAAAAAATATTGAATCCCTAATATAATGAAATAATTATCATAAATTTAAAACATATGTTTAGATAATATCATATTAAAAAAATGATTTCGTTGGGATATTCTTAGATACTTTTCCTCAAAATATATTATATGGGTTTTTCTTTGATATATATTTTCATAAATCATGTTTCCATGGGTTTTAATAAAACTTCTATAACACTAACTCCAACAACATCGATCCTATTATTTATGAGAAAACACCATACTATTACATTATCATAGATTCCAGATTTAATTTCCAAAGAATTCATCAATTTAATCATTTTAAAAAGTGATATACATACATGATACCCATTTAAAATTTTAAAAATGTAAATAAAACATGATGTATAACCAAAAAAAATAAACTACATACTTCCAAACTCATTCAATGATTACAATTTAATAACATCGAGAAAGGAAACAAAATAAGGGCGAGATCAAATGCTCAATATGGGTTATATAGAGAAAAATCAATCACAAATCAATAATTACAGTATATATGGGACGGTATATATCTGAACACAGATTCAATGTAACTAATAAACTGAGATGGATGTATAAAAATAATATAACAAGTTAAATAGTTATAAACAAATTAAATTTAAATATGAGGATATGGAATAATCAAAAAACCGATAATGAAATTCATATAATGGTATTTTTCTTTTGAAAATATCATTTATACTAATAATTGAAATTTTTATGTATCAAATAAAGTTTTATTGGACTAAATGTTTTTTAGACACTTGATACCTTTATCACTAGTATCTTTTACTATGTTAGATTAGAACTAATAGGTAAAAACCCATCTTATCTTTCCAACTCATTCATCTCATTATACTATAGATGCCGCAAGGGGATACAATTAAATGAACCCCAACCATGAATGTAGGTACAAGTAATTCATCATATATTGAGTAATTGATTTCAAAATGTTCCTTAACATCAAATATCTGTATTAAGTGAAGTATATGAATTTATCAGTATTTCTCTATTTAATAAAATAATAATCAATGTGAAATCCATATATAAAATGGTATTTTTTTTAAGAAATAATCATATTCAACACACGTTTAAATGGATATATGTGGAAAATTCAATATCAATATAAAAATTACTCCAATAAAATTATTTTTTCAATAGAATGTTAACTATCCAAAATTATAGTGAGATTGCATAATTAATTTTACCATTTGGTAATTTTTATGTTAATTTTCCTTGGGTGAATAAATAAAATAGAAACATAAAATAAAATGATGGATAAAGAATCCATGATATTGAGTGTAATTGGGTATTATATACACCACAAAATTTTGAATATATTTATAATAACAAATAAATCCCCATTTAATGTTAATTAAAAAGAAATCCTTCACCTTCCACTCCAATTTGGATGAAAGTGTATTGAACTATTATATAATTGTTCCAAAAATGTAATTAACTTATTATAAAACAATATTAATATACATTACTTAATTTATAATTTTTTTTATTTTATATTAATACCTTTTCATTGATAATATTTCATTATGTTCATCATTTATGGTTTTAATTTCCATGGTTTTCACATCTGTTTTGACACTATTTGTTGCTATTAATAAAATTATGATTTAATAATATAAAAAAGTAAAAATATATATTAAAATATAATATATATTTAGTATGTATATATTTAGATAAATCAATAACATTGTGTGATCTGAAATTATATAAACCGTTCATGATGACGATAGGTCATTCATAAGCTTGAAACTGTTTTCAATTTCATATCATGTTATACAAAATAATTTAATATTATATATATATATATATATTATTATTATTAAAATATCCTTTTTATTTCATATATGTGTCATATTGTAATTAAAATATTCCTTAATTCAGTCCATGCCAAGCGTGAATGAATCACATGGCTTCTCGAGGCGACAAAATATTCATCAATCCAATGACGAGGTTTTATTCCATCAAATAGAAAACATGAAGTTATGCAATATACAATAATTCCAAAATAATAATGAAATAGTTAATATATTATATATCATATATATAAATAGTATTTACATCATTATAACCAATCATTAAATTTGGGAATGAAAAAATGAATTACATCGGTTCGTGGGCAGTAGTCCACTGTACATGTGAACGATGATTCTGTAACTTATTTGATATATATGTGTGTAATTATAAGAATTAACCATAACTCAAAATCATATAAATTTTTTAAATATTGGTTTTTTATTATACAATAAATATATATTTAAGATATACTCAGGTGGATAAATAAATAAATGAAGAATTATTTTAAGAAAACAATATCACTTCTTCAAGTTTCCTCCTTATGATTAGAATAAAAACGTGAAATGATTTTATTATAAAAAATATTGGTATTATAGGATGATGGGATGGAACATTTGGTCTACTTTTATATTATTG
This sequence comes from Viscum album, assembly GCA_963277665.1. Taxonomy (NCBI): domain Eukaryota; kingdom Viridiplantae; phylum Streptophyta; class Magnoliopsida; order Santalales; family Viscaceae; genus Viscum; species Viscum album. Next base: position 1,720,454,180 of record OY728147.1, on the reverse strand, counting down.
GGTGAACCAATGTTGTTTTAGAGGAGTGAAGTAGGTGGAGTGGGGGAGACCTTTTATAAGTGGGGTGATTGGATAACTAATAAATTTTGGAATGTGCGAATTCCACCCACATCATTCCCATATAATGTAGATAATATAATTCACCAAAAAATATTCCTAACTTTATAAGTTTTAAATATGGGGAAAAACTTTTGGACATGTTTCAATGTAATTTGGACACTTAATAATAATTTTTACTTTTTTGGTAAACTCAATTTCACTTACTAACGTTAATAAATATTAGTATATTTCCTTAATTAATTTTGTAACAATTTATGTTGGAATTAATAGAAATTTCAATTAATTATTATGAAAAATTTGAAATAAAATTTTACAACATACACACATTTAATTTGTAATGCCCAAACACTAGTTTCCCAAATATGGTGCATTATTTTATTACAGATGAATGATTACATGAATGATATACCCCAAAATAATATATATTTTAGTTGTTTTGGAAGAAACGATACATCACAAGTTTCATAATAAATCATTAAATGAAAAAAACATACCATTTCCATTGGAAGAATCCATAAATATTATATTATTCAAGAAAGTAATTAATAATATTTATCTTGACATCCCTGGGATTAATAAAACATAAGAAATTGGTGAGATAAAGTGATTAATAAGGGTATGTAATATAGTGTAATTTATCATAATCATAAAAAATATCCATTTTGATCCACTATGAACACATGAAATTAAAATTTAATTTAGTATAATATGGGAGGAATGAATGGTGATAAAAAAAATCCATATAAAAAATCATAAGATAAATAAACATAACCATCGATATTCTACTAGTTGAATAATAATATGGTTTATACATTAATAATATCACCATGAGTGAATGAATATTTTTAGAAATCTGAATCATATTATTAATGCCTTGTCTAGGATGTCTAAAACTTCAAGGGCATGGCCTCAACCAAAAACCAATTCCATTTTGTCCCAGAAGGACTACTATTTAATCGAGGGGCGAAAGCATCCCCCATCAATCACTATTGAAGTCTAATACCTTCCTTATATGAATGGGTTTATTCATTAACACCATATACATATTCATTGTGATTAACTTTCCCCAATATTTATATATTATTCCAAACCATGTTGTGTAGTATATTCAATGGTATCATGATTGTGAATCCATTGTCAAACAGTTCATAGCACTTTTAAAATATATGGTGTGTGATGAAAATTATATGTTAACCTAAATAAAACATAAAATTAAAGAGTGGTGTTGAAATAGGATATACAAAAATTTTCATGAATTAATGAGAGAAATACAGTTTTCTACTTTTCAAAAAAGTTTTCATTTGGAAAATTCATTTTTATTTGTCCCAGTTTCATGTATAAAAATAGAAATGAACAAATATAGTTTTTGATGAATAAATTACTGGTTTTATAAAAATAAATTTGTATTGATAAAAATTATGTATTGTTATATAATATGGTTAGGTAATTTTGATGTTCCCTTAAATCATGTTTTTTTATTTGAGAAAGGATTCCTTTAAAATGTGTATTTACCATCAATGAAAAATGAACTGAATTGGATATGCCATTCCAGAACAAATAAACATTATATATAAGAACTACAAAAAAGTAAATGGAATTATATTGCGGCAATGATATTTAATGAATAACTCAAAGGAAAAAAATTAATGTTTGGGTATAATCATTTACCTTATGCATGAATGATTTCTACACTTTACCTTAATGTCCTCTTGAGTACTCCTCCCTAAGAACCTCATTAAGGAGATTGGTTTTGGTCTTTCTGCAAGAAAAAGATCTCCTTGATGTGGTGAGAAACTAGGGAAGATGATTTGGTAAGACCATTTTTAGTCTTGAAGGCATCCTGGAGTGAAGAGAGGAGAGTGTTGGTGTGTTTTTTATAGTGGATGAGAGGGGTAAATTCACATTATTATATTCATTGTTTTATTATTTAGCTCATGAAAAGAAATATTATTTATTATTTAGACCAAATAAATTAATTAGTTCATGTGGGCTATAAAAAGAGGTTCTTTCATCATCCTATCAACATCCACGTATCTGTAATTCTATAGTTTAGTATTTATCCTAAATTATCAAATTTTACTATTCATCGGAAATTAATGTATTTTAGAAAAATACCAAAAATTCACCTGAACCATTTTTCGTTGTTTAGAAATAAAAAGTGACCTCCATTTTATTAATATAATTTTATAAATATGAGAAACATATTTTTTAGTTAATAGCAACATTTACATAAAAAATATATTTTTTTATATTAAAACTGATTTTATAAGACTAGGGAAAATTAATAGAAGTGCTATTAAATTATCATAAAATCATAGGAAAACCAAATATTAATTTAGGAATACATTTTATGGAAATTAATTATCTTTTAAATATATTTATTATTTATTAAATATTTTTTACTCACAAAATAGAAACACTTAATTTTAAATTTTAAATAATTTCACATACTTGTACTAAGATATAATTATATCTTACATTCATTTATAATGTAAAAAAATTTAATTTATACATTAATTTGGAATATTTACTAATAATATTTTTCATATTACTATTAATGTGGTACATTAATATTCTAAAGGGTTATTTTACTATTTACAAAAAATGTATGTTGATCCTATTAGACTCTAATAATATTTCTGATCGCAATTATGTAAGTCTGTCTTTAAAAATTCAAAAAACAATAGTGGAAAATTATTCATAATGTCCTAGTGAAAAATATCATCTCTAAATAATTTTTTTTTGTTTCATAGATACCCAGTGATTCATGCATTTAATTGTATTTTAAATTAATTTTTAATTCCATGGGGTGTTACATTCTCCCCTAATTGTAAAATTTAATCATTGATATGAACATAATGTTACCTCATAAAATGATTTGTATAGGTTTTCATCATAAGATCTTTAGGTTAAAAATATATTCCATCAAAAGTGAGGACATACATTGGGTTTATAACTTACTTTCATAACAATGAGATATGGAAAACATTGTGCACTTTTGAAAGGCTAGGTAGAATCACCAAACATTAAGCCACTACCACAAATCTCTCTATAATTTCAAAAGGACCAACGTACAAAAGGATCTTTTTTCCTTCATTCCAAATCATATAAAACCCATCCATGGAGATACTTTGAAAAATATTTTATCTACCACTTGATATTAAAAACCCTTCCTCCGATTATCAGTATAGGTAATTTTCCTACATTATACTTCTTTGATAAGGGATTGAAAAATCTTTACCTTCTCTTTTGTTTCCTCCCCGAACTCTGGGGCCACATGTTAAATTTCCTAAACTTCATCCCAATATGATGGTTTATGAAATCTTTTTCTATACAATGCATCCAATAATTCCATTTGAATACTATAATGAATACTATTCCTGTTAGAAAACACTTCCAAAGATAAATAATTATCCCACATACCTTAAAATTCAAGTGGAACGGTCTCAATATGCCTTCCAAATTTTGGATCGTCCTTTATGACTACCCATCACTATGAGGGTGATAAGAAGTACTCAAATAATGTTCTATATCTAATGATTTCTAAATTTTTTTTCATATTTTTGATGTATATCATGGGTCACATTCAGAAAAAATAGAGATAGGTTTTCTATGATATCCAATAAGATCATTAATATAGAGTCGTGTTAGGAGATCAAGTGGTAAATCATCCCTTATTGCAAGAAAATGTCTATATTTTTTAATTCGATGAACAATTATAGATATGAAATCATTATTTCAAGGATTTTGGTTTATTAAGGTTACCAAATACATAGTAATGAAAGCCAATTTCCATGTCAGAATCATAATTGTTTTCATGAATTCTCTAGGATGTTTTCGTTCAGCCTTAACCTGTTCAAAGACTAAACATCATGATACATAATCAGAATTTCATGCAATATATTATCCCATAAGAAATTTTCCAGATAATATCCATACATTATTATTCACTAAGAGTTTATAGAGAAATTTGAACTCTGGGAATCATCCAATAACTCCCATTTTAGCTTTGGTATAAAGGTAACACATATCCTCAACCAAAATTTCATAATTCCATTTCCATACACATAGAATGACATCATCCAACCATTTATGGAATTCATTTTTTTATGATTCTCATCATTAGGATTATAAATTTTAATTCTTTATAATAACGATAGATAGGAAACCAATTGAAAAAGTTTTTATTTTTCACCTTCTTTGATAATTACCATGTCCATCATCTCTAGATCCATGTACAAAAGATATTTTCCAATCCTCATTTTCTTTCAAACTCTATAAACCTTTAAGATAAATTCATTTAAATCATTATTCTCCAACCCATTGTGGTAGTGTATTGTTCAATCATAATCATTTAGTGGTTTGATCCGTAAATTTTTCCCCATGTTGTGTTATTTCTATGAGATGATTTATATCAAGCTCTTGTATTACGATATTTCTCACATAATTCTCCATAGAGATATTTTCTCCATATCAACCGGGAAAAGATTACAGCTACTAAATCAAGATCATGAGTTTGTGAGTTCATTATTGGGTCATTAAATTCCTTGATGCATATGATATAACTCCTCCATTCTACATAAGTACCTAACCAAGTCCTTTCTTGGACAAATCACTAGAAATAATAAATCCACCAATTCACAATGGTAGAGTCCAGATTAGAGAATTCACTAACCTCTTCCTCAATTATTAAAAACATTATTCACATTATTTTTTCCATTCAATCACAACCCTTTACATGTAATCATTTTTAAAGGGTTATATAAACAAGTGATGTCACAAAACACCTCCCCGGGCCATGAACCCTGTCATATGACCCCATGGGTCTCCAATAATACCTTGGTTTCCTTCCCAACACACCAAAGGATATTACTCACTATGGTATCTTATCTGACTAATCACTATCCCCACATGCCAACACATGTTTTTTCAGTGTGTTTTGTCCTCACTCACACACATAGTAGGAAACTTCCCAGAAGGTCACCCTTCCTGATTACTATTGCAGGACAAGAATACTTATCTATGGAGTTCTAATCAGGTAGGCTCCTAAAAAGAAATGTGCACCTTGTTGACATGGGTAGTAAAATTTTTCCTTTTACGTCACACATGTCCATGGGTCTTACATTATTCACCCCTTTAAAGCACAACACCCTTATTGTGGACCCCAAGCCTCAAACCCAGGCAGTGCCTAAGCACTTCCGGCTATGTATTGGCTCTGATACCATCTATAACGACTGGGTCTCGGTGATAGCACAGGAACCCTGTCTCAACATAACTGTTGTGTCCTGGCCTACCCGGTACCGCCAGTTGACCCACAGACACAGTTGCGCCGTAGACACAGGTGCTAGTCACTCTTACATTGGCACTGCCCTCATTCAGAGCTCGGAGATTCTGATGGAGCCGTTGGATCAATCCTTATAGCTAGATCCTCCAATGGGAGGATACTCGACGATTACACATTGGTTCCGGTAATGTGAACATACTCTAGGAAGAGAGAGCTTCTGCTGGGATCTCCTCGTAGTGGCGTCAAGGCCTTACAACATCATCTTAGGTATGAACTAGTTATCTACATTCCATGATTAGATCAACTGTATTAGAAGAATAGTGAGGTATGTCCACATAGATGTGACCATGTTTACCTTCCCCGGTGAGAAGGGAGACTTTGGAGTGCATGATAGACATACTCGAAGGAGGGTGCAGCCGATCACTCATTAGTTGGCCTGCAGTACCCTTGGACCAGTTGATGTGCAGAGTCCATGCTACCACCCTATAGCGGTGGACCAGTATGCGGATGTTCTCCCTGATGATGTCCGTGGTCAACCTCCTCATAGATAGGTGGACTTTTACATTGACCGACACCCCGAGATGGAACCTATATATACTCCAGTATATTGGATGGCTCCCGCTGAGCTTTGTGAGGTTCCAGAACAGCTGGAGGACTTTTACGGGAAGGGATTCATACAATCCAGTGTTTCTCCCTAGGAAACCCCAATTCTGTTCACCAAGAAGGCAGATGGGTGCTTGAGTCTTTGTGTCGACTACCGTCACCTAAACCAGGTGACTATGAAAAAAAGTTCCCACTATCGAGGATTTACAACCACTTTGATTAGATGAAGGGATCACAGTGGTTCTCAAATATAGACCTCAGATCATGTTATCACCAACTTCGAGTTTCAGATAAGGATGAGTAGAAAATTCCATTTAGGTTTCGGTACATCCACTACAAGTTCTTGGTTATTACTTTTGGTGTAACCAGTGCTCAAGTAGTGTTCATGGGACTCCTAAACAGGATTTTCCAACCATACCTTGATCACATTGTCATAGTGTTCATCGAAAACATACTGATCTACTCAACTACTAAGGAGGATCATGCCTACAATTAGTGGGTAGTACTGGACACACTCTGAGAGAACAAGCTTTATGGTATGCTCTCAATGTGCCAGTTTTGGATTTGAGAGGTTCACTACATTGGACATGTCATCTCAGAGGATGGAGTGGTAGTGGATCCAATGAGGATTGAAGAGATACTTGCTTGGGAGCCACATATGAGTGTGATGGGGGTACGGAGTTTCCTGGGATTTGCTGGATATTACCGGATATTCGTACCAGAATTTTCAATAGTTTCAACACCACTATCAGCCTTGATGAAGAAGGGTAAAACCTTCATGTGGTTAGAGAGATTCCAGACGATCATTCAAGAGCTAAGGTAGAGGATGACTAGTACCACCAATCTTGAGGCTTCCAGAGGAAGGTGTTGGGTATATAGTCTAATGCGACGCATCATGAACCAGACTCGGGTGTCTCGTAAAGCAAGAGTGAGCAGTGATCACACGTGGTTCTCAGTAGTTGAGACAACATAAGCATAACTATGATACCCATGACCCATGGTTAGGAGCAGTGGTCTTAGCCTTCAATAGTTTGCGACTCTATCTGATGGGAGAGAATTTTATCTTGTACTATAATCACAAGATTCTCAGGTATATATTATCTCAAAAGGACCTAATCCTGAGACAATGTAGATGGTTTTAGTTCCTCCATGACTATGAATTTGATATAATCTATACTTCGGGGAAGGGGAATGTCGTTATAGATGCACTCAGCTAGAGATCCGGTATACAACTGCTAGGAGAGGCAACAAAGTAGTTGGCTGCTTTACAGATATCCTTTGTGGATAATGATATAGCAGCTTTCCATCAGTCTCTTATAGTCACTCCCCAACATCTTCAATTAGTTAGGGTGGCACAGCGTTGGGACCCTGACTGCGAGAGACGACATGCTCAGATATCCACAGGACAGACACTTGATTTATTTTTTTAAGGTGGGGAGCACGACATCCTCTTCATAGGACATACCATGGAACCAGTGTCACTTAAAGAGGATGTTTTGAGGGAGTTCCACACTTCCCCTCTAGAGGTACATGCAAGAGAGGGGATGATGTACTAGGACCTTCGACAACAGGACTGTTGGGCAGGTATGAAGAAGGATGTAGCGGAGTTTGTCTCTCATTGCCTGACTTGTCAGCAAGTGAAGGCAGAGCACGAGGTACCAATAGACTTGGTTCATCCTTTAGTGGTCCTATAGTGGACGTGGGATGGGATATCTGGGGACTTCATGATAGACCTTCCATGTACATGCAAGGGATATGACTCTATTTGGGTGATCATTGACCGATTCACCAAGTCGGCCCACTTTCTACCAATCAGAGAGAAGGGTTCAGTAGAGATTTTGGGATGCCTCTATGTATAGGAAATTGTTCGGATACATGGTGTACCTTCTTCTATTGTCTCTGAATACTACACATGGTTTACTTCGTGGCTATGGAAGGGGTTATAAAAGTATTTTGGGACACAACTACGTTTGTGCACCACCTTCCTTCCTCAGACAGATGGCCAGACTTATAAAAAAAATTCAAGAACCTCTAAAACATGATGTGTGCTTCTGTCATTGACTTAGGTCCTAGATGGGAGGATCACTTGACATTGGAAGAGTTTTTGTACAACAAAATTTATCATTCCACCATATGGATGAAACCTTTTGAGGCGTTGTACAGGCAACCTTATAGATCACCATTGTGTTGGGCTGACTCAATGGTGTCAGCACTAGTGGGACCAAAGATGGTACGAGCTACCACAGAGAAGGTGCAGATCATCCAGGAGTGGATGAAGACTGCATAGAGTAGGAAGAAGTTGTATGCTGACAGGAGATGGAGGCCTCTTAAGTTCGAGGATGGTGACCACATCTTTCTGTGGGTCTCACCTCTATGATGTCTACGAAGATTTGGCCATGGCATAATGTTATCTCTGCAATTCATCAGACCTTTCCAGGTAATCAACAGAGTAGGCGAGGTGGCATACCGCCTGGGTCTTCCACCTCAGTTTCACTAGTTGCACGACGTCTTCCATGTATCTTAGTTGAGGAGATACTTGCATGACCCTTCCCACATCATCGACCATGTAGAGATGGACGTCGAAGATGGGTTGAATTTTACGGAGGTTCTAGAGGATATTGAGGATCGACATGAGTGAATCCTATTTGGATGGTCGATACCTCTGGTGCGCATTCGCTGGCAGCACATGATCTTCCAAGAGAGGACATGGGAGCGGGAGGCTTAGATACATGATTAGTACCCCCACTTGTTCCCTTAGGTTGAGTTGTAGCTTACAGGGACATATAACACTGAGGTGAGGAGAATGTAAAGGCCCAAAAGTTCTATGGAATTGTTTTTTCTCAAATACATGGGAATTATACAAGTCCATGAAAATTTACGATGTGTGAGACTGAGGCACGATGTGCCCGGAATCAATTTCTAATGTTTTTATTCGGGTACGTTCAGTAAGACTACAAGCGAGATTTTATAACTATTTAACCGTTGCTCAGAATTTAAATATGAGGGCACCATTGAACTCGTAACGCCAATATTCTTTTAATAAGGCTTTCACCTCGATGGTAGTTGGTAAATAGTGGAAGTTAGGTTTTGATATTTTATGAATAAATTAAATAAAAATATTTGTGTGGATTTATTTTTATTCTTGTTGGATAAAACCTCAAAGAAGAGGTTGCATGTGGCAGCCACCACACCTTAAAATATCATGAGAGGTTATGGTGGTGGGGCCACCCCGATCTCAACCTCTCATGGGAGGATAAATGAGGTGGGTCCACCCGGATTTTGACCCCTTGAAACCCTCCATTAATTGGGGAGAACCCTTGAACTCTCCTTGTCGAGGTGAGACCCATAGAAAGACGTGGTCTCCATACTCAAACTCTAGAGGCCTCCATCTCCTGTCAGCATACAACTTCTGCCCGCTTTGTGTAGTCTTCATCTGCTCCTGGATGATATGCACCTTCTCTATGGTATCACATACCATCTTTGGTCCCACTAGTGCTGACTCCCCTTGGTCAGTCTAGCACAACGATGGTCTACAAGGTTGTCCGTTCAACCCCTCAAAAGGTGTCATCCCTATGGTTGAGTGATAGTTGTTGTTGTATGAAAACTCCACCAATGGAAAGCAATCCTCCCAGCTATGACCAAAGTCGATGACACAAGCACACATCATGTCCTTGAGTGTCTGAATTGTCCTCTCAGTCTGACCATCCATCTGAGGATGGAAGGAGGTGCTCAGATGTAGCTGCATTTAGAAGGCCTCCTACAACACCTTGCATAGCTAGGATGTAAACCGTTCATCACAGTAGGAGACAATAGAAGAAGGTACTCAATGTAGCCGAAAAATATCCTATAAATAGAGGCGTACCAAACTCTCTACTGTGCCCTACTCTCTAGTCGGTAAGAAGTGGGCTGACTTGGTGAGTTGATCAATGATCACCCAAATAGAGTCATATCCCATGGATGTACTTGGAAGACCCATCACGAAGTCCATGGATATCCCATCCTAATTCAACTATGGGACGTCTAAATGATGAACCAAGACTACTGGTACCTGCTGCCCCGCCTTCACTTGCTAAAAAGTGTGGTACCAGGAGAAAAACTCCACCACATACTTCTTCACACCTAGCAACCAGTGATGTCGTCGATTGTCCTGGTACATCTTCACCACTACTGGATGTACTGCTAGAGGGGATGTGTGTAGCTCCTTTAACACTTCCTCATGAAGTGACACTGGTACTATAGTAAATCCTCTGAAGAGGATGAAGTGCTCCCCACCTTCAAAAAATCCAATAGGTGCCCGACCTGTGGATATCTGAGCACGTCGTTTCTTGTAGTCAGCGTCCCAATGTTGTGCCTCCCTCACTCGCTGAAGAAGTGGGGGAGTGACTGTAAGAGACTAAAGGAAAGACACTCCATCTATATCCACAAAGGATATCTCTAAATCAGACAGTTGCTCTGTCGGCTCTCCAAGAAGATGTATAACAAATCTCCGACATAGTGTATCTGCAACAAGGTTCCCCTTCCTATGAATATAGACTATCTCAAACTCATTTTCATGGATTAACTCAAGCCATCACCACTATCTTAGGATCATGTCCTTTTTATAGAAGATATAACTAAGACACTTGTGATCATAGTACACGGTAAAATGCACTCCCAACAGATAGTGTCGCCACATCATCAAGTCGAAGACCAATCCTACTAAATCTAGGTCATGAGTAGCATAGTCTTGATCACGTTGTCTCAACTTACGAGAACCATATGTGATCATTGCTCACTTCTGCATCAATACACACCAGATATTGATCCATGAGGTGTTGCAGTAGACTACGTACCCTACGCCTTCCTCTGGATTCCTCAAGATTGGGGTACTAGTCAGCCTCTTCCTCAGCTCCTGAATGCTCTACTGGCATCTCACCAACCACACGAAGTGTTTCCTCTTCTTCATCAAGGATGATTGTGGGGTATCAACTCTAGGGAAGTCTGGAATGAATCTCTTGTAATATCCAGCCAATGTGAAGAAACTTTGTACCTCTGTCACACTCTTAGGTGTCTCTCAAGCAAGTACAACTTCAATATTCACTAGATCCACTACAACTCTAGCCTCCAAGATGACATATCCCAATAAGTGAACCTCTCTAATCCACAACTAGCAATTCGAGAGCTTACAATAAAGCTGGTTCTCTTGGAGTGTGTCCAGTAATACCCGCAAAAGGTAGGATGCTCGTCCTCAGCAGTCGAGTAGATCATTATGTCGTTGATGAAGACTGTGAAAAAGCAATCGAGGTAAGGATGGAAAATCCGGTTCATGAGTCCCATGAACACTAATGGTGCGTGGTTACACCTAAAGGCATAACCATGATCTCGTAGTGGAAATACTGATACCTGAAGGCCGTCTTCTACACATCCTCATCTCAAACTCCGAGCCGGTGATAGCCTGATCTGAGGTCTATCTTTTAGAACCATTGTGCTGCATTCAGCTGATCAAAGATGTCTTCAATCATCGAGAGTGGGTACTTGTTCTTCATGGTCTCGTGGTTCAGGTGATGGTAGTTGACATAAAGCCTCAAGCTCCCATCCGTCTTCTAAGCGAACGGAATCGGGGCTTCCCAGGGAGAAACACTATGCCAGATGAATCCATTCCCCTACAAGTCCTCTAGCTATACCACTAGTTCACGAATATCAGCGGGATCCATCTGATATCCTTGAGTATATATTGGTGCCATCCCGGGGTACATGTCAATGTAAATGTCCACCTCTATATGAGGAGGTAGACCTGAGACATCACCAAGGAAAACATCTGTGTACTAGTCCACCACTATAGGGTATCTAGAACTCTCAACATCAACTGCTCCGTGGGTAAGGCAACCTAAATGATGAGTTATTGGTTCCACCCTCCTCTGAGTAAGTCCGTCCTACACTGCAAAGGCTCCCTCCTCTTCGGTGAAGGAAAACTTGGTCCCATCTATGTGGACACACCGCACATTGTTCCTAATACAGTCGATATGAGCATGGACTGTAGATAACTAGTCCATACCCATGATGACATCGTAAGGTCTCGACACCGCTATGAGGAGATCCCAGCTCAAGCTCTCACCTCCTAGAGTAAGCTAACACTGCCGGCACCAGTGTGTAATCATCGAGTCTACTTGCGTAAGAGTCTATAATAATAAGAATCGAGCCAATGCCTATGTTGGAATCTCTGAGCTCCGAATGAGGGCAGGGGAAATGAATGAGTGTCTGAAACCTGTGTCTATAAGAACTACATATAAGGTGGAGTAGACATAGATCATACCTCGAATCATTTCTGGAGTTCCATGATCTTATGACTTAGTTTCCTGGAGATGACTAAGCCCATGTACACTTTCTCCATGTGGCCGGGGTGGACCTCCCGTTGGTGGTAGTGGTAACACCTTGAATCATCATCCCCCACCAGCTACAAGACCAACTTCTCTGCCATGTTTACATGCTCCCTGTGGTCCACCTTGATCGAACCTCTACCTCTGCCTGGGAGGTACCTTAATTGTCTTATGATCGTCAGTATGATAGGTTGGACAGTCATGATCCATGTGACCCTGCCCTCCGCAAGAGAAACATTTCCCACTCCTGGATTGACTGGCTCTCTCTCGTGTGCCCCGCACAACTGAACCCGTATCCTGAGGTCTTCCACCGGATGGTCTGGTCCACTTGGACCTCTGTGACATCTCTCAACTGCCATCTACAGAAGAATTCTCTATTTGATGGATGGTGGTGGGTCTCGCTACTGGTGACTTATCTTTAAGGAAAATCTCAACAAGGAGGGCTCTTTCTAACACCCCTACCTATGTCGGGATGCTGAGTGAGATCATCGATGATCTGATCTCTCGAATGAGCTTCTTCCCGAAGGTCTAGGCCCCAACGAGTGGGTACCGTAACATATTGGTTGAGTATCATGAGAGGTTGGTGAACCTTGTTGAGTACTGTGCCACCATCATTCTGCCCTGTTGTAGATGTAGTAGCTCTTGTATCAGCACCATGCGTAGGGTGGATGGAAAAAACTTTCCCTAGAACATGCTCTCAAAGTCTACCCAGAGTAGTGTCACTTTGTCATGCACCTAGAGCATCAGGCTCCACCATCTGCCAGCTGGTGCCTGAAGGATTCTCGCGGAAAGGATCACTATAAGGTCAGCTGGTGTCCCTACTAGTCTGAAAACTCTCACCACAGTCTCCAGCCAATCCTGGGCTGCCTGTGGGTTCATCTCACCATTGAACCTGGGCAGCCTCTAACGCTAGAACTCGTGCGACCCTCTCTAGTGGTGTGCACTCACTGCTGCTATGGCTTGTGGTATCTGTGGACCAACATGTAGTGGTACTGCTGGGGCCTCTGCTATGATGGGACCTTCCACCGAGGCCTCGTCGCTCGGTGGGATTCTATCTCTTCCATCTCTCGGAACCCTAGCTGACTGTCTATGTGGAGGCATCGTGAAAAGAAACATGTGTGCCATGGTCAATAAGTTATACCTAGTGGACCAAATCAAAGAGATAAAAAAAAACTCTTGAAACATACACACAATCAGTTTTTTCGTGCACTGAGTTAAAAATCAGAAGTCATGGTCCTAGTGTATAGATACGTCGGCCACCGTACCAACACTAGACATCCTAAACTGAAAACCACACTCACTACAATTAACACTATTTCTTCATAGAAAAGACCAGAGTCCTATGTTCTATGGTATAACCGACTCCTCTAATACCAATTTTCCATGAATCATCCCCTGGGGCTCAATCCGTTACTACCCCAAGCCCGCCTTCCATAGGCCAGTAGCTGGCGACTAACACCAAATGCGTGAATCCATAAAACTGGGAATGCATTACATTTGTAATTTGTAATCACACTCAATATAGAATGAGAAGGAAGTAAAACACTAAGAAAAATTATATACAATGGTGTGATGAAAAGTAAAGGAGCCAAAAATACAATCCAAACTGGATAGTGCAAGTACAACTGAAAAAGAAATGCAGATACTGGGTCATCCTCCGGGGTTCCTACCAGTAGGGTAAGTATAGATGGACTCCTCAACACTCCACGTCTGTCAGTCTCCTCTGTGTACCGAATCATCGTATGTTCCACCTTCGGTTACCGTTTAGTCGTGCTACTCAGCCTCCGTCATCGTTTTCCATCATCTGCATACAATACGAGGTGTGGGCATATCCCGTGCAAGGGTGAGTATAACGATACTCAGTATGGACCCAAATATCCTCAAAGTCTCTCAAAAGCCAACAATGATAAAAAAACGAAGTCACTAACTCCTCTCACACAGGTATAAAACTTATGTAGAGTGATAGAAATGATTAGATATAGCCACTGAATCATCAGAGCAATCGGACCAACACATGATCCAGGACCAGCTATTCTACTGGACCAACACATGATCCAGGAATAGAAGTCAAAACTATTGGACAAACACATGATCCCAGAACACTCGATAGATTTGTCGGACTAACACATTATCCTAGTTCAGCTATTCTGTTATACTAACAGATGATCCAGGAAGAAGAAGTTTGTATTGTCGGACCAAAAAATTATCTAGGAACAGTCTTCAGAACTGTCGGTCCAACACATGATCCAAGAATAGTTAATAGTGCACAGTTATCCATAGGATTTTCAAAAATCATGTTGAATTCTATGAGGTTCCACTCCTCAAGATAATTTTAGATACATTAACTTCCATTTAGTACCACTTTTATGTATCTTGAAGTTTCGTCTCGTCAAAAGGAACTCAACATGATAGACTGTCCGTCAATCGAATGCCCGGTCTGAGAGTTATTGGCATTTCCGTTCTCAGGCCCCAGTTTGATTTTAGTTCAATCCAACCCGACCGTACCTCAACTACATCCAAACCTCAAATGGGGTAGTCCAAAAGAACAATCATGATCTACGATTTCCCTCTTCAAATATTGTTCGCCAATCGTACACATGTTTCCCATGTTATGGGAAAAAGGTGGAAATAGGCCAAAACGGGTCCAGGTTCGGTCCGACCTAGTCGCATAGACCCGATCCACGGGTCTGACCCAGCCCGTGGGTCTGTCCCGGCATGAGGGGGCGGCCCAGCCAATGGGTGCGGCCCGACCCGCGAAGGCGGCCCAACCCACGCTGGCGGCCCGACCTACGCTGGGTCCTGCCCGGTGGCCCGATAGCCTCTGGGGGTCCACCTAAGCCACGTCCAGGGGGAGGCTGTGTGTCCCCGGAAATCATAAATGGATAATCCATTTGGGTGGGATCCAAACCGGTTCCAAGTGGCACCGTTCCATGTCATGTGGGACCCACTGGGTCTTGCTCCTCTAGGATGGTCGAGCAGCCTATAGCTGTCGCTCCGCCGCCGTCCGACCGCCTTTGCTCCGCCCCAAATGGCCGCCCTGGCAGCAGCTTCTTTCACTGTGTGGCATGATGGCGCATCGCCCCTCTGGCGGCATGGAGGCCACCCATGTGCACCGTCACGGCTAGGGGACATGGTACTCCTTCGGTCCACTGTGCGGCACCGGTGGTGCCTTGCCTTCTCCGGTATCCCGTTGGCTCGGGCCGCCGGCTTCCTTCGTGGTTGTCCTTATGCTGACCACCACTACACCACCGTGGTCCATTGGTCGCAGGTCACTCTCCAGTGGAACAGTTTCACTGCCACCACCCTGCGGTGACATTTGTTGCTCTATCATTCGACGAGATTTCCGTGGGAACCGGACGGGTTCCGGTGGCCCAATTCTCATTCCTGAAGAAGTCACACAGTCCTCAAGACGCCACCATCGATATGCAACCATTGATGATGTGAAACGCTCATCCTCGATTCATGCCGCATTGAGTGTCATAATTCACATAGAATGCATAGGGGTTGGGTCGTGTTTGTTCGGCCCGCGCCCTCCACGTTAGGGTGATATCAAGGGGATTCAAATTTAAATCCACGAATGTAGAGACCCGAAGCGTAACGTACAAGGACATTACATTACTTTTTCGGAATACTTAGTACATAACAAAAACACACACACCAGGACCATAATTGTTTAGTGTCTTTGGAAACTCGGAATATAATCTTCTAATCGTGGAGAAAGATCTTCAACATCTCCCATAAAGATCTTCCCCTTTTGTTTTCATACCTAAAACCTTTATTTTAATCCTGGGGGAAAAGAAAACATAAAAAGGGTGACCTCAAGTGCTCAGTAAGGGTATGCATGGATAAAATAAAACATACCATATAAATTTGAACTTAAAAAAAACATGAATACTAAAAATCCTGAGCAACGACATAAAACATGGAAGTACATAAGGAATATATCATAATGGAACATAAATCATGATAAAATAGCATGTGAATAAAACATGTAATTGTGGAATCCATTAAGCACATGTAATGATTTACATATTAGCCAAGGCATTGATTCCAAGTCCATATTAGTGGACAAAGTCCCTTTCTTAATCGAGTTCACTCCTCGTTCCAGTCCTATATTACTGAACCGGTTTAACTTTTCGTTCCAGCCATGTCTATCTCATGAGATATACATCTTTACCCAATTCATTGGAGGGAGATAAAGGTCTCACCCATCTTATAATGATACCATTCATATGTGTGCCACAAAATCATAAATCATACATCATTGCATAACCCATGTACAAAAAATGGGATTCTTAAACAACATGACATCATAAAACAATTCATATAAGATAAAGGAATTCATAAAAATAATTCCATCACAACATAATCAAGTCAATGTAATAATAGATATAGAAACAAAACCCTATATTATCTTAGATGGAAAATAATTTTGATAAAACACTTGAACTCCATTCTTGAGGAAAATATCCTTTCTACTTCAAAAACATTTTTCTTTCTTAACATGTCATACAATTTTAAAATAAAAGAAGTTGATTAAAAATAAACATGAAAACATGTAAATGAAGCTTCTTGGAAATAATGTTTTAAAAATCCATTCATGCCGTATAAGTTAAAAAAATCATTTTCTCATACTTTTGTCGGAAAAGTCAAAAAGTACCTCGTACGAAAGACGACAAAATATTTCTTTAATATCTTTTACTATAAACTCACAAAAGGGTAAAAGTGGATTTAAACAATTGTAGGTGGATGGAAATAATGTTACATATTGAGTAAACATGGATGTGGATGATAAAATACACCCCATTAAATTTCAAAGTATAAACAATCTCAGATAAAAATGAGATTGTGATATTTCTGTTACCTTAGGTCCGATATGCTTCGTACGTATACGAACCCCCTGTATAATGATTTAAATAATGTTTTTGACTTATTAAAGAATCATATTAATTTTTATGATATCATATATGGTTCACTTATGACTTTATTTTACCCGTTCTCTTGTAAGTTAAATGTTAAAGAGCGTTTTGGGTAAAATCGTTTCATTTGTCGTCCGTGTTTTGACTTGTAATTATTCATATGATTTCTTAGATCATGTTTACTTACATCCATAATGTAAACATTGATTTATATATAATATATATTCATAATATACATATATAGAATAGATCGATTAATGGAATGAAATACACCGATCATGGAGACGGTAGGTCGTACGTACGCATGAACGCTGTTTTCGTTTCCTTATTGAATTGAATGGAATTAAGTAGATGACATAAATATATATATACATAAATCCAGTATCATTATTATGTCATATATTTCATGATTACATATTATATATACTTTATTATAATTCATGAATGGTTAATCATTGGAAATGAATATCATCGCATCGTGGAGACGGTAGTCCGTACGTACGCACGAGCGATGATATCATTCCTCTGATCGTGGAATTGTATTGAAGTGTATGTATAATATTTAAGAATAAATATCACTTTAGAATAATAATATATAGTCATTATTTACATCATTATACCCATCCAAGTAATGTGGTGGTGGAAAATAGATTACACCACGGCGTAGAGACGGTATTCCGTACGAACGCACGTGCGGTGATTTCGTTTTCCGTAGGATGGATAAATGGTGAAATAGGGTTGTTTCATACTTATAATAACATATCAGTATATGAGTGATACTGATGTTATTAATTCATAATGAAACAACTAAAGAATAAGAAGAATAATAATAAATAAAGTTGAAAGAATCGGTAATTGATATTACCTCTTCTTTCAACATGCCTTTTTGAAACCTCCTCTTAGGGCACTAAGATTGGTCTTTGAAGAAGATCAGAACCTCTAGGATGATTCTAGAGAAGTTTAGAAGTGAAATGGGCTGGGGTTTTCCGAGCATAAAGGCTCAAAATGGTGTGAGGAAGAGATGGAGGAGGTGCCCTTTTATAAGGGAGGAGAGGGGCACCTTTGGAATTCTTAAAAATATTAATTTAGAATAAATCTAACCCCACTTAAAAACATCCAAAAATGACTCATATTTGAATATTAGATGATATAGGGATGTAATATCATCAACCAGTAAAATTTGGACATGTTAGGAAATTATTTTATACATTATCAACTTGATTTATCCTTACTTAATCAATTTTATTTTATTTGTGGTAATAAAATTCTAAATTTTAAATTATAAAAAATAATTACTTATTTGTTGTTAATTATCTACAATTGGATACTTTATTACATTATAGACCATATAAATTATATTTATAATTTTTTTTAAAATTTTGTGATTTTTTAAAAAAAATTATAATATGTTATTTTTATAAAATAACAATAGTGTCAATTTTGACACTATTCATTTATTTGAATTTAAATAAAATATATACAGATGATATGTTCAAATTATAAGCTTTAATAGACTCATAAAAGGACATATGTATCTAGAAAATTATTGGAGAACTTTAAATAGTTCATATAATATTTATTTTATTATTTTTAAAACCATTTATTTGGTTTATCTCTTAATAAAATAATTACTATAACATTTTTGTATAATTATTTAATACACTTATTTATTGAATAAAAATTAAAAATAAAATCCTATGATGAATATAGATCTATTAAATTTCACAATAATACTTTTACACGAAATTATCATCTTAAAATCATAATAGTTAAATTGTTATATTTATTAAATTATGAAGGTGACAACTTTGGCATCATTTAAAATAAAACAATATAAGTGTCATAATCACTTTTATAAGGCTCCAAACGGTTATATATTAGGTCCTTTAATTCTTAAGGTGTATAGATAGCCTACCAATATGTTTTGGTCAGATTTTTGGGCCTTTAAATGGGTATTATTATTTCAATAAAAACTATATTACTGATTTTTTACATTATAAATAATTTCTGCATCATTAATGTATCACCATTAATGACAATTATTTAATCCCTAAAAATTCTCAATAAATTATCATGATGTAGATAATTTTATTATCTTTCTGGATACTTTTCATTTTCGAAGTTGTATGATGTTTATCACTAAATTACAATTATTATACATATAAGATTTAAGAGAGTGACAAGTTGTCACTTTCTTTGGTTTTAATAATAATTAAATTATTTTCATAGTAAAAAGTCCATTAAATGAATCTAATCCGACCCTTAGGTGATATGGGTCTACTTTTAGCCATCCAATAAAATTTTTTCATGTGTTAGGGTAATTTTATAATATTATATTTACCCTTAATTACCCGATTTACCTTTAACTATGGTAAATAAAATTTACCGTAGTTACTATTCATAATTCCCAAAAATAAAAAGTATCTTATTAACATAATTTGGACCCACTGATTCCAAATATGGAATCCATTTTTCCAAATTCAATACACAAAAGTTTCATAAAATAAATTAAAATTAATCCCGTTGTCGAACGAAAATGGGTTTTTCTTAAATCATTGCAAAAGATTGAATTGATTTAACCTACGAATTCAAGGTAAAATCAATGATAATGACATAAATTATATTAAATGGTAAAAATATATTCTATTTATACTTTAAAACCATTAAATATTATGATTTGACCACATAAGTTATTACGATGAAAAAAGTTGTTTTTAATTAAAATATAGCGTGTTTTTACTATTCATTAAAATATGAAATTTATCAGAATAACATGAAAAATTTATCCAAGGTAAAATTTTATATCCTGATTCCAAAGAATAATTTTATTTTGTAAAATTGAACTTATCAACATGTCAAAAACTAGATTTATGGTGGGTGCTCCATCAAAAGGCGGCAAAACTGCATTTTTTGATAAATATTAATTTTACCCGAAAAATTTATTTTGTTGTTATAACATGTTCTAGAAAATGTGAAAGATGAATAATAATGTTATAAATTTAAAAATTTAGTTAATACTATTCATAACTACTAGTTCATTATAATACTATAATAACATATCGTTGTTCAGTAAAACCTGGTATTGCGTACAACACACGCTATCGAAGAAGGTCACGATTGCATGCAATGCAAGCCAAGTCCGGGTTGTGAATAATCCAAGACTCCTTTGTTGTTTCGTTGTAATAGAATCCAACCATTTCTTATTCATACATTGAATATATATATATATATACAATCAATGTTGCGTAGAATAACTTCTATCAAATGAACTTGAAATTGTGTATAACATGATCCAAGAATTGTGTTGCGTATACTACAATCTAATATGGTGTTGCGTATAGCACAATATAATCATGGTGTAGCATACAACAAAAGATATGAAAGAAATCAAAACGAATATATCTTATAAAATCTTGGGTTGTTACAATGAAGGTATCGAAGAACTAGAAATAAAACAAGTTTGAACCCCTACCTCGAATTGTTCATTGTCATTAAAAATAAGAAGTGGATGATGATGTTGTTGGAATTTTTCAAGGATGGAGCTCCCTCCCTTGTTCTGGTTGAAGATCAAAGTAGAAGATATCTATTGTTGGGGGTTGATGAGTTCTTCGTTGGAGATAAATGGTTTCACCATGTTCTCTCCTCTTCCCAGGCTCCACCAAAAGACAATTTCCAACCAAATAATAAATTATGAAATCTTAATAAATTTTTGGCATAAAATTCAAATGGATTAATTAATTAATTATATGTGATCAATTAATTAATTTAGAGGGTTTGGCACTATAATGAGGGGAGTTCAAGGGTTCTCCCCAATTAATGGAGGGTTTCATGGTGGTTAGAAGCTGGGTGGTCCCCACCTCATTTATCCTCCCATGAGTGGTTCAGTTCGGGTGGACCCCACCACCATAACCTCTCATGGGTGGTTAAGGTGTGGTGGCCCAAACCTCCATCCTCCTCTTGGAGGTTTTAAACAATATGAATAAAAATAAAGCCACAACTTTTTTTTTAACTTATTCATAAAATCCGAAAAACTAACTTCCACTCTCGACCAACTGTCGTCGAAGTGAAAGACTTCTTATGTGAATACTGGCATATCGAGTTGAACGGTGCCCTCAGATTTCAATTCCATGCACCAGTTCAAAAGTTATAAAATATCACTCGTATGTTAACTGAACTTACCTGAAAAAATGTCATAAATTGATTCTGGGAACACCGTGACATGAAAGCATGCGTCGTAATTTTTTTCCGACATGTAAAATCCCCATGTACCAGAAAGTCCGAGAGCCAGGGGAAAGCCTGCTCCCAAAAAGATATATAAAAACATAAATAGTACAAAGAAACTCAGGATGAAGTGACCTTACATAACCTTGATTCTGGGTATTTACAGGGTGATATTCTTATTAAAACACTGAGAATAACATACTAAAATATTAAAACATTGTACCTCAGTTATGGTCATTGCATTTGGTCACTCATGAATATCCTATGTCTTTGTAGGATCAAATAATATTACATCCTTAGAGAAAATATATACAAGAAAAGAAAAAGTTTGAATCCATAATTCATAAATTATAAACATAACATATAACTCAATTCATAGATGAGTCCTGAGAATCATGCGTATGTGATTCTTGTTAATTTTTATCATATGAAGAATACCATGATTTCATCAACAAGTTACACAACATATTCATCAAGATATTCATTGAAAACACTGTCGACTATATTTATGTAAATGGAGGGTTCATTAGTCAGTCCAAAAGATATTAATGTAAAATCATAATGCCAATACCTGGTTCAAAATTCTATCATTGGAATATCTTATTTCCTCACACAAAACCGAAGATATCCAAATCAAAGGTAAATCTTTGAAAAATATTGGGCTATATGAAGTTGATCAAATAAATAATAAATTACAGGAAGAGGATAAATGTACATTATCTTGAAAACATTGATATCCCAATATTAAATGTGTAGCAACATATATCCATCATTTTTCTTAACATAAAAAATCATAAGATCTCCCTAGAGATACACTATAGTATATAGATCCCTTATTAATCAATTAAAATATTTGTTTATCCACCTCTAATAATTCCACTGAGACCATTTTATAAGGGGTTATTGATATATGTCTTGCACTAGGAATATGATTAATGGAAAACTCAATTTCCCAGTCTGAATGGTGTCTAGGTAAATCATTTTGTTATAAATCAATGTATTATTTCACAATATATACATATTCAATTTCAAAGTTTATTTTATATCCCATAGATTTTTTTTATCTTCCTCTCCACTAATTTTATTCAATATAGTTATTGGGGTCGATCAAGATAAGAATAAAATTATGAGGTTTATGGCCTAAAGATAAGGGATACCTCAGTATTATAAAAAATAGGAACATCCTTCATTTGTAATAGATTCTACATCATAATTTGAAATCCAATACATACAAATAACTATATAAAATTAAATCATTTGTATGTTATAAGGTACAAAACTAAAGAATATTTATGTTTCATAAGGGGAATTTAATGACACATCTTATGGTAAATGATGATTACATTATATTTTTTTGACTAAAAACGCCTTTATTAAATCAAATGGGAAATATATTATTACCTGGGAAAATGAGAATACAAAAAATAATGTGTCATTCCATAATCAAATAAATAATTTTATATGTTTGGGGAAATTATTAAATTACATACCCTCACATCATTATGAACATCAATTCTGGAAGTTGTGATCATATAAGATTGGCCTTTCTTCTATGCCCTTATTTAGGGAATCATTCCCTAAATCTTATATAAATTATTGGATCAATGTCCTATATCATTTGAATTTTAGCTTTGAGCAATTGAATCTAATTTCATTCCTTTGAAATAATTAAATTTTTGGCCTCTCTATCGATATTTGTTACAGAATCCAATTTCTTTTAAGTAAGATTAGAAGTGATTCTTTCCACAAGAATCTAATGTAAGAAAACTCACTTTTTTCCTACTCTTATACATTAACTCTTCCACCACTCTCTTTATATCGTTTTATCCCTTAAATTCATATGGCATAAGTAAATATTTCACTATTACTATAGAACATGGGACTATATCATTGCACGATGAGAAATTACTGGAGACCAGTTTCCTATTGAAGAATGGAATTAATACATGAAATAAAAGATCAATATTTCACCGTGGATTATGTACGTAGTCCATGAAATTCCTTGATATCCTTGTAATGTTGAACTTCTAGTTTTCAATGTTTTCATCCTATTTTTATTTTAGACTAAGAATATAATTTCAACAAACACTCATTGTTTAGGTGTGATATACTTTCAAGTAAAATTTAATCAAATTCCCTCCATTCAATAATTTTAATTTCATCCTCTTCCATTAGTTTTTGAATTAACGACCACCACTGCTTAGAATCTCATAATAGGTGGAAATGTTCCATTACAACTGTGTCCCTTTAATAACTTCCCATACTGAGGAATATATTATGTAATGAACTTATCTAACAATTGATGAAAAATGGGTTTGTAGTCGAATTAAATTATATATGATATTTTCAGATAAAGCATCTTGACATTTCTCTTCATTGTTGTGAATCAAGATGATCCAAACGAGTAAGGTTATTGTTCACAACCTGAGTCAGATATCCTAGTATAGTTATAATATTCTAATTATTAGTCAAATATTTAGAACCAACATCATTATCTTTCATAGGAGTGTAATCCCTATATGGGAAATGAGCTTTCATGTGGATTCCATTCCTTCTACTAGGATCCATTTCTAAATAATGTCACACATTATATAAGGTTGTCATTCTTAATGTTTAACATTGAACCAAAAAAATACATAATATAAATTAAAATTTCAAGCATGTCTATTCTCATAATTATTAACATGGTTTATTTGGGGGTATATTAAAATTTAAATCCTTTTTATTGGTTTGAAATGAAAATATGAATTAACCTATGAATATCCCCTAGGAGTGTCAAACATGGAACTTAGTAAGACATGTTTTCGTGTACTGGGTTATGTCATGTCTATCATATAACACCGTGTCCGAGTTGGTACTCCTAGGTACATATGTGCCATAACCATAACCATGTGTAGTTTCATGAATGGGATATATTTTATAGGATGGTCCACATAATCTATACCATAACCTAATTAAAGGAAGTTCATTTATGATTTTATCCAAATAATATTTTAGGTTTATGTTCCCTAATAACTATTTTCTAAAATTATATTCAATGAATTCTACAATGCATCCTCAGATACCAAAAGTAACACCTTGACCAATGTATCCTAGATCCACTATATTATTTTATTACATTAGAATTATAAAAAATAAATATGTTTGGAGATTGAAATAATATTTTTATAGTCTCAGAAATCCAACTACATCATGTGTTTTACATTATATCATGAAATGAAAAACAATATAGCATTTCCATTGGAAAAATCTAAAACTCATAGATTTTCCTTACAAGTAATTCAAAATATTCGTCTTCACATCTTAAGGAAAAATAAAAGATAAGAAAAGGGTCGGATCAAATTTATAGTAAGGGTATATAATTAAACCGAAGTTTTTATAAGTAAACACACTAGAAAAAGGAAAAAACTAAGAATATATTACATTAAAATATACTAGATCATAATATGGATAGAATGATAGAATTATATATAAATCCAAAATGATAATAAGAGAAACAAACAAATCAATGTATATTATACTAGTAAAATAATAACATGTTTTATCAATTACTATTATAATAATGAGGTAATTCATAATTTTATACATCTGAATTATATTATAAAGGACATGTACAAAGACATTTAAATATACTAGGTTAAGGACTCAGCCTAAACCCAATTATGTATTGTCTCATTAGTCCTACTAATGCATGGAGGTTCCATAGGGGGGCACTCAAAACATATTCTATGTCCAATTTCTTCTTCATATGATTGGGTTTGAACAAAAAAACTATATACATATTCAATGTAAATAACTTCTCTCAATTTGTAAACACAATTCTTTACAATTATGAGTAGTTTGGTGAATGAAATCTAGATAGAAAATACACAGTAAAACTGGTCATAAACCATTTAATAAAATATTGTGGATGATGAACATAAGATATTAAACTCAATGAAAAAAATAAAATTCAACAGAGGTGTTAAAATAGAGTCAAATAAAATTATTAATAAATTATTACAAGAAATAATTTATTTCATTACAAATGAGATTTTTTTTTGGAAAATTCACATTAATTAGTCATTATTGGTTTCATAAGAGGAAAAATGAAAAAATATTGTTTTTAATGAAAAAATTTTAATTTTATAAAAATAAGGGTGTATGGAAATGGATTATGGATGGAACTAAAAAATGGGTTTGGAACTATGATGTTCACTTTAATAGTGTTTTCTTATTTTAGATGTGAATTTTGTAAATCATATATTTACTACTAATGAAAAATGAACTGATTTGGAGATTTCAGTTTCAAACTCATGAATAATATATAAAAAAAAGTACACAATAAAATATATTCTTTATATTATGCCAATGATAATGAAATAATTACCCGAAGAAAAAATTCTGGTTCGAGTAAAATCACTTATTATAGGTTGAAATGAGTTCTTTAGTAGACCTTTATGTCCTCTAGAATACTCCTCTTTGAGAAACTCCTTCAGGATTTTGGTTTTGGACTTTTGGTAAGTCCAGGAGCTCCTAGAAGAGGGGAGGGAATTGGGAATTTTATATGGTTATAATATTCAAAAGCTTTAAGGTAGAGTAGTGAGGATATGTGGGAGTGAGAGTGGTTTTGATAGTGGAGAAGAGGGGTAAATCCTTATTATTTTATTCATTATTATATTTTTTCAATAGAAAAAATAATATTGATACTTTTTTCAAAATACAGTAATGAGTGCATGTGATTTTGAACAAATTGTGCTTACATTAGCCTATCTTAATCCATTACTATATAATACATATATTTCGCATTTATCATAAACAATCACATTTTTATCCAAAATCTATGTATTTTAGCATAATATGAAAAATACATAATTACTATTTTGAGACATTTATAATCCAATAATGAACTCCATTTTATGAAAATAATTTTCTAAATATAAGAAATTCAATATTTAATTAAAACATTAATTTCTGAAAAAACACTATTTTTAAATTTAAAAGTGATATTATAACACATTGAGAAATTAACGAAGGTCTTACTAATTTTTCAATAAATTACAAGAAAAATAATATTGATTTATGATTTTATTTTTTGAAAATGTATCTTTATTTGAATAAATTTATTAATTATTAAATATTTATCAATCAAAAAACACACCGATACATAATTATTAAATTTTAAAAAATTCATTTAATTGTATTGTGATATAATTATAGAATACATTCATTTATAATGAACATAAATTATATTTATACCTTCCCAAGTGATGTTACTACTCATTTTGATTATAATCTATCCGTAAGGGTCATATTAATATTGATAAGAGTACATTACTATTCAGAATGTTAAAGTTACTATTACAAAAAATGCATGTTGATCTTATCAGATTTAAAATATCTTACTGATCGCAACCATCTATATAAAAATTTTGAAATTTGAAACACATAACCCAAAAAATATTTCTTAATGACGATGTTATAACTAGCCCCTATAAGTAAAAAGTGTTGTTTCATAGAGACATAATGTTTCAAGAATTTCATTTTATATTAAATCTATTTTTACATCATTGGGACATTATAAATATGGAATAAATTAATTTAAATGTAATATTATAAGTAGAAAGAGAAGGCATATTTTTAACGTGAAATATTCAAAAATTATAAGTATTTTTCCAGTAAATTCAATATAAAAATGAATAAAATGAGAAAAATTATATTAATATATATATATTAGAAATAAATTTACATTTAAAAACAAAATAATACAATATCATTATAAAATGTTTTTATAAAAATTTATTATTCAATTAAAATCATTTATTTTTCAATAATAATCAAAAAATGAAATTTCAAAAAAAAATTATAAAATTAACCATTGGATATTTTTTTATGTTAAAATTAAAAAAATAAATTTTATTTCGTAAAATAAAAATTCATAATGTGTTAGAATTTATATTTAATAAATTTTCTCCATTAAAACGAGATGAAGCGTCCATTTGAAATAAATAACTTTTTATGAATAAAATTGTATTTTTTCTTGTGCAATGCCAATAAAATCTATTTAATGAATGTAAAAAAATAATTTAATATATTATTTATAAATTTCAATAATATAATTCATTGTTATTAATTAAATTAATATTTTTTAGGATAATAATTGTTTGGTGAATAATAATGGTTTTTTATAAAAAACATATTTTTTTATATAATTTGTTTTGTTTGTTTGTTTATAATTAATTTGTAAACAAAAAATGAAAACATATATTTTCATAATATAGGTAAATTTTTTGAAAACATCTTATTTAATTTCAAGGGGATTATTTTAGTTTTGAACAATAATATTAATAGTATTTTCAAAGACATGGCCTTATGTGTAACATAAGCTATCGATGAAATACGTAATTGCGTTTAACACCAGCTAACTCACTATGTTTTCATTGAAATATATATCATATATTTAATGTATTTAAAATATTAAATATATTTTACAGTCTATGGGTGTTATATTCTTTTATCCTCTTGGTATTATGTGGCCTAAACCATATTTAATAAAATGCTATTCTTTTGGAATTTCATAGGGTTATATGTAAAAATCATGTAATCATATATGTAAATAGATATACCCCACCCTTGAATACCATATCTACCAACAACTGTTCCATATTGTGGTAAATTAATAATACAATTCATGGACATGAGCTGGGTACATGGCCACTATATATCTCTAATGAGAAACATATAAAACATGTCCTAGTTTAAGGCATATAGACGTTATGTCCAATATATATAATGTTCTGGCATCCAAGTCCATCACATCCACTTCATTTAATGAGTTAGGCCACGAGTCATTTGTAACGCACCGACCGTAGTTACCTAGAGTCACTGAATTATTACATAACATTGAGATGATCAAGAAAGATCAAGTCTCGAATGATGGATTAGTTTAGTAGCATTGGAAGTACTAGATATATTCATAAGGTTTAAATTACATCATAAAATGAAAAACTATAAAAACATTTTTTATGTCAACCACACTCACATCCCTTAGACAATCCATGTAGGCCAGTCATAAAATACTTCTTCTCATCCTGGGAAAAAGAAAACATAGTAAGGGGTGAGCTCAAACACACAGTAAGGGAAAGCAATATAACAAAAGATAACATAAATATTTAGCATGGTGAATAATTGAAAACACATTCCTTTACCAATAATAAACATGTACACTTTTATTGCAGGAATATGAGTTGAGTAAATAATGTTATAATAAAACATAATCATTGGTATTCTACGAGTCGAATGACCACACGGACCATCAATATAATTTTCAAAATGAGGGAATGTATAATGCCGGACATTATGAAACAATTTTTCAAGGCCCTTAACAAGACGTCTAAAAATGATTTAACCCTCGTCCAAAACCATATATCAAATTGGGAAAGGCCTCGGCCAATTCCACATCTAGTTGTCTCATGAGACCTACCGATGAATCAAGGAGCTATAGCAGGATCCACCCGTCACTTACTATGTCGCATACATTCTCATATGAAAATGATGAAATATAACAAAAACATTTGTAATAAAACTATCATATGAAATGTAAATACTTTAACCATAAGAAATGAATGGTATAAAAATAGCACATCCCATGTCCAACATATCACAAAAAGTTCAATACATGTTTTGTATCATAATAAATCAACTTCAATTAAACATAAAATTCATCCAAGGATGTTGATATAGATGAAATTTTTTTTTTATAGAAATACCTCTTTCTATTATGAAATAATTAAAGAGTCACATAATTATAAAGAAAACATTTATTTTGAAAATATTCTTATAATATTCTATGGGAAGCTTCGACGATGTTATAACGGTGGAAAATAGCTGCACCCACCATATAAGTTAAAAAAACATTCTTACCTAAATTTTGACGAAATGGTTAAAATGGACCTTGTTTGGAAAATGAAGTAAAGATTTTTCTATAAA